>JALIGW010000006.1:6694591-6754591 GCA_023053685.1 Diadophis punctatus similis
CCCCAAGGATAAAACACCCAGACAGAGAGAGCCAAAAATAAGATGGCGACCACATACACAGTGCCGGAAACTCAGCTTCTGCTCATGCTCAGAAGAAGAAATTTTTTTAAAAAATCAAAAAAAATCCACCCCCAAAAGCCAAAAACAAGATGGCAACCACATGCACAGTGCCGGAAACGGCTTCTGCGCATGCTCAGAAGGAAAAAAAAAATCAACAAAAATCCACACACACAAAAAAGCCGAAAACAAGATGACGACCGCATGCACAGTGGCGGAAACTCAGCTTCTGTACAGGCTCAGAAGAAGAAAAAAATAAATTTAAAATTTAAAATAAATAAATTTTAAAAAAAGATGGCGGCATCCACGGACCGGCATTGACCGAACTGGGTCGGTGACGTCATTGTGACGTCACCAGCGGGCCGCTATCGGTTCAGGTGAACTGGTCCGAACCGGGAAGAACCCACCCCTGGTATCATGCTGACTGAGCCAGATGTTCGTGTGTTGGGGAGGGGAGAAGTCAGAACAATCCATTTCTTAAAAAACCCCTCTTTGTTACTTTCATGTGTCTTAAATAAATCTACCCCATTTCTGTTTGGGGAAATACTAATCTGCATCCATTGTATAATGGAAATGATGTAATAAAAAAAGACTAGGTTATAGACATGCAAGAAAAGGAATTTGAAGAAAATAATGCATCCAATAAGATTTATTATAAGCATATTACTTTCTCTCTGAACCACTTACTTTATCACAATTTACTTCAAAATACTTCAAATATGGAGCATGCTGCAGCCTTAAAGTTGAGTTTTAAGATTAAGAACCTGGAATTTTTCTAAATAATACTTTGGCATAGAATGTAGAATAGGGGCAAATGTAAGTTTTCCGTTCCGTCATCGTGCCAAACTGGCTGGTTTTCTACAAACCATTGGTATATTATCCCCAAAAACAAATTCCACACTCAAATGCTAAATAAAGAGCACAAGCTGTCTACTATACAGATCTCAACTTATGATCACAATTCATGCCAAAATTTCTGTTGCTAAGCAAGACAGTTGTAAAAAGAATTTTGCCCCGTTTTACACCCTTTCTTGCCACAGGTTGTTAAGGGAATCGCCGCCCTTGTTAAGTTACTAACACGGTTGTTAAGTGAATCTGGCTTCCCTGTTGACTGTGTTTGTCAAAAGTTCACAAAAGGGGATCACATGACCCCGGGACATTGCAACCGTCATAAATATTGGTCAGGTTCCAAGCGTCTGAATTTTGATCGTGTGACCAAGGGGATGCTGCAATGGTTGTATATATGAAGAACGGTCATACGGCACTTTTTTCAGTGCTGTTGTAACTTTGAGCAGTCACTAAACAAACTGTTATAAGTTGAGGATTTCCTAATAGTTAACTAAAATAAAAGAAGGCTGTGGGGAGACTTGACAGCAATATTTCAGATAGTTATGGGGAAGAGGTGTGAATAAGCAAGGGTGTCAAACTCAAGGCCTGAATCGGCCCATGGGTTGCTTAGATCTGGGCCCATGGGGCCGCTGTGGAAACAGCAAAGGACCAGCCCGCCTCTGTCACTGAAAGTGGAGCTCGGGAAAGCCACATGTGTCCCCCACCCCTGGGCCCATTTTCACTCACAGGAGGCTTCAGGGAGGCCTATTAGGCCCAAAATGGGGGTGGCAGGGGTGGCACATTAAATTTTAAATCTCGTAAAATTTTGTTGATTGTTCTTTGAGCCACTTCTTCACTGCAGTTTTCACTTCCTCCTCACGGGAATACTAATCCTCCATACTCACCAGATTTAGCGCCTTCAGACTATCATCTCTTCAGCCCCATGAAAGAGGGTTTGAGAGGCAAACATTATTCCAGTGACGAGGAAGTGAAAACTGCAGTGAAGAAGTGGCTCAAAGAACAGTCAACAAAATTTTACGAGGCAGGGATACATGCTCTCATTCGAAAGTGAAACATTACTATTGAGAGAAATGGTGACTATGTTGAGAAGTAGGGATGTGATCCACAGAGGACCAGCTTCATTTTGATGTATGCTACATGTTCCTGTGTTGGTAATTATACCTGTCCTAAAGAAAATGGCATTACGTTTTGACTCACCCTCGTAAAATATTTTTTTTTTTTTAAAAAGGACATGGGTCCTTCTAATTTCACCTTAGCTACTCATCTTGTTCTACCCTTTCTTGCTCAGGAACCCGTCTTTGTCTTTAGACTTTGAACGTGCTGAACAAAGTCCAGCCTTAACCATCATTCATTCACGACATGGGAACAGGGAGGCCCTGAGTTTTGGTTTGAGGTCCGAGAAGCCATCTCTCTTGGTAACTCCTGTTGCTTAATTCTAAATGTGCTGTTATTGTTAGCAACGAAAGGAATGCTTTCCTAGAGAAGCGTTGAGCAAGCTGGTGGTATATGGTAGGATGCAAATATTTCAGGAATTCATAATGTACAATTTTAGTTGATCTGTGCTCTATCAGTTTGCATTATAAATTGTGCTGTCTAAACCAACACTGCCATCTACAGGGCCTTGTATGCAATGCTGCTGCTGAGAACAGAAATCCTTGGAGTTATTTTTTTAAAAAATAAGCTTCCTTTTCAAAATAAAGTAGAGCAAGCCAATTGGTCTTTAAAGCTAGTTCAAATTCTTTCACCTCTTCCACCAACCGACGTGACATTCAAATCTGGTTGGTTTATTCCCTTCGGGTGATTAATTCTATGTTTGCCATTCATGGGGAAGCAAACAACAACAACAACAACAACAACAACAAACCACCAGATTGGACAACAGCAGCATTAGGGAATCAGCAATGAAATGTCATACTACACAATCATAAAAGTAAAAAATTATCTGTGGCAGAGGAACAAGTTCTCCTTCAAGGGTATTGTTCTGCCCCAGCTACGGCCCACAAAGAATGCAGCGCACATGAATTCTGTCCAAACCTTTGCTTACTAAATTAAAGACTACTAATGAGCTTTCTTAGTAGTCGTCAAACACAAATACAGTTTTAAAGCAGTCTTTGCTGAACACCAGCTGTTAATTCAACTTCATTAACAACCAGCATGAGTCCATGAAATAATAAGTCAACGCTGAGCAAACAGCCTTGGAGATATCAGGAAGCTTACAATGGCTGGCAAAATGCCCAGAAGCAATTTGTAGGAAGAATGCCAAGAGAGAGAGAACAAGAGCCGAGCAGACATTTCAGAAGTCCAGACACGAAGGCATATAAACAAATGTTGTTTCCTGCAAAGTGCTGCCTGCGTTGTCATCCCTTAAATAGGCTAGGGGAGTGGCCAATTAGTCCCAAGCCTACTCCTGAGGAGACCTCCTCCTGAGGAACCATTCCTAGCTTTTGGCAGCTCTGCGTGTCTGTGCATTAAGAATAGGCTCCTCCTCTTCTTCCTCATCACTGATGGGAGGTTCTGAAGATTTCCACCACCTCCCGTTCCTTCTCCTAACAAGCATTTGTTCTTTCTCCTAACAATACTAAGAGTCTCAACTTTCTAAAGCCATTTGGCTGCAGCCCTTCCCCCAACCACCACCACCACCCCGCGATCGATCGCATGGTAGCTTTTGGCTGCCTTGGCAGCTAGCCGATTGGCTGGAGGATAACTGTCCCAGGGGGCAAAAAACCCAGGAGGAACCCTCCTTCTGTGAATCAGCCATGCCCAAGCGTGTGGGACGGAAGGTCCGTGGCCCATTGCCCGGGGCAAACAGCTAGGGGCGTGTCAGCTGAGGAGAAAATTTAGTGGTGAATGGCCAGATTCGGAACTCTGGAGGCAAAATGGGTGTGGCCAAGGGTAGGAGGCAAAAAGTCCTAAACCCGTCCAGAGAGGTTTCAAAGACCCATCTGCTCATTGGCTCTTTAGTTTCTTCACAATAGAAGAAAAGTTGTTAGCCAATGGATATTACTTTCTCCCTTCAGTCCTGGGATTTTCCATTCACTTACTATCCAAACCTAAATTTATTTAGCTTTTTTCAAGGTCAGCCAAAATTTGCCAGATTTACTTTCATGATTGCAATAATTATTTGTATTTGTTTATTTGTCAAGCATATATGATTATAAGCAAAGTATAAACAGTAAAACATGATTGAATATATATGTAATAGTACAAGCATGAATAAGAGTAAAAGAGGTATGAATATATGGGTACATTAGGACAGGAACGGTAGGCACGATTGTGCGCTTATGTACACCCCTTACCGACCTCTTAGGAATGGGGTGAGGTCGATGGTAGATAATCCGAGGTTGAAGTTTTTGGGGTTAGGGGAAGAAACTACTGAGTCAGGTAAAGTGTTCCAGGCATTAACCACTCTGTTGTTGAATTTGAATTTTTTGCAATCAAGTTTGGAGCGTTTTACATTAAGTTTGTATCTATTGTGAGCTCGTGTATCATTGCTGTTGAAGCTGAAGTAGTCGTTAACAGGTAGGACATTGTGGCAGATAATTTTGTGAGCTACACTTAGGTCAGATCGAAGGCGGCGTAGTTCTAAATTTTCAAGTCCCAAAATTTCAAGTCTGGTTTTGTAAGGTATTCTGTTGTGAACAGAGGAATGTAATACTCTTCTTGTGATGTATCTCTGGACATTCTCAATTATGTTAATGTCTGATATGTAGTGTGGGTTCCAGACAGATGAGCTGTAATCGAGGATTGGTCTAGCAAATGTTTTGTATGCTCTGGTTAAGAGTATAATGTTACCAGAGAAGAAGCTACGCAAGATTAGGTTAACCACTCTTAATGCCTTCTTAGCTATGTTGTTGCAGTGGGCTCTGGCACTGAGATCGTTAGAGATGAGTACTCCAAGGTCCTTTACTGATGTTACTAGTCTCAGTTTAGTCTAGGGAGATTGCAGCTACAGATCTCTTAAATCGTATTCAACTATGCCCAGAGCTAGAAAGAATAAGAAACAGCTAGAAAAACAGCTAATTTTTGCTTGCTACAGTTTTGAAAGATGACATAAATAGATGCAACTAGGAAAACTAATTTATTTGACAAGAATAAAAGAAAAAAATGAAAATGACTGCATAAATATATCTAAAAGAAGGAAACAACACTAATTTCTGCAACGGTGATTTTGAGTTTCAAGCCTATAGAACATTATATTCCTCAAGTTACTATGGTGTAACGGCACAAACTGTGCTATCAAATTATGCATAATTATTTTTCATTTGCTACAGTAAAGTCGGATGAAAACAAAAAGAGACAATTGAAACAACATCTTGAGTGTTTAAGGAATATTAATGTCACATTCTTGGCACAGACATCTATCAATCAGAAACCGAATGAAATTGGGCATGCATGATCTTTCCTTGTCCATTAAATCCTTGCATACAGAAAGGTAGCTTGTCAGAGGGAAGGTTTCCATGTTAGCCTAGCATAACCTTTAAAAAGCAAATATATGCAAAAATTCTGCATTGGAAGCACTACTAATTAGAGTCAAAGATTTCAATTTCAGCATTCAGATTTCTTCCGTTTACTAGAATATGGCTGATGGGTGCAAAAACTAAAGTTACAGCAGTTCAGAGGTATTCACGCCATCTATTTTATATGTATTAATGCTACAATAAATATAACATTTGATCCTGCGGCACAGTATATGCTGAGCACTCAGCAAATTAATGAGGCTGTATGAGCTGCTGATATTTTTTTATTTTTTGCAATCTAATAGAACAGATAATTCTCCATTAGGCTTAACCTGCATGGTACTTAAGAGTCATTCCATTTAATGGTAAATAAATATCTTTTAATTATTGATAGCAAAAGGTAAAAAAGAGCATGGCGTGAAGCCAATAATAAAGGTTGTGTTGGTTGCCAACCCACACAACATGACTTTGTGCCTCTGAATTATTTTCAGCCTGCGCTTCCCTTTTTTTTTCAAAATGTCAATGTATAGAGTTGAACAGCAGCAGATATCCTGATAGCTAATTTAGTTTTAAAAAAAAATAAAGCCAAGGTTATGAAATGGCATAAATGTTATAGCCAGAGTAACTTGAGTTTGGCGGTCATATAAATTTCTTTAATAAATAAATATTCTGCAAATATTATAAATGACATTGTAGGAAGTTAGCACCCACCCCTCTCCTAGAAAAAATGAAATATCCTAGGAAATATTAAAAGGCAAAATATATTCTATAGAATATCCCTGGAAACATGCTTTTAAGCAGACAAAGACTCCTTTTAGCCCCCACTTTTGTCAATGGGCCATTAAGGACAGGGCCCAGCAGCAGTCTTCTACATAACAAAGATTTATCTCCTTCATTCATAGCCATATTTGGAATTGCCCAAGGCCCAAAGCCCTCACCACATGGGACCTGGGAAGATTACATCAGCCTGGGATTCAGGACAGCCCACAAGAGTTGCCCCAGCATGCCCCTGGGGGTCTGACCACCAATTGGAGTGCATTATATACACAGGAACAGGAGACTAAGAGGTGAGGCCCAACAGAGGTTATAAAACCAAGGGACTCAGCATCTTCTCCTTCCTTTTCTCTTCACCCACATCTGGAAGCATGTGATCTACCTTTTCTGTACAGGGGCTCATGCCATGTGCTCCTGTCCTCCATTAAACCTTCTTTCCAAGCAACTTCCATGAATTCAGTGTCTTTTCCCCCCACTTGGAACTGAACCCAGAAGGATATTCCTTACAACAACAGGAGGCAAAGAGTAAAAATGTATTTCTATCCAGATACTATTGAAGTTTTGCATATGTACAGTATGTATGCCTTTAAAGCAGTTCATTCATAGCAACTGCCCAGGCAAATCTTTGCAGTTTTGTTGGCAATATTAAGAAGTGGCTTGCCATTGCTTCCTTCCAAGGGTTGAGGGAGGAGGACTGGCCCAAAGTCACCCAGTTAGGAGGTTCTTGGTGCTTTCTCAGTTGGTTGTTTTCTTGTGGATGCTTTATTACCCAAAAAAGAAGGAAGAAGTAAACAATACCCCTGTAGTTAAGGAGTTATTGTGCTGTTGAGCACATACACAGTGAAATAGTGATTGTGGTTGTGGTGTTGCAGTTTGATATGAATGCTATTCAATCAATAAACAGATATGTTTAGTATTTACAAATAGTTTACTTAAAGTAGTAGCAAAGTTCAAATAGGTCATACACAGTAAGTCAGTCAATGCGAATAATCTTCTTCTTGCCTATCTTTGTTTTAACTAACAAACAAAGATTACAGCTAACAAATTAAATCTACACTATCACAGATAGTTACTCTTTTCACAGCAGCTCTTCACAGTAATTTCACACAGTCACAAAGTCAATTACTCAACAGTGAAGCAGTGAATCAGCAGAGAGTCAGCACTCCAGAACACACCTTCAAACACACACAGAGACATTCAGAGCATGTTCGCTTGCTTCCTTATATAGTAATCAGCCTACAATTCATTTAAAGCAATATACACATAACATTGATTTGTGGCTTGTTCATATATTAGCAAACTCAATCGTTTGAACAGGATTCTAACAACCCCAATCAAGGAACTGTCAAATAAGCTAATGGTAAATGGGATGTTTACCTCCCTTCTTGGTGACTTCCTGCTCCCCCCCCCCAGTGGCCCCAGCAGTTGCTACCCTCCTCCTTCCAGTCCTGGTGACTGATCTGCAAGGCCCCAAAACTTGTGAGCAGCCGCAGTGTTTTTTTAAAAAAATATTGCATTGCATGCTGCCCCTGCAGCACCATTGCTTCTGCCTGCCATCCGATTGGCTGGGCGGGGGGTGTATTTGACCCATGAAGCCAAAGGCCCAGGTCAAATGGTGTCTGGGAGAATGGGCAGGGACGAAAGGCAACGGGCAGAGGGCCAGGGGCCCATTGGCCATGGAGAATGGCCGTGGGAGGGCCAGCAGAGGAGGAAATAATTTTTTATTTATTTATTTATTTATTTATTACTCACATTTGTATGCCGCCCAATTCCCAGAGGACTCCCACTGATGATGTTATCTGGTTTGGGTAATGAAACATCTGCAAGAAAACAACCAAGCTCAGAGAGCACTTCAACCTCAGGTGTACAAATATTTTTCTCTATGGTATCACGCAGTTGGCTTAGTGTCTAAGTACAGGAGAGGATTCAGAGTCTACTGGCTTCTATCCTAACGTCTCTAACCATGATACCAAGCAGGCTCTCATTCCTGAACTATGCACAGCATTATCCTTTGTCCTTGTCTTTTAAAAAGTTGGAGGGGTGGACATTTTGCTTTCAGTGGGCACGGAGGGGGAGGTGAGGGGGAAAGGGAAGGGGAAAAAGGAAAGGAAAGGAAAGAAAGGAAAGGAAAGGAAAAGAGGGGAAAGGAAAGGAGGGGAAAGGAAGGGAAAGGGGAAAGGGGAAAGGGGAAAGGAAAGGAAAGGAAAGGGAAGGAAAGGAAAGGAAAGGAAAGGAAAGGAAAGGAAAGGAAAGGAAAGGAAAGGAAAGGAAAGGAAAGGAGGGGAAAGGAGGGGAGGGGAAAGGGGAAAGGAAAAGGAAAGGAAAGAGGAAAGGAAAGAGGAAAGGGGAAAGGGGAGGAAAGGAAAGGAAAGAGGAAAGAGGAAAGAGGAAAGAGGAAAGGAAAAAGGAAAGGAAAGGAAAGGAAAGGAAAGGAAAGGAAAGGAAAGGAAAGGAAAGGAAAGGAAAGGAAAGGAGGGGAAAGGAAAGGAGGGGAGGGGAAAGGGGAAATGAAAGGAAAAAGGAAAGGAGAGGAGAGGAAAGGAAAGGAGGGGAAGGAAAGGAAAGGAAAAGAAAGGAAAGGGGAAAGGAAAGAGGAAAGGAAAAAGGAAAGGAAAAAGGAAAGGAAAAAGGAAAGGAAAGGAAAAAGGAAAAAGGAAAGGAAAAAGGAAAGGGGAAGGGGAGGAAAGGAAAGGAAAGAGGAAAGGGGAAAGGGGAAAGGAAAGAGGAAAGGAAAGGAAAGGAAAGAAAAGAAAAGAAAAGGAGGGGAAAGGGGAAAGGGGAAAGGGGAAAGGGGAAAGGAAAGAGGAAAGGAAAGGAAAGAGGAAAGGAAAAAGGAAAGGAAAGGAAAAAGGAAAGGGGAAAGGGGAGGAAAGGAAAGGAAAGAGGAAAGAGGAAAGAGGAAAGGAAAAAGGAAAGGAAAGGAAAGGAAAGGAGGGGAAAGGGGAAAGGGGAAAGGGGAAAGGGGAAAGGAAAGAGGAAAGGAAAGGAAAGGAGGGGAGGGGAAAGGGGAAAGGGGAAAGGAAAGAGGAAAGGAAAAAGGAAAAAGGAAAGGAAAGGAAAGGAAAGGAAAGGAAAGGAAAGGAAAGGAAAGGAAAGGAAAGGAAAGGAAAGGAAAGGAGGGGAGGGGAGTGGAAAGGGGAATGGGGAAAGGAAAGAGGAAAGGAAAGAGGAAAGGAAAAAGGAAAGGAAAGGAAAGGAAAGGAAAGGAAAGGAAAGGAAAGGAAAGGAATGGAAAGGAAAGGAAAGGAAAGGAAAGGAGGGGAAAGGATTCCCCTCTCAGGGCAAAGTTTGCTCTTGCCCTTTGGAGTCTGGCATCTTACAAAATCCTGCTATGACCATTTGTGTCAGCTGTCAATTCTGATTACCTTCCCTGCATGGTAACAGAAAGATCAGCTCCATCCTGTTGTGAAAATTCACATAGGTCTTCAGCATTCAAGAGACATGACACAAACCCCACCCCGCTATTCCTCAGGGTCAACTTCATGCAGGCCTTTCCCTCCAAAAGCAGGCCCGTGATGGAGAGTCTGAGGTAAAGGTCACAGAGCTTACAGAACGAAAAATGAGATCACCTCACAGCGTCATGCTGGAGCTGATTTATTATTGACAGAACTACATCATTTTCCAACTGCCTGAAGCTGGGAAGTAGCAGCTGTGGTGGTTTACGGAGAATGACCTTGGGAGACAGGAGGGAGAAACACGGACAACAACCAGCATATTAAAAAAAAATGTCTCTGCTGACAGAAGGAGAAGAGAGTGTGGGAAACAGTAGAGAAGGGTAGAGAAACAGTAGAGAAAGCCTAGTTTTACAGACAATAAAAGGAAAGGAGAAGAGAAATACTTTCACCCTTGCAAGTTTCTGCGAACGTAACCTTACAATAGAGACAGAGCTAATATTTAATAGAACAGAACAACAGAGCTGAAAGGGACCTTGGAGATCTTCTAGTCCAACCTCCTGTTCAGGCAGGAGACCTTGTGCCATTTCAGACAAGTGGCTGTCCAGTCTCTTCTTAATTTAATTTAATTTAATTTAATTTAATTTAATTTAATTTAATTTAATTTAATTTAATTTAATTTAATTTAATTTAATTTAATTTAATTTAATTTAATTTAATTTAATTTAATTTAATGTTCTTATAGGCCACCCAATCCTGTAGGACTCAGGGCGGCGTACAACAGAAATAAGAACAATACAATATAATAATTTTAAAACAATTAAAAGCCTTCAGTGATGGCACAGCCACAACTTCTGAAAGCAAGCTGTTCCACTGATTGTTCTCACTGTTAACAAAAATTCTCCTAAGTTCGAGGTTGCTTCTCTCCTTGATTAGTTTCCATCCATTGCTTCTTGTCCTGCCTTCTAGTGTTTTGGAGAATAGATTGACTCCCTCTTCTTTGTGGCAACCCCTGAGATATCGGAACACTGCTATCATGTCTCCCCTAGTCCTTCTTTCCATTAAACTAGACATACCCAGTTCCTGCAACCATTCTTCATATGTTTTAGCCTCCAATCCCCTAATCATCTTTGTGGTTCTTCTCTGCACTCTTTCCAGAGTCTCAACATCTTTGTGGCAACCAAAGCTGGATGCAGTATTCTAAGTGTGGCCTTACCAAGACATTATAAAGTGGTATTAACACTTCACGTGATCTTGATTCTTTTTATTTTTTATTTTATTTTATTTGTCAAGCATGTACAGTATAGTAGTTGTTTCTATAAACATAACATAAGTAAAAAGTACCGATAAAAGAGGACAATAGGACAGTAGGACAGGGACGGTAGGCACAGTGGTGTGCTTATGCACGCCCCTTACAGACCTCTTAGAAATGGGGAGAGGTCGACTGTAGACAGTCTAAGGTTAAAGTTTTGGGGGTTTGGGGAAGAAACCACAGAGTCAGGTAGTGCATTCCAGGCATTGATCACTCTGTTGCTGAAGTCGTATTTTCTGCAGTCGAGTTTGGAGCGGTTTACATTAAGTTTGAATCTATAATGTGCTTGTGTATTGTTGCGGTTGAAGCTGAAGTAATCATTGACAGGAAGGACTTTTTTATATATGATTTTATGAACTACATTTAGATCAGATCGGAGGCGACGTAGTTGTAAATTGTCTAATCCCAATATTTCAAGTCTGGTGGAATAAGGTATTTTATTGCGAGCAGAGGAGTGGAGGACTCTTCTTGTGAAATATTTCTGGACTCTCTCGATTGTATTAATGTCTGATATGCACTGCGGGTTCCAGACAGGTGAGCTGTATTCCAGAATTGGTCTATAAATTTTTTTTGTATGCTCTGGTTAGCAGTGTAATATTGCCAGAGAAGAAGCTACGCAAGATTAGATTAAAAACTCTCAGAGCCTTTTTGGCAATGTTGTTACAGTGGGCTCTAGCACTTAGGTCGTTGGATATGAGTACTCCAAGGTCTCTGACAGAGTGAGTCTATGAGTTCATAGAAGATATTCTATCCCTCTGTTAATGCAGCCTAGGACTGCGTTGGTTTTTTTGGCAGCTGCAGCACACTGCTGGCTCAAATTTAATGATTGTCCTGACATTAGCTAGCATTAGAATAGTTTGACCTTATCCCTCATTAGTCCCCCTCCCAAACTGATAATCAGAAATGGAAAATAACTCAGATTCTGATTTGTATCTGTTCTTGGATTAGAAATTATGCCCAAATTTATTTTACCGGCTCACTGTTTAAAAGCAAGCATGCGCACGTGCGCACACGCACACTCACACACACAGGGATAATTGTCGAAGGTATTTTGCTAACACTAACCCAGCATTCCTCTTTGAATTCTGACTTCCTAAATAAAATAAATCTGTCACATTTCTTTTGGCAATCTGAAATCTACACTCTTGGCTGGCTACCAAAACAGACAGCAAACATTTTGACCAATGATTGTGTGTGTGTGTGTGTGTGTGTGTGGAGAAATAATAAGAACGCATATATTATTGTCAGAACAGTGTAGATATATCATCTCTTCAATAATGCATGGGTTATGAATAAATAGCAAGTGACAATTTGGATCACTCCTTTTTGGGGGGGATGTTATAAAGCATGACGTTTCTGTGCAAACAGTTCATGAATATAGAGAAGAAAAGATTTTAATGAAATGAACCAGGAGTCGGAAGGAAGAAGAAGACAGGATGAATAAAGAGTTTGATTTTTAGCAGATTAAAAAACACAGGAGCCTGATCTTTATGCTAACCAGATCACGCATGAAAGCGTCTGCAGAAGTCTTATTTAAATCTCAGGGAGGGTTCACAATTATTTTATTATATTTGCTTGTAAGTACAGTAGAGTTGACATACGGGATTCTTTACAAAGCCATCCAGAGGGGGGGGGGATTTCTTTAAAGAAAAATATAGATTGGGTTGCATTGCATAAGGCCCAATTTTCGCCTCCTTTCTTTCGAAAAGACGGATAAGTGTACAAATTGTGAACTAATCCCACCAAAGGGATCAGGGACAGTTATAGTTGCCTTCGGAAGTTGTGGGTTCCTCCTATAGTTGCCTTCAGAAGTTGTATAGTTGCCTTCGGAAGTTGTGGGTTCCTACCGGTGTGGTCCACTCTATAGCACCGGTAGTGGCCCGCTGGTGATGTCACAGTATCGGTGCGGTCGGTTGCTGGTGCCTGGGCACTGCCATTTTTTTTAAAAAAATTTTTTTACATTTTTTTTAAATTTTCTTCTGCACATGCCCAGAAGCCGAGCTTCCGGCACTGCGCATGCGCTGCCTTCCTACCCCACAGTGAGTCCAAGCAGGGGAGGATAGCTGAGGGAGCGCGTGAGATGCTGAAAGAACGGGTGGCAGGAACTATCTCCATTCCCCTCCCTTCAGCAGTCCGAGAAGCCACGAACGTGCGGTGATGATCCTAGGCATTTTCGCATGTTTGAGGCTTCTCGAGCTGCTGAGGGGAGGGGGAATGGGCGGCAGGACCTATCTCAGTTCCCCTCCCTTCAGCAGTCTGAGAAGCCACACCCACCCGGTCACATGGCCGACAAGCCACGCCCACTCAGTCACATGGCTGGCAAGCCACACCCACAAAATAAGCCACGCCGACAGAGTGGTAGTAAAAAAATTAGGAACCCACCCCTGTTGTGGGAGTTTCATCACTGGAGGCTTTCAAGAAGAGACTGGACTGCCATGTGTCAGAAATGGTGTAGGGTCTCCTGCTTTGATGGGGGGGTTGGACTAGATGACCTACAAGGTCCCTTCCAACTCTGTTAATCTGTACATGTATATGTAAGAAAAAAATGAAGTGATGCCAAGGAACAAGTTGTTAACGATTGCTCACCTAAGCTTTCTTAGTTCTTGCAACTGGGTACACACCATTCAAAGTTAAGTAAAAGGACACACCTGAATTGGACCTAATTGTGAATTGTGACATAATGTTTCTCTGTAAGACAATCATGATAATGCCACCGGAGGTGCATGGCTCACAAAACATGGTATTAAAGCTCTCCTTCAGACCATCAGCCGAGTTTGCAAATTGCATAACTCGCCTAATTCCTGCTTTGCAACCATTTTCCCACTCACTGCATAAAGCTCATCGGTTTTTCAGAAACTGTCACAGGTCGCTAACAATAGCTGTCATTGAGAAAATAATCCTAGGCAATTTTCTACCAGATAATTCAGCCTACTGTGTTATCTTCACCACAGGAGAAAGAGATTATACGTCAGTCCCAGCACTGCTTTCAAAGGTAAGGAGCCTACATGCCATCAACAGCACAATATGCCAGTAATGGTCAAGTTTAAACAGCCTTTCCAATTTTCATCGCATAGGGTATATAAGTCTTCTCTAAAGCCATCCCAGTTGGTAAGCTTAGCTTCCTCTTAAGGTTGCTAGGAGGTTCTGGTTTCCTTTTATTGGTTATCACGAAGATCTACCTATCTAGAGATCAGCAGATACATCAATTCAATGTAGAGAAAAGTAAAGTCTTATACTTGGGCAAGAAAAATCAAAAGTAGACATATAGACTGGGTGAAACCAGGTTTAATAGCAGTAACTGTGAGAGGGATCTTGGAGTCTTAGTGGACCAATTAATTAAATATGAGCTAACAGTGTGCGGCAGCAGTCAAATAAGCCAATGCAATCCTAAGTTGCATTAACAGAGGGATACAATCAAGATCAAGTGAGGTACTAATACCACACTTAGTAAGTCTAGTTTAGTGACGAGAAAGACCAGGGGACACATGATACCAGTCTTCCCAGTTTTTGGGTGGCTGCCACAGAGAGGAGGGGGTCAAACTACTTTCCAAGGCACCTGAAGGCTAGACAAGGAATCATGGATGGAAACTGACGAAGAGAGATTCAACCTAGAAATAAGGAGAAATTTTCTGACAATGAGAACAATCAACCAATGGAACAGAAGTTGCCTTCGGAAGTTGTGGGTGCTTCATCACTGGAAGCTTTCAAGAAAAGACCGGACTGCCATCTGTCAGAAATGATATAGGGTCTCCTGCTTGGGCGGGGGGTTGGACTAGATGACCTACAAAGTCCCTTCCAACACTGTTAATCTGACATCTGAAATCAGCAGGTAATGCTTAATTCTTGTCACAATAAATAAACAAACAAACAAACAAACAAATAAATAAATAAATAAATAAATAAATAAATAAATAAATAAATAAATTCAGCATCATACATGCAACAAGGCAGGACTTGAATTCAAGTGAGAGGGGGGGGTTAGAAACACTTATTTCAATCCAACTTGTCCAAGACCCTTATGTACAATCATGGCTTGACTGTTTCCTGCGAGGAGGCACTTGATCTCAAAAGGCAGCCAGTGAATGTAAGAACTAAACCCCCTGGTGTCTTTAGCGACATTCAGCTTTTAATACCTGTTGGGAATAAGCACTGGCAGCAGCTACAGCTTTTCTCGATGTTCTTTAAGTCTATTTGCCTTTGATGTTATAGGAAAAACAAACGCAGTGATGGACAGATATTACCGCCACTGAAAACCTGACCGCAGGGAACAGATGGTAGATTACTGGTGGGCACCAGATGAGTTGAGTCTCGTATGTTTGAAATATTCGGTACCTGCATTTGAAGGATTTTTTATTTTTTTTACTTTCCACTCTAAGGACAGATAAATCTCACTGGACAATATGTTTGAGAAGTTTGCTTTACTGCCTCTTGGCAGATATATATAGGAATTAGGTACTTCAAATGTGTCATGAAAGCCACTTTATATAATAGAATGTAGAAAGTAAGGCTCAACATAAGGTCTGTTCTTCGGTGTAAATAAATTTAGCAACCAGTTGGAAAGGTGTATTCTCAAGAGCACTACTATTTTGTACATTCAGCAACCCATAAATCAGCCAGCTGTGGCTTTTTTTTTTTTTTTTTTTTTGCTTTAGAGAGCAAATGAGTCACAATCAGACTTAAGAACTTTGCAAAGTAAATTTGAGAAACGTGGGCCTATGAAACACGTGACCCACAAAGCCAAAAGTAAAAGGATAGCCTCCATCCATAACTGGCAGAACTTACACACTGATGACTCCCTTGGCAGTTTGATGCTCTATCACAGCACTTGCTTATGGCACGTTGAATTGTCAGGTGGAATTTGGCTCTGCGTAGGTCCAATTTATTTATTTACTGGATCCATAAAAGAGTGCTTAACTGGGAAGATTCAGATGTCACGTTCCGGCGTTTAGCAGAGACAAGAAAGGTAAGTGGGTATTCTTTTATCCTGTAAACGGGAAATCCGGCACAGAGTGACAAATAGTAACGAAAATAAAGTCAGTGCTACCGAGCAGGGGCGGGTTCCTAATTTTTTTACTACCACTCTGTGGGTGTGGCTTATTTTGTGGGTGTGGCTTGCCAGCCATGTGACTGGGTAGGCGTGGCTTGCCGGCCATGTGACCGGGTGGTCATGGCTTCTCGGACTACTGAAGGGAGGGGAACTGAGATAGGTCCTGCCGCCCGTTCCCCCTCCCCTCAGCAGCTCGAGAAGCCTCGAATGTTCGAAAATGCCTGGGATCATCACCGCGCGTTCGTGGCTTCTCGGATTGCTGAAGGGAGGGGAATGGAGATAGCTCCTGCCGCCCGTTCTTTCAGCGTCTCACGCGCTCCCTCAGCCATCCTCCCCTGCTTGGACTCACTGTGGGGTAGGAAGGCAGCACATGAGCAGTGCCGGAAACTCGGCTTCTGGGCATGTGCAGAAGAAACTTTTTAAAAAACATTAAAAAATTTTTTTTAAAAAAATGGTGGCGCCCAGGCACCGGCAACCGACCGCATCGGTACTGTGACATCACCAGCGGGCTGCTACTGGTGCTATAGAGTGGACCACACTGGTAGGAACCCACCACTGCTACCGAGGTGTAACCCTCCACCCCTTAAGTGCCCTTTACCCCACCCCCATGGTCCCCCGCCTGAGCCCTGCCCCATATAATTACCACCACCCCTTATGCGCCGTCACTTTGCTGCCATTCTTGCATCTTCAGAGCTTTCCATCCGGCACGCCCTGCTTGTTTTCACCATCCTCTGCCACCCACCCAGCCTACCGCGTATCAGCTGTTTACGAAGCCCACAGCCTATCTGGCCATCTGTGGGCTCCGTAGCTGCGGCAGGCATCTCGTGGCTGTGCTTGCCTCCTCCCCACAGTCCGGCAGGGGGCCCTCGGTATGTATGCCGGCAGCACGGCTCAGCTGTGCGGCCTGCGGGCTGTCGGCGAGCATGGCAAAGTTCAACAATGAAGTCCAGGGCCAGTTCCTCCCATGGTCGGGTGGGGTTCGCTACAGGCTGTAAAAGGCCGGGAGGCTGCCCTGGCTGCTTCTTCGTGGTGGCACACATCGTGCAGCTCCGAACCCAGGGGCTGACATCAGATCCTTGGGTGTTGTTCCTCAAGACTCAGTACCATCATTCACATTTGTTTGAAAATGCTGGGCAAGAACTTTTCCAAATTCAGAGTCAAGGAAGGGGGCGATGTTTCCCTTTGTTTTAAGCTACATTAATATCTAGATGCATAATTGAAGCTGCTAGTCCAAGTTTCTTCAGGTCCCTGAGAAGATGGATCCAGGGGTGGGCTGCTACGGGTTCGCCCAGGTTCGGGTGGACCCATAGCTAACGTTATAGCCAGTTCGGCAAACCGCCATATCCCACCCCTGGCTGGCGCCGCCCACCCCTCCCCTCCCAGAAGTCTCCAGGTGGCCCATTTTGGATGTGAGGTAAGTGCAGGGCCCGCACGGAGGCTTGGGGAGGGGGGGAAACAGGCCTTCCAGAACTTCCAGAAGTCCAAAAATGGGCTTGTTTCCGGCCTCCGGAACCTGGGGGAGACAGTTTTCACCCTGCCAGAGGCTCAAGGAAAGTCTCCGGAGCCTAGGGAAGGCAAAAAAACAGGCCTCTCAGAAGTTCTGGAAGTCCAAAAACGGGCCCATTTCCAGCCTCCGGAGGGCCTCCAGAGCCCAGGGGAGACCATCTTCACCCTCCCAGAGGCTCGAGGAAAGCTACCGGAGCCTGGGGAAGGCGGAAACCTCGCCGCCGCCGTGGTGCAGGAGGCCAATTAGGCCACACCCACCGTGGCCACGTCCACCCAGCAACCGGACAGCGAACCCATTGCTGAAACTTTTGAAGCCCACTCCTGGATGGATCGCCCTGTGATTCAGTAGGCCATAACATATGCCAAGCAAGGCCTACGTGCTTGAAACTCTTCTTTTTAATAAGCAGAGTGTTAATACAGCCAGGAGACTCTTCATCTCTTTCACTCCATAAACAGACTTCATCCACTCTTGGACAGAAAAGATCCCACTGATTTATACTTATAACCTGCAGGTTTTTCGGCAGCTATTGTAACTCACTCCACTTAGAGCT
Source organism: Diadophis punctatus similis (assembly GCA_023053685.1). Taxonomy (NCBI): domain Eukaryota; kingdom Metazoa; phylum Chordata; class Lepidosauria; order Squamata; family Dipsadidae; genus Diadophis; species Diadophis punctatus. The sequence goes on from JALIGW010000006.1 coordinate 6,712,537, forward strand.
GACTTTGAATAAAACTTTGGCTAGCTCAAAATACCACAATGTGTCTCCACAGTGTTCCAGAAATCATTGGCTGCTGGCTCACTTTCAGATCCTATTCAAAATGATGTATTCCTTTGGCTGCACTGTTACAGCCATTGTGAGCCTTAAATGAGTCGAATGAGCACTAGTCACCAACAAACCCAGCTTAATTTTTTTTTGCCCCTATTTAGATTCTGAGCAGTTGCAACCAAAATCAAGATCTTTCCTGTGCTGAGGTTGTAGAATAGTAGACAACCAATTAAATATGAGGCAACAGTGTGCAGCGGCGGCCAAAAAAACCCCAATGCAATCCTAAATTGCATTAACATACAATCAAGATCAAGTGAGGTACTAGTCCGCAGATTCTCGCCCAGCCGCCTTGTTTAGGGTGACTCGCTCCCTCCTTGCTAAAGGGGGGAGCGAGGAACACTTGCAAGGTAGAGCTGAGGAATTTGCAGAGTTTCTGTCGGATAAAGTCGCTCGGATCCGGTCGAACCTGGACTCTGGCTGGGCAGAGTCCATGGAGTTGACTGGGGCAAGTCTTAGTCCACCGTTGTGGGAGGAGTTTGGGCCTGTTTCTCCTGATGATGTGGACAGAGCCGTGGGGGCGATGGGGGCCTCCACCTGTTTATTGGACCCGTGCCCCTCCTGGTTGGTCTCGGCCAGCAGGGAGGTGACACGCGGCTGGATCCGGGCGGTGGTCATCGCTTCTTTGGGGAAGGGATCCGTACCGCAGTCGTTAAAAACTGCGGTGGTGAGACCCCTCCTGAAGAAGCCTTCCGTGGATCCAGCTGATTTGAAGAACTATCGTCCGGTCTCCAACTTACCTTTTTTAGGGAAAGTTGTGGAGAAGGTGGTGGCTACTCAACTTCTGCGACTTCTGGATGAAACAGAGCATCTAGATGCCTATCAGTCGGGTTTCAGGCGTGGGTACAGTACAGAAACTGCCTTGGTCGCTCTGATAGATGATCTCTGGCGGGCCCGGGATGGGGGAAACTCCTCTATCCTGGTGCTACTTGACCTCTCAGCGGCTTTCGATACCATCGACCATGGTATCCTTCTGCATCGTCTCGGTGAGTTGGGAGTGGGAGGCACCGTTTTACGGTGGTTCTCCTCTTATCTCGCCGATAGGATGCAGTCGGTGTTAACAGGAGGGCAGAGATCCTCCCCTAGGCCCCTGTTATGCGGGGTGCCTCAGGGGTCGGTTCTCTCGCCCATCCTATTTAACATTTACATGAAACCGCTGGGTGAGATCATCCGCAGACATGGGGTGCGTTACCACCAGTACGCTGATGACACCCAGCTGTACATCACCACCCCGTCTGACTTCAGTGTGGCAGTTGATGTAATGTGCCGGTGCCTGGACGACGTTAGGATCTGGATGGGGAGGAACAGACTCAGACTCAACCCCGACAAGACTGAGTGGCTTTGGGTATTGCCTCCTAAGGACCACGACAACTGTCCCTCCTTGGTTTTAGAGGGAACGAAACTGATTCCCTCGGACCAGGTCCGCAACTTGGGGGTCCTCCTAGATCCACAGCTAAAATTGGAGCATCATCTTACTGCTGTGGCTAGGGGGGCCTTTGCACAGGTTCGCCTTGTGCACCAGTTGCGGCCATACTTGGAGAAGGAGGCTCTACTCACGGTCACTCACGCCCTTGTCACCTCCCGTTTGGACTACTGCAATGCGCTCTACATGGGGCTACCCTTGAAGAGTATCCGGAGACTCCAACTGGTACAAAATGCGGCTGCGCGTGCTGTAGTGGGTGTACCAAGGTACACCCACATGACACCTTTACTCCGCCAGCTGCATTGGTTACCCATTTGTCTCCGGGTCCAATTCAAGGTGTTGATCACCATCTTTAAAGCCCTTCATGGCTTAGGGCCGGGTTATCTCCGGGACCGCATTCTGCCTCATACTTCCCTTCGACCGGTTAGGGCCCACAGAGTTGGCCTCCTCCAGGTCCCATCGGCTAAGCAATGCCGGCTGGCGGGTCCTAGGGGGAGGGCCTTCTCTGTGGCAGGCCCCGCACTCTGGAACCAACTTCCTCCAGAGACCCGAACCATCCCCACCCTGCTGGCCTTCCGAAAAGCCGTTAAGACGTGGCTTTTCCTGCAGGCAGGGGGCAGAGCTTAACTCCAGCTGAACTCTCCCCCGGGTATGCTTGGTTGTTGCATGGTTGTTTTTATATTGCATTTTTAATTTTTATATTATGTTTTTAAATTTTGTTTATTGGTTTCTTGTATTTTCCTATGCTGTACGCCGCCCTGAGTCCTTCGGGAGTTGGGCGGCATATAAGAAAGCCGAATAAATAAATAAATAAATAAATAAATAGTACCACTCTATAAAGCCTTAGTAAGACCACACCTAGAGTACTGCATCCAGTTGTGGTCACCACACTATAAAAAAGATGTTGAGACTCTAGAAAAAGTGCAGAGAAGAGCAACCAAGATGATTAGGGGACTGGAGGCTAAAACATACGATGAACAGTTGCAGGAACTGGGCATGGCTAGTCTAGTGAAGAGAAGGACCAGAGGAGACATGACAGCAGTGTTCCAATATCTGAGGGGCTGCCACAGAGAGGAGGGGGTCAAGCTATTTTCCAAAGCACCCGAAGGCCAGACAAGGAATAATGGATGGAAACTGGACAAGAAGAAATTCAACCTGGAAATAAGGAGAAACTTTCTGACAGTGAGAACAATCAACCAATGGAACAGAAGTTGCCTTCAGAAGTTGTGGGAGCTTCATCACTGGAAGATTTCAAGAAGAGACTGGACTGCCAGAAATGGTGTAGAGTCTGTTGCTTGGGGGGGGGTGTTTGAATGAGATGACCTACAAGGTCCCGTCCAACTCTGTTAATCTGTTAATAAAAAACAAGCTTAAGTATAGATTATAAAACACAGGCTTGTACTGTTTTTGTTTCCCCTTTCTGGCTAGGTTCATCATTCATCAACCAAGTCACTGTTTTCCAATTCTGTATTTTCTTTCTTTCCTTCCTTCCTTCCTTCCTTCCTTCCTTCCTTCCTTCCTTCCTTCCTTCCTTCCTTCCTTCCTTCCCCTAACCCTAACCCTAACCCTAACCCTTCCTTCCTTCCTTCCTTCCTTCCTTCCTTCTTTCCCTACCTACCTACCTACCTACCTACCTACCTACCTACTTCTTTCTTTCTTTCTTTCTTTCTTTCTTTCCCAATTTAGCACCTGCTTTCCTGGTATGGGTGGAGAGAGAAAAGAAGCAGAGAACTCTGTCAATTGGGAACTATGTTAACTACCATCTAGACAGAATGCCTGACTATCTCTCTAGCTAATGTGGAGACTCTCAAATCTGGAAAACAGATTTCTCAAACAGCTTCCTTTCAGGGAGTGAAGTTTGCCATGTGGAAAAATCCTGCTGTGGAAATCTTCCAAACAACAAGCCACTTCCTTCTCTCAATTTAGTGCAAATGCTTCTGAATTTTAATGGCTTCATTGTGAGTTTATGTTGTCAGCAACACATTTCATTTTGTAAATGAAGAATGCTGTCTTTGCTGCAACCAGAAATTGATGTCCGGTCTTAGATCACCAAGTAGAAAGAGGAGATCCTATTTTGTCCCCTAATCATCTTTGTTGCTCTTCTCTGCACTCTTTCTAGAGTCTCAACATCCTTTTTACATTGTGGCGACCAAAACTGGATGCAGTATTTCAAGTGTGGCCTTACCAAGGCATTATAAAGTGGTATTAGCACTTCGCATGATCTTGATTCTATCCCTCTGTTAATGCAGCCTAGAACTGTGTTGGCTTTTTTGGCAGCTGCTGCACACTGCTGGTTCATATTTAAATGGTTGTCCACTAGGACTCCAAGATCTCTCTCACAGTTACTACTGTTGAGCAAGGTACCACATATACTGTACCTATGCATTTTGTTTTTCTTGCCTAAATGTAGAACCTTACCTTTTTCACCATTGAATTTCATTTTGTTTGATAGCACCCAATGTTCAGGTCTGTCAAGATCTTTCTGTATCTTGAGCCTATCTTCTGGAGTGTTGGCTATTCCTGCCAGTTTGGTGTCATCTGCAAATTTGATGAGTTCCCCATCTATCCCCTCGTCCAAGTCATTGATGAAGATGTTGAAGAGTACTGGGCCTAAAACAGAGCCTTGGGGTACTCCACTGCATACTTCCCTCCATGTAGATGCAGTTCCATTGAGCACTACACATTGAGTGTGGTTGGTCAGTCAGTTTTGAATCCATCTGGTGGTGTTGCTGTCTAACCCACATTTTTCTACTTTATCTAGTAGTAGGTTTTGGTCTACTTTATCAAATGCCTTACTGAAGTCCAAGTAAATGATATCGACAGCATTCCTCTGGTCCACTAATTTTGTCACTTTGTCAAAGAATGCAATAAGATTAGTCTGGCATGATCTGTTTTTAACAAACCCATGTTGGCTTTTGGTTATTACTTTGTTTGCTTCTAGGTGTTCATTGATTCGTTGCTTGATTATCTTTTCCAGAATCTTCCCTGGTATTGAGGTCAGGTTGATAGGTCTGTAGTTTCCTGGATCTATTTTTTCCCCTTTTTTGAAGATGGGAACTACATCAGCTCTTTTCCAGTCCTCTGGCAGTTCCCTGGTGCTCCAGGATCTTTGAAAGATATAGTTCAGTGGTTCTGAGATCTCGTCTGCCAGTTCCTTCAGAACCTTGGGGTGTAATCCATCCGGTCCTGGTGATTTGAACTCGTCTAGGGTAGACAGGTGTTCACTTACCATTTTCTTCCCTATTTTAACTTGTGTTCCTAATATGTTTTTTGTGGTGCTGATTTTGATAGGTTGGACAGTTTTTTCCCTTTGTGTAAAGACAGATGCAAAAAAATTTGCTTTAAGATGTGGGCAGTCTCCCTTCATTTTTTAAATTTTTTTATTTTCTCCATCACACATTATATACAATTCAATACGCATGTACTTCAAGATATTACAGTAAGAAATACATATTCGTTCAATATAATCAATCATTCAGAAATCAATATCTTATTCAACACTTGCTTCTTCAGTCATCAGTCTGTTCTACTTTATTCCGTTACACTCCCCTCTCTCTATCTCCAACTTCTCCTCCTACTTTCTAACTCCTTCCCTCCTCCTCTACACTCTCTACACATCAGTATGTCAAATATAAGATGAGTTAATATAAAAACACTCAAGGAAAGGTAAAGAAAGTGAAAAGAGGAAGTAGAAGGGGAGGAAGAGAAGGGCAGTCTCCCTTCAAGACCCAAGTTCTAAATACCTACTGTGTCCAACATGTAAATAAAAATAGCAAATTGCAGTTTTGAGATAAATAAGACAAAATATCAATAAGTGACCAATGCTGTCTTTTTAAAGGAACCAGCCAGTGGTGGGTTGCTACCGGTTCGCCGCAGTTCAGGCAAACTGGTAGCGGCAGGGGCGGGAGGCTCCGCCCACCTGCCCAGACATCATCATGGATGATCTGCGCATGCGCAAAAGCGCCACGCACAAGCAAAGCGAGCATGTGTGCACATGCATTCACAGTTCCGAACCTGTAGCAAAGGTAAGTGAAACCCATTACTGGAACCAGCCCTTGGGAAATGTTATCTCCCTCCAACTTCTCTGTGCTGAGATATATAAGGTTGACCTATCATCTAGCAGATGAATGCTATTATTTATCGGGGAATTTTAATTCTAAAACAAACAGCAATATATTACATTCTTAATTTTAAGAATTCACAGAACAAAGGTTGGATGTCTTTGGAGTGAACTTGTTTGACTAACCAAATTTGCAGGCTTACATGAATTGTAACCGCAAGTGGTTTTCACCGCAACCCCGCAACTGGGAAATGTCAGGGATGATAACGCGAAGACAGTTTGAAATTATGCCCTTTAGCATGGATAAATCCAGGTTACCAGATTCTATTCAGAATGTGCTGGGAGATCTCTTCCTTAAGCTGCAAGAGCAAAGCTTAATATAACTGCATTATTCCAGAACGCCAAGTTGCCCCTAGCTACCTCAAGAGATTATCATCAAATTCAACCTTGCAATAGGCAGGAGGTATCACCCAACAACAACTAGGAATCGGGATGTTTTAGTAAACTCCGTTCTTAATCACAATAATTATTGAAGTGCCATAGGAGAGATCGAACACATGCCGGTTATATTTTTAAAGGGAAAAAAAATTGTCACTGTGTAAGTCCTGAGTCCAACCCCCAATTTTAAACCCTGCAAGTGATTCTGAGAGTTTCCTGTCAGCAAATGGCCTCTCAAGACCTGCCCTGAATTAAGCCGGCCACTTTCCGTCTCCACTGACACACATTGAGACTCTCTTCCCAACATCCTCTGTTGCATTCACACGTACTTGGCTAGTGGCTGTTCTATTAATACGAATATTTCACCTAAAGGCATCTGACTCATTGGGGACAATTATTTGCACTTTGCATCAGCCTCGGAGAGCTGCAGGCTGTTCATTATGCTGAGTTTTATCTCTCTCCACCTTTTCCCCAATCAGATAGGTAGGTACGACCAGGAAATCAACTTCACAGGAAGACTAGAATGACCTATATCAAGATTGGCTATAATTTTATCGTATGTGGTGGACTTGTGTTAAAGCAAAAAAAAATTGGGCAAAGATACACAAGTAGCTAGCAAAGATGATAGGGAAACATGTAGAACATTTTAAACCTGAACTGTTTTTATTAGGTATAATATCAGAAAATTACATATTACAATATTACATATTGTAACAGCAGCGAGGATTATATTCACACAATATTGGAAAAATGAAGAAACACCGCGAAATGGAGAGATAATTAAGAAGATGCTAGACTGCGCAGAAATGAAAAGATTGACATTGAAAATTAAGCAGAAAGAAGACACAGAATACTATCAAACATGGAATCTATTTTACCAGTGGTTGGAAAAAAGGAGTGGAGATTAAGAATATAATCCGTATTGTTAAGCAAATTAAATATCCAGACAACCCGATGTTTATTAAGCACTAAGAAATATAATTAATAAAAAGACAATAAAATTTTATATCGATCAAACCGGTCAGTCCTAGAGGAGATCAACCCTAACTGCTCTTTAGAAGGCCGGATCCTGAAGATGAAACTCAAATACTTTGGCCACCTAATGAGAAGGAAGGACTCACTGGAGAAGAACCTAATGCTGGGAAAGATTGAGGGCAAAAGAAGAAGGGGATGACAGAGAATGAGGTGGCTGGATGGAGTCATTGAAGCAGTCGGCGTGAGATTAAATGGACTCCGGGGGATGGTAGAGGACAGGAAGGCCTGGAGGAACATTGTCCATGGGGTCGCGATGGGTCAGACATGACTTTGTGACTAACCACAACAAATTTTAGTTTTTAAAAATTGGCTATAATAACACAACCTGTCTGATCCTGTTGTACCTCCTCTCCTTATATCTCTGTGGGATGAGGGAGGCAACTGTCTGAGCAGGTTTTGTTAAGGACTTAAAAAACATTTGAGCCCCTTTTTGTCTAGATAATGTTTCTTGCATATTTCTGTCAAGGTCATCTTTCTGACTCCCGTAATTGTCTAGAGCTGTGCTTTTCAACCGTGGCATCTTTAAGATGGATGGAAAATGGTTGGCCGGGAAATTCTGGGAGTTGAAGTCCATACATCTTAAAGTCACAAAGATTGAGAAACAGTGCTCTACAGTCTCAGGAACTGAGAATGTCTACTCTGACAAAGAGAAGGGCTAGAAGAGACATGATAACAGTCTTCCAATATTTGAGGGGCTGCCACAGGGAAGAGGGGGTTAACCTGTTTTCCAAAGCACCTGAAAGGCAGGACAAGAAGGAATGGATGGAAGTTTAACAAAGAGAGATCCAGAACTAAGGAGAACTAAGGAGAAGTTTCATGATAGTTAGTGCAAATAATTAGTGGAATGGCTTGCCTCTGGAAATTGTGACTGCTCCATCACTGGAGGTTTTCAAGAAGAGATTGGACAGTATGTATCCAGAATGGATTAGGGTCTCCTGTCTGGGGTCTAGGACAACTCACTGTGGCCATATCACCGTGGCCAATTCTCTGCAGCTATCTTGCCATGGCCAATTCACCATGGCCATTTCGCCATGGCAAACCCACCATGGCCATCTCCCTGCAGCCAATCTGCAACGGTCATCGCACCATGGCCATTGTTTCTTTGACATTATTTCCATTGACAAAAATGGAAATAATGTCAAAGAAATAGTGGCAGATAACATTTATCACTTTGAGGTATCCCATGTGGAATTGTCTGTGGTGAATTGGCCATGGCGAAGTGGCCATGGTTGGTTGGCCAAAATGAAATAGCCACAGTGAACTGGCTGTGGCAAGATGGCCATGGCGAATTGTCCCATTCTGCCTGCCTGGGCAGAAGTTGGACTAGAAGACACCAAGTTTCCTTTTAACTACTCTACTCTACTCTACTCTACTCTATTTTTCTATTCTGTTCTGTTCCGTTCCGTTCCGTTCCGTTCCGTTCCGTTCCGTTCCGTTCCATTCCATTCCATTCTATTCTATTCTATTCTATTCTACTCTACTCTATTTTTCTACTCTACTCTACTCTATTTTTCTATTCTATTCTATTCTGTTCTGTTCTGTTCTGTTCTGTTCTGTTCTGTTCTATTCTATTCTGCATATTTATTTATTAGTTTGTCAAATATGTACAAGATAGCAGGTATGAATATGAACATGTACATGAACGAAGGAAATGAATACAAATAAATGGGGACAGTAGGACAGGCATGCTGGTGCACTTATGCACGCCCCCTTTATGACCTCTTAGGAATGGGGTGAGGTCCATGGTAGACAGTTTAAGGTTGAAACTGTGAGGGTTTGAGGATGTAACAATGGAGTTGAGTAGAGCATTCCAGGTGTTGATCACTCTGTTGCTGAAGTCGTATTTTCTGCAATCGAGTTTGGAGCGGTTTACCTTGAGTTTGTATCAATTGTTTGCCCGTGTATTATTGAGGTTGAAGCTGAAGAAGTCGTTGACAGGTAAGACATTGTAGCAGACAATTTTGTGTACTATGCTTAGATCAGACCGCAGGTGGCGCAGTTCCAGATTGTCCAAGCCCAAAATTTCAAGCCTGGTGGCATAAGGAATTCTATTGTGAGTAGAGGAGTGGAGTACTCTTCTCGTGAAATACCTCTGGACCCACTCAATCGTATTAACGTCTGATATACAGTGTGGATTCCAGGCAGACGAGCTGTATTCAAAAATTGGTCTGGCAAAGGTTTTGTATGCCCTAGTTAGCAATACAATGTTACCAGAGAAGAAGCTTCGCAAAATTAGGTTAACAATTCTTAATGCCTTTTTGGCAATACTGTTACAGTGAGCTCTGGGGCTTACATCATTTGAGATGAGTACTCCTAGGTCCTTGACAGAGTGAAGGTTGTTTTTGCCCAAATTGTATTTGGTGTTCTGATTTTTATTGCGAATGTGTAGGACAGAGCATTTATTAGTTGAGGTTTGGAGTTGCCAAATGCGCGACCATTCTGACACATGGTCAAGGTTGCTTTGTAGGGCAGCAGCATTGTCAGTGGTGTTAAATAATTTTACGTCATCAGCGAAGAGGACGCAGCTGATTTATTCTCCCTGTTGGAATGTAATTTTGGAAATAAAGCTCATCTTGTTTCCATGGGTCCCATCTCCTTCCCCAGAATAGGGAGATCTTCATGAAGTCACACTGGAGTTGGATAGATTCTGCAAACCCCAGCTAGGGAGCATATTTGAAATATTTTTGGTGTACATTTTAAGGAAGCTATATGTACATTGGCATTTTTTTTACCCTAAGATGCAAACCGAATATTGCATGCTTCGAATTTCCCAGGTCTATAAATTTTTCAATACAGTGTTTTCATTTTTTAAAAAAAGAGCATAATACAATGACACAGTTGCAGGAAATTTGCAGAAAACTGAACATGTCCATATAAAGGAAGGACCCATGGTGGTGCAGTGGTTAGAATGCAGGATTGCAGGCTGATTCGCTGCTCGGTGTCAGGAGTTCGGTCCTGACCGGCTCAAGGTTGACTTAGTCTTCCATCCTTCTGAGGTCAGTAAAATGAGGACCCAGATTGTTGGGGGCAAATATGCTGACTTTGTAAACTGCTTAGAGAGGGCTGTAAACACATATTCAGCTGGTTTGGACCAGTTCAGGCGAACCAATAGTAGCAACCTGAATTGCTAATTCAAAAGCCCAAACATTAATAAATGGATCTTTATTTAATGGATGAAAAATGCAAGCTGTAGTTGCATATGGTAATGTTTTCTAGGGTTCTCCTTTCCTTCGCGACAGCCTAGGGCAGTGATGGCGAACCTTTTTCTTCTTGCGTGTCAAAAATGGGAGTGTGTACGTGCACTACTGCATGCAAGTGCGGGCACACAACCCACCACACGCGCCACACTGTGCATGCGCGCATCCTCCCGCATGCACCCTCCCCGTTGGGCCATTTTTCACCCTCAGGCTTCCCTGAAGCCTCCGAGTGCGGAAAATGGCCCAATGGGCAAACCGGAAGTCCGTTTTTTTGAACTTCCGGTTTGCCCGTTGGCCTGTTTTTCGCATTCCGGAGGCTTCAGAAAAGCTTCCTGAAGCCTGGGGAGGGTGAAAATGGGCTTCCCCAAGGCCAAAGATCAGCTGGCCAGCCACGCATGTGCGCTGGAGCTGACATAGGGCAACGCCTCACGTGCCCTCAGATATGGCTCTGCGTGCCACCTGTGGAACGCGTGCAATAGGTTCGCCATCACAGGCCTAGGGTTTGCTAGAGGCACAGCAAATAATGAAATGCCACGTGCTACATTTATATTAATATGAAATCTCAACTTTTCAACAGTCCTCAGATCCACTTTGCAAGATACCTGCTTTAACAAACACGAAGTGGAAAATGAGAGATTAGAAACAGGAAATTGTCTCACCGTTTTTGAAATCCAGCCTTTTAGACACAATGGGGGTCGCATTCACAGGGGTGATGAATATCATGAAGGCTACTTAAATGGTACATTAAGAGCAATGCTTGGATTATGGAAATGTATGTTTGCGCTGAAAAGGATCAGAATCACGAGAAGTGAGGAGCCGATACAAGAAATTCTCAACTTATGACTGCTTACTTAGTGAATGTGTGAAGTTATGACCTACCCGGAAAAGGGGACTTACAACCTGGATTTGAAGTTCCAATGGTTGCCCTTCCCCCTCCCCCCAAGTCATGTAACCAAACTTCAGGTTCTTGGCAACACTGTCATATTTATGGCCATTTGCAGTGTCCCACAGTCATATGACTGTGGTTTTGATAGTTTCTCCCCAAAACCACCCAGCCAGCAATGGAGCTGCAGTTGCCAAAAACGCCAACAGAGTCCTAGGCTGCATTAACAGAGGGATAGAATCAAGTTCACATGAAGTGTTAGTATCACTTTATAATACCTTGGTAAGGCCACACTTGGAATACTGCATCCAGTTTTGGTTGCCATGATGTCAAGACTCTAAAAAAAAGTGCAGAGAAGAGCAACAAAAATGATTAGGGGGCACGGAAGCTGAAACACGAAGAATGGTTGCAAGAATTGGGTATGTCTAATCTAGTGAGAAGAAGGACTAGGGGTGACACGATAGCAATGTTCCAATATTTGAGGGGCTGCCACAAAGAAGAGGGAGTCAAACTATTCTCCAAAGCACCTGAGGGCAGGACAAGAAGTAATGGGTGGAAACTAATCAAGGAGAGAAGCAACCTAGAACTAAGGAGAATGTTCCTAATAGAACAATTAACCAGTAGAACAGCTTGACTTCAGAATCTGTGAGTGTTTAATCACTGGAGACTTTTAAAAAGAAACTGGCCACCCGTTTACCAATTTTATTAAAAGGTATCATTTTTTTGTGACTTGCAGCTCAGTTCATCAGATGTTGATGCCCTTTGAAGTGTTATTGAAAAATTGTCCTAGTCTCTTTCTGGCTGAGTGTGAGTGAATGTACCATCCTTCTCTCTCTCTCTCTCTCTCTCTCTCTCTCTCTCTCTCTCTCTCTCTCTCTCTCTCTCTCTCTCTCTCTCTCTCTCTCTCTCTCTCGCTCTCTCTCGCTCTCGCTCTCGCTCTCTCGCTCTCTCGCTCTCTCGCTCTCTCGCTCTCTCGCTCTCGCTCTCGCTCTCGCTCTTGTTCTCGCTCTCGCTCTCTTGCTCTTTGTAATTTTATTTGTGGGTTGTTGTTTTCTCCTTCAACATATTTAGTAAACAGTACATTGTCTGAGTCAAATTGCTCTATGCAAAATACTGGTAACGATAATAGTATTATTTTGATATACATAATAATAGTCCTTTTTTTTGCTTCTCAGATTTACCTATACCTTGTAATTATGATGTATTATATTTTGTAGCAATGCACATGGTATTATTTTCTCAATTTCTGCTTTCTATCTCTTATTTCTAACCCCTAATACAACAATTCCCATATTAAAAAGTATTATGTATCTATCCCATCATCTCTTATTTTTTACTTTTTGAGCATACATAGTAATCTTAACCTCTAGCATTCACTTAAACATAGCACCTATACTAACTTCTATCATAAAGGTAAAGGTTCCCCTTGCACATATGTGCTAGTCGTTCCTGACTCTAGGGGGCGGTGCTCATCTCTGTTTTTAAGCCGAAGAGCCAGCACTGTCTGAAGATGTCTCTGTGGTCATGTGGCCGGCATGACTAAACGCCAAAGGCGCACGGAATGCTGTCACCTTCCCACCAAAGGTGGTCCCTATTTTTCTACTTGTATTTTTTACATGCTTTCGAACTGCTAGGTTGGCAGAATTTGGGGCAAGTAACGGGAGCTCACCCCGTTACACGGCGCTAGGGATTCGAACCAGCCAACTGCCAACCTTTCTGATTGACAAGCTCAGCATCTTAGCCACTGAGCCACCGCATCCCCTCCAACTTCTATCATATAACAGTATATATATAATGACATTTTCCCAGTTTACCATCCTTTTCTCAATTCATTTGTTACAAGGAAATAATACAAAAATGACTGCTAAGTTTTTCTGCTCTGTTCTCTTGCACTTTCTGGACAAACTGTGTACTGGACAAACTGTGTTTAGAAGGCTTTCGAGTCAGTAGTTACTAAACTGTCCTTCAATTAACAACTGTTGCACAGAATGTGAATGAATGAATTAAAAATCCCTACGATCTCAAAAAAAACCCCCAACCTTAACCACAATGGAGTTGTCTAATCTCTGCATGGTCCCTTTCTCTGTTCCTCTTTCCTTCTCCTGTCCATATTGTAGAATTCATCTTTATCTTAGCATTCAGTGCATCTGGACAATGCCCAGACTAATCTTCCAGGGGAATTATCTCTCCCTTATCTGAATGCGGAAACTGGGAGAATCCACATTGATGTCCAGATAGCTTTGCATGCTTCCTCTCATCCCCCCAAAATGTGAATTGCTTGCTTGCCTCATTTTGCAAGGTGAGGCAAGGTGATACCAGTGTACAATTCAGGTCATTTTTGTTGACATCATGATACCCGTGATTAGTGGTGGGTTCCTACCGGTGCAGTCGACTCTACCACACCTGTAGCGGCCAGCAGATGGCACTATTTGTGCACGACAGCTCCGGTGCCGGCGACAGACATCACCGGTCTGTTGCGCAGCGCCATCTTTTTTGGGGGAATTTTTGGGCTGATTTTGCTTCCTGCACATGCGCGGAAGCAAAATCGCTCGAGGGGGCGTGTGCCAAAACATGGCGATGCCCGCGCAGCGCACCGGTAGCGCGAAGAACAAGCAACCCGCCCCTGCCCGTGATGTTTCTTCTCATTTGGATGTCTTTGGATGAAAGGTATGTCCCAAAACATGAGGCCTGCTCTATTGAAGTTGTAATATCATTCAGTCAGAACTGAAGAAGCTTCTTGGATAAGAAGTGAAACCTCTTCAGGGGAAAACAAAGGAAGTCCAGTTGCCTCTTGAAAAAGCACCTTTGGGACAACCAGGGCCTGGATGACTGAGAACCTCCATAGAGATTTTGCTCTCTTGCATGCTTTTACTGCGATTGCCTAAAGTGAAGCTTCGAAGCTGTATGAACTAACATATCAATTGTAATTCAGAACTTGAGAAAATGAACAGTAGCATCGTGTTTCTGGGCTCCCAAGAACAAACTGTTTCCCCAGACGTAATGATTCCTATATAAATTGTTTTAAATGTATTCAACCGAATCGCTAGCTGTTTCCGCTATCTTCTGTTATTAAACCATTCCCTCATCATTCTTTTGAAGAGACACGGAGGGGCTAAGGGAGCAATTCTTTCACTGTGGCCATTTAGAGAGAACCTTTAAATAATGCATTCTGCAGTGCCATCTAGGGGGATTTTTTAAAAAAATGAAGAGATCTATTCATTGGAGAGAAAGAGCAATAAATATGAAGCCAAATGAATTGGTTCCAAAGCATCCTGCAGATTCTGGGAGGAATATCTGATTTTATTGTAGGGATGTTTGTGCATATCCAGCCATTGCGGTTTTTAAAACAACAAGGGGATGCATGAGGTTTTTTTCTTTTTTTTGTAATTTTTTTTATTATTTTTCTTCATTAAACATCTGAATATTTTGATACAGATCTACACCCGTTTTTACAACATTGTTATATCTCAATTATGCACATTAAATCATAAATTTACAATCTCTTCTGTCTTCGTTTTCTTCTCACGTTGTCACACAGTCTTTCCTCTTTTTTTTAGTCCAGTTGTACCATCTAGTCCCTGTTTTGCAGTATTCTGAGTTGCATTGTCCTTTGAGTTGAATAGTCAGCATGTCCATTTCAGCACATCTATATATTTTGTCCATTAGTATATTTTCTGGTGGGATTTGATTGTCTTTCCAATATTGTGCATATGTTATTCTTGCCGCAGTTGTAATATATAGTATTAAATATTGTATGTTTTTTGGATGTTGCTTTTCCATTATCCCCAGGAGGAAAAATTCTGGGGTGAATTCCATTGTTCTCTCTGTAATTTCTTGTAACCAAGCATGCACCTTTTTCCAATAGCCCTTTGCTTCGGGACACAACCACCACGCATGAAAGAAGGTACCTACGTCTTTTTTACATTTCCAGCAAGCCAAATTCATTTTTGGGTATATTTTGGTCAATCTTGATGGAGCTAAATGCCATCTATAAAACATTTTATAATAATTCTCTTTGTATGCTGTTGATTAGTTATTTTGCAGTTTATATTCCATGTTCTCTCCCAGTCAGCCAAGTGTATGTTGTGACCTACGTTTTTTGCCCAAGCATGAGGTTTTTTTCAGGCTTCATAGAACAATGCCTTGCAAAGGTAACCTTGAAGAAGGAAGAGATTTTGCTTGCTTGCTTGCTTGCTTGCTTGCTTGCTTGCTTGCTTGCTTGCTTGCTTGCTTGCTTGCTTGCTTGCTTGCTTGCTTGCTTGCTTGCTTTGCTTGCTTGCTTGCTTTGCTTGCTTTGCTTGCTTTGCTTGCTTGCTTCCTCTGCAGAAACATGATTGTACAAGCAATATTACACTGGCAATATTACACTGCTAACCAGAGCATACAAAACATTTGCTAGACCAATTCTTGAATACAGCTCACCTGTCTGGAACCCGCACTGCATATCGGACATCAATGCAATCGAGAGAGTCCAGAAATATTTCACAAGAAGAGTCCTCCACTCCTCTGCTCGCAACAGAATACCTTATTCCACCAGACTTGAAATTTTGGGATTTGATAATTTACAACTATGTCGCCTCCGATCTGATCTAAATGTAGTTCATAAAATCCTCTACCACAATGTCCTACCTCCTCCTTACTTCAGCTTCAACCGCAACAATTCACGAGCACACAATAGATTCAAACTTAATGTAAACCGCTCCAAACTCGACTGCAGAAAATACGACTTCAGCAACAGAGTGATCAATGCCTGGAATGCACTACCTGACTCTGTGGTTTCTTCCCCAAACCCCAAAAACTTTAACCTTAGACTGTCTATAGTCGACCTCACCCCATCCCTAAGAGGTCTGTAAGGTGCATGCATAAGTGCCTACTGTCTCTGTCCTACTGTCCTATTGCCTAATTTACCTGTACCTACTTTGCTAATGTTTATGTTTATACCAATACCTACAATCTTGTACATGTGTTACAAACAAATAAAAAAAAATACAAGAAAAGTTTCGCTGGAGGCTTCTAATTCATACCATAAAATCTGTGTCCTGTTTAGAGGTTAACCTCCCAGGAGGTAATTTTCGGCAGCTAATTGTTCCGTCTTCCCATGTTGTTGTGGTTGAACACACACAGCTAGTTTTGAAGGACAGGCTGTTGTAGGAAGAGGCTCCATCCAGTAAGGCAGGAGTGTCAATGGAGGGATGAGCACATGATGACAAGTGGAACTTTGACCTCACAGTTGTGACCGCCTTTTTTTTTAACCCTGATGATATCCTGAAATATCAAAGGGTTAGGGTTAGGGTTAGCTTTTTTTATAGTACTGCGCATGCGTGCACGCTGTGCGAAGCGCGCACCGGACCGCGCATCGCATCCCTGAGCAAACTGGCAGTAGAAGAATCCGGAACCCACCCCTGATCACAATCCAAAAAAGGGTTTGGAGAACTTGGAATAGATTCAGTGAAGAAACTAAAAATTGGGCTGTACAAACAAGAGCATTTGGTCAACCATCCAGGAAGAAAATACATCACTTAGCAGGGACCATGTTTCCTATAGACATTGGAGTAAGAATCCCATAATTGAGATAATTAATTTCTGCTAAGTTCAAAGATACACTCAGACAAGTTTGCAGGTAGAGTTAAATCATCCTGCTAACTGGAGAATTCTGGGAGTTGAAGTCCACACATCTTAAAGTTGCCAAATTGGAAAAAGAACACTGATTTAAATGAGCCTCGGTATGAGAGTACACAAATACTAGCCTATACTTGATGCTGCAAGCATTACTGCAAGCATCTGGAGATTGCAATTGGTACAGAATGCAGCTGCGCGAGCTGTGGTGGGTGTGCCGAGATACACCCACGTAACACCCATTCTCTGCCAGCTGCATTGGTTGCCCATTAGTCTCCGGTCGCAATTTAAGGTGTTGGTTTTGACCTTTAAAGCCCTACATGGCTCAGGACCAGGCTACCTTCGGGACCGCATCCTACCACACACCTCCCTACGACCAGTTAGGTCCCACAGAGTGGGCTTCCTCCAGGTCCCATCGGCCAAACAATGTCGGTTGGTGGGGCCACGGGGGAGAGCCTTCTCTGTGGGAGCCCCATCCCTCTGGAACCAACTTCCACCAGAGATCCAGACTATCCCTACTCTACTGGCCTTCTGTAAAGCAGTAAAAACATGGCTCTTCCGGCAGGCGGGGTGAAAAAGAAGATCAGATTCCCCCATGAATGAGTGGTTTTTAAAAGTAATGTATTGTTTTTAAATTATGATGTTTTAATGTTATTGTTCTTATCTATGCTGTACGCCGCCCTGAGTCCTACGGGATTGGGCGGCTTATAAGAACGTTTATTAAATTAAATTAAATTAAATTACTCAAATGAATTAACTAAAGCTTCCCGAGTTGTCACTTATATACAATCTGCCAACCTTCCACACAGTAAATCATCAAAACTGATGTATTTAATATGCCAGTGACAAACTGGGATGATAAATAGTCGGAGAGCTGGCATCCATGAGCTCTTAAAAGAAGTTAACACACATTATTTTGCCCCCAACTCAGCAACAGAAATCTGCAAGCACACATGCATGCACAAAAGCGCCAACATTTTCTATAAATTAGAAATCATAGATACCAACAGGATATCTACAATTGTGAATTTATTTTTCTATCTTTATTCTACGAATAATTCAGAATCTGAATCACTTCAATTTTAGTCTAGCCCCTTCATTAGAATAGACTATTGGATAAAGCAACTGTAATGATTAAAACAGTGTTCTACATCAATTTTTTTTTATTGTGGAAGCTCCACTTTTTCCAGCCATTTGGAAGTGACGCATGCGCAATGCAGGAAACCCGCCTTCTGCGCATGCACAGAAGAAAAAAACCCCAGAAAAAAAATCCCCCAAAAAATTCCAAAAAAATTCCAACAAAAAAAGATGGCAGCGCCCACAGATCGGCACCAACTGAACTGGTTCCATGACATCATCGTGACATCACCAGAGGGTTGCTACCGGTTCAAGTGAACCGGTCCGAACCGGGAGGAACCCACCTCTGGTGTGAAGCCTTCTTGGAACTGTTGAAAGGATTGTGTTGTAGGCTGGAGATAGATGATGTAGTATCCCACCCCCTCTGTTGAGAGAGGGCTGTTCAATTTTGACATAGATGGCCTCTTTGACCCCTCTTTCAAACCAGAGATCCTCTCTGTCCAAAATGTGGACTTTGCTGTCTTCAAAAGACAACGACAACACAGTCCTTGGTGGGCGGGGGAAGGACCTTTGGGAGTTCTCTCTGAACTGAAAAATTATGGGTTTCCACCAGTTTCAGGCCTTACATTGCATCTACCGGTATGTCCTCTGTTTCAATCATTCAGATTGCCTGATTCCCCTCATTTCCCCCCACTCCCAAATAATAGCAAGACCTAACAGATCTTATACTTCGTTGGTTGCTTTTGAAATGTTGCTTGAAGGAAGAATAAAATGTTACAGTAAAGACACCTTAAGGCTCTTATCATCAGGTTGGTTGACAATGAAATGGAGGCAACCTCCTGAGCTGAAACCCTGGCTGTTTCACAACAGAATAACAGAGTTGGAAGGGACCTTGGAGATCTTCTAGACCAACCCGCTGCTGAAGCAGGAAATCCTAAACCATTTCAGACAAATTCTGTCCAATCTCCTCTTAAAAACCTCCAGTGTTGGAGCAGCCACAACTTCTGGAGGCAAGTTGTTGCACTAATTGTTCTAACTATGGTTAGATCAGGGTTAGGTTCAAATGAAAAGTGGACCCATCAGGGGTGGGTTCCACTTACCTTCACCACCGGTTTGCATCATGCTTCGGGTGTACGCTCTCGCTCTGCTCGCGCGCGTGTGTTCCCCCAGTGCAATTTCACTTCTGCGCATGCTCAGTAGCAGGATTCTACTACAAGAGCTGAGGTGCGCAGTGGTTAGAGTGCAGCACTGCAGGCTACGTCAGCTGACTGCTAGCTGCAGTTCAGCTGTCCAAATCTCACCGGCTCAAGGTTGACTCAGCCTTCCATCCTTCTGTGGACGGTAAAATGAGGACCCAGATTGTTGGGGGCAATATGTTGACTCTGTAAACCACTTAGAGCGGGCTGTAAAGCGGTATATAAGTCTAAGTGCTATTGCTATTGCTATTCAGCCCGAAACACAGCTGAGGAGCTGATCAGCTGTGCTTCAGGTGAAGAAATAAAGCTGAGTATTAACCCAGGGTTGGGCGGGAGGGCTCTTTTCCAAGCTACGGAAGAGGAGAAGCCATCCAAACATGGAAAAATTCACCAAAAATTCCAAAAAAAAGATGGCGGCTCCCACGGACCGGCACCGACCGAACCGGATCTGTAACACCATCATTGCATCACCAGCAGGTCACTAATGGTTCAGGTGATCTGGTCCGAACTGGGAGGAACCGACCCCTAGGACCCATCCCTCTCCTTAAAGTTTTGAATGTTGTGTGGATCAGTATAAGACCAAAATGCTAACTAATTGTATTTATTTTCATTAAGTAGGTTAAATGATTCTGGGGTTTTCCCCCTCCCCTTCAAACATCAGGTCAAAGGCCCAATTTCAGTCAAAAGTATAAAAATAAATTTTGGCAACTTGCATTCAGTGTTCTTTTACTAATATTCGACTTTCCATTAATAGAGGCAATCTCCTCTTTTCGTGGATATATTGTTGCTATGACCTATCAAATTTCCTTTTAAATGTTGTACAATTATTTTCTTAATGAGGCTCCTAATTAATTTCCCAGAAAAAGAAACGCAGCGCACTGTTCTGTAATCCTCTTGATTGCATCTGACTTTTTAAAAATTTGTCAGCTCTACCTTTATACACAACGTTTGTTAAGTTTTGGGATTGTATTTGTTGTTTTTGTAAATACATAAAATATATTGTTCAGGCTTTATTTCACCTATCTGCTCAAGAGTGGACTCCTTAACCATGGATAGAAGAGGTGACAGATATAGAATGTGTCACTTTAAATTGTAAAAAGAGACATTTATTTCAAATGGTCCTGAATTTTATGCTGTAAAATCACTGCAGACTGAACTGTTAGAATCTGGCCAGGATCCTTCACTGCTAGAGAGGGTGTTTATGCCTAAATATTTATTTTATTATTATTATTATTTATTTTGTGAGATTTATATACCGCCTCACAGTGCAAGCACTCCCTAAGCGGTTTACACCAGTAAGCAATGTATATATATATTGCCCCCAACAATCTGGGTCCTCATTTTACCTACCTCGGAAGGATGGAAGGCTGAGTCAACCTTGAGCCGGTGAGATTTGAACCGCTGACCTGCGGATCACAGTCAGCTAAAGTGGCCTGCAGCACTGCCTCTAACCGCTGCGCCACCTCGGCTCTTAATACAACTTCGATATTACACATGCGGTCGGCATATCACCTCCAGTCTGTTCTATTAATTCTTTTAAGGGAAAATGTTAATCACACTCTTTTTTAAGAGTTGAACTCAGAGCTTTTAAAAAGAAAAAAAAAGAGAAATTTGTGTATATGATATTCTGTGCTAAGAGCTACCCTGTGGTAAGATGGGCGGCCGATAAATTTGATACATAGATAAACAAATAAAATAAATAAGATTGCACTTGCTTTACTCACCACTGTCACAAATTGCCTATTCAAATGCTTTAAAGAAGTTAAGAGATCTTCAAATGACAAGCCTTGAAACATCAGGCAAGTGCCTTCAATCCTTCCTATAAGAAATGAAGATGGCATTTTTCTAACTCTTACCAGTTTAAAATCAACAGCAAAAAGCAAGACAAGGTATTGGCTTCTGAAAGTTTTAAATGTATTAAGGGCTCAGAAAATGATGGAATGTTGGACTCTGGACCTTAAGTTTTTGAAATTAATTTTAAAAAATATAAATGCATTGTTGTGGGAAAGAAAAACTGCTTTTGACACTGGAGACGTAACAAAACAACTAACTTATAATGGCGTTCAGAGATATTTTTCAGGAACCGCATCGGGACTTTGAATCAATAATGCCAGTTATGTTGTGTCTTGTTGGGAACAGTGTGTTCCCAGAAGAAGCTAAAGAAAAAGAGTGTATCTGAAATCAAAATAAACAAGAATTTGAACATGTGTTTGCCTGTATGTATGTATGTATGTATGTATGTATGTATGTATGTATGTGTGTATGTGTATGTGTATGTGTATGTGTATGTGTATGTACCGTGTTTCCCCGAAAATAAGACATCCCCCCAAAATAAGCCCTCCTCCGAAAATAAACCCTTCCTCGAAAATAAGCCCTCCCCCAAATATAAGCCCTCCCCCTCAAAAATAAACCCTCCCCCTCAAAAATAAGCCCTCCCTGAAAATATTTAAATGCATGTGCAGCCGGTCCCCATCATTTTCTCTGGTTAAGGTTAGGGAGACAGAGCTGGAAATCAGGTAAGACGGCAAGAGGAGCCCTATCTTGCTCCACGCGCCCCAAAATAATAAGACTTCCCCCAAAATAATATAAGACAGGGTCTTATTTTGGGGAAAACACGGTCTTTCTCTCTCTCTCTCTCTCTCTCTCTCTCTCTCTCTCTCTCTCTCTCTCTCTCTCTCTCTCTCTCTCTCTCTCTCTCTCTCTCTGTGTGTGTTTGTGTGTGTGTGTGTGTGTGTGTGT
Organism: Diadophis punctatus similis; assembly: GCA_023053685.1. Lineage (NCBI taxonomy): Eukaryota > Metazoa > Chordata > Lepidosauria > Squamata > Dipsadidae > Diadophis > Diadophis punctatus. The sequence continues at coordinate 6,734,306 of JALIGW010000006.1, forward strand.
GTGTTTCCCTGAAAATAAGACCCTGTCTTATTTTTTTTTGAACCCTGAAATAAGCACTTGGCCTTATTGCCATGCACTCAAAAGTCCGATTGGGCTTATTATCAGGGGATGTCTTATTTTGGGGAAAACAAGGAGATGTCTTATATTGGGGGAAACAGTGTGTGTGTGTGTGTGTGTGTGTGTGTGTGTGTGTGTGTGTGTGTGTGTGTGTGTGAATATATATATATACGTGTGTGTGTGTGTGTGTGTGTGTGTGTGTGTGTGTGTGTGTGACATTTTTTGCTGATAAATGAAAATGAAGGGAGACTATTATAGATCTATTTCAAGCCATTTAGCTCTCATCAGATAGCCATACCCTTACTGGGATTTGAACCTGGGCAGTCTGCCTGTAAGGCAGCAGCTTTAACCTCTAGGCCACAGGCTCTCTTCCCTTTCCTGGTGAAGAGCTGATAAGCTGATACTAACTGACCCAGTTGGCCTCAAGCAGGGCATTAGTCTGGACTCATTTCATAAACATAAGACAGCAAAATCTGATCCTTTTGAATGCCTTAGAACCTTACCTGGTTTCTCCCAGGTGAAATCTGCCATCTAAGAAGTTTCCTGCGAAATAGGCATGCAACAATAAAGTAGCTAGTTTGAAACTCTACACGTGTGAGTCTGGTTGTTTGTGCCTGACTACTAATGTAGAATAAACTTGCTGTTTTCAGTGTAACATAATTCCTACTGATTCAATAAGAAGGTTGTATGCAATACAGTTTAGTCCTGAAGTTAAATTCATTTATGACCATCCAAAGTTACAATGGCATGAAAAAAAGGGGGGGCTTATGACCATTTTTCACACTTATGACTGTGTCGCAGCATCCCCAGGGTCACGTAATCAAAATTCAGACACTTAACAGCTGACTCAGAATTATGACGGTTGCAGTGGTCATGCAATTCCCTTTTGCAACCTTAATCACTAAGTTAACAGCTGCAGTGATTCACCTAACAAGCTTGTAAAAGGGGGAGGGAACTCAGTTAACAACTGTCTCACTTAACAACAAAAATTTTGGCCTCAATTGGGGTCGTAAGTCGAGGACTACCTCAGTTTTACTGCTAGAAAGGAGGGATTTTAAAGTCACAGCAACAAGTACACCGGCTTCAAAAACAGAGGCAATGTAAATGTTTCTAAACTCATAAAGTGAAACACAGAATGTACTTCATTATGGGGTGATATATGATTGCCAAACATATTAATATTCTACTGAAAAGTATTCGTCGCTTGCGTCCCTTAGAAAACCATTGCTTTCTGTAGTTTTGCCAAAGGGCAAAGTAATCGTTGCTATGTCCATCTCAATTTTGTGGCAAGATGTCACTCCAACCCGAAGAAAAATGCTATGAATGAAATCTTTGAATTTGAATGCTAACCTCATTACTTTCCGAGACAACACAAAATGGACAGCCAGGCTGGCACTGGGGAAAAAAATCTCCAGGCAACCAATCCTGTGGCCTGAGCAGCTGCTGATTATGCAATGGGCAGATATAGCAATAGCATTTAGACTTATATACCGCTTCACGGTGCTTCACAGCCCTCTCTAAGCAGTTTACAGAGTCAGCATATTTCCCCCAACAATCTGGGTCCTCATTTTACCCACCTCGGAAGGATGGAAGGCTGAGTCAACCTTGAGCCGGTCAGGATCGAACTTCTGGCTGAATTAGTCTACAATACTGCATTCTAACAATGGGGAGGGAGGGAGGGAGGGAGGGAGGGAGGGAAGGAGGGAGGGAGGGAGGGAGGAAGGAAGGAAGGAAGGAAGGAAGGAAGGAAGGAAGGAAGGAAGGAAGGAAGGAAGGAAGGAAGGAAGGAAGGAAAATAGCCATAGCACTTAGACCTATATACCACTTCATGGTGCTATATAGCTCTCTCTAAACGGTTTATAGAGTCAGCATATTGCCCCCAACAATCTGGGTCCTCATTTTACTGACCGCAGAAGGATGGAAGGCTGAGTCAACCTTGAGCTGAACAGGATCAAACTGCCAAACTGCTGGCAGTCGGCAGTCGGCACAAGTAGCCTGCAGTACTGCTTTCTAACCACTGCGCCACCACAACTCTTAACTATACAATTACTAAAGGAGAATATTTGTAGCTCAGGGTTAAAAAGAGGGGGTCATTGGTCATTGGGTCATTGGGTCACGAAATGGTTGCAAACAAATCGAAGAGAGAAGCAACCTGCAATTAAGGAGAAACCTCCTAACAGTGAGGACAATTAACCAGTGGGCGCTCCATCACTGGAGGCTTTTAAGAAGAGACTAGACAGTCACTTACTGTATCTGAAATAGTATAGGTTCTCCTGCTTGAGCAGGGGGCTGGACTAGAAGACCTCCAAGGTCCCTTCCAACTCTATTCTGATTTTGTTTTGCTTCAATTATTCCACTGGGCTCCAAAGTATAAATAGAAACCCTGATAAATGAATCCCAATGTGATGGAAATAACAAGGTGCTTTAAAAGAAGTCAGCAAAGAACTTTTTTCAAAAAAAAGAATGTCTCCTCCATTTATCCTTAAGTTAGCGGAAAACTATGTCAGCCTGTTAATCGTCTCCCATCTCAGTTGCTGATTCACTTCCTGCCTCTTTTTAGCTCCAAGTCAGCCAGCTTCCTGCTAAATTAACGGGTGACAAAACCTCACAATTTGTTTCGCACCTTGATGCTGCCTTCCGATCGTGTCAGCATAGAGGGCGGGCGAAGGGGGGGGGGAAAGGACTACTCTAATATTAGTTCAGCTGAAGATGTCTTATACCAGTTGCCTTGGGCTGTGGTTCACATCAAGGAAATACCATGGGAAGGAAGGATATTCCTGCCACTCTTTAGGCAAGTGAACAGTGGCATAGCCAGTGAAAACTGGTCCATTCTTTCTAATAATGATTTTGTCATGATTTGGATAAGTCGTTGCATGTTGTTGCTGTTCTGACCCAGCTCCCCAAACACGACAAACCCTCTGTAGTTGAAGCAATGATTCCTTTATTAGAAGTGCCAGCAGCCCCGGCAAAAAGTTTATCTTTCCCCTCAGGCTAACAAGTCCGTCCTTGTTGTCTGCCACATCTATTCATCTCTGCCCCCTGCCTTTTATCCCCAGAGCTAGGGTGGGGCTTCGCTAGCAGCGGTGGCTCTTCCATCCCAAGGACCAGCCCATAGATTTCCACTGCTCTCCTCTCCTCTGCCTTCTGAGCATCAGCGCGTCAGGCACTGGACCCAGCTGTTCCTCCTCTTCCTCATCAGCCACCTCTAGACCTGGGGGCTGTTGACTCTCCATCTGAGGGATGGCCCAGGCTCCACCTCTGTCTCTATCTCTGACAGCTCCATTTCTTCTTCCCCCTCAGAGATCTCAGGTTACCTTGATGCTGACCCTGACTCCCATGCCTCCTCCTCCTCTGATTCGGATACTGGAGGGGTCAGTGGCCGACAGGCCACAACAGTTGCATATATAATAATAATATATTTCACGTTGCTGCGTATGTGATGATGATGATGATGCCATCTTTTTTATTTTAAAAAATCAAATTTTTTTGAATTTTTTTTCTTCTGCGCATGTGCAGAAGTCAAGTTTCCGGCACTGTGCATGCGGTCGCCATCTTGTTTTTGGCTTTTAATTTTTTTTAAACTGGGTTTTTTGCACTGCGCATGCGCGCGTGCGGCCACGAGGCGCAGCCACGTGGCGCGGGAGGAAGCGAAGCGGTAGCGAGGTAAGTTGGAACACACCCCTGCTCAAGGGGCCAGGGTGGGTGTGGCCTGGATGGGTGTGGCCAGCAGGATGTAACTCGTGTCGGGGGCGCCTGTGGCGGCCCGAGTGCTCTCCCAGTGAAAACGGGCTCTCGAGTTCTGTTTTCGGCTGTGACGGCCTCCTGCAACCCTCTGCCAGCCAAAATGGAGCTTGCAAGAGCCTGCAGCCCTCTCAAGCTCAATTTTCGCTAGCAGAGGCACCACAGGTCAGTCCTTCACTATTTCCAGGATAGCACCACGGGCCAAATCTAAGCATCCCGTGGGCTGGATCCGGCTCCGAGGCCTTGAGTTTGACACCCTTGTCCTAGGAAATAAGAATCAGTTTAATTCTCAAGCTTCTAAGAAGGCATTTTATGAAGACTGAAATCCCAATTAGAGCCTTTAAAAGATCTTAATAAGAAAGCACCTTTCCTTGGTACATTATATGGTTAAGGAAATAATTATATATATGATTTCCTCAACCATTATACAGATAATCCTTGGGACTTACAACCACCCAAAATTTATATTGTTAAGCGAGACATTTGTTAAGTGAGTTTTGTCCCATTTTACGACCTTTCTTACCACTGTTGTTAAGGGAATTACCGCAGTTGATAAGTCAGTCACCTGATTGTTAAGTGAATTTACCTCCCCCCATTGAGTTTGCTTGTCAGAAGGTCACGAAAGGGGAACACGTGACCCCGGGACACAGCAACCGTCATAGGTATGAGTCAGTTGCCAAGTGTCTGAATTTTGATCACATGACCGTGGGGGGGGGGTGTTGCAATGGTCGTAAGTGTGAAAAAAACAGTCGCAAGTCACTTTTTCCGGTGCCATTGTAACTTTTGAACGGTCACTAAATGAACTGTTGTAAGGCAAGGACTACTTGTAGTGGTTGAGGAAATACGAACACACCCAAAAACCTCCCCCTGTGCATTATTCTAGAGCCGTGGTGGCGAACCTATGGCATGCGTGCCACAGGTGGCACGCGGAGCCATAGCGGAGGGCACGCGAGCATTGCCCTCCGGCAAACCGGAAGTGTGGAAAAACGCACTTCCGGTTTGCCGGTGAGCTGTTTTTTGCACTCCAGAGGGTTCAGGGAAGCTTCCTGAAGCCCCGGAATGCAAAAAACTACAAAACGGACAAATCGGAAGTGCGGAAAAACGCACTTCCGGTTTGCCGGTGAGCTGTTTTTTGCACTCTGGAGGGTTCAGGGAAGCTCCCTGAAGCCCCGGAATGCAAAAAACGACGAAACGGACAAACCGGAAGTGCATTTTTCCAAACTTCCGGTTTGCCCGTTTCGTCGTTTTTTACCGTCCCAGGCTCCGGTAAGGCCTTTGCGCGGGGGTGGGGGTGTGTGCGCATGCGCAGGGGGCAGCATGGGGGGTGTTGTGCGCATGCGTGGGGGGAGGGAATGGGTGTGGGCACGCGTGCACGTGCTAGCACGCGCACCCCCCCCTTTTTGGCACGCGAACCAAAAAAGGTTCGCCATCACTGTTCTAGAGCCAATTCTTTGCTGAAACTGAAAAGCTAGGAGATTGATTTTTAGATTTGTCCAAAATAGCATTTCCCCCAGTTTTATTTCCAAAAAGGGAAAAGAAGAGGAGAAATTAAAAATAGCAATATTTTTTTTTTAAAAAGTTAAAAGCAGACTCTTTACTTCCTCAGAGGAGAACTTATGACATCTGCCTCGACTGGGATTTAGAGTTCAAAGATGTCTGTCTTGGTTTAATAACATCCACTTTATATGTCAATGAGCTGCAGGAGGTGTGGAAGGAAAACTCTTTAATTTGCTTTCTGAAAACCGCCAGGGTTGCTCTAGGTGCATATTAATTCTGCTGAAGAATCTCAATGAGGTGATTATAAGCTCCTTAGATAAGTCATTTCAGATCAGGCCTTTAGGAATCTTAGGCAATTTCTTCCAACGGATTCCAAGTAGGGAGCTAACCATCGGCGGGCACGCTGGCCTATTGTTAAGCCATGACAAAATAGACATTTCTCCATCTTCCCTTCAGGGGCCGTTCGAAAATCCATTAAACATCAGCTTGAAGGCTCTGTAGGCTGAGAGCTGAAATATGGTGTCAATGGTGAGGATATCTCCTCACTCCTGCTTCTCCACCAGAAATATCGGCCCAGCTGCCTTCCTGTGGTGGCAGAGGAAGGAGGTTCAACGCAGCGTCAAAACAAATTTTCTTGGAACTTTTATTCTGGCAAATCTGTGCTGTTCCGCTCACTCACACACACATGCAATGGTGGTTTAGTGGGTTTATTAATATTCCCCAGCACTTCCCTTCACCAAAAACCTAGAACTGTCCCAATTACTGTAATTTTTGGAGTATAAGACGCACCTTTTTACCCCAAAAAAGAGGGTGAAAACTTGGGTGTGTCTTATACACCAAATGTAGCCCCACTCAGCCATCCCCACCCTTTGGCCTCTGCCTCCCAGCAATTTACCTCCTTGCAGCAAACAGCGCAGAGCAACTGATTATCGGCCTCCCGACCAGCAGCTGATTGAGGCTTGCAGGCAGGCCCACGTGCTAAAATGAAAGTGAAACTAAAACTGCAAGGAGGCAAATTGCTGGGAGGGAGAGACAGAAGAAGAGTTTTATTTTCTTGTGCTAATCAGTTGCTGAAACTGGATGCAAGGAGGTAAGTCAATAACTATAAATGTCTATAGGATGTTCAAATTATTAGACTTATTTTTTTAAAGACTGCTTTATTATTGTTCTAGACAACTTAACAAAATGAAGAAGCTTTTTAAAATAAATGCTTGATCTGAAGAGGCCCAGTGCTATTGTATCTTCTTTTAAATAGCAGAGAATAATGTATACTTCCAGAAAGCCACATCAATTTTAACAGCATCTGTACAAGTATAATCTGAAATGTAACAGTGTCCTGTTTAGTATTAAGATAAGGCAGCTGAGTTAAACCCTGACTTAGTCATGTTTGGAGTAGATCTATTTAAATAATTGGGAGGAGATAGTGTGACTACATTTAAGAAAACTTTCTGGCATTAATATACTGCCATAATGTACATTTCTCCAATTCTTTGCTATTTCTATGGGTCAGGCACACATGCACAGAAATACACAGCAAACAGTGTATATCATCTATACTGTTTGCTGTATGCTGGGAGGCAAATTGCTGGGAGGCAGAGGCAGATTTTTTTCTCCTTGTTTTCCTCCCCCAAAACTAAGGTGCGTCTTATACTCTGAAAAATATGGTAAGTCCAGCCCAAAGCAGACCAATGCTAGTCCACCAAGCAATGGCCAATGAGTCTACAAGGCACTTTAAAGGTTCCCAAACAAGACAAATCCACCAGGCAAAATTAAATCCACAATACAAGAGAGTTCGTGAGGCAAGAAAAGTTCAGAGTTCATAAGGCACGAGCCAAAGCAAGGTAGGGATCACAACGCCCAGGAAAAACACAGCTAGGAAATGAACACTTTGTTCCCAGCATCGTGTGCATCTGTCTGCTGTGCTAAATAGCCAGTGTTTGGTGCATGCCATGAAGAGGGGTCAGGCTGCCTCCTCACAAGTAATCAGGATGACCTTCGCTGCTCCTGCCTTTTCTCTGCCCTACGTGTTCTTGGATCAGTTACAGAAGGCAGTTTCTCTTCCTCTTCATCAGCTGCAGCTACATACTTTCCCCACCTGAAACCTCAGGGCTGTCCTTCAGCCAAATCACTCTCAGCCAGCTGCTCAGAGCTATTGATCAACTCCCATCCTGACATGCCTGAGACTGGTTCATCCTCCTCCAAAATGACATCTGGAGAAGTATCTGGGGAAGCGTCCGGGGGAGTCATCACAGAACCTGTGGCACCATTCCAAGCAGAGAAGAGTTTAGAAATGCCCGGTAGATTTGCTTGCTCTCATGATTCAATTATTTTCTAGAAGGAAAACCTTCTAAGAAATGGCTCAAACCACCAATGTGGCAGTTTGCTTCCAGAACTTGTGTGTACTCCGTCACTGGAGGTTTTTAAGAAAAGATTAGACAGTCATTTGTCTGGAAGGATATAGGGCAGGGGCGGGCAATTCATTTTCCAAGGGGATACTTGAGAAACTGGGAGTCTTGTGGAAGGCCAAACCAATAGGGCGTTGATGATGTCTAGGCATACATGCACACACATATGTAAATTGGGGTGGGGGTGGGAAATAGCAGTCACTTTCAAAATAAAAGCAATTCCTGCCAGCTAGACAGGGACAATCAAAGAACTAGCTGTGACCCAGGAGTCTTAAAATGGTATAGGGTCTCCTATTCAAACAGGAGATTGAACTAAATATCCAAGGTCCCTTCCAACTGTTATTCTATATTCTATAACAGGGGTGTCAAACTCAATTTCATTGAATGTCGCATCAGGCTTGTGTTTGACCTTGAGGGTCTGGGGGGGCATGGCCATGGTGGGCATGGCCAGCTCGACATCACTCATCGAGGATCCGTTTTCGGCCACGATGGCCTCCTGCAGCCTTCTGCCAGCGAAAATAGAGCTCGAGGGAGCCGTGCGCGGCCCTCATGGGCTCCATTTTTTAGCTGCAACAATCTCCTGCAGCCCTCTGTCAGCAAAATTGGAGCTCGGGGAGGCCGTGCGCCTGCTTGGGCTCCGTTTTTGGCTGCAACAGTCTCCTGCAGCCCTCTGTCAGCAAAATTGGAGCTCGGGGAGGCCGTGCGCCTGCTTGGGCTCTGTTTTTGGCTGCAACAGTCTCCTGCAGCCCTCTGTCAATGGAAATGCAGCTCAGGGAGGCTGTAAACGGAGCCTGGGTAGGCCTTGTTTGACCTCTCTGAACCCAGTTTTCACTGGCAGATGGTTGAAGGCAGGGGCGGGTTCCTATTTTTTTTACTACCACTCTGTGGGCATGGCTTATTTTGTGGGTGTGGCTTGCCAGACATGTGACTGGGTGGGTGTGGCTTCTCAGACTGCTGAAGGGATGGGAATGGAGATAGGTCCTGCCACCCATTCCCTCTCCCCTCAGTAGCTCGAGAAGCCTCGAACGTGCAAAAATGCCTAGGATCATCACCGTGCGTTCGTGGCTTCTCGGACTGCTGAAGGGAGGGGAATGGAGATAGCTCCTGCCGCTCGTTCTTTCAGCGTCTCATGCGCTCCCTCAGCCATCCTCCCCTGCTTGGACTCACTGTGGGGTAGGAAGGCAGCGCATGCGCAGTGCCGGAAGCTCAGCTTCTGGGCATGAGCAGAAGAAATTTTTTTAAAAAATGTAAATTTTTTTTAATGGCGGCGCCCAGGTACCGGCAACCGACCGCACCGGTACTGTGATGTCACCAGCGGGCCACTACCGGTGCTATAGATTGGACCGCACCTGTAGGAACCCACCACTGGTTGCAGGAGGCTGTTGCAGCCGAAAACAGAGCCTGGGTGAGCCACACGTGACCTCCCCAAGCTCTGTTTTTGCTGGCAGAGGCACCATGGGCTGGTCCTTCACTGTTTCCATGGCAGGCCCACGGGCCAGATCTAAGCATCCCGCAGGTCAAATCAGGCCCACAGTCCTTGAGTTTGACACCCCCTGTTCTATAACATTGTGTGAATAACACTGGCATCAATTCAGAACTCTGTAACCTACTTCTTATTCTGATAAACACTTGAGACTTTCAAAAGGAGATTGGACTGCCATTTATCCGAAATGGTGTAGGGACTCCTGCTTGAGCAGGGGGTTGGACTAGATGACCTACAAGGTCCCTTCCAACTCTAACAATAATCTAATCTAATCTAAATCTACTTCAGAAAACGAACATTCCCAGACTGGTTAAATTAGTATGTTTGGTGTGGAGAGGGAAAAAAAATGTAAGGACTATTGGATCACCTATCCCAAAATGGTGAGTTTTATTCGCAAACTTTCAGCAACAATTCTCCCAACCAATGACTAATATTGAAAACCTATTTTTGACACCTGGTATTTTGAAAGCATTATTTGATATTAAATGGCATTTTTGGTATTCGTACACAACCGTATTTAGCATTTGATGATGACTGATTTACATTCATTAGCATTTAGTTCGCCAATCTATCTTCATCTAGACGGGGAAATGCCTTAACGAACAGTTTTCGGTGAGTGTGCAATTTGTGCACCCTGAAGGGACTTCCGCTAAGCCGTCAAATTCATTCACACACAACCAAACTCCCAGACGCATTTTCTTGACCCTTGTGACTACGATTTTGTTGATGGTCTTGTTTAGACATTTTCTTCGACTTCTCGTGTGCTGTATGAAAAAAAATGTGATTCAGCACCTTATCCATAGTCTTCTTTCTTAGGAACTCAAGCCTCAGGTAAGGACTGAGGTTTATTTCTAGCAGATGAACGGCCCATTAAGACAATTAGGAAGATGAGCAGCTAATTAAGGCAACTGAAGAGCACTGACTGATAGAGAAGAACTCTTAATACGAGGAATAATGTTTGCCTCTCAAACCCTCTTACATGGGGCCGAAGAGATGATAGTCTGAAGGCGCTAAATCTGGTGAGTATGGAGGATTATTATTCCAGTGACGAGGAAGTGAAAACTGCAGTGAAGAAGTGGCTGAAAGAACAGTCAACAGAATTTTCGGAGGCAGGGATACATGCTCTCATTCGAAGGTGGAACATTGCTATTGAGAGAAACGGTGACTATGTTGAGAAGTAGGGATGTGATCCACAGAGGACCAGCTTCATTTTGATGTATGCTACATGTTCCTGTGTTGGTAATTATACCTGTCCTAAAGAAAATGGCATTACGTTTTGACTCACTATGAAAAGATTTGGATTACTTTCCTGGTTTTCTGAACCATTCTCATCTCAATTCAAATTTTACCCACCTCATCACTGCCTTTGGGAGTCTATAAAATCTTCAACCTATGTACCTGGTTTCTCCCCCCCCCCAAAAAAAAATTAATACTAGTGAAAAATTATTAGATATAAGGGGGGCTGCACTTAATTGATCAAAATTAAATGTTTATGTGGGCTGATTTTTTTTTTCAATTTAGTTTAATGTACTCACTTTAATCAACTTACATTTTAGTACGGCTATGTTTTTGACCTGGCCTTGACTCTTCTGTGTTATTCAAAATCCAAAAATCTATTTTTCCACCAAAAGTTTTGTATTTCCATTATAGAACAAGATTTATTATGATTATGAAGGTGGTGCAGTGGTTAGAATGCAGTATTGCAGGTTAACTCTGCCGACAGCAAGCAGTTCAATTCTGACTGGCTCAAGGTTGACTCATCCTTCCATCCTTCCAAGGTCAGTAAAATGAGGACCCAGATTATTGGGGGCAAGAGGCTGACTCCGTAAACCACTTAGAGAGGGCTGCAAAGAACTGTGAAGTGATATATAAGGGCTATTTCTATATTTGACCAATGAATCAGCAGCTGATCAGGCCACAGGATTGGTTGCATAGACATTTTTTTTCAGTGCCAGCCTGGCTGTCCATTTTGTGTTGTCTCTGAAAGTAATGACGTTAGCATTCACATTCAAAGATTTTATTCATAGCATTTTTCTTCAAGTTGGAGTGACATCTTGCCACAAAATCGAGATGGCCATAGCAACGATTACTTTGCCCTTTGACAAAACTACAGAAAGCAATAATTTTCTAAGGGACACAAGCAATGAATACTTTTCAGTAGAATATTAATATGTTTGGCAATTATATGTCACCCCATAACGAAGTACATTCCATGTTTCATATATGGTGGCGCAGTGGTTAGAGAGCAGTACTGCAGGCTAACTCACTGCCAGCAGTTCGATCCTGACTGGCTCAAGGTTGACTCAGCCTTCCATTCTTCTGAGGTGGCAATAGGCTGACTCTGTAAACTGCTTAGAGAGGGCTGTAAAGTTCTTTGAGGCGGTATATAACTGTAAGTGTTGTTGCTCTTACTTGTGCCTTGAAATCATGCAAATTTCTTGCCTGCAAGGTGGTGACTGTTCCCTGTTGTCAGCATTTTTAAAATGAGGTGTTCTATCTGGAAGTAGCTTTATTCAAGGTGAAGAATAAAAAGCAATAACCCAGCATTTTTGAAATTTGCCAATGTTAAAATGTTTAAATTCCAACTGCTGGCTGGGGAATTATGGGAACTGAAGTTCACCCATGTTAAAGTTGGCAGGTCTCAAAAACACTGACCTATAATTTCCATCAGTTAATTGCAGAAGACAGCTTTACTTGGAACAGCTTCCATCCTGTGGCGATATCTGTAACACCAGGGGTTCCTCAAACTTTTTAAACAGGGGTCCAATTCACGGTCTCTCAGACTGTTGGGGGGCCGGACGGGCTGGGTGGGTGTGGCTAGGTCATGTGACTAGGTGGGCGTGGCCAATTTAACAGTCCATTAAACAATGCACACAAATTAAACTTTAATTTGTTTTGGTCCTGGGGGTGTTTTATTTGCTTTTGTTTGCATGTTGCTCTTTTGGTTGACTTTTCTTTTTTGCTAGATCATTTTTAAAGTTGTTTAGGAGTCTAGTGGTCCATTTCAGAAAACTCAGTTTTGCAGCAATTCTTCTCAGCCCCAAGGAGCTTGAGAAATCTTCTTTTTCACAGCAATTTCACACAGCCATAAAGTAATCTACTCACAGTAAAGCAGCAGAGAGAGTCTTCAATCCGGAACACACCGTCAAACACAACCACCAACCATAAACCATCAACCACATTGAGCATGCTCTCTTGCTTGCTTATATAGTAATCATCCACAATGCATTTAAAGCAATATACACATAACAATGATTTGTGGCTTAATCATATATTAACACCCCCAATCGTTTGAACAGGGTTCTAACAGTTAGTAAAACTCTGCCACTTTGTTCCCAACCACCCCTTCCTAATCCACTGATACACAAGAAGGAGTGAATAAAGAGCGGCTCATGGGGGAGAAAAAAAACCTATCAATGAAGTCATATGTTCTTCCAGACCCATGGAAAAGTAAGCGATTGTTCCTTCCTTCTCCAGCCTGAGGGAGAGAGATAAAAAGGAGGAGACACCATGTATTGGAGTTCACGGTAACTGAACGAAACAGCTGCCCAGCATTGTTGCCAAAGAAGAAGAAAAAGATTGAAATCAGGACAGCAATTTTTATAAGCCAGTTTCATTTCCAGCAATTTCAGCACCGGGGGAAAAAAAAGAAGTTAAAAGCTACCATGCAGAAGAACCTTGCTAATCCACAACAAGGCTGTCACAGCTTATGTCTTGTAAAATTAAATGGGACTTCCTAATTTTCGGGGGGGGCACGGGAGGAGGAGGAGGAGGAGGAGGAGGAGGAGGAGGAGGAGGAGGAGGAGGAGGAGAAGAAGAAGAAGAAGAAGAAGAAGAAGAAGAAGAAGAAGAAGAAGAAGAAGAAGAAGAAGAAGAAGAAGAAGAAGAAGAAGAAGAAGAAGAAGAAGAAGAAGAAGAAGAAAAAAAAGAAGAAGAGCAGCCGCGGTGGCGCAGTGGTTAAAGTGCAGTACTGCAGGCTACTTCTGCTACCTGCCTGCAATTTGGCAGTTCAAATCTCACCAGGCTCAATCCTTCCGAGGTGGGTAAAATGAGGACCCAGATTGTTGGGAGCAATAGGCTGACTCTTTAAACCACTTAGAGAGGGCTGTAAAGCACTGTGGAGAAGTATAAAAGCGAGGAGGAGGAGGAGGAGGAGGAGGAGGAGACAGAGACAGAGACAGAGACAGAGACAGAGACAGAGACAGAGACAGAGACAGAGACAGAGACAGAGAGACAGGGAGAGTTTTATGAAGACATTATGGTATCTAAATGGAAGAGAATGTCTGGACATTTCTAAAGAGGCGGCAGCTGTAGCATTCCTTAATTCCCAATTTACATCAGCCAAAAAAAAAATAAGTACAAGGGTGGGAAATTGCTACAAGTTTGAAATCAGGTTGTCACCTTCATGGGTGACAACCTGTCATTTCCAAATAAAGCTCCGTGTGTGTGTTCTTTATCTACAAGAGTTCCATGCTGACAGAACAGGTGTCCACGCATGTGTTCAAAGCAAACCCCAATGGAAAGATGTGAGCAATTTCAAGACATTTATAGTGTGAACTGAAAAAAAAAACCACCCACCAGTTGGTGTTAGACATCATCATACAGGACGAGAGCAATGCCCTTCATTGAAAAGTTGGAAACCAGTCTTGTGCCAGAGCCAAATATTGACAAATATAGTGGTTCCCAGTGTGTTCTGCTCCTTTGTGTTCTTGATTACCCTCTTTTGAAAATCTGAAAACGTGGGGTACTGCTGTGATATATGATCTTAATTGGTAAATAAGAAGGGATGACACCAGGATCAGGAAGAAATCAAAAAAAGAGCAGGGATGCTGCAGATAAACTGGTTTATTTGCTGGACCTGTTCAGCCAAGAGTTTTCAGTCCGTTTGGAAGGAACAAACTGGTAGGCTAGCAAAGGAAAAGGCAGCAGGTGATTTAAACAGAGTGTTCAACAAACGCTTCCATTTTTCTGGGTTGAACCCCAGAGGTCTGACTCAGAGAATCCACTCTAGGTTTATTTAAATTTATTTTAATGTATAATTAGAAAGAGACCGTCTCCAAGAAAATTAAGGCCAGTATTTAGAAAATGGGTGGAGGGAGAGGGAGGGGGAGAGGGAGGGAGGGAAGGAGGGAGAGGAAAATGGAGAAGGAGAAAGAGGGAGGGGATGGAGGGAAGGAGGGAGGGAGAGGGAAATGAAGGAGAGAGAGGAAGGGAGAGAGGGAGGGAGGGAGGGAGTGAAGGCGGTAGGGAGGGCTAAATGGAGAAGGAGAGAAAGGGTGGGAGGGAGGGAGGGAGGGAAGGAGGGAGATGAAAATGGAGAAAGAGAGAGAGTGGAGGGAGAGGGAGGGAGGGAGAGGGAGGGAGGTAAGGAGGGAGAGGTAAATGGAGAAGGAGAGAGAGGGAGAGGGGAGGGAGGGGAGGGAGGGAGAGGGAAATGAAGGAGAGAGAGGATGGAGGGAGAGGAAGGGAGAGAGAGAGAGGGAGGGAGTGAAGGAGGGAGGGAGAGGTAAATGGAGAAGGAGAGAGAGAGGGAGAGGAGGGAGGGAGGGAGAGGGAAATGAAGAAGGAGAGAGGGGGAGAGAAAGGGAGAGAGGGAGGGAGGGAGTGAAGGAGGGAGGGAGAGGAAAATGGAAAAGGAGAGAGAGATTGCAAAAGATGATCCAGGGACACTAACAAACGTCATAAATATGCGCCAGTTGCCGAGCCCCCGAATTTTGATCACATGATCATGGGGATGTTGTAACTCTGAACGACGATTGTAGGATGCTTTTTTCAAAGCCGTTCTAACTTTGAACAGTCACTAAATGAAAGATTGTAAGTCAAGGACTGTTCTGCCCCAACATAAGGCCTTCATATACTGTTGTTGCTCTCTAACCCCATCTAGTGGCCTGAGGGACAAATATGCCCAACATACGATCTTTATATGCTGTTGTTGCACTCTAGCCCCATCTAGTGGCCTGAGGGACAAATATGCCAAGTATATTGTTTGAAGCTGACCCAACCCATTTTACCCATCAGCCCACACTCTCAAACCAAGTGCAAGCTGGGAAGCAAGACTCCTTTTCCTTTAGAATTTGGACAAGGCAGGAGCACAAAGAAGCATCCATCTTAATCTGTGGCACATGGTCATCCAAAGACAAACCCACATCCCACACACAGAGCATCACTGGTGAGATTTAAATTGCTTGTATTTATTAATTGTTATGTTCAGCAGTAACCAATACTGTCTATCTTGCATTTGATTCTCGTTGTATGTATCCCTATTTCCCCTAGTTTCACCATATCCTGTTCTTTCAATAAAACATCCAGATCTACGCACACGGTCTGTTTTATTGGAGGATAGGTGGGTTTAGCTGCATGTCGAGCTGCACACAGACTAACTTGTAGTGGGGACAGAACAAGGACTATCTGTATTCCTATTTCAACTCTGTTCTGTAAACAGTTCTCTTTCCCCAGATCAATGGAGGAGATACATTTCTTTTAATCTGTGGGGAAAGCACCGACATTACATTCTTATCACTCTTCTACGGCCATGCTTTCTTGTTCATAACAATCTCCAGCCCACTTTTTTCAAATTTACTGGTTGATGGCATTGGAAATCAAATAGTCATAGCTAGGAGCTGGCACCTCCCTGGGGACACCCAATTTAATTAATTGAAGAGCAAGTATCTCTCCTTAACCTAATCAGTGGAAGAAGCACATAAAACTATAGTATTCTTAGCAGCATATGTCTTACTCTACTGCACCCATTAGGATAGAATGGCTAACTTATAACGCTTGTTCCTAGCAGACCCTCAAGCCTCTACTTAAACGCTTTTGTAGAGCCATATGGAAGCTTGGAACAAGGTAATAAAGTAATGTCCAACGAGGAAAAAATACAGAAAGCAACTCCGTGTGAACAGAGAGCTCAGATTATATTTCCTGTAAAAGGTGGACTATATACTGTAATTGATGAGAAATCTGGTTTTAGAGCTATGTTTAGTCTAGTTTAATGAAAAGAAGGACTAGGGGCTGACATAATGGCAGTGTTTGAATCAGTGTCAGGTTCCTAATTTTTTTACTACCACTCTGTGGGCGTGGCTTATTTTGTGGGTGTGGCTTGCCAGCCATGTGACCGGGTGGGTGTGGCTTGCTGGCCATGTGACCGGGTGGGCATGGCTTCTCGGACTGCTGAAGGGAAGGGAACTGAGATAGGTCCTGCTGCCCATTCCCCCTCCCCTCAGCAGCTCGAGAAGCCTCGAACATGCGAAAATGCCTAGGATCATCACCGCGCGTTCGTGGCTTCTCGGACTGCTGAAGGGAGGGGAATGGAGATAGTTCCTGCCGCCCATTCTTTCAGCGTCTCATGCGCTCCCTCAGCCATCCTCCCCTACTTGGACTTGGGGTAGGAAGGCAGCGCATGCGCAGTGCCGGAAGCTTGGCTTCTGGGCATGCGCAGAAGAATTTTTTTAAAAAAAAAGAAAAAAAATTTTTTAATGGCGGCGCCCAGGCACCGGCAACCGACCGCACCGGTACTGTGATGTCACCAGCGGGCCACTACCAGTGCTATAGAGTGGACCGCACCGGTAGGAGCCCACCACTGGTTTGAATATTTGAGAGGCTGCCACAAAAAAAGAGGGGGTCAACCTATTCTCCAAAGCACCTGAAGACTGGACAAGAAGCAACGGATGGAAATTAATCAAGGAGAGAAGCAACCTCGAACTAAGGAGAAAGTTCATGGCAGTGAGAACAATTAATCAGTGGAACTGCTTGCCTTCAGAAATTGTGTTTGCCCCATCACTGGAGGTTTTTAAGATGAGATTAGACAGCCATTTGTCTGGAATGGTATAGGGTCTCCTGCTTGAGTATGGGGTAGGACTAGAAGACCTCCAAGGTCCCTTTCAAATCTGTTATTCTCTTTCAAATATTGTTGGCCTACACTTTGTTTTATTGGCAGCTTCTTAATCCTTTTCTCTCTCATTCAGGGGTGGGTTCTACTTACCTTCCCTACCGGTTCGGGGTCGCTCCTGGGTTAAACTAGTCTGTGCATGCTCAGGAGGCTTTGCACATGCACAGAGGGTCATTTTCACATAAATTTGGCTCCGGTGGACAGATTTCAAGCCAGGGGACCAGTTTAGGGGCGTGTCCAGCCAGCCTTCGTTGCCATTTCAGCGAGCGGGTGAAAATTCCCACTGTTGGCTTTAGCAAACCGGTCCGAACCGGCAGGAATGCACCTCTGCTCTCGTTACTGTGAAGTTTTCTAAGCTTATCATATCAAATTTCCACTTACAAAGGGATTACAAAGAGCCGAGGTGGCGCAGCGGTTAGAGTGTAGTACTGCAGGCCACTTTAGCTGACTGTGATCCGCAGGTCAGCAGTTCAAATCTCACCGGCTCAGGGTTGACTCAGCCTTCCAACCTTCCGAGATAGGTAAAATGAGGACCCAGATTGTTGGGGGCAATATAAACATACATTGCTTACTGGTGTAAACCGCTTAGAGAGTACTTGCACTGTGAAGCAGTATATAAATCTCACTAATAATAAATCTCACTAATAAATAAATTTCTTTTAACTTGGTTTACCAATAGATATGCTCTCCCACCAGCTTACACAACCATTTTTCACATCCTGCAAAAAAAAGGACATATCTTTTTTTTTTAACCTGATCTCCATGGAGCAGCAGAACATAAAGTCTCGAATAACTACTCCAGAAGACGCTTATTCTTAATGCAAGTCTGAAGTTCAGTTCATGGCACTCGACAAAGGAACACTGCATTCTTGATGGGGTTAACGCATTCATTTGTACTGTCTCATTAGGCATCCGCGGGGGGGAAAATGGTCATTTAGAGAAGTTTATGCATCATAGATCAAATTGCATATGTTAACTTAAAAGATTCAGTGACAGCCGAGTTTAATTGAGCCACTGTGATGATCTGAGAACACATCCCTTGTCCACAGAAATCACTGCTGACTTTCCAATAGCCAGAGCCGCCGAGAGGATTATTAAGTGCTGGAAGAAGACTAATATGGGCCCCTGCTGCTTTTTTCCTCCTACTACTTCTCCTCAGCCTCGTCGGTGTCGATTTTTCTGTCTGGTTGGGGCTCCGCCTGGGCCTCCTGTCCCTCAGGTGACTCTGCCGGTGGCCGTTCGGCCTCCGAGTCACTGCTGCTGCTGCTGCTCCTTCCTCCACTGCCTCTGGACCCCTCTGTGTTGGCGGAAAGGGTGTCGGAAGGGGAGGCCACGGCCGCTGACGGAGTGAGAATAAATCTCACAGAGGTGATGTAGATCTTTTCCCAGAATTCAGACATTAGAAATAAAGCCGCAGTTTAAAGGTCTAAGTAAAATATTTATTTCGGTACAAAAACAATAAATCCTGATTAATTACATCTCTGCTATAAAATGCGACTTCCTCCGTTGGAAGCCAGAAGAAGAAGGGAAGAATGGAGTTTCAGGAATGCACACATGTGTACAAGAACATATCAATCACGTGCTCAGGAATGAACCATTATATTAGATAGGGATGCAGTTCCCTGCATATACATGTAACAGACAATAAATCACACTGTGACAGCCGCCGCCAGGCTCTCTTCGGTCTCCTGCATGGTAACTCAGGGGGAGGCTGCGTGGCCTTTCTCGCCTGCCTCACACACGCTGCTGGGAGAGGCCTCGGCCGAAAAGGAAGGAAGGCCGCATGTGCGCGTGAGTGCACAAGCTCTGGATACGCGCACCCACCCAACCACTCCAGCCGGGCCATGTGCGCGAGAGCGCCGCCGCTGCATTTAATGCCAAATCGAAAAAAGTGTTTGTCACCCCTTTTTATTAATCTCATCACGTTTCTATTTTCCCTTGCGTTTTTGAGCTCCAGGTTTTTGAGATGACGTTTCATAAACTGAAATGAAATATAAAATATATTCATAAACGAAGAAACTGTTTTTCTTTTTAAAAATTTAGTTTTGTAAAAAAAAATTATAAATTCCCCTTCATGGGTCCCCTTTGAGCTCTGCCCATGATATTCCAGAAGAAAAGAATTATCTCCTGATCCTTAGTTATTCATCAGTTAAAAGACATATTTATTAAATAAAGCTTGCCTGCCTCTGTAGAAAAACACAGAATGTCCAAGGTGGTATTCAGACAGTTCAGACCGGTTCAGGCAAACTGGTAGTAGCGACCTGCGGGTGGCCGCCCACCTGCCCCAGCGCTATGCAGTCCTATGTAGGCAAGTTTTGAAGCCGCGCGCATGCGTGCAAGCCACGCGTGCAAGCAAAGTGCATGCGCACGCTCTCACATTTTCAGTGGTGGGTGAACCGGTAGGTAAATTATGTCAATCCCACCTCTGCATAGGGAATATGTTGAGGTAAGTGACAGAAAATGATGACATATTTTAGGAGACTGTTGAAAGTAAACCATTGTAACTGTTTAATATAATACACCGTTTCCATGTTAAAGTTTTTTTAAAAAGCCTCATTGCTGGTTCATAATATTTCCACTATGAAGTATCTTAACTGATCTTTTGTTCTGCATAAAACAATCTGGAAGCTCACTGGCGTTATTTCAATGCTTTTGACAACTGCTTAATGATACAATTTCAACCCTAATTTGAGATTGCATCTTGAAAGCAAATTGATTAAGCTTTCATGATTGCCAGTTTCGAAACTAGCAATTAACAGTGTTGGCCGACTGCACACCCTAGTAATTTTTTAAGCTTCGTTGTCTACTGCAAGTTAAGCTGGTGTCGGGGGGGGGGGGGGGAATACAAAAATGTTATAGCATTCTTGTCCCAAAGGTGCTTTTTCCGGACGCAACTGGACTTTCTGGCTTTTTTCTTTGAAGACTTTTCGCTTCTCATTCAAGAAGCTTCTTCAGCTCTGACTGGATGCTGGCGAATGTCCTTGCAGACAGCTGGTAATTTGCAAACTTTTAGAGAGTCGTTGAGGCCACTTGGGAGGGTTTATCTGTGTCCTCAGGGTTGTAAGATTCTTGTTTCTCCATTTTCATGGCAGCATAATTTGAATGAATCGTTTAGGAAACACATCTCAAAAAGCTTTGGGTAGGTACTTTTTTTGTAGTGAGGGGGTAAATACATGGCTGTAAAAAGCATCAGTCTTATGACATACAACTTACAA
>JALIGW010000006.1:6757091-6797091 GCA_023053685.1 Diadophis punctatus similis
CCTACACAAGACTCCAACTGATGAGCAATCTGAGCTGATCAATCATCAATATCAATTTATTGTAGCAATATTTCAAAAAGATTATAGTGACCATATCAAAGCCAAGAGGGAAGGTTGTGCTATGTAACAGGGCTGTGCAAAGTATTTAAAGGGGTGCTTTGCAATCCTGGTTGGGACAAGTCAATCAAAATATGGAGGCAAACACATTGTTATCTAAAGGGATCAAGCCAGATGCTCTGAAGGATTTCCCAGGAGTAGAATAGAATAGAATAGAATAGAATAGAATAGAATAGAGTAGAGTAGAGTAGAGTAGAGTAGAGTAGAGTAGAGTAGAGTAGAGTAGAGTAGAGTAGAGTAGAGTAGAGTAGAGTAGAGTAGAGTAGAGTAGAGTAGAGTAGAGTAGAGTAGAATAGAATAGAATAGAATAGAATAGAATAGAATAGAATAGAATAGAATAGAATAGAATAGAATAGAATAGAATAGGAGGAATGAAGGAATGGAATGGAATGGAATGGAATGGAATGGAATGGAATAGAATAGAATAGAATAGAATAGAATAGAATAGAATAGAATAGAATAGAATAGAATAGAATAGAATAGAATAGAATAGAACATAATTCTTTATTGGCCAAGTGTAATTGGACACACAAGGAATTTGTCTTTGGCATATGCTCTCAGTGTACATAAAAAGACAAGATACATTCATCAAGAATCATAAGGTACAACACCTAATGATGGTCATAGGGTACAAATAAGCAATCAGTATCAATATAAATCGTAAGGATACAAGCAACAAGTTACAGTCATACAGTCATAAGTGGGAGGAGATGGGTGATAGGAACAATGAGAAGACTGATAGTAATAGTAATGCAGCCTTAGTGAATAGTTTGACAGTGGTGAGAGGATTATTGGTTTAGCAGAGTGATGGCGTTCAGGGAAAAACTGTTCTTGTGTCTAGTTGTCTTGGTGTGCAGTGCTCTATAGCATCGTTTTGAGGGTAGGAGTTGAAACCATTTATGTCCAGGATGCAAGGGATCAGTAAATATTTTCACGGCCCTCTTTTTGACTCATGCAGTGTACAGGTCCTCAATGGAAGGCAGTGTCACGGTGTGATTATTGTCAATTGTATGTATATGCAGGGAGCTGCATCCCTATCTATTATAATGGTACATTCCTACCACGTGATACAATATTCTTGTACGCATGTGTCCATTCCTGAATCTCCATTCTTCCCTTCTTGACTTGGCTCTCGACTGAGAACGTCGCATTTTATAGCAGAGATGTAAACAATCAAAATTTATTGTTTTTGTACCAAAATAAATATTTTAATTAGACTTCTAAACTTCGGCTTTATTTCTAAATGTTTGAATTCCGGGAGAAAGATCTATTTCGCCTCTGTGAGATTAATTCTCACTTCGTCAGGCAGGTTGGCAGTAATTGTTTTTTCTGCAGTTCTGATGGCCTATGTGGGAGGGGGGAATGGCCACTTTGCCTTGCCAACATCCACAGTAGGAGAGTTGCTTGTGTGTGACTTGAGGAAGCTTTGTAAAACAAAACAAAAAAAATCCATGTTGAGCCTCAAAGCTTTGGGAAAGGTGGCATAGTTTAGACCGGTCTGCTCCATGAAGCCTCTTTCAAATGTTTTGCACACACTCCCTTGAATAACATAATTGGAAGGGACCTTGGAGGTCTTCTAGCCCAACCCCCTGCTCAAACAGGAGAGCTTATACCAGTGATGGCGAACCTTTTTTTCCTCGGGTGCCAAAATAGTGCGTGTGCGCATTATTGCATGCACGTCCATGCCCATACCCATAATTCAAAGCCCCCCACTCGCCCCTGCGCATGCGTGCACGCCCCCGCCCCACTCCCCCGTTTCCTGACTTCCAGTGGGCCCGGTAGGCCTGTTTTTTGCCCTCTCCAGCCTCCAGAGGATTTCTTGGAGCTTGGGGAGGGCGAAAACGCTCCCCTGCACCACCCCGGAGGCCCCTCTGGAGGCCGAAATTCCCCCCCCCCCGAGTCTCCACATGAGCCAAAAATCACGCGAGCACGCACATGCGCACTGGAGCTGAGCTAGGGCAAGGGCTCGTGTGCCGGCAGATATGGCTCTGCGTGCCACCTGTGGCACCCGTGCCATAGGTTCGCCATCACTGGCTTATACCATTTCAGACAAATGGTTGTCCAATCTCTTCTTAAAAACCTCCAGTGATGGAGCATTCACAACTTCTGGAGGCAACCAACTCCCACTGGTTAATTGTTCTCATTGTCAAGAATTTTTTCTTAGTGCTAGGTTGGATTTCTCCTTGATTAATTCCTACCCATTGCTTCTTGTCCTGCCTTCAGGTGCTTTGGAGAATAGGTTGACCTCCTCTTTTCTGTAACAACCCTTCAAATATTGGAACACTGCTATCATGTCACCCTTGGTCCTTCTCTTTGTTAGACTACACATTTCCAATTCCCACCACCATTCTTCATATGTTTTAGCTTCCAGCCCCCTCATCATCTTTGTTGCTCTTCTCTGTACTCTTTCCAGAGTTTCAACATCTTTTCTATATTGTGGTGACCAAAACTGGATGCAGTATTCCAAGTGTGGTCTTGCCAAGGCATTATAAAGTCGTACTGACACTTCACATATCTTGATTCTAACCTTCTGTTAATGCAGCCTAGGATTGCATTGGCTTTTTTGATGGCTGCAGGCAGCATATTGTTGGCTCATGTTTAAGAGGTTTTCTACTAGGACTCCTAGATCCCTCATGTAGTTACTACTATTATTTAAGTGCCCCAGTTGATGATAGCACTTAGCCAATCTTAGCTGACCTTGAACCACAAGCTAGCTGAGACCTGGCCAGGGAATTCAAAGTGGTTACCATTTTAATGTGGTTTAATGAGGTGGCGCAGCGGTTAGAGGCAGGTACTGCAGGCCACTTTAGCTGACACTGATCCGCAGGTCAGCGGTTCAAATCTCACCGGCTCAAGGTTGACTCAGCCTTCCATCCTTCCGAGGTAGATAAAATGAGGACCCAGATTGTTGGGGGCAATATAAATATACATTGCTTACTGGTGTAAACCGCTTAGAGAGTGCTTGCACTGTGAGGCGGTATATAAATCTCACAAAATAAATAAATAAATAAATAAATGTGTGGCACACATACAGAAGGCAATAAAAGAGGAGAGCTTTGATTTCTCAACTGTGTCTACTATTTTGAAGGCAGTGCAGAGGTGGGTCCCTACCGGTTCGGACCGGTTCTATAGAACCGTTAGTAACTTGGCGGCCTGGGTCGCTGGAACCGGCAGCGACCCAGGCCTGCCATGCCCCCAAGCTGGTTCTCTTGGCGGCGCCATAGGCGGCACCATCTTGTTTTTTGCTTCTGCACATACGCAGAAGTTTTTTTTAGTACTGCACATGCGCATGCACAGCGCCCACCCACGTGGCGCATCCCTGAGCGAACCGGCAGTAGCAGAATCCGGAACCCACCCCTGAGCCACTGATTAACTTTATGGACACTCCTGGTTAATATTTTAATTAAATTAAATTAAATTAAATTAAATTAAATTAAATTAAATTAAATTAAATTAAAAGTTCTTATAGGCTGCCCAATCCCGTAGGACTCAGGGCGGCGTACAACAGGAATAAGAACAATATATATCATACATAAAATTTAAAAACATTTCATAATTTTAAAAAGAACATTCATTCATGGGGGAATCCGATCTTCACCCCACCTGCCGGAAGAGCCATGTTTTTACAGCTTTGCGGAAGGCCAGTAGGGTGGGGATAGTCCGGATCTCTGATGGGAGTTGGTTCCAGAGAGATGGGGCTCCCACAGAGAAAGCCCTCCCCCGTGGACCCGCCAACCGGCATTGTTTGGCTGACGGGACCTGGAGGAGGCCCACTCTGTGGGACCTAACTGGTCGTAGGGAGGTATGTGGCAGGATGCTGTCCCGGAGGTAACCTGGCCCTGAGCCATGTAGGGCTTTAAAGGTCAAAACCAACACCTTAAATTGCGACCAGAGACTAATGGGCAACCAATGCAGCTGGCGGAGAATGGGTGTTACGTGGATGTATCTCGGCACACCAACCACAGCTCGCGCAGCTGCATTCTGTACCAATTGCAGTCTCCGGATGCTCTTTGAGGGTAGCCCCATGTAGAGCGCATTACAGTAGTCCAGCCGTGAGGTGACAAGGGCATGAGTGACTGTGAGCAAAGCCTTCCTCTCCAGGTAGGGTCGCAATTGGTGCACAAGACAGATCTGTGCAAAGGTCCCCCTAGCCACAGCTGAAAGATGTTGCTCCAATTTTAGCTGTGGGTCTAGGAGAACATTTTGGTGAGAATCCACCAGAAAATTCAAGATATGGAGACTAGACTGGGAAGCCAATACCACAAACAGGAATAACTCAGTGGCAAGTCACTTCCGCATTGCTGTCAAGAAAATTATATGGCCATTTCCATGAAAGTATCAGGAATTGAGTGTGACAGAAATTGCATTATTTAAGCAACTGAGCAGGAAATCACTTAAAATTATGACAGCCCACTGAAAGACTATGTCATAAATAAATAGGAAGCAATCTGAAATAAAATTGGGTGGAAACAGATGCTGAAGACTAGCTGGTGGAAGAAATTATTACGTTAAAGGAGAATTATAATTCTAGTTGCTAGTCACGTTTGTCAAGATACATGTGGAAACAGACACCCGTACCAGAATTCTTCACCCATCTGTCAGCCATTTAAAGTTGTTTATTGCGCCTGCTGCAGCATAGTTTTTACATTATTATTCTCAACAATCAATTGCCAATTCATGAGCATAAATTGAAAAGGCAAAAGTACACTGAAGAGAAATAAATTAAATGATGTTTACAGCCTTATGAGCCGTAGGAATATTTTCTTTTGCTTTTATCTCACGTGAGAATAAATCTGTGCATTTTGGCTCAGTTAAGTTTCTCTTTTTTTTAAGATCATATTTATTTCAGCCCATTTCCCCAACATGTTGGTCAATACTTTCTAAAAACCAGACTAATTTCTCCACAGGGGAAGAAAAAAAAACTATAAGAGAGGCAGCATATCTCTGCCAGATTGCTGGTAGCACAATATTGGAAGAAAGAAGATATACCTACAATTGAAGAATGGACGTTGAAAATGACACATTTGGCTGAAATGGCCAAGATTTCATCATACCTAAAGGACCACTCAAACGAAAGATATATATTGGAATGGAGTAGGTGGACTGAATATATTCAAAAAAAGTATCAGACTAAAATAACTTAAATTGTTTATTAATGTTGGAAACTTGTGAAATGATATACTATACTTTCAAGCTTTTGGATTGTTAAAGAGTTAAGGATGAAAGGGTATTTTTGAACTAATAACTTTTTTTTTCCTTTTATAAGAATTTTGTAAGTTTTATGTTAGTATTCTTGGATTTATACCTCGTACTTTTTCTGGGAAATCTGGGAGGGTGGGTGGGGGGCAAGGGGGAGGGGGGGAGGGGGAGGGGGGAGAGGAGGGGGAGAAAAACAGGGGGAAATGCTTGTACTTTGTACTTTTAAAACTCTTCAATTAAAAAAAAAAGAGAGAGGCAGCATATCTGTCCGTGGAAACTCATTGGACATCTTACTTTTTTTTTCTTAGCTCTCCCAAATTTATTTATTTATTAGTGAGATTTATATACCGCCTCATAGTGCAAGCACTCTCTAAGCGCTTTACACCATTAAGCAATGTATATATTTACATTGCCCCCAACAATCTGGGTCCTCATTTTACCTACCTCGGAAGGATGGAAGGCTGAGTCAACCCTCAGCCGGTGAGATTTGAACCGCTGAACTCAAATGATCACAGTCAGCTAAAGTGGCCTGCAGTACTGCTCTCTAACCGCTGCGCCACCTCCGCAAATGATTTAGAAGAGTCCACTGCAAATCGTCCCAAAGATGCTTTTCAAAAGGCAACCGGCAAAACTTTCTTGGTTTTTTTTCCCCCCTTGAAAATGTTTCGCTTCTAATCTAAGCTTTTTCAGTTCTGACTGAACGGCGGGAATCAAGGAAAAAAATAATCAAGAGAATCCAGTTGTCTTGTGAAAAGCACCTTTGGGACAACCACGACCTGGATGTTTGAGGGTCTCCACCAGAGGTGGGATTCAGCAGGTTCTGACCAGTTCTGGAGAACCGGTAGCAGAACATTTGAGTAGTTCGGAGAACCGGTAAATATCACCTCTGACTGGCCCCGCCCCCATCTATTCTCTGCCTCCCGAGACCCAGCTGATCGGGAGGAAATGGGGATTTTGCAGTAACCTTCCCCTGCCACGCCCACAGAACCGGTAGTTTAAAAAAATTGAATCCCACCACTGGTCTCCACAGATATTCAGTCCACTGGAAACAACCCTGATAGATTTTATTTTATTTTTATTGTAATGCATTTATAGGCCGCTCAATCCGATAAGGACTCAGAGCGGCTAGATGACAAGTTAAACAGGCCAGTTTAAAAATATTGATAAGGAAAAGTTCTCTTCAAGGCAAAGTCTGTTTCTGGTGGTTTCGTCTCTGCAGTTTTCTTGCCATCACTACGTAAAAATCAGGGGTGAAATGCTGCCGGTTCGGGCGGGCCAGTCGGTTGTCGTAGAGCCGATAGAGCCAATAGCGATCGCAGCGTGAGGCTTCCCCCGCCCACTTCCCCTGCCCACCTGGACACCGCCATTTGGGTTCTTTTACCCTCTGTGCATGCGCAGAACACTTTGCGCATGCGCAGAGAGTAAAAGAACCCAAATGGCGGCGTCCAGGGGGAAGTGGGCGGGGGAAGCCTTGCGCTGCAATCGCTATTGGCTCTATCAGCTCGATAACGACTGACTGGCCCGCCCGAACCGGGAGCATTTCACCCCTGGTAAAAATCTAGCTGATGTATGGATGCTTCCCATTCAGACCCAATTCTACTTTAGCTTCCAAAACCATACCAGGTTAATTCAACACTACCAACCACTTGAGTCTTTATATATGGAAACACGTTCTGAGGAAAGAAACTCTGACATTGTGAATGGATTAAAAATGCTTTCCATCAGATGCCATTAAGATCAGAAAAGAAGAACCCACCGGAATTCTGGAAAGATTTTGATTGCCAAGTAGGGTAGAGTAATTGGATCTTGAAAGCCTACTAAACTTATACCTAGTGCAATTAAGACAGAGTTACTCTGGGTCTTCATCTCATGCTTCCTTCCTCTCTTGAACTCAATAATCTTTTTTGCAATGATCTTGTGTGTATTCCAGCACACTTGTATATAATCTTATAACATTATAAATAAACCTTGGATTCCTCCTTCTTCTTCTTCTTCCCCCTCTCCCCCTTCTCCTCCTCCTCCTCCTTCTCTTCCTCCTCCTTCTCCCTCTCCCTCTCCCCCTCTTCCTCTTCCTCCTCCTCTTCGTCTTCGTCTTCGTCTTCCTCCTCCTCTCCTCCTCCTCCTCCTCCTCCTCCTCCTCCTCCTCCTCCTCCTCCTCCTCCTCCTCTTCTTCTTCTTCTTCTTCTTCTTCTTCTTCTTCTTCTTCTTCTTCTTCTTCTTTTTTCTTCTTCTTCTTCTTCTTCTTCTTCTTCTTCTTCTTCTTCTTCTTCTTCTTCTTCTTCTTCTTCTTCTTCCTCTTCTCCTCCTCCTCCTCCTCCTCCTCCTCCTCCTCCTCCTCCTCCTCCCCCTCCTCCTCTTCTTCTTCTTCTTAGCAATAGAAATAGCACTTAGACTTATATACCATTTCATAGTGCTTTACAACCCGCTCTAAGCGGTTTACAGAGTTCAGCATATTGCCCCCAACAATCTGGGTTCTCATTTTACCGACCTCGGAAAGATGGAAGGCTGAGTCAACCTTGAGCCGGTGAGATTTGAACAGCTGAACTGCTGAACTGCAGTGCTGCATTTTAACCACTGCGCCACCTCAGCTCTTCTTCTTCTTCTTCTTCTTCTTCTTCTTCTTCTTCTTCTTCTTCTTCTTCTTCTTCTTCTTCTTCTTCTTCTTCTTCTTCTTCTTCTTCTTTTCCTCCTCCTCCTCCTCCTCCTCCTTCTCCTCCTCCTCCTTCTTCTCCCCCTCCTCCTCCTCCTCCTCTTCCTCCTCTTTTTCTTCTTCTTCTCTGAGATTATTTAATATTGGTGACAGTAAGAACAAAAAGCCACCCATCAAAGGCCTGATGGTATCCCACAGGTGATCTCACATAAAAGCCACAAAGAGCTGCTTGCAAATTGGAACAGGTTCGTCAACAACTTCTGATTTGGAAAATTGTTTATTTCGTTTTCCATTCCATCGCTTCACCCGATGAAATGAAACGGGGAGGGGAAAAATCTGCTCGCTGCAAAACCAGATGCCCTTAATAATCTGCAAAGCATCTAGAACACAACTGCAGCAAAAGTTCAAACATCTGCTAAATGCCAAAGCCAAACTGTGCAAGGGTTGGTATTTGCTATCTCTGTTTTAGAATAGATTTGGTCAGATTGATTTTCATGTGCCAATTAAACAAGTGCTTAGAAGCTTTATGCTCTGGGTTGAAAAGCATTTCCAATTAGAAAGCTCAAAACAATGAAAAAGTCAACCAGCAGTGGTATGACTAGTCTCAGTAAGACACAGCTATTCTGACTACAAGATTTGATCTCTGAGATATATGGAATTAAAGATTTAGAATTAATGTGAAACAGTGGTGGGATCCTACCGGTACGGTCCTCTCTATAGCACCGGTAGCGGCCCGCTGGTGATGTCACAGTACCGGTGCGGTCGGTTGCCGGTGCCTGGGTGCCGCCATTTTTAATTTTTTTTTTAATTTTTTAAAAAAATTTCTTCTGCGCATGCCCAGAAGCCAAGCTTCCGGCACTGCGCATGCGCTGCCTTCCTACCCCACAGTGAGCCCAAGCAGGGGAGAATGGCTGAGGGAGCGCGTGAGACACTGAAAGAATGAGCGGCAGGAGTTATCTTCATTCCCCTCCCTTCAGCAGTCCGAGAAGCCACGAATGTGCGGTGATGATCCTAGGCATTTTTCCACGTTTGAGGCTTCTCGAGCTGCTGAGGGGAGGGGGAATGGGTGGCAGGAGTCTAGGATCATCGAATGGGGAGAAGCATTCAGGCCAGACGGAACTTCCTAGAAGAACCGCTGCTGCGGTCTTGCTGCTCCCACTGCGGGGAGCTGCATTGCGGGTGGGCAATACCCCCCCGCTTCGGCCGCTGCCAAGCTCCCGAGGCCCACGCCCACCCGGTCACATAGCCGGCAAGCCACACCCACAAAATAAGCCACGCTCACAGAGTGGTAGTAAAAAAATTAGGAACCCGCCCCTGATGTGAAATTAGCAGTTTGAAATATTGGAATGTTAGGTTATTAATAATGTGTTTGATTTTTTTTTAGATTATGCCTAAAAGGTTTTGAGTTATAAGAGGTTAAAGAATTAGAGAAATATTCGAGTTAACAATTGCTTAGTATATTTTACTTTTTATGTTTATCGAAGAGGTATAAATTTGGAAGAAGGAAGATCTATCCAGCATTGAGGAAATGATGTTGATGGTTGTGTAATTGAATGAAATGGTGAATGAAAGACTTTTTCTTTCTCTTCTTTTTTATTATTATACTTTAAAGATTATATAAACGAAGGATATATAGTGGAGTAAATTAACAGCCGGAGATATTGTTATGCTGATTGATTAATAATATGCTTGATTTTTAGATTATGCTTAAAAGGTTTTGAGTAACAAGGAGTTAAAGATCTAGAGAAATTTTGAAATTAAGAATTTGTTAGCATAATTTAATCTTATTACTATTGAATATTACACCCTGTGCTTTTTGTGGGAAGTCGGGGGGGGTGAGAGGGGGGGAGGATGGGGGGAAAGGGGGGGATGGGGGGAAGGGGGGGAGAAAAGGAGAAAAAATGTTTGTACTTTGTACTAATAAAACTTTTTTGAAATCAAAAAAGATTTGATCTCTTTCTCATCAAAGATGGATCTTCCTGTAAGAATGGGTCAAAAAAATAAATGTATGTTTTCAAGGAAGGAACGAAAACAAAAATTATGGTGACTTTTACAGCCATGAAGACAATGTTGAAGAAATTGGCTTAGGAAAAATCTCTCCTTTCTTACTTCTTCTCAATTTTCTCAAACATTGGCCACATAACTATGGAATTCATTGCTGAGTTCAGATGTCACAATAGCTGGTTTGGTTTTAGGATTTCCTTTATTGGGCAAACAATCCAACAATAAAAAACAATCACCTTCCATCTGATCTAAATGTAGTTCATAAAATCATCTACCACAATGTCCTACCTCCTCCTTACTTCAGCTTCAACCGCAACAATTCACGAGCACACAATAGATTCAAACTTAATGTAAACCGCTCCAAACTCGACTGCAGAAAATACGACTTCAGCAACAGAGTGATCAATGCCTGGAATGCACTACCTGTCTCTGTGGTTTCTTCCCCAAACCCCAAAAACTTTAACCTTAGACTGTCTACAATCGACCTCACCCCATTCCTAAGAGGTCTGTAAGGGGCGTGCATAAGCGCATCATTGTGCCTACCGTTCTTGTCCTACTGTCCTATTGCCTAATTTACCTGTACCTACTTTGCTAATGTTTATGTTTATACCAATACCTACTATCTTGTACATGTTTGACAAACATAAATAAATAAAATCCAGCTGGTTAGTTTAGATGAGGGGTCTCCAAACTTGGCAACTTTGAGATTTGTGTCCCAAAGGTGCTTTTTCAAGAGGCAACTGGATTTTATTGTTTTTTCTTCAAAGACATTTTGCTTCTTACCCAAAAAGCTTCTTCAGCTCTGATTGCATGGTGGGGAATGGAAAGATTTATACTGCTTGCATACAGCTGGTCATTTGCATTCTTTTAGAGAGTTGTTAAGGTCACCTGGAGGTTTATCTGTATCATCAGGGTCACCTGAGTGGTGCAAATGGGTGTGGAGCCTTATTGGAACTGCTGAAAGGACTGTGTTGTAGACTGGAGATAGATGATATTATATCCCTCCCCCTCTGTTGAGAGTGGGCTGTTCAATTTTGATATAGATGGCCTCTGACCCCTCTTTCAAACCAGCAGTCCTCTCTGTCCAAAATGTGGACTTTGCTGTCTTCCAAAGAGTGGGCTTTGTCTTTTAAATGCAGATGGACTGCTAATCTTGTCCTGATGGGTCTAGTCCTGATGTAGGAGAACAAACAACATAGGAAATCAGGACTAGATTCTGCAGTCCATAAAGGCCACTCTTTTGAAGACAGTAAAGTTCACATTTTGGACAAAGAGGACCCTGAAGACACAGACAAACCTCCAAGTGGTCTCAAAGACTCCCTAAAAGAATGCAAATGACCAGCAGGTCTGCAAGGAGTATAAATCCTTCCATTCCCCACCATCCAGTCAGAGCTGAAGAAGCTTCTTGGATGAGAAGTGAAAAGTCTTCAAAGAAAAAACCAGAAAGTCCAGTTGTCTCTTGAAAAAGCACCTTTGAGATTGAAATGCTGTGTGTGTGTGTGTGTGTGTGCGCGCACACATCTCACATCTTGATTTTTGATCAGAACCTGAGGATACCCCAACTTGATGGCAAAGCCTATTGTGAATAAGTTGATAAGGCTTTGCAAGAAACCATCCTCAGCCCACATGTTTAGAAGTGGATGGATCAAGAAGTAACGTTTTTGAAAAGCAAGAAAAGTCATTGACACAAATGATTGATTAGTGCAATTTCACCTTCAGCATTTGTTAGCCTACCTGAAGATTTGGCTTCCTCCCCCATGCCTCCTTCTCTTAACATCTAGTTTTCAAACATCACCATAATAAGATACTTTACAAGAAGAGTCCTCCACTCCTCTACTCACAACAGAATACCTTATGCAACCAGACTTGAAATCCTGGGCTTAGAAAGCTTAGAACTATGTCGCCTTGGGCACGATCTAAGCATAGCTCATAAAATAATCTGCTACAACGTCCTTCCTGTCAACGACTACTTCAGCTTCAACCACAACAATACACAAGCACACAACAGATACAAACTCAAAGTGAACCGCTCCAAACTTGACTGTAGAAAATATGACTTTAGCAACAGAGTGGTTAATGCCTGGAACTCACTACCTGACTCTGTGGTTTCGTCACCAAACCCCCAAAACTTTACCTTAAGACTGACCACTGTTGACCTCATCCGATTCCTAAGAGGTCAGTAAAGGGGCGTGCATAAGTGCACCAGCGTGCCTACCGTCCCTGTCCTAATGTTCCCTCTTTCAGTACCCATCTTATGTATATAAACAATGTTATATCTATGTATATTACCAACACGTACTTGACAAAAATAAATAAAGAAAAATAAAGAAATAAATAAAGAAATATTTATAAAATCACATTGAACTGGCCAAGCTGCTGAATCAAAGCTGCATCAAAGAGGCACTTAATAGACAATTTCCAAAGAAGGAAGACAAAGAAGAAAAGTGACAACAGCGTTAAAAGCAGTAATTATATGGGATTCATATTTTATATTGATCAGAGAAGACCTCTGTGCTTGTCACTTTTTATATCAGTCAAATACCAAAGTGCAGTAAACTCTAACCGTGAAGTCACCAATGCACTTCTAACAGTCTTCCATTTGATATCTAGATCAAGGGTAATTTTCATATTTCATTGCTAGCTAGCAATTCCATCTGCTCCTTTGGGATCCTCAAGATGTGACATGTCTTCCTTAGGGAGTTCTTATCATCTCAATATGACTTCAAGGAATGGCATGAAGCTCGCAAAATCTCCAATCGGATTTCTACCAGATCATTTTTTTTCATTGAGTGGTATCATGCGTCGATTTCAGATTTCTCTTTCTCCGTTTTGGCTACGATCTTGGGCTAGATCTGAAAGAGTCGGCCCAATCTCTACATCATATTTTCTAAGAAGGATTTATTTATTTTATTATTTATTTATTCATTTTTGTCAAGTACGTGTTGGTAATATACATAGATATAACACTGTTTATATACATAAGATGGGTACTGATAAGAGGGAACATTAGGACAGGGACGGTAGGCACGCTGGTGCACTTATGCACGCCCCTTACTGACCTCTTAGGAATCGGGTGAGGTCAACAGTGGACAGTCTAAGGGTAAAGTTTTGGGGGTTTGGTGACGAAACCACAATGTCAGGTAGTGAGTTCCAGGCATTTACCACTCTGTTGCTAAAGTCGTATTTTCTACAGTCAAGTTTGGAGCGGTTCACTTTGAGTTTGTATCTGTTGTGTGCTCGTGTATTGTTGTGGTTGAAGCTGAAGTAGTCGTTGACAGGAAGGACGTTGTAGCAGATTATTTTATGAGCTATGCTTAGGTCGTGCCCAAGGCGACATAGTTCCAAGCTTTCTAAGCCCAGGATTTCAAGTCTGGTTGCGTAAGGTATTCTGTTGTGAGTAGAGGAGTGGAGGACTCTTCTTGTAAAGTATCTCTGGACACTTTCTAATGTATTTATGTCTGATATTTGCTCTGTTCAGTCATAGATGCCAAGGAATATCTGGTGCTTTCTTGTTTACTCACAAAGCAGACAAAGAAAAATGACTACCAATTATTTGCACCCGGTCTTGCTAATCTAGAGACTTTCCAGTACCTGCCAGTCACTAGTACTAATTTTATATACCGTTTCTTTGGTGCCTGAAGAGGACTGCAAGGACTTTCATTAAATTACAACTCTGTCTTAGATTCTCTTGAGATTCCTTGTTTCAAACCCCTGACAATAGATTGCACTGTGCTCTCAACAGCTTCTCAACCTTTTTACTTTCATTACCAAAAGTGCTTATTTACATTTGCACATAGCACATTCCCAGCACAAGGGAAGGTACGTTGAAAATAAAAAAAATGTCACGACGTAATTAACTGAAAGGTCAGATTTAATTACAGACTAGTTGTTGCAATTGAAACTCCTTAATTACCATGACTAGGTCCAAAAAAAAGAAAGAAAGAAAGAAAGAAAATATCTCCACATGTTCTTGGAACTGTTTGAAGTATTTTCTTTGACACCTTTACCTTTCAATATATTTGATAGCTTTTGTTCGGCGACAGTGTATATTTTGACAGGTGTTTTCTTACGGCACTAAAAAAAATATCAAAACAGGGAATTAATGAATACAGTATCACCCGGCGCAGCTTCAGAGATTCGGGGCCAGCTGGATTAATTACTTTCACAGAATCAAAATTTAGCTAATTATATTTTGGTTTTATAAAGCAAGCTATAATTTTGGTTGGGTGACCCAAGGAATCCTAAATTTAGGCCCGTGAATCCTGGGTCTCTTTATTTGTTTGGTTTGCATTTCAATTTGTAGGCTACCAAATCCCTAGACTCTAGGCCCGTGATGGCGAACCTATGGCACGCGTGCCAGAGGTGGCACGCGGAGCTATAGAAGCCGGCACGCGAGGGTTGCCCACCGGCAAACCGGAAGTGCGGAAAAACGCACTTCCGGTTTGCCGGTGTGCTGTTTTTTGCACTCCGGAGGGTTCAGGGAAGCTCCCTGAAGCTCCGGAATGCAAAAAACTACAAAACGGACAAACCGGAAGTGCACTTTTCCGCACTTCCGGTCTGTCCATTTTGTAGTTTTTTGCATTCCGGAGCTTCAGGGAGCTTCCCTGAACCTCCGGAGTGCAAAAAACAGCATACCGGCAAACCAGAAGTGCGTTTTTTCGCACTTCCGGTTTGCCGGTTTCGTCGTCCCAGGCTCCAGTAAGCCTTTGTGCGGGGGTGGGGGGGTGTGCGCATGCGCAGGGGGCAGCATGGGGTGGTGTTGTGCGCATGCGTGGGGGGGAGGAAATGGGTGTGGGCACTCGAGCGCACGCGAGCGTGCCCCCCTCCTTTTTGGCACGCGAGCTGAAAAAGGTTCGCCACCACTGCTCTAGGCAGAATACAGCAGGATGCCAAGCTGGAAACCAGGAAAACGTGAGTTCTAGTCCCACCTTGGGCTCTTTCTCAGCCCAACTCGCCTCACAGGGTTGTTGTTATGGGGAAAATAGGATGAAAAAGGAGTATTAGCTGCTGTATGTTAGTTGAGTTATTTAACAAAAGAAGAAGGAAGGAAGGAAGGAAGGAAGGAAGGAAGGAAGGAAGGAAGGAAGGAAGGAAGGAAGGAAGGAAGGAAGGGAAGGGAAGGGAAGGGAAGGGAAGGGAAGGGAAGGAAGGAAGGAAGGAAGGAAGGAAGGAAGGAAGGAAGGAAGGAAGGAAGGAAGGAAGGAAGGAAGGAAGGAAGGAAGGAAGGAAGGAATACAGAGTTACAACAGTAAAAACTGCTCTGTGGAATCCAAATTTACTGGGCCGTATCAAGCTCTCTGAGGGACGTGGTGGCTCAGTGGCTAAAACGCTGAGCTTGTCGATCAGAAAGGTCGTCAGTTTGGCGGTTCGAATCCCTAACGCCACTGGCACCAGGGGTGTCAAAATCTCATGTAACGGCATTATCACGTGACGGATCACTGCTTTTTTCCCCTTCGCTAAGCCGGACGTGGGCATGGCCAGCGCGTGACGCATCCGGCCAGCAGGCCGCGAGTTTGACAGTCCTGTGTTAGTCCATCTTTAGCTCTTTATGCTACAAAACAGGAGCAGAATACAGAGGGGAAGCTGTGGTGTCTCCTGTATTCTGCGCCATGAAAGAAACCATACGGTAGATGGAATGATGTGCCAAGAAAAAAAACAAACTTGGTTTGAGGCTGACAGAGGTACCAGATGGCAGGATCAAGCTGGCAGCATTAGCTGTTAAAGAAAAACACTAAATGGTCCAAAGTTCAAACTTTATAGTGAAGCTTTTCCTTCTGAAAAAAGGCAAGGTTGAATGGCTGCCAACCAAGCTCCTACATGGTTGATGTTTCCAGAAACTGCTCCTTAAAGGTAGACCTGGACTTATAACCATTCATTTAGTGACTGTTCAAAGTTAAAACGTTATTGGAAAAAAGTGACTTATGACCGTTTCTTTCACATTTGCAACTAAGGCAGCATCCCATGGTCACATGATCAAAATGCGGACGCTCGCGAACGGGTTCATATTTATGACAGCTGCAGCGTCCCGCGGTTCATGTGATCAGCTGTTGTGAGTCAGTGGGGAAGGCAGATTCACTTCACAACCCATGAGACTAACTGACTGCAAGGGTTCTACTTACCTTCGCTACCGGTTTGGGGTTGCACCGGAAGTGCGCATTCTGCGCACGCGTGATAGCTATGCTTGTGCACATGCCTCCGTCACTCCTGGGTTAAACTCATCTGTGCATGTGCAGGAGGCTTTGTGCATGCGCAGAGGGTTATTTTTGCATAAATGTGGCTCCGATGGATGGATTTCAAGCCGGAGGACCGATTCGGGGGCATGTCCAGCCGGCCATCGCTGCCGGTTCGGCAAGCGGTGGGAAATTCCCGATACCGGTTCTAGAGAACCGGTCTGAACTGGCAGGAACCCACCTCTGCACTTAACCACTGTGGCAAGAAAGGTGATAA
The DNA here is from genome assembly GCA_023053685.1 of Diadophis punctatus similis. Taxonomy (NCBI): domain Eukaryota; kingdom Metazoa; phylum Chordata; class Lepidosauria; order Squamata; family Dipsadidae; genus Diadophis; species Diadophis punctatus. The sequence goes on from JALIGW010000006.1 coordinate 6,773,509, forward strand.
AATGGGCAAAACTCACTGAAAACAATCTCATTGATCAACTGAAATTGTGGGGTCATTTGCAGTTGTAAGCGAAGGAGTACCGTATTTTTCGGAGTATAAGACGCACCGGAGTATAAGACGCACCTTCGTTTTTGGGGAGGAAAATAGGGGGGGAAATCTGCATACCAGGTATTCATCTGGTTAGCATCTTTAGTCTGGTCAGCTTCAGCACATTATTTTATCCCCTGGTTAGGGCTGAAAAAAACCTTCTGTGGGGGGAATAGCAATGAAAACAAGCCTGCAAAGACTTAGGGCTGGGAAAAAACTTATTCGGAGGGAGTAGGAATGAAAAAAAATCCTGCAAGCCTGAAAGATTGTTAGCACCTCGTTAGGGCTGAAAAAACCTTTTTCAGAGGGAGTAGCAATGAAAACAAGCCTGCAAGCTTGGAAGAGCCGGGAAGATCATTAGCACCTCTTTTTCCAGTTTGGGGCTGGAAAAAAAAGCTTCGAAAAAGTTACATTCGCAGTATAAGATGCACCCAAATTTTCAGCCTCTTTTAGGGGGGGAAAGGTGCGTCTTATACTCCGAAAAATACAATACTTGTGTTCCCACACAGTTTTATCTAACAAGGAGAATGGACCAGCTCAGGTGAAGTTTGACACACTGTTATTCTGTGTCTTTAACCTCCAGATCCTGATTTAAACTAATCTAAGCAAGGAAATCATTTCTGAATGTCCACAGACAAGCTAGGTCATTATGTTCCTCTCCCATTGATCCAGTGCCTCACAAATGCTACCCAAACTCATTTTGACAGAGAAATATCACGTCTAATACAATAGTAATGGAGAAAGCAGATTTATGAAATTAAGAATTAATGGCCAGACAAATCAATAAGAAGAGTGTGAATAAATAACTCTGAAGTAAAGGAAATTTGCATTATGTCAGGCATGTGCAACTACCAAGGCTGTCATTGGCAGTACTTGTCAACGGTTAATCATTCCACATTCCTCTTCTTGTGCATTTGCAGAATTATGGAATACAGAAAAACAGACTTGGAGGTCTTCCAGTCCAATCCTTCAGCTCAAGCAGGAGATCCTATACCCATGATGGCGAACTATATGACACGCGTGCCAGAGGTGGCATGCAGAGCCTCTCTGTGCGCACTCCAGTTTTGGCACTCAGTGCTAAAAAGGTTAGCCGTCACTGCCCTATACAATTCTAGACAAATAGCTGTACAATCTCTTCTTGAAAACCTCCAGTATTGGAGCTCTCACAAGCTCTGAAGGTAAGCTGTTCCACTCATTAATTGTTCTGTCAGGAAATTTCTCCTTAGTTCTAGGTTGGTTCTCTCCTTCATAGTTCAGAGTGCAGAGAAGAGCAACGAAGATGATTAGGGGACTAAAACATATACAGAATGGTTGTAGGAATTGAATGTGTCTAGTTTAACGAAAAGGACTGGGGTGACATGATAGCAGTCTTCCAACATTTGAGGGGCTGCCCCAAAGAAGAGGGGCTCAACCAGTGGTGGGTTCCTACCGGTGCGGTCCACTCTATTGCACCGGTAGCGGCGGGCTGGTGACGTCACCAAGAGGTTACCGTCCAGGTGCGGTCGGTTGCCGGTCCCTAGGAGCCGCCATCTTTTTCACAAATTTTTCGGTGATTTTTTGCTTCCGTGCATGTGCGGAAGCAAAATCGCATTGAAATCTTGTGAGGGATGTGCAAGAGAGAGATATTTCAGTGAGATTTTGCTTCTGCACATGTGCAAAAGCAAAAAAATCGCCAAAATCACGCACACGCACGCATCCCCTCATGAGATTTTGGCACAATTTTGCTTCCGCGCATGCACGGAAGCAAAATTATGCAAGGGAGCATGCGAGCGTAGTGAGCATGCGCACGCACGAAACATGGTGATGCGCACGCAGTGCACCAGTAGCAAGGTAAGAGAGCAACCCGCCCCTGGGCTCAACCTATTCTCCAAAGCACCTGTAGGCAACACAAGAAACAGTGGATGGAAACTAATCAAGGAGAGAAGCAACCTAGAACTAAGGAAAAATTTCCTGACAGTTAGAACAATTCACCAGTGGAACGGTTTGCCTCCATAAATTGTGGGTGCTCCCTTATTGGAGGCTTTTAAGAAGAGACTGAACAACCATTTGTCCGAAATGGAATAGAATTTCCTTCTTGGGCAGGGGGTTGGACTAGAAGACCTCCAAGGTCCCTTCCCACTCTGTTATTCATAAGTTTCCATCCATTGCTTTTCAAATATTGGAAGACTGTGCTATCGTTTGTATCTCACCTAATTCCATTACAGAAAGTTTTGCAATGTATCGTTCCATTTCTTACTGATTTGTCGGGATAGATTAAAAATCCACGCTAATAAAATGCATTTTGAACTGATATTATAATAAGTACTGTAGAATTTTCCATGCATTTGGTTCCTGGGGATGGCCCCTAATTTATATGAATATACAGAAACCATATGCTGATAAAAAAAATATGCACCCACAAACCTTTTTTTTTTACTTCTAATTTGAGGAATAATTCTTTTATAACTGGAAACTCACTAATAAGCCTGCATGGACCCCAGTAAACTCAATTGCTGGTGAAAAGAGCTAAAATTAATAGAAAGAAAGAACAAAGGTTATTATCAGCTGTCCAAGCAAAGAAAAACTTGGAGAAGATTTCATTTCCAAGTTGTTCATAGAGAAGAATTAAAAGTGATGTTCTATGTAAGGTCTACCCTTTGGCTTTTTTTGTTTTAAATTTAAATTAAAATGAGGACCAATGCCTCAAAGCCTTTGTTCGGGTGAAATACTATATAATATTGTTTGGAATGGCTCTAAAAGACAGGTCCTGGTGGCAATGATTAATGCCAGAAGACCAAATAGATGCCTCCAAGAATTAATCATCCAGTGTCAGAGCTGAAGAGTTCGACTAAACTCCAAAATGGAGGTTGGCTCAAATTTAATGGCCTCACAACCGGACGAACAGGCTTTGGGATCAATTGTTCTGATAATCAAGCAAGTAACTCAGCAAGAAATTACTACTCAAAGCTGCAGGTAAATTGAGAATGTGCTTCAGATGCATTCTTAATTAACTTGAGATGTTATACAGAAGTTATCCAAGGTTCTCCAGAAAGATTGCTAAATTGGGTCACCCAGGGGTGACATTCAAATTTTTCCCCTACCGGTTCTGTGGGCGTGGTTTGGTGGTTTGGCTTAGGGGGGTAATGTGACTGAGTGGGTGTGGCCAACTTGACATCACTCACGGCAAGGTGGGGCAACACCATCCCACCAAGCTACGCCCACAGAACCAACAGAAAAGTTTGACCAAGTCCTCTAGCGTTCAACCTGGCTGCGTCTCGCCTCCTTCTCATGTTTGCTCTGTGTGTATGAGCCCGAGAAGGAAGAGAGAAGGAGTGGGAGGGGCAGGGAGGGGCGGGGCCAGTCAGTGGTGTAATTTACCAGTTCTCCAAACTGTGCATAATCGCTGCCACTGGTTCTATAGAACCTGTCTGAACCTGCTTAATTTCACCCCTGGGGTCACTATATCTGGGCAGCTAAATTTACAGTTTCTAGTTTTCCAAACAATCAATATATTTGTTGTCGTTCTTCTTCTTCATTTTTATTTTATTTATTTTTGTCACGCATGTATGAGAAAATAAGAATAAGTATAAACATAACATATAAACATACAAGTATAAACAGGTATAAGCATAAGCATAAGAAATAAGTACGAATAAATGGGAACAATAGGACAGGGACGGTAGGCATGCTGGTGTGCTTATGCACGCCTCCTTACAGACCTCTTAGGAATGGGGTGAGGTCCACAGTAGACAGTTTAAGGTTAAAGTTATGGGGGTTTGAGGATGTAACAACTGAGTCAAGTAGTGCATTCCAGGCGTTGACCACTCTGTTGCTGAAGTCGTATTTTCTGCAATCGAGTTTGGAGTGGTTTATATCTATTGTTTGCCTGTGTATTATTGCGGTTCAAGCTAAAGTAATCATTGACAGGTAGGATGTTGTAGCAGACAATTTTATGTACTAAGCTTAGGTCAGACCGTAGGCGGTGTAGTTCTAGGTTGTCCAGATCCAAAATTTCAAGCCTGGGGGCATAAGGTATTCTATTGCGAGAAGAGGAGTGGAGTACACTTCTCGTGAAATACCTCTGGACCCGTTCAATTGTATTAATGTCTGATATACAGTGTGGATTCCAGGCAGATGAGCTGTATTCGAGAATTGGTCTGGCAAAGGTTTTATATGCCCTGGTTTGCAGTACAATGTACAAAATGTACCCAAAAAAGGCACATTTTTCTTCAGCTGATTAGAAAGGCAACAAAGGCTTAAGAAAATAAGTGAAAAGAGGTGATCCCACAAATGACTAGGGATAGATGTTAGAACAGGTAGAAGATAGTGTTTCATAAAACCAATCAATCATCAATAAGGTGAACAGTCCAGAACCTTTGGACGGAAGGGGCCTGCTAAGCTCTTTCAGGTGTTGAGACTATAATGAAAGAACTCTTGCAAAATTCAAATCATGTAGAACAGTAATGAGTTACAATATGTTTTACATCACGTCTAACTCAACAATAACTACGCCGCCTTCGATCTGACCTAAGTGTAGCTCACAAAATTATCTGCCACAATGTCCTACCTGTTAACAACTACTTCAGCTTCAACCGCAATAATACACGAGCTCACAATAGATACAAGCTTAATGTAAACCGCTCCAAACTTGATTGCAAAAAATTCGACTTCAACAACAGAGTTGTCAACGCCTGGAACACTTTACCTGACTCAGTAGTTTCTTCCCCAAACCCCAAAAACTTCAACCTCAGATTATCTACCGTCGACCTCACCCCATTCCTAAGAGGTCGGTAAGGGGCGTGCATAAGCGCACAATCGTGCCTACCGTTCCTGTCCTAGTGTAGCGATATATTCATACCAGTGGTGGGTTCCTACAGGTGCGGTCCACTCTATAGCACCAGTAGCGGCCCGCTGGTGACGTCACAGTACCAGTGCGGTCAGTTGCCGGTACCTGGATGCCGCCATTAAAAAAAATGTGTTTAATTTTTTTAAAAAAATTCTTCTGCGCATGCCCAGAAGTCAAGCTTCCGGCACTGCGCATGCGCTGCCTTCCTACCCCACAGTGAGTCCAAGCAGGGGAGGATGGCTGAGGGAGCACATGAGACGCTGAAAGAATGGGCGGCAGGAGCTATCTCCATTCCCCTCCCTTCAGCAGTCCGAGAAGCCACGAACGTGCGGTGATGATCCCAGGCATTTTCGCATGTTCGAGGCTTCTTGAGCTCCTGAGGGGAGGGGGAATGGGCGGCAGGAGCCTAGGATCATCGAATGGGGAGAAGCATTCAGGCCGGACGGAGCCTCCAGAAGAATTGCTGCTGCGGTCTTGCTGCTCCCGCTGCGGGGGGCTGCATTGTGGGTGGGCAATGCCCCCCCCCACTTCTCCGGCCGCTGCCAAGCTCCCGAGGCCCACAACCACCTGGTCACATGGCTGGCAAGCCACACCCACAAAATAAGCCACACCCACAGAGTGGTAGTAAAAAAATTAGGAACCCGCCCCTGATTCATACCTCTTTTACTCTTATTCATGCTTGTACTATTACATATATATTCAATCATGTTTTACTTATAATCATATATGCTTGACAAATAAACAAATACAAATACAAATAACTTCAGGGCAACTAGTTGCCTTGACAACAATAGTGGACATGTTTGCTATTGCGTCCTTCAGAAATGCATCTTTGACTTCTGGGGCCAGCTTATAACCTGGCATTCCCTGGAGGTATTTCACCCAAGGATGGAGTAGGCTTATTTCCAAAACCAGGTGAAATTGACCAGCCATTTAAGTTTGCCAAGTTGCATCAAAAGTGACAATTTACCAATGCTTTTTGTAGAATCATAGAATCATAAGGTTGGAAGGGATTCTAGTCCAATACTCTACCCAAGGCAGGAGGCCTTATCTCATCCCAGACAAATGGTTGTCCAATCCTTTCTTGAAAACCTCCAGTGACAGAGCACACAACAACAACAACACACAACTTTTGCCTCTCCCCACTCTCAAGATGCTGTCTTCTGTTCCCCACCCCTTTATCTTTGTAAAATCAGTCATATGTTTGGGTAACATCAATGAAAATAATACATTGCTTATTGATCCCAGATCTGCTGAAAAAAAACACCCAAAATTCATAGCTTTCATAGATAAACTATGCCACTGTTGTATCTATCTCACCAGCACAGTTCACTCCACCACAAACTGGAAAACATTGTTTAGTTGTAATGGTTTCCCACGCACAAAGATCCCAGGAATTACTGCATTACTTTCAAGCGCTAAACATCCATTGTTAAAACTGGCTATTCTGTTAGATGAAACCAAACAAAAAGTTCAGGCAAGCAAGTCAAGAATATTGGTGAAATGATTATACACTAATGCCTGTGAGACAGTGAAACAAGCACAGCTTGTGTAAGATGTCAGCCTACAGGCCATTACAGTAGATCATCAGTACAGGAAACAAGTTGATATTTAGTGGTGAACTTCTTACTTCTGAACTGCTGGTGTTATTGGAATCTATAAAGACTAAGAAGCATTTAATCAACAACGTTCATGTAGCTGGTCGCTTAATTAAGATCCTCACCTAGCCAAGGGAAAGGAAATGCTTGATAATAGATCTGGCAACTTTTATCACTGGCATTCAAGAGAACAGCTAAGATTACGAATTTAATAACCTCTTCGTCACACCTTCTTCTCAAATCTGACTAATGGGCACAATTGATTTCTCTATTATGACCTTCCCATAAAAGTCATATCGATGTACAGTATGCATAAAATATTAACGGTATACCCTTCAGCTAGGTTGAACTTTGCAAAGGATCGTTCGTTCCTGGGCCCCATAAACATTTTAACAAGTTGAAAGATTAAAACCTGAAGAGATGCCAGTCAACATTTTAAATTCCACTATTATACATTAAATATCCAGGTATTCCTTTCAGAATTGTTTCTACGGTAGCTTATTAGTTGAAGAACAGCTCTGAAAAATATTCCTTTCCCATAAGGATGAAGCTCTGCACTTCTGGGAAGTTCTTTGATTTCCCCCACGCAGTATCTTCTCAATCAAGATCTGCTCGTACATTCTTTCTGCCAGTATCTGGAGACAGCTGCTAAATTTGGCTTATAAAAACTCAGTAAGCAGGGTTCATCTCAACGTAAGCTTTTTACAGGAAGTGTCTATTCCTAGCGGATACTGAGTAATATTGACAAATAGATATGAGGAGGTGTCAAAACTCCCGAATGCTGGAAAGTGAGGATCAGCGCTGGATACTGCTTCTCAACTAGCAAGGTTTGCAAGCATCAGAATGAACTGACGCGTCATCTGCATGGAGCTTTAAAAAAATATATAAGTAGTAATTCTCAGAAAAATTTTTATTTACCGTATTTTTCGGAGTATAAGACACACCTTTTTGCCCCCAAAAAGAGGGTGGAAATGTCGGTGCGTCTTATATACCGAATACAGCCATTTTTGGCCTCCCAAAGCCCGCCCCTGCATCCAGTTTTTGCTAAAAACGGGCCACTTTTCACAAAAACGGAGGTGTTTTTGCCTTCCCCCACCCCCTAGGAGTGCTCTGCAGGCTTCCCAAACCCTCTGCATGCCTTGTTTTTGGAAAAAAAACGGCCGAAAAATGGGCTGTTTTTTGCAAAACCCGGGGTGTTTTTACCTTCTAATTACCCCATCTAGCATGACTAGAGGAGGAATTCTGGGAGTTGAAGTCCACTAGTCTTAAAGCTGTCAAGTTTGAAGACCCCAGGTTAGGGGTGCAAGGGTCTTCAAACTTGGCAAGTTTAAGACTTGTGGACTTCAACTCCCATTCCTGAGCTAGCATGACTGGAGGAGGAATTCTGGGAGTTGAAGTCCACTAGTCTTAAAGCTGTCAAGTTTGAAGTTTGCAAAAAGTATATATGGTTGTTAAAAGTATACATGGTTGTAAAAAGTATTCTGCTACACTGGTATTTTATTAAATAATATATTACTACACCATTTGGTTCAGAATACTTTTTTCCTTGTTTTCCTCTAAAATCTAAGTGCGTCTTATACTCCGGTGCATCTTATACTCCGAAAAATACGGTAAGTTTGCCCACCCAATGGTAAGACAGCTCAGGAATTTGGACGGGTTTGGATGGATACGCAGATCGTGAACTTACACAATATCACAATGAGATAGCACAGCAGAGGTGTTATTCACTTACCTTCCCTACCGGTTCGCAAATGTGCACGCCCCGTCCATGCATGCACACAGTCTTCCATGCATACTATTTACTCGTGCATGCGGCTTGCACGCAAGCGTGCAGCTACAAAATGAGCCTAAATAGGACGAACCGGTATGAACCAGCAGAATACCGCCTCTGTAGTACAGCAATTTTGTCAAAGTTTACCTCCACCTGAAGCTGTAGTCCACCCTCCTAGAAGTCTGCCAAAGAAGTTACCAAACCTGACATGTCTTCATTCAGAAAGATATCATGGTTTTCCTTCATATGTGTACCTAGTTCAAAGCAGTGCATCTGGAGATATTCTAGGATTACATAAGGCTGTGAGAACAATCACATGCCACCAGGCCAGTCAAGAAGAAAGTGAAGATAGCTTACCCCGTTTTCCCCAGTTCTGATGTTCTGACATCACTATAGAACATAGGACCATAGGGGCTGAAAGGGACCTTGGAGGTCTTCTAGTCCAACCCCCTACTCAAGGCAGGAATCCTCATACCATTCTAGTCAAATGGCTGCCCATTCTGTTCTTGAAAACTTTCTTTAATGGAGCACCCACAACTTCCAGAGGCAAGCTGTTTCATTGATTATCATATTTTTTGGAGTATAAGACGCACCTTTGTTTTGGGGGAGGAAAATAGGGAAAAAATAATCTGCCTACCAGGTTGTCATCTGGCTAGCGTCCTTAGTCTGGTCAGCTTCAGCACATTAGTTTGCTGGTTTTGAGCGCATGTGCTGAAAAAAACATTCTTCGGAGGGAGTAGCAATGACAAAAAGCCTGCAAAGACTTAGGGCTGGAAAAAACATTTTTCGGAGGAAGTAGCAATGAAAAGAAGTCTGCAAGTCAGGAAGATGGTTAGCACCTCGTTAGGGCTGAGGGAAAAAGTTTCGAAAAGCTACATTCAGAGTATAAGATGCACCCAAATTTTCAGCCTCTTTAAGGGTGGGGAAAGGTGCATCTTATACTCCGAAAAATATGGTAGTTGTTCTCACTGTCAGGAACTTTCTCTTTAATTCTAGGTTGCATCTCTCTTTGATAAGCTTCCATCTGTTACTTCTTGTCCTGTCCTCAGAGGCTTTGGAGAATAAGTCTATTCTCTCTTCTATGTGACAACCTCTCAAGGACATGAGGAGGACAGTTATTATATCCCTCCTAAAACTTCTCTTCAATGGGCTAGACTTACCTAGAGTAGCTCTGTCATCTTCATATATGGTGGTGCAGTGGTTAGCATGCAGTATTGCCAGGGGTGGGCTTCAAAAATTTTAGCAAGGGGTTCTCTGTCCGGTTGCTGGGTGGGTGTGGCATTGGTGGGCATGGCCTAGTCAGCCTCTGCACCACATGGAGGGGCATTTTTGCCCTCCCTTGCTCCGGAGGCCTTCCTCGAGCCTCTGGTAGGGCAAAAACGGCCTCCCCAGGCTCTGGAGGCCCTCTGGACCTTCCTGAACTTCCGGTAGGTTTGTTTTTTGCCCTCCCGAGCCTCCATGTGCATCCAAAATGGGCTATGTGGGGACTTCTGGGAGGGGAGGGGCAGGGAGGGGTGGGCGGGGCCAGCCAGGAGTGGGATTTGGGGGTTCTTCAAACTGCACAGAATCTTAGCTAGAGGTTCTCCCGAACCCCTGCAAACCCCCAGCAGCCCATCCCTGAGTATTGCAGGTTAATTCAGCTCACTATCAGGAGTTGGATCCTGACCGGCTCAAGGTTGACTCAGCCTTACATCCTTCGGCGATCGGTAAAATGAGGACCCAGATTGTTGGGGGCAATAATGCTGACTCTGTAAAGCGCTCAGAGAGGGCTGTAAAGCACTATGAAGCAGTATATAAGTCTAGGTTCTATTGCTATATATTTTTCATATTCATATTATATAGAACCATCATGACTAGTAGCTAGAGATGGATTCTCCTGGCTGATTTCTCTATCTTCCAATAAAAGAGTCCCAGATTTGTGGCCCTCAACAGTTCATGCGAGGATGACTTTCCTAATTTAACTCACCCCATGTAGAGACCTTTTTTAGTCACAGCCTCCACAATTTAACTCCACTAGATGACCCAAAGTTTTAGGAGAAAGAGGTGGGGGAAGAGATTTTCTCTTCATTATAATTTTTTCCTCCCATTAATAGTGCATCCCCAGCGGTTTTTTTTATTTAATAGCTCTTACATTGGTCACTTTCCAGTCTTCTTCTGCAGAGGCCAATCTTTGAGACACGTAGCATATTTTTGTTGGAACTCAGAAATTTCACATTTGAGTTCCTCAAGAATCCTCAGTTGGATACCATCTGGACTCAGTGATTTGCTTGTTTCCAATTTGTCAGTAAATTGACCTTGAAGCAACTACTTGCAGAAAGGCAGGATATAAATAGAATAAGTAATAAAAATTTATTGTAGGATGCTGCTAGGTACTGAAGGAGCAAAATGCAGAGTCTCTGCTCACTTACCAGAAGAAAAAAAACTCTGGTTCAAAACATCCAAGATCTGAAATTTTATTCAGCAATGGAGAGATGTTTTTTTTAAAAAAAAATCCAAAACTTGTGGGCACCCTGTTTACCGACTAATGAAAAATAAAGTCTCTTTTGATTCCTCTGGACAAAGTATCTCATCCCTTCTGTTATGTATTGAAGTTAAACTGTTTACTCCAAGGTCTGCTTTGCAGAGCGGGAAAATGGAGACCGCTGATTGGTTGAACCAGCCGACAGCCCTCTATAAAAGAGAGAGCTGTCAGGCTGTTTCCTTTGCTGGATCTGTTATTCAATAAAGAGCTGTTAGTCCAGGGGTGAAATGCTCCCAGTTCACTCTTACCTGTCGGTCGTCGCAGAGCCGATGGAGCCGGTGGTGGTCGCGGTGCGGGGCTTCCCCCACCCACTTCCCCCACCCGCCTGGACGCCGCCATTTGAGTTCTTTTGCCCTCTGCGCATGCCGAGGTGGTGCAGCGGTTAGAGGCAGGTACTGCAGGCCACTTTAGCTGACACTGATCCGCAGGTCAGCGGTTCAAATCTCACCGGCTCAAGGTTGACTCAGCCTTCCATCCTTCCGAGGTAGGTAAAATGAGGACCCAGATTGTTGGGGGCAATATAAATATACATTGCTTACTGGTGTAAACCGCTTAGAGTGTGCTTGCACTGTGAGGCGGTATATAAATCTCACAAAATAAATAAATAAATAAATTGTAGAAAGTGTGATGGTAAAAGCATGCTGACTGAGGGGCAGGAGAGACAGATCTAGAACCCTGGTTGATGGGATTCAATTTGACTGAGAGAGAATGGCGAGGAAAAAGAAAAGGAAGCCATTGGTTTAGCAAGAAATCTAAAGTAGATTTCTCTTCAGGGTAATGGTAAAGGGAGAACAGACGATATTTTCTGCCTTCTTGTAGGCCTGCCTGGCACTCAAGTTTAAAAGAGGTCCATTATACTCACTTTCTGATTGAAGTAATGTTCGTAAACAGTAGGATTAAAGATGGAATATATATATATATATATATATATATATATATATATATATATATATATATATATATATATATATATATATATATATATATATATATATATATATATATATATATATATATATATATTCCAATAGACATAGTTTATAAGAAGATAAGATTTATAATGTATAAATATAGATATAATATAGATATAATATAATTGAGTGTATAAAGATTAATATTAATAGCTAATAGGCTGTTAAAGAAGCATGATTTCATTGTTATGGTTTGTATTAGTCAGTGTTATGTTTGTAGTTGATTACGTATGATATTTGCTTACTATAGTTGTATTTGGGTTTTTTTCTATTGTGTTTCTTTTTGTTGTTATGTATATTTAAATGTTATGTTTTTAAAGGAAAATTCAATAAATATTATTTATAAATAAATAAATAAATAAATAAATAAATAAATAAATAAATAAAAATAAATAAGTAAGTAAGTAAGTAAGTAAGTAAGTAAGTAAGTAAGTAAGTAAGTAAGTAAGTAAATAAATAAATAAATAAATAAATAAATAAATAAATAAATAAAGTCCATTATGGGTATCCTCCACCCAGGAAGGGACTGGATCTAATGTATCAGCTGAAGAGTAGACATCAGTGGTGAGGCTGCTGCCGGTAGAGGAAATTTGGTGCTGCTCACCGAACCGGCAGCGATGACTGGTCGCCGCAGATTGCAAAAAAAAAAAAAACCTCTGTCCATGCGCAAACACTTCTGCGCATGCGCAGAGGGTCATTTCCACACCAAACATGCACTTCCGTCACGATGCGAACTGATGGGGAAGGTTAGTAGAACCCACCCCTGGTAGACATGGTCAAGCAAGTGAAGAGTCTTCACGGTAGGACTTCTAGATCATGGCTAATACAAAGGAGGAACCCAACCTAGATTGGTCTCACAGCCCACAAGGAGGAGATGCATGAATAGATGCAAACAGAGGCATTATGCACAGGCCACGCCCAACCCAGCTCCGCAAAGGTAAAAAAACATTGCGATACGTCACGTGATGGCAATGTGACAACGTGAGTTTGACACCGTGCTCTAGTAGGTCAGGTGGATGTGACTGGCAAGGGACAGTCCCTCAGATAACCTGGTCCCAAGCCATGAAGGACTTTAAAGGTGACAACCAGCCCCTATTACTCACTTCTGTGATCCCACCAGCTCATTTCTTTCCTCTGAGAGTTCAAGATGACGTACATAGGGATCTCTCCTAATCTAGTGCCACCTCAATGGCTTTCAAACATGGCTTGGCCTGAGATGCCTGCGACGCAGCTGTCATGCATTGATACATCATTCCTTTAATGGACAGCAAGTAGCAATCCTCAATATTACAAAAAGCTAATTTACCTCTTCTCTTTCTCATTGCACAATGCCAAGCAGATACTTGAAGCTAAAAACAAAACAAAACACAGTGCCTTTTAAAATGAATAAAAGGATTTTCTAGTAGTGTGTAATTATACCTTAACTGTGGCTCACCTTTTTAAAAGACATGTATTTGTTAAGAAAAACAGATTGGTAAGATGAAATAAATGATAGAAAGCAAACCTCAAAAATTGATCAGTTAGTGTAGAGTGAACAAAAACCTCAGTCTCAATTGCCCAAAATATTCTAATGGAAGGAAATAAAAAAAATTTAGACAGAGAATAAATAGCATCTAGCATCTAATTACATGAATCTCACACCATTATTTCTGCTATAGACTGAATCAGTCTTTGATCAGCTGTTTATATATCTTTACCTGAAATACAACGCTGAATTTAAGACAATTCTCAAAAGGAGGAAGATCAAATAAAGGTGGATAAAGGCTGGTATGTCACCTCCCTTCCTTTCGCCTTCTCAAATTAACTGTCAAATTAAACCCCGTTTCCCAAAAATATCAAATACTCACCACTTTATTTATTAAACAATGTTTGTACACTATATTCATCCTGATGAACTCCGGGCAGTGAACAACAACAAAGCGTAAAAACAAAGTACATAACAGCATTCAAAAAATTTACAATTGCAGATCATGAGAATTTTTTTGATGGATGCTTATAATCACCTAGGGCAGAAGTGTCAAACTCAAGGCCCGCAGGGTGCTTAAATCCAGCCCACTGGGCTGGCCTGGAAATATGAAAGGACCGGCCCGCGGTGCCTCTGCCAGCCAAAACAGGCTGCGTGCTGCCCACCCCCCACCCCCACCCACGGCCCCATTTTCAGCCTCCCCGGCTTCCTGCAACACTCTGCCGGCCAAAAATGGGCATCTGCACGGCCCATTTTTGGCTGTCAGAGTGCTGCTGTTGGCTGGGGAGGGCAAAAATGAGGTGCAAGGGGGGGCACACACGGTCCCACGTGCCCCATTTCGGCCAGTAAAGTGCTGCAGGAGGTGTCTGTCCTGTCTCCCCCTCCCCGCTCCCCGCTGCTGGCCCACAGAGGAAAACTACAATGCTGCTCCAGCCCTCAAAGAAATCCAATTTGACACCCCTGACCTAGGACCACAGGAACATTCAAATTTGGATGTATTTACCAATATTTGCTGTCTTACACAATGAATGTAGATAAAGTTGCCCAGTTATTACCGTATTTTTGGAGTATAAGACGCACCGAGTATAAGACACACCGTAGTTTTGGGGAAGGAAAATAGGGGGGTGAAATCTGCCTACCAGGTATTCATCTGACTAGCGTTCTTAGTCTGGTCAGCTTCAGCACATTATTTTATCCCCTGGTTAGGGCTTAAAAAATTCTTCAAAGGGAGTAGCAATGAAAAAAGCCTGCCAAGACTTAGGGCTGGAAAAAACCTTCTTCGGAGCGAGTAGCAATGAAAAAAGCCTGCAAAGAGTTAGGGCTGGAAAAAACCTTCTTCAGAGGGAGTAGCAATGAAAAAAAGCCTGCAAGCTGGGAAGAGCCATGAAGATCGTTAGCGCCTTGTTAGGGCTGAAAAAAAAGCTTCGAAAAAGCTACATTCAGAGTATAAGACGCACCCAAAGTTTCAGCCTCTTTTAAAGGGGGAAAGGTGCGTCTTATACTCTGAAAAATACGGTAATTGTGGAATCGCGACTCTATCTTGGTAGGATACATCCACATTCATAAGTTCACCTCAACCCAGGATGGTGTGAAAGTGAGACCACTTAGATCATCTTTGGTCTCCCCCCTGGTATGAATGATGGATGATGGATGATTCTTTTTTAACTTTTTAAAAATATTTTAATTGTTAGGATGTTGTTTTTTATGATTGTTTTTATGAATTGTTCTTCTATGTGTTGTACGCCGCCCTGAGTCCCAAGGGAGTGGGGCGGCATATAAGAACGTTCAATTAAATTAAATTAAATTAAATTAAATTAAATTAAATTAAATTAAATTAAATTAAATTAAATTAAATTAAATTAAATTAAATTAAATTAAATTAAATTAAATTAAATTAAATTAAATTAAACTAAACTAAACTAAACTAAACTAAACTAAACTAAACTAAACTAAACTAAACTAAACTAAACTAAACTAAACTACAGTTATTGGCAGATTAATGAGATCAATATGGCCTGGAATGACCTGTCCCAGAGATTTCATAAGGATGTTATAGAAGAAAATGTTGAGTTGTGTGAGACTGCCATACTATTGACTCAAGCATTTCACCCCCTAATTGGAACCCCTTGGGTTGAATTTGAACCACTGTACTATTTTGTCTTGAGACTCAACTCTTCCCCAGAATCCAGAACGATTCTATAAAATAATACTTGGTGGTATAAAATGCCACCAAGTGATCTAATAGAGCCAAGTAGAGTCCTTTTCCTTCATGAGAGAACCACTGATGATCATCTACCAAAGAGTCCAATTCTGTTTTTGATTCATGACTGACCTGAATCCTGACTGGAAGAGATCTAGATAAATCCATTTCTTCTAGGCTCATAAGTAGCTGATTCCCTATCACTTCCCTGACAAAATTATTTCAGAAGAAGGCTGGAGACTGCGCAATTCACAAAAAAAAGGCAAGATTCAGAAAATGTGTTTTCAAGAGAGCACAAAGTACTGCTTCCTTCATTATGTGCTTCCACAAAGTGCAGTAAAAAAAAATCTCACTCATGCCCAGAGGAAAAGAATAGGATAGGTCTGTCTTCTCCTTCTGTCCTGTCAGTCACTTGCTTTTAATTGCGCCTCCTGTTCCTGAGTTCACTTTCAAAAGGTAATGACCTAGGAGTAAAATATCGCATGAGAAGTTCCAATTAAACTAACTTATTATTACTCATGCCTATGTATAAGAATCTACTCGATTAATGGTTAGCACTATTTTAGAGCTAGAAAAGGCCCAACAAAATTCAAAGCAGTTGAACTTAGACCATTTGTGACTATGTAAGGATTCTAAGCTCATTACTCTTTTGACTCTGCCCCTGCAGTCTACCACTCCTTTTCCCACAATATAATACATTATGGGACAAATAATATCAGATAACATGTATAGGAAGGACACTTAAAACATAGAATATAGAATAACAAGAGTTGAAAGGGACCTTGGAGAACTTCTAGTCCAACCCCCTGCTCAAGCAGGAGAGCCTATAACATTTAGAATAGAATAGAATAGAATAGAATAGAATAGAATAGAATAGAATAGAATAGAATAGAATAGAATAGAATAGAATAGAATAGAATAGAATAGAATAGAATAGAATAGAATAACAGAGTTGGAAGGGACCTTGGAGGTCTTCTAGTCCATCCCCCTGCTTAGGCAGGAAACCCTACATCACTTCAGACCAGTGGTGTGTTCCTACCGGTGCGGTCAACTCTGCAGCACCGGTAGCGGCCGGCAGATTACGCAATTTGCACGTGACAGTTCTGGTGCCATCTTCACCAGGCTGTCGTGCACCGCCATCTTTTTTTCAGAATTTTCGTGCTTTTTTGGCTTCCTGTGCATGCGCAGAAGCAAAATCGCATGAGGGGGTGCACACGCGTAGCGAGCGAGCACATGCATGAAACGTGGCAATGCACGCACAGCGCTCCAGTAGTGAGGTAAGAGAGCAACCCGCCCCTGCTTCAGACAAATGGTTATCCAACATCTTAAAAACTTCCTGTGTTGGAGCATTCACAACTTCTGGAGGCAAGCTGTTCCACAGATTAATTATTCTCACTGTTAGGAAGAGAAGAGAAGAGAAGAGAAGAGAATATAGAATAGAATAGAATAGAATAGAATAGAATAGAATAGAATAGAATAGAATAGAATAGAATAGAATAGAATAGAATAGAATAGAAGAATGGAATGGAATGGAATGGAATGGAATGGAATGGAATGGAATGGAATAGAATAGAATAGAATAGAATAGAATAGAATAGAATAGAATAGAATAGAATAGAATAGAATAGAATAGAATAGAATAGAATAACAGAGTTGGAAGGGACCTTGGAGATCTTCTAGTCCAACCCCTTGCTTAGTCAGGAAATCCTATACCACTTCAGACAAATGGTTATCCAACATCTTCTTAAAAACTTCCACTGTTGGAGCATTCACAACTTCTGGAGGCAAGCTGTTCCACGGATTAATTGTTCTCACTGTCAGGAAATTTCTCCTTAGTTCTAAATTGCTTCTCTCCTTGTTTAGTTTCCACCCATTGCTTCTTGTTCTACCCTCAGGTGCTTTGGAGAATAGTTTGACTCCCTCTTCTTTGTGGCAACCGCTGAGATATTGGAACACTGCTATCATGTCACCCCTGGTCCTTCTTTTCATTAAACTACACATTTCAGACAAATGATTGTCCAGTCTCTTTTTGAAAGCCTCCAGTGATGGAGCACCCACAACTTCTGAAGGCAAGCTATTCCATTGGTTGATTGCTCTCAGCCTGAGGAAATTTCTCCTTAGTTCAAGACTGCTTGCCTCCTTGGTGGGTTTCCAACCATTGTTTCTTCTCTTGCCTTTTGGTGTTTTGGAAAACAATTTGACACCCTCGTCTTTGAAGGAGCTTCTCAAATATTGGAACACTGCTATCATGTCTCCCCTAGTCATTCTTTCCATTAAACTAGACATACCAAATTCCAGCAACCGTTCTTTATACGTTTTAGCCTCCAGTCCCCTAATTATTCTTGTTGCTCTTCTCGGCAATCTCAACATGTACAACAGACTTGACATTTCTGATCTTTACCATTTGCATGAATATTAGTTACACAATCGTGGTAAGTAATACTCAATCATGGGTGGGGGGGGGGAGAATCCATCATTCAGAATGTCATTGAGTTTTTTTTTATTAACTGAAAGCCTCAACTCAGAAATGTATATCTACCGTTCAGCTATCTGGGACTGATTCTAAAAAAAATGTACTTCATCTATTTTTTTATTTTTTAAAAGGGTACTGTAAGAAGTGGAAACAATGCCCATGAGACTCACAGCAGCTTTGAAAGAAATCCTGTATGTTTTAACAACTTCCAAGTCTCTTCAGATGAACATCAATCAAAAATATGATAATGGCTACAAAATGTACTGATACGATTTTAGGTTCATTAGCCAAAGCATTGTTCTCAAGTGAGGAGGAAGTTTTATTTTGTGCTAAGTTAGTTATCATCTACAAGAATTCTGGAGACTGTGCTTTAGGAAAACAAATCAGAGTTAAAGCAAGTAACCCCTTTAAGTTGAGCTTAAAGCTTACAGGTTTTTTGGTAGCAAAAAACCAGGTAGCGATTTGATAGGGATCGTCTTTTAGGATGTTTCCAGTCTAGCCTACAGCTGTTTTTTTTTTCCAGTCCAAGTTCTTATAAAGCCTAAACCATGCCAGACTTAGCATGTTTCCTTCTGCTAAAAGATAAACTGAAATAGATTCTGAAAAGGATGGATGCATTTTTCCATTAGACCAGGGGTCTCTAAACGTGGCAATTTTAAGACTTGAGGACTTCAACTCCCAGAATTCCTCAGCCAGTCATGCTGTTGTTGTTGTTGTTGTTGTTGTTGTTGTTGTTGTTGTTATGCATCTGCTGCTATTTTGAAAAATCCCAAATACCACTGCAAAAATATATGCAACTACCGTATTTTTTGGAGTATAAGACACACCGGAGTATAAGATGCACCTTAGTTTTGGGGGAGGAAAATAGGGGGGGGGGAAATCTGCCTACCAGATATTCATCTGGCTAGCGTCCTTAGTCTGGTCAGCTTCAGCACATTATTTTATCCCCTGGTTAGGACTTTAAAAAAATCTTATTCGGAGAGAGTAACAATGAAAGAGCCAGCAAGCCGGGAAGAGCTGGGAAGATCGTTAGCACCTGGTTAGAGCTAGAAAAAAAACTTATTCGGAGCAAGTAGAGCAATGAAAAAAAACCCTGCAAAGACTTAGGGCTGGAAAAACATTCTTTGGAGAGAGTAACAATGAAAAAGCCTGCAAGGTAAGAGCTGGGAAGATCTGTTAGCACCTAGTTAGGGCTGGAAAAAAAAGCTTCAAAAAAAAGCTACATTCAGAGTATAAGACGCACCCACATTTTCAGCCTCTTTTAGGGAGGAAAAAGGTGCGTCTTATACTCCAAAAATACGGTATCAACTTCCTGTGTTCATTTATTTTTGTAGCAGAAGTCATAAAAGAGAATGAAAATGCACTACATTAATCTAATTTAACAATGAACAAGCAGAATAAGAAAGGAAGAGAAAGGCACACAGTCCATGTATTTTATTCTAAAGACTTGAACAACTGTATAGCCTCTGTTTTTTTCATATTCAACAAGCTAGTTGCCCATATAACAAATAAATGAGACCGTATTCTCTCCTGATAACAACAAATTTAGAAGGCCTGATTTTAAAACTGCTGTTCATCGCCTTTTAATGGCCCCATAATCCCTTGCAGGGTGGCATCTGGGCAAGTGAATGGAGCTAGCAGAGGGTTTAATGGCCGGATGCCTTTCCTGTCGCCAATGCGGAGTTTTGTTCAGCAGATCTATTCTCATTGTGCCCAGAGAGAGAAATATCTGCCTCTACCTAGGATCGAACTCACAGCCTCCTGATTGTAAGGCGAGAGCTCCACCTGTAGGCCACCGCGCCACTCCATTTTAAAACTGCTGTTCTGGTTAGTAAAACAGAGTAAACTGGGTTTAAATTTTCAACGGTTAATGTGACGCTGGTTCCTTGCTGTCAGAATCAAAGGTAATGCCATCAGGAAAGGAACAGACAGATGTGATACATTACTTTTCATTCCCTGACCACAGCTGGTTATTCCAAGGAAGGTATTCAGAATTAGAGCACAGCAAAGGGTTAAATTACTGCTTGTTCCTCAAATAAGGAACATATTATACTGGAGGCGGTTGATTAATTAAAAGCCAATCCCACGTACCGCCGCCCTCCATTCAGCTCTCTCCTTCCCCATCTTGTAACTATGAGTTTACTTATAACAGATTAACAGAGTTGGAAGGGACCTTGCAGGTCATCTAGTCCAACCCCCTGCCCAAGCAGGAAGACCCTACACCTGCCTCTACCTAGGATTGAACTCACAACCTCCTGATTGTGAGGCAAAAGCTCCACCCCTAGGCCACAGTAGCTGGGTTTGGATGATACTGTCATTTTATTGTGTTAGGAAAAAATTATCTCCGGTTATTTTAATGTTTTTTTTTGTTCTAGGCCAGTGATGGCGAACCTTTTTTGGCTCAGGTGCCAAAAGGGTGTGTGCGCGCGATAGCGTGCGTGTGCGTGCCCACACCCATAATGCAATGCCCTCCCCCTGTGCATGCGCACAACCCCCGCACTGCCCTCCGTGCATGCGCAGAACCCCCCGCTGCCCCCCGCACATGCGCACAGGCCTCACTGAAACCTCCGGAGTTCCAGTAGGCCCATTGGGCCATTTTTCGCCATCCCCAGGGTTCAGGAGGCTTTCCTGAAGCCTTGGGAGAGCAAAAATGGCTGAAAAGAAGGCCGAAAATCAGCTGACCATGCCCGCTGGAGCTAACTTGGGCAACGCCTTGCGTGCCCTCAGATATGGCTCCGTGTGTCACCTGTGGCACCCGTGCCATAGGTTCGCCATCACTGTTCTAGGCTGCCCAGAGTCTATTTGAAATGAGATGGGTGGCAAATAAATTTAATTGATAAATAATAAACATAAGTCACAAGAATGTTGGTGACATGATTAATGTCTCATTTTAACAGTACCCATAAATTCACTCACAGACAGTGCCTGTGGAATTACTGGCCTGGTTTTAACCATTCCTGAACTTTCTACACTATATAAGGTAAAGGTAAAGGTTCCCCCGAATATGCGTGCTAGTTGTTTCTGGCTCTAAGGAGCGGTGCTAATCTCCGTTTCTAAGCCGAGAAGACAGCGCTGTCCGAAGTCGTCTCCATGGTCATGTGACCGGCATAACTCAATGCCGAAGGTGCACGGAGCGCTGTTACCTTCCCACCAAAGGTGGTCCCTATTTTTCTACTTGCATTTTTTACGTGCTTTCGAACTGCTAGGTTGGCAGAAGCTGGGACAAGTAACGGGAGCTCACTCCATTACACGGCGCTAGGGATTCGAACCGCTGAACTGCCGACCTTCTGATCGACAACCTCAGCGTCTTAGCTGCTGAGCCACCGTGTCCCTTTAGTTCCATTAGGTGATTGCTAAAGTCTGAAGATGATGGGATGGGATGGGACAGGACCTGGTCAGGTCAGGTCAGGTCAGGTCAGATTTGATCAGGTCGCTACTACCGATTCGCCCCAACCAGTCTGAACCGGCTGAATACCACCTTTGCTGTCCATGATCTTTATCTGCCCATCCATCAGTAGGTAAGAGTCCAAGAGAAAATGTTGATTTATAGATCAACCCTCTCAAGGGTAGTGTTTCAAAATAATTCATCTCCATTGTTCTACATCTTGAACCAACTGTTCAGTGGCAGATAGCCTCATTGTCTCTCTTCTCTGACCTCTCCCCCCATCATTTTCAATTCCATTTAATAGCAATAATAATAGCACTTAGATTTATTATACCACTTCACAGTGCTTTACAGCCCTCTCTAAGCAGTTTAGAGAGTCAGCATATTGCCCGCCAAACAATCTGGGTCCTCATTTTACCCACCTCAGAAGGATGGAAGGCTGAGCCAACCTTGAGCCAGTCAGAATCGAACTGCTGGCAGTCGGCAGAATTAGCCTGCAGTACTGCATTCTAACCACTGCACCACCACAGCTCTTCATATTCATAATAAATCAGAATTGAACTCCTGGAGTGAGAAGGGAGCTAGTGAGTTAGCCTGCAGCACTGCATTCTAACCATGGTGTTACCATGGCTAATGATTTAATCTATAAAAGTTTTCCCAAACTTTCCCAAACTAGTATTCTCCGAGTACAGTATCCAAAAGTCCCATCACATTAGCTGGAGTGCTAGAAATCATAGTCCCAGCAATGGGAAGAAGATTCCCTTGGAAAAGACAGCCTTACGTTCTCTCTCCCAACTAAATGAATTAATATTATTTCTATCTCACCATGGAATTCTATCTCTGCCATGAAATTTAGGATAACATCCGGAGGTGCTGTTTTTTTTGCTGTTGTTAGATATTTCATGCATTCCACATCTGTTGCCATTTTAGGTGCATTCAGACCCTGAAAACATCTCTTCATATTCATTCATTTGCTCTGTTCTTCATTCATTTGGTACCTCGCTCAACAGTAGTAACTGTGAGAGGGATCTTGGAGTCCTAGTGGACAACCATCTAAATACAAGCCAGCAGTGTGCAGCAGCTGCCAAAAAAGCCAACACAGTTCTAGGCTGCAAAAACAGAGGGATAGAATAAAGATCACGTGAAGTGTTAATACCACTTTATAATGCCTTGGTAAGGCCACACTTGGAATACTGCATCCAGTTTTGGTCGCCACGATGTAAAAAGGATGTTGAGACTCTAGAAAGAGTGCAGAGAAGAGCAACAAAGATGATTAGGGGACTGGAGGGTAAAACACATGAAGAACGGTTCCAGGAACTGGGTATGTCTAGTTTGATGAAAAGAAGGACTAGGGGTGACATGATAGAAGTGTTCCAGTATCTCAGAGGCTGCCACAAAGAAGAGGGAGTCAAGCTATTCTGCAAAGCAACTGAGGGTAGGACAAGAAGCAATGGGTGGAAACTAATCAAGGAGAGAAGCAACTTAGAACTAAGGAGAAATTTCCTGACAGTTAGAACAATTAATCAGTGGAACAGCCTGCCTCCAGAAGTTGTGAATGCTCCAACACTGGAAGTTTTTAAGGGTAACCATTTGTCTGAAGTGGTGTAGGGTTTCCTGCCTAAGCAGGGGGTTGGACTAGAAGACCTCCAAGATCCCTTCCAACTCTGTTATTCTATTCTATTCTGTTCTGTTCTGTTCTGTTCTGTTCTATTCTATTCTATTCTATTCTATTCTATTCTATTCTATTCTATTCTATTCTATTCTATTCTATTCTATTCTATTCTATTCTATTCTATTCTATTCTATTCTATCCTATCCTATCCTATTCTATTCTCACCTCCTCCACCAAAGAGTCCAGAATCATAAGCTCCTTCAGGCAGAGGAGTCCTGCTTGCTTGCTTGAACTACTACTCTTTAAAACATTGCCAATCACAGCGTTGATCGACTCTGTTGGTGGCGCTTCAAATCAAATGCAATCCAAAGTAACATTATTATTATTATTTTCCTCCCTTGCAAAGAAACTTCCTTCAGGCGGGCTGAAATTGTTTATAACAAGAGAGGCTACCTGGCCAAGAATCTGTAATCACCTCCTTTCTTCTGGGACTCTCTATTTCCTGTTCATATTGCATTAGATCTTCCAGCAATAGTTGACATCAGTTGACTCTGCCATCCTGGGACTTTTGCAGGCAGCATCTGGAATTCAGTGTTCGTCTAAGGTTAAGCCCAACTGTTCTCCTCTGGGCAGCGTGAAGCTGCCAGTTTTTTAAATCCTTTAATTTGTGTGGCA
>JALIGW010000006.1:6802091-6840561 GCA_023053685.1 Diadophis punctatus similis
CACCAGGCTAGAAAGCAGGAGACCATGAGTTCAAGTCCCGCCTTAGCCATGAAAGCCCGTGGGTGACTTTGAGCCAGTCCTTCTCTTTCTTTCTTTCTTCCTTCCTTCCTTTCTTCCTTCCTTCCTTCCTTCCTTCCTTCCTCTTTCTTTCTTTCTTTCTTTCTTTCTTTCCTTCCTTCTTTCCTTTCTTCCTTCCTTCCTTCTTTCCTTCCTTCTTTCTTTCTTCCTTCCTTCCTTCCTCTTTCTTTCTTTCTTTCTTTCTTTCTTTCCTTCCTTCTTTCCTTTCTTCCTTCCTTCCTTCTTTCCTTCCTTCTTTCTTTCTTTCTTTGTTTCCTTCCTTCTTTCCTTCTTTCTTTCCTTTCTTCTTTCCTTCTTTCCTTCTTTCCTTCTTTCCTTCTTTCCTTTCCCTCCCTCCTTCCCTCCCTCCCTCCCTCCCTCCCTCCCTCCCTCCCTCCCTCCCTCCCTCCCTCCCTCCCTCTCTCTCTCTCTCTCTCTCTCTCTCTCTCTCTCTCTCTCTCTCTCTCTCTCTCTCTCTCTCTCCAACTCACCTCACAGGGTTGCTGTTGTTGTGGGGAAAATAAGAGAAGAAGGATATATTGGATAGGTGTGCAGCCTTGAGTTATTTGTCAAAATAATAAAGGCGGGATACAAAGAAGGAAAACAAATAACCAAATAAGATAATCAGTAAGAATATGTGGCTTATTATTTCCTGCTAACTGTTCAAGTCAGCAATTGCAAGGTTGTCTTTTTCTAACATTCACTTTTTTTAATGACTTAATTTCCATTCGGCAATGCAGAGGATAAACTTGAAGTCTGGATTCCTAATGTATTTTGCCCGAAACTATTTTTCATTAGTTGTCATTTGAGAATCTCTTTTTAAACACTGCTTAGAGCTCGGTGCCTGAATTCCACAGAGTGTCCCTGTATGCTAATCACTTACAAAGAGAAAATGCAAAAACTGTTTAAAGCACCTGATTTTTCCAAGATTCCTGCTATCACAGGTTTTTTTTTAATCATTTAAACAACACAGACATTATTATTACTTAGGGCATAAAAGAACGCAGGAAATAGGGTAACCTCAATGTAAACGTTCTTTATTCTGTTTCAAAACACTGAGAGAACAGATATTTTACTTCCCTAAGTTATTTCTTTGAGCTGTCAGCTGAAGAACCCCATGGAAGTAACTAGAGTGGCATGATGTCTGAAGGCAGACTGAGTCTCATATGGCATTGTACAAATTAAAAGTGTATCTTGAAAATTCACTCATCACTTTTCCTGTTGGATAAAGCTAATAAAAGTGAAATCCAATATATTTGAAAGGAGCCCGTTTGGCAGGAGTTATCCTATGGGGAAGGATCAGAGGTGGGCTTCACATAATTTAACAACCGGTTCGCCCAGAATCGAAAATTTAATTTAATTTAATTTAATTTATTGTATTTCTATGCCGCCCAACTCCCGAAGGACTCTGGGCGGCTTACAATAGGACAGTGATGGCGAACCTTTTTTTCCTCAGGTGCCAAAGGCGTGTGTGTGCGCGCTATCACACACATGCGAGTGCCCACACCCATAATTCAATGTCTGGGGAGGGTGAAAACAGCTTCCTCGCCTCCCCCCCAGAGGCCCCCTGGAGGCCGGAAATGGCCTGTTTCCTGACTTCCAGTAGGCCCAGTAGGCCCGTTTTTTCGCCCTCCCCAGGCTCCAGAGACTTCCCTAGAGCCTGGGGAGAGTGAAAATGCCCTCCCCTGCACCCCCGGAGGCCCTCTGGAAGCAGAAAACACCCTCCCAGAGCCTACGTGTGAGCCAAAAATCAGCTGGTGGCACGCACATGCGTGCTGGAACTAAGCCAGGGCAACAGCTCGCATGCCGGCAGATATGGCTCTGTGTGCCACCTGTGGCACGCGTGCCATAGGTTCGCCATCACTGCAATAGGACATAGAAAATACATTTAAAAACATCATAAAAGATTCAAATACAGTTAAAAATCACATACATACATATCATTCAAGGCCGGACCTCGTAAATTGCGAGATCAATGGTCCCAAGCCTGCCGGAAAAGCCAGATCTTCAATGCTTTCCAGAAGGCCAATAGAGTGGGGGCAGTCCGGATCTCAGAGGGTAGTTGGTTCCAGAGAGCTGGGGCAGGCACAGAGAAGGCCCTTCCCCGCGGGACGCCAGCCGACACTGCTTAGCTGGCAGGACCTGGAGGAGACCAACTCTGTGGGATCTTACCGATCGCTGGGAACTATGAGGAAGAAGGCGGTCTCGAAGATAACCTGGCCCTGAGAAAATATGAGCGCTTGCATGCGCACCTTGCGCACATTCGCGCTGCATCAAAAAACACAGCAATTCGCTCGTGCGCGCCATCCGCACATGCATGCAGCGTCAAAAACCAGAGCGATATAGGACAGGATTGTGCCCGGGCGGGTGGGCAGGCCCACCCACAGGTCGCCACTACCAGTTCGCCTGAACCGGTCCGAACCGGCTGAATCTCTGGGAAGGATCAACAGTGGTTGAATTCTCTTTCTATGAAGTTCTTCCATGGTTACTAAAGATACAGTTAGACCTCAACTTACCACTGCAATTGAGCCCAAAATTTATGTTGCTGAGCGAGACAGTTGTTAAGTGAGTCTTGCCCCATTTTATGACCTTTCTCGCCACGGTGGTCAAGTGACACGTTGCCGTTGTTAAACTAGTAACAGGGTTGTGAAGTGAATCTGCCTTCCCCGTTGACTTTGCTTGTCAGAAGATCGCAAAAGGGGATCACTTGATCTCGGGACACTGCAACTGTCATAAATACATGCCAGTTGCCAAGTGTCCCCAAGTTTGATTGCATGACCATGGGGATGCTGCAATGGTCATAAGTGTGAAGAACAGTCATAAGTCACTTTTTTTCAGTGTCATGGTAACTTCAAATACTCACTGAACAAAAGGTGGTAAGTCAAGGACTACATGTAATTAGGATGTGAAATTCACATAATTTAGCAGTTGTTAGGCTGTTGGTTTGAGCTCCGAGCTTGGCAATTTGGTTGCAAACATTTCATCACCATTCGAGGAGACATCGTCAATGCATTTTGAATTGTGCTCGTCATTTTAGCAGTGTTTCAAGATCTAGCCTATGTGGGATGCCTCAGGACTCGGCAGTTTCCCTACTCCTGTTTAACATTATTTGAGGTCAACCAATAGTAGACTATTAGATAGCATCAGTATGTTGGTGACATCCAGTTATATATCTCAACCTCTATCAAAGTTATGACTCAGTATCTGGAAGTTGTGGTAATCTGAATGGGGACAATGGGCTTAGACCCAACCTTAGCAAAATTGCACAGCAATGGGGTCATTTGGCTCTGAGGATCTTTCATGGTTAGTTCTGAAAGGGTTTGCTCTAGCCAGATGGAATTAATCACAAATTGGTGGTCCTCCTGTAATCCCTGCCTCCAGCTGGGAGAGGAAATTTTACAGAAATTCCATCTTGTGTCCTCCTCACAATCATTCCCACCTGAATTACCTTCCATCCTAGGACTAAGGTTGGCTTCCACCCTCTTGACCTTCTGAAAAAGCTTGAAGACCTGGCTCTGCCAGTTGGCCTGGGGCTCCAATGGGCGAAATGTTACACTGGAGGTGGTTGATAGATTAGTCACAGATCTTACCTCATCCCTGCTCATCCTACTCCCTCCCTCCTCCCTCCTCATCTTCTAGCTTTATTTATAGTTGTACTTTTTGTACTTTTGTAGTGTTTTGCTCTTATGGCATTTTTTATTCTTTTTAACAATGTAAGCTGCCCTGAATCAGCTTGTGGTTGAGATAGGAGGAAAGGAAAGGAAGGGAAGGGAAGAGAAAGGAAAGGGAAGGGAAGGAAGGGAAGGGAAGGGAAGGGAAGGGAAAGGAAGGGAAAGGGAAGGGAAGGGAAGGGAAGGGAAGGGAAGGGAAGGGAAGGGGAAGGAAGGGGAAGGGAAGGGAAGGGAAGGGAAGGGAAGGAAAGGAAAGGAAAGGAAAGGAAAGGAAAGGAAAGGAAAGGAAAGGAAAGGAAAGGAAAGGAAAAAGAAAAGGAAAAATCCACTTAAGCCAGATCTACTTAAGCAACCGTGTTACTAATTTAACATCTGCAGTGATTCACTTAACAACCAGGGAGAGAAGGGCCGTAAAATGGGGCAAAACTACTTAGCAACTGTCTTGCTTAGGAATAGAAATTTTGGGCTCAGTCGTGGTCGTAAGTTGAGGACTACCTGTAATCACTATTCTTTCTCTGTCCAGATATTGCAATTTGCGGATAGGCTGGCTAACTTTTCTTCCAAGTCTTCTTCTTGAATGGGCCAAGGAACAATTAGTTTGATCACCCCCCAAATCACACAGCAAGGCTAACACTCAATGGAAGAAAAGGGGGGGGAACTAGGGGCAAGCAGAAAGAATCTCCTCTTGATTGAACAATGTCCTCTAAAATTAAATATTGATAGTGAATAGCAAAAATAAGCACAAAAGTAAGCAGACACAAAGACTTTCTCCTAAGATTTCCCTCTTATTATCCAATGTCCAAGAATCATTGCAAAGCGGTGTAGGAAGTTAGTACCCACCCCCCTCCTGGAAAAATGAAATATCCTAGGAAATATTGAAAAAGGAAAGAATATGTTTCCCTGAATGAGGAAAAGAGAAACATGTTTTAAATACAAAGCAGCTTCCTGCAGCTCCCTGCCCCCACCCTTGCCACATTCCTCCCATCTAGTCTGGAACAGTCTTCTACATAACAAAGAACCATAATAGGAATCCCAAAGCCCTTTCATAACACCACGTGGGACCTGGTAAGATTCCATCAACCATGCCCCTGGGAATCTGACAGCCAATGGAATACATTTCTATATAGGAACAGGAAACAGTTAGGGAGGGGCCCAAGAGAGAGTATAAAGCAAGGAACTCCCAGCATTTTGTCCTTCCTTTTTCTCTTCACCCACACCTGGAAGCATGTAATCTACCTTTTCTGTACAGGGGCTCATGCCATGTGCTCCTGTCCACCATTAAACCTTCTTTCCAAGCAACTTCCATGAATCCAGTGTCTTTTTCCCCACTTGGAACTGAACCCAGAAGGATATTCCTTACAACAGCGGTTTCTGGATTAAAGCTGTGCTTTGGTTCTACAGTTAAACATTACAGAAAGGTATGTCAGATTTAAAATTAGATACGTGCGATTTAGATCGGGTCTTGAAAACAAATTAATCCTTTTTTGCTGCTTTCCCCACCACCACCACCACCACGCAACCTCTTTTCGCCCTTCCTCTCTTGGAGTTGAAGGAGGGCATTTATCTTAGCAATTCTTGCCATTTTCATCAACCGGGAGCCATTCCAGATAGTGATAAGGTTAGAAAAATTTAAAAGAAAGCCAAGTTATGCAGCAATTACAAGGCAGTTCGGGCTAATAATACATTTTGCAAATGTTGGAGGAAAAAAAATGCGTGGGAGAACAAGATTTCCACGATGGGGAAAATGAAGAGTTTTGCCCAGTGACTCATAATTCAGTGCAGGAAACTACATCACCCCGAACCGACCTCTGATATTACATCCACATTTCAGACGGAGAAACTCAGTCAGCTCAGCAGGAAGAACAAGGTAGAGGAGTGGATTTAATGGGATTTCAAATTCAAATGTGCTGAGCAAAACTGTTTAACAACTGCATTTGAATAACATCGTCAGAGTGTGTGTGTGTGTGTGTGTGTGTGTGTGTGTGTGTGTGTGTGTGTGTGTGTGTGTGTGTGTGTAAGAATACATAAGCTCAGCTCCCAGGTTCGACTACCAGCTAGCAAAACAGAGGGCAGGAGGAGAGAGAGAAATTCATTTCCAGAAATAGAAAATAAAATGTAAGCAACAAGGAGCTGGTTCGAATGTCACAATAAACCACTGTTTAATTTGACAGGCAAAAGCTGCATTGAGTCTCCACTCAAGACCTCGGCTAAGTGCCTAAGTCAAGGCTGTAAAAGGTTAGAGAACACAATTAAGGCCCCATAATTAATATATGCCACACTGGGCAATGGCAGGGCCACAGTTTAAACTTGGCCTGGATCCTCTTGAGAAGTTGCAAAAAACTTAAGATATTTGGAGATGCCTTTACTCTTCTATATGTTCTATGCCAGGGGTGTCAAACTCGATTTCATTGAGGACTGCATCAAGGTTGTGTTTGACCTGGTGGGGGGCAGAGGTGTGCGTGGCTGGGGTGGGAGTGGCCGGGGTGGGAGTGGCCAACTCGATGTCACTCGTGTCGGGGGCACCTGTGGTAGCCAAGTGCTAAGGCAGGACTTTCTGCAGATCCTCTCTTACTCTCATTATAATCTCCTTCCTTCCTTCCTTTTCTTTTTTCCCCTCTTCATTCTCCTTTCTTCTTCCTTCCCCTCTTTCCTTCTTTTTCCTTCCTTGCTCTCTTCCCATCTTTTCTTCTTTTTCTTTTTCTTTGTCTTTCCTCTTTCCCTTTCTCCTTTCCTGTCCATTCTTGCATGCTCAAATGTGAAAGGGAAAACATTTATCCTTTTGTTTTCTTTTTAGTTTGTTTGCTAGCCCTTTTTAATTTTTTAATTTTTTTAAATTTTTCTTTAATTTTTATTTTTTTATTTTTTTTAATTTTTTAAAAAATGTTTTAATTTTTTTAAATTTTTTAAAAAAAATTATTTTTTTATTTTATTTATTTTATTTTTTTAAATTTTTTAATTTTTTTTCCTTCAGAGCATGTGCAGAAGCCAATTTTCCAGCTCTGCACATGCGTCGCCATCTTGTTTTCAGCTTTTTTTTGGCACAGCCACGCGGCGCGGGAGGAAGCGAACCGGCAGTGAGGTAAATTAGGCAGTGGGCTTCATGATGGTCGTAAGTCAAAGGCTACTTGCATTGGGATGAGTTTAATAATAGGCTGACACCAGATACAAGACAACACAATGTTATGGTTGCAAGATATAAAGGAAGTGGCTTAATATGAAAGATTGCTTAACATAATGGCAAACTGATGCTCCCTACTTAGATACTGTTGCAAGATTGGCAGATAATTCAAGAAACTTATTGATGTGTTTATTTATTTTATTTATTTTATTTTATTTATTTGTCAAACATGTATAGGATAGTAGTAGTTTGTATAAACATAAGTAAAAAGTAACGATAAAAGAGGACAATAGGACAGTAGGACAGGGACAGTAGGCACAGTGGTGCGCTTATGCACGCTCCTTACAGACCTCTTAGAAACGAGGAGAGGTCTACTGTAGACAGTTTAAGGTTGAAGTTTTGGGGGTTTGGGGAAGAAGATTTGTCTCAAGGACATGTTTTCCTGCCCTTCTTCACCTCTCATGTCCACCTCTTTTATCTTTCTTTTTATGCAACTTCACACTTGGAAATAAATTATATTCTGTCCTTATTGGTTGGGCGCCTGTAAAGATGGATACACCATCCTTATTCGTTCAGACTGTTATAATTTTAGTAATAAGTAGTAGCGTTATTTTTCACCATGTGTTGCGTTTTTCCATGAGATTCCAAGATGGTTCTTTGTTCATGTTTCCTTGTCCACTTGTGGGGCGTTTTATCCATTTCATAGTCTACTAACAGCCACAAAGGGAACATGCTGTGTCTGTACCAAATTATCTTCCTTCTGATTGATTCCCTTTGGTCATCCATGAACTGATGGATGTTGCTCTCGGTAGGTTTTACATGGTTGTTGATATTCCAGTCCATTATCTTCTCATTTCTCTCCATTCTGGCCCTTGTCCTTCTGCAATTTGCAGCCTCGGGCTAGGCTCACACTCGCCTTACTTATCTCAATCTACTTGCAATGTTTTCCTCCATTCTTCCATTTCCACAGTAAAATACCTGCTTAGGTATTTAGTAATGACACAGATTGGTACGATATAAAAACGATGCCCCTTAAACTGTCTACATTCACAACATCACATAACTTCATGGAACTAGGGCATAAAACTATATATATATAAAAAGAAAGAAAAATCCATCTGGTTCAGTTCCAAGTGGGGAGAAAGACAGCTGGAAACATGGAGGCTGATTGGAAAGATGGTTTAATGGTGAAGCAGAAAAATCACCAGGCTCGTGTGATTCTGGGTAGCTGACCACATGGAGTTGAGAATGAGGGTTATTTATACCTTCTCTTGAGCCTTGCCCTTGAGCTTCCTGTTCCTATGCAAGAACATGTATTCTATTGGCTGTTGTAGAGGTCATAGCTAACCTTGTAGCTTGTCTGAGAAGTTTGGTTGAAGCCTGGAGGGGGATGCATTGTCTTTAGGAGATTTTACAATGCAGTGAAGCTCTGCTGATAGATAATCCTATAATGTCCTGGAGGGTCATGTCTTAATCCCATCACCCTGGAGCTGAAGGTCTTTGTTTTGTAGTTAGGTTGGCCCAGTCCTTCTCAATTGGCACCAGTGGTGGGTTCCTACCAGTGCGGTCCACTCTATAGCACCGGTAGCAGCCTGCTGGTGACGCCACAGTACCGGTGCGGTCGGTTGCCGGTGCCTGGGCACCGCCATTTTTGTAAAAAAAATTTTTTTTAATTTTCTTCTGCGCATGCGCTGCCTTCCTACCCCACAGTGAGTCCAAGTAGGGGAGGATGGCTGAGGGAGCGTGTGAGACGCTGAAAGAACAGGCGGCAGGAGCTATCTCCATTCCCCTCCCTTCAGCAGTCCGAGAAGCCATGAACGTGCGGTGATGATCCTAGGCATTTTCGTATGTTTGAGGCTTCTCGAGCTGCTGAGGGGGAGGGGGAATGGGCGGCAGGACCTATCTCAGTTCCCCTCCCTTCAGCAGTCTAAGAAGCCACGCCCACCTGGTCACATGGCTTGCAAGCCACGTCTACCCAGTCACATGGCTTGCAAGCCACACCCACAAAATAAGCCACACCCACAGAGGGGTAGTAAAAAAAAATAGGAACCCGCCCCTGATTGGCACCAAATATCTACTGGGGGCAGGGAGCTGGGGCTGACTTTCTGTCTCCTTTAAGATTTCTGTTTCTCCTTTAGGGAAATATAATAGTGTGCCTTTTTAAATATTTCTCAAAATATTTAATTCTTCTAGGAGGGGTGACTTCCCTCACCATGCCTATAATTGTGTGACATTTCTGATCCACAAGGGCAACTATGACCCATGGCATCGCTGCCTGGGCTCTGAAATCTCTGATATGAGGCCATTTTGTAGGAGAAATCCAGCTAACGTTCGGATGGTTCAAATATTCAGATGAGCTCATCGGCTTTTGAGCCCCTGGGGTTAAGGTGGAACTGATCAGAAACGTACACCTGGGGTACTTTTTAACTCAAAGAATGGAAAGATAGTGTCGCCCAGTTGGAAATGCTGCCCAGGGAGTCTCCTCTTTATCAACATCCTACCATAACACTTGTTAGCATAAATAATACACCGAGTTGTGATTAAACATTAAAATTGCTTCGCCTCCTTGCATTCCAGAGGGTCACAGGAGACAATCTGGTTAAGATGCAAAGTTAATGGAAGGAATATAGCCAGGTTATGGGATCATGTTTTGGCTGTCAGTGGGTAGGGCTGTGGATAATAACACAAGACCCTTGGGCAGCAAATTGTTCCCGTTTTTTTTTCAAGCCCCCTGAAAAGGAAGCTAAAATCACATACCTCAAAACTGGTCATGGTGTTGTTTTAAGGGGGTCTTTCAATGGAATTGATTAATTACTTCCTAAGACCACAAATTCACAGAGATGTTCTTTAGAGCTAATGCAAATGGAAGACCCCCCCCCAAAGTATTACTTTAAATCAGTGGCCCCCCAACCTTTTGGGCACCAGGGACCGTGGAGAGAGGTTTTTCCACAGACTGGAGGGAGCGTGGATTCACATGCTGCCTGCATCCCACAGATGGGGCTTCACTTGTTTGCGCACCACGGTTTCTGGCATGCCGTGGCCCGGTGTCGGTCCATGAAATGGGGGTTGGGGACCGCTGCTTTAGAATAGAATAGAATTGGAATAGAATAACAGAGTTGGAAGGGACCTTGGAGGTCTTCTAGTCCAACCCCCTGCTTAGGCAGGAAACCCTACACTACTTCAGACAAATGGTTATCCAATCTCTTCTTTAAAACTTCCAGTGTTGGAGCATTCACAACTTCTGGAGGCAAGTTGTTCCACTGGTTAATTGTTCTAACTCCGGAAATTTCTCCTTAGTTCTAAGTTGCTTCTCTCCTTGATT
Source organism: Diadophis punctatus similis (assembly GCA_023053685.1). Taxonomy (NCBI): domain Eukaryota; kingdom Metazoa; phylum Chordata; class Lepidosauria; order Squamata; family Dipsadidae; genus Diadophis; species Diadophis punctatus. Next base: position 6,812,260 of record JALIGW010000006.1, read on the forward strand.
AGTTTCCACCCATTGCTTCTTGTCCTACCCTCAGGTGCTTTGGAGAATAGCTTCACTCCCTCTTCTTTGTGGCAGCTCCTGAGATATTGGAACACTGCTATTATGTCTCACCTGGTCCTTCTTTTCATTAAACTAGACATACCCAGTTCCAGCAATAGTTCTTTATATTTTTTTAGCCTCCAGTCCCCTAGTCATCTTTGTTGCTCTTCTCTGCATTTTTCTAGAATCTCAACATCTTTTTTACATCGTGGTGACCAAAACTGGGCGCAGTATTCCAAGTGTGGCCTTACCAAGGCATTATAAAGTGGTATTAACACTTCATGTGATCTTGATTCTATCCCTCTATTATTGCAGCCTAGAACTGTGTTGGCTTTTTTGGCAGCTGCTGCACACTGCTGGCTCATATTTATTTATTTATTTATTTATTTATTTATTTATTTGTTTGTTTATTTATTTATTTATTTATTTATTTATTTATTTATTTATTTATTTATTATTTATTTATTTATTTATTTATTTATTTATTTATTTATTTATTATTTATTATTCATTTATTTATTTATTTATTTATTTATTTATTTATTTATTTATTTATTTATTTATTTATTTATTTATTTATTTATTTATTTATTTATTTATTTATTTGGTGTTTCTTATATGCCGCCCAACTCCCGGAGGACTCCGGGCGGCGTACAACAGAAAAAATACAAGAAACCAATATAAATAAGCATTAAAACAGATATAAAAATTAAAACCGTAATCTTAAAAGCATCTAATATCCATTCAACTTCATACATACTTGGGGGTGAGCTCAAATGGATTACGCTCTACCCCCTGCCTGCAGGAAAAGCCATGTCTTAACAGCTTTCCGGAAGGCCAGCAGGGTGGGGATAGTTCGGGTCTCTGGGGGAAGTTGGTTCCAGAGCACGGGGCCTGCCACAGAGAAGGCTCTCCCCCTAGGGCCCGCCAGGCGACATTGGTTAGCCGATGGGACCTGGAGGAGGCCAACTCTGTGGGCCCTAACCGGTCAAAGGGAAGTGTGAGGCAGAATGCGGTCCCATTTAAATGATTGTCCACTAGGACTCCAAGATCCCTCTCACAGTTACTACTATTGAGCGAGGTACCACATACACTGTACCTGTGCATTTTGTTTTTTCTTGCCTAAATGTAGAAGACTGGCTTTATTCTCTACAATATGACAGTTAATTTTTTGTATGTAAAAATCAAGAAACTCTAAGAGAAAAAAATAGATTTGGTTTCTCCCCATGGGATAAGTTCCTATATGTATTCTATGCTGGAGATAAATCCTATTGTTTGGAGAGAGGGAGAGAAAGGGATGGAGTGGGAGAGGGAGAGGGAGAGAGAGGGAGGAGAGAAAGAGAAAGAGAGAAAGAGAGAAAGAGAAAGAGAGGGAGAGAAAAAAAGAGAGAGAGAGAGTGGGAGAGAGAGAGAGAAAAAGAGAGGGAGAGAGAAAGAGGGAAAGCGAGAAAGCGAGAAAGAGAGAAAGAGAGAAAGAGAGAAAGAGAGAAAGAGAAAGAGAGGGAGAGAGAGAGAGAGGGAGGGAGAGGGAGAGGGAGAAAGAGAAAGAGAAAGAGAAAGAGAGGGAGAGAAAAAGAGAGAGAGAGTGGGAGAGAGAAAGAGAAAAAGAGAGGGAGAGAGAAAGAGGGAAAGCGAGAAAGAGAGAAAGAGAGAAAGAGAGAAAGAGAAAGAGAGGGGGAGAGAGAGGGAGAGGGAGAGGGAGAGAGAAAGAGAAAGAGAAAGAGAAAAAGAGAGGGAGAGAGAAAGAGAAAGAGGGAAAGCGAGAAAGCGAGAAGTAGAAACGGAACCCCTGTGGAAAAAGTACAAAAAAACCTAAAAGCCTTGGGGTATTTTTTTTTCTACAATTCACTTCTAACCTACAAAACAAAGCAAAGTTGCTGCAACAGCACATTGTGAGCACTAATATTGTGGCACGCACAAAAAAAATCATTCCACACCCCCCAATCTCAATCTCAGTCTCCATCAAATTTCAGTTGAGAAAGGCTGGCAACAGTTAACACCTTGACGTCTCTGGCAGAAAGGCTAAGACAGAACTTCATCTGAAGTGACTGCAACCAATTGGAGGAACCAGGGCTGGCTAGCTTAACACATCTTCACTGAGGCTTCCTTTCACATAGGGTTGCTTAGGTGACAATTTTAGGTAAATCTTCTCTTAGAAGATTCAATGAGTGTCATCGCATCATGCTAGCAGTATATGTTAATTTTGTAATTTTCAAGGTCAGATACGTAGCAAGAAGCTGCATCAGATTCGACTAAAGCCCAGATCAGACGATGGATTGTGGACGTCATTTATCTTGCCTGAAAGAAGATAATGTATCTTTTCTGACCCACTTAGCTCCACTTCTCATCACCTTTTTCAGTGTGTTGCAAAGACTCTGCTAAATAGCTGGTGCAAATGTTCAGAACTTACGTAAAAGGAGGAGGAGGAGAGAAAGCGGAGTATTTAAATCAGAGATGGATAGAGCTATCCTCAGATCAGAAAGTCCCGTGTAATCAGATAAGCTATGAGTAACCGTGATGTAGGAAAGATGAAGAGATTTTTTTTTTTATTTTCACCATTCATACCTCTTATTCAGGGGTGGGATTCAAAAATTTTAGCAACCGGTTCTCTGCCCGGTTACTGAGTGGGCGTGGCCTACTCGGCCTCCTGCACCATGAGGGGTGTAGCATATATGATGCGTAGACAAGTTCTCAGAATAACCCTTTTATTGAATATTTAACACAGACTACTTGCTTCTAACTCGGTAACAAGAACTTGCCTCAGCCGCGCTCTGACAGCTATTTATATGGAGCTGTCAGGCGCGGCAGCCAATGGGAGCTCTCCGTTCTCCCACTAAGCCACCGGCTTGGCTGCAGCCAATCGGGAGAGCCGCTGGCTGTTGCTGGCGGCTCTGAATACTTAACAGGGGGGCATTTTCACCCCCCAGGCTCTGGAGGCTTTCCTTGAGGCTCTGGGAGGGCAAAAACGGCCTCCCCTGGGCTCCGGAGACCTTCTGGAGGCTGGAAATGGGTCAGATTCCAGACTTCCGGAACTTCCGGGAGGCCCATTTTTCACCCTCCCTCCGCACGGGCCCTGCACTTACCTGGCATTCAAAATGGGACACGTGGAGACTCCTGGGAGGGGAGGGGTGGGTGGGGCCCCAGTTCTTCCAACTACCGGTTCGGTGAACCAGATGTAAAATTAGCATCCGGTTCGCCCGAACCGGTCCGAACCGGCTGAAACCCACTCCAGTGGGTCTTATCCTAAGCAATAATATAAAGATGTTTTTTCAGTTGCTATACCTACTTGACCTGACTCATAAATGATTTATTTTGCAGAAAAGATAGTGAGCTACTTCTTGAATTTCTGATTCAATCCCTAATAGTTTTATTGCATTCAGAAAGGGGCATTACTATTCCTTATGGAACCAGTTCCGTAAATATCCTCTCTAGCTCTCAATTTCATTCCAACCTAACAATATTATGGGAATCTTTCTTTTTAAAAAATCAAGAATAGTTCTCATAAACCAATGATGGCGAACCTATGGGACGCATGCCACAGGTGGCATGCGGAGCCATATCTGAGGGCACGCGAGGCGTTGCCCTATGTGAGCTCCAGCACACATGCGCGTACTGGCCAGCTGATTTTCGGCCTTCTTTTCTGTTGTTTTTGCTCTTCCCAGCTTCAGAAAAGCCTCCTGAAGCCTGGGGATGGCAGAAAACGGGCCAACCAGAAGTTCACTTGTGTGCTCACCCCCAGCCTCCTTTTCACTGTCAGAGGTCTTCAGGAACTTCTTCGGCTTTGGACAGTTGCAGCCAGGCCTCCCACACCTCAGCCCATTTCTTCTGCAGCCGGCAAGGCTTTTCTGAAGGCCTCTGCAGCCGATAACAGAGCTCCGTATTGATCCAGAGCTCTGTTATCGGCTAGAGAGGCCTTCAGGAAAGGACTTTAGGAAATAGGAAAGACCTCTGCAGCTGATAACAGAGCTCCAGATCGATCTGGAGCTCTGTTATAGGCTACAGAGGCCTTCAGGAAAGCCTTGCAGGCTGCAGAAGAAATGGGCCGAGGTGTGGGAGGCCTGGTTGTAACTATCTGAATGTAAGTAGTAGGGCAGCTCCACTGAAGGTAAGTAGTAGGGCAGCTCCACAGCTTCAGTGAGGCCTGTGCGCATGCGCGGGGTGGAGCAGCATGGGGGTTGTGCACATGTGTGGGGGAAGGGCATTGCATTATGGGTGTGGGCACCTGCGTGCACACTATCGCATGCGCGCACACACCCTTTTGGCACCCGAGCCAAAAAAGGTTCACCATCACTGTCATAAACCATTGCACTGAGTTCTTTGAAAATAGGCACTTAGTCTTCTCGTCCCTTCATAAAATTGTAGCTCTTCTGAAAACTCATGCCAGTCCGTGAAAGAGTGAAAAGGTCTCATCGCTTCTATCCCTTGCCAGATTTCTGGAAAAGCAGAATTCAGCATCCAGGGAATAAGTCAAAGTGGATTTAACCACAAAGCAATCCAAATCACATTAACCCACTTTGGTACCTCTGGACCAAGGTCCTAGACCAGGGGTGTCAAACTCAATTTCATTGAGGGCCGCATCAGGGTTGTGTTTGACCTTGGGGGGCTGGGGTGGGTGTGGCCAGGGTGGACATAGCCAGCTCGACGTCACTCGTATCGGGAGCGCCTGTAGCAGCCCGAGCGCTTGCCAGCAAAAACGAACTCCTGAGCTTCATTTTCGGCTGCGACGGCCTCCTGAAACCCTCCGCCAATGAAAATGGAGTTTGTGAGTGCCACCTGCGGCCCTCGCAAGCTCCATTTTCGGCTGCGACGGCTTCCTGCAACCGTCTGCCAGTGAAAACGGAGCTCAGGAGGGCTGCATGCAGCCCTCACGAGCTCTGTTTTCACCAGCAGAGGCACCGTGGGCTGGTCCTTCGCTGTTTTCAGAGAGGCCCCGTGGGCCAGAACTAAGCACCCCATGAGCCAGATCCGCCCCCCCCCCCGGGGCCTTCAGTTTGACACCCCGTCCTAGACTAAGCTGAGTGGTCACTCTGTATCTCTAACAGACTGACTTGTGCAGATTTTACCTCAAGTCAGCAGTCTCCCATCCAACAAACTGTCAAAACAAGATGCTGAATCTGCAGAGAGAAGACTGATCCATTTGTGTATTGCTGCTTCCGGGAGAGGAGGGGGGAAGGATCCCTGTGTAGGAACTTTCCCCAAAGTAGATAAACCAAATCAACAATAAATAACTTAAAAACTGACCTGAGTCTTTCAGATTCACCTTTCTTCTCTGGCTTTGTACAGCAAGAAGCTTGCTTAAGCACATCAGGATTTATTATCTTACCCATATTTTTTTCACGTCGCCGATTCCATAAAATAAAATTCACCCGCATCTTAGCTTATATGAACAAATTCCTAACTTAAACATCATGAGGCAGGTTTGAAGATCCCAGCTTTTAAATAATTTACTTTTTTTAAAAAAAAAGCGGGCTCTATTTACAAGAAGTAGGTTAACCGAGAACGACTACAGGGAATAAGATTAATAACGATCTCTTTTTTTTTTCCCTTCATTTTTCTTCATTTGATCTCCGTTTTATTATTAGTCAACATAAATCTGTTACCCAGCAATTATAGCTCATAATTTTCTGGTTGTGAGCCAAGAAAACGACGACACTTCTTATTCAAATTCGAAAAAGTGAAGAAATTCAACTATAGTGCTCGAATTATGACGCAGTGGGGACTGGAATTTCCACTGCTAAGCAAGGCAGTCGTTAAGTGAGTTTCGACCAATTTTACGACCTTTTTTGTCGCAGCTGAGCCCCTAGAGTTGGGTTGCTTCCATTAGTTACTCATTTGTATTCCAATAATGCCAAAGTTTCTGTCACGCAGTGATTTTATATTGCCTGTTACATGTATATGCAGGGAGATGCATGGAGATGCATCCCTATCAAATATAATGGTTCATTCCTGAGCACGTGATTAATGTTCCTAGTACGCATGTGTACATTCTTTTCCTTTTGTACTATGCTTCGGACGAGGCAACACCTTTTATATAGCCAGTATGTGATCTCATTATTTTTTGTATCAAAATAAATATCTTATTCATTAGAATTATAATGCGGTTTATTTTGGCAATGTCAGAGTTCCAGGAAAAGATTCAGTTCGCCTCTGATAAAAGTAATTCTCCTTCTAACAGTTTCCTTGGATAATGCTCAGCCTGGATCAATTTAGGGGTACATCCATGCAGACTGCTTGGCGGCAATGAAGAATGAATCACGTGACCATTCATATGTGCAACATCTGATGGAATGAATAGAATGAACAAGGTGAAAGGGACCTTGGAGGTCTTCTAGTCCAGCCCCTTGCTCAAGCAAGAGAACCTATATCAGTGTTGGCAAACCTTTTCGGGAGCGTGCGCACATGTGCCGGAAACCGGAAGAGAAGTCGCCCGATGCGCATGCACACACCAGGCAGCTGCTCTTACAGTTTCTGGTGCGTGCATGTGAGTGCAAAGACCAGCTGGCCAGTGGGCATGCATGCACCAGAAACCCGAACAGCAGCCGCCCAGCGCGTGCAGGCATACCGGGCAGCTGCTCTTCCAATTTCCGGCACTCCCACGCATGTGAAGGCCAGCTGGCTGGCGTGCTAGAACACGGAAGAGCAACAGGCGATGGCTCACGTGCCTGGAGAAATGGCTCTGCGTGCCAGTTCCGGCACACGTGCCATAGGTTCGCCATCACGGACCTATACCATTTCAGACAAGTGGCTGTCTAGTCTCTTCTTAAAAACCTCCAGTGATGGAGCACCCACGATTTCTGGAGCCAAGCTGTTCCATTGGTTCATTGTCCTCACTGTTAGGAAGTTTCTCCTTAATTCCAGGTTGCTTCTCTCTTTGGTCAGTTTCCAATCATTATTTCTTGTCCTGCCCTCCGGTGTTTTGCAGAATAGGTTGACCCCCTCTTCTTTGTTGCAGCCCCTCAAATACATGGAAATACTACTATCATGTCACCACCAATTCTTCATTTCTTTCGACCAGCCCAACCCTAATCCTGCAGCTGTTCTTCATATGTTTCAGTCTCCAGGCCTTTGATCATCTTAGTTTCTTCTCTGAACTTTTTCCAAAGTCTCAACATCTTTTTTGCAGTATGGTGACCAAAATTGGTTGCAGTATTCCAGGTCTGGTCTTACTAGGGTTTTATAATGATGCTACCTCTTCAAGCATTTCCTTCTTCAGCTTCCCACTGGAACCTACATCTATGGAATTTCCGGATGGTTTCCCACTGAAGTTGACCAGCCCATCCTACTTACGTTCTTCAGCCAAAGTTAGCTAGGTTTTGTCACCTAACTGGGTGTCCCAATGGGAACCACTCTTCAGAATTCTTCACGGTATCGGTGTTAAGATATTCATGAACTGGGAGAGCCATGTTAACAAGGTTAGCCAATGAATAGGCATAGCAACTAAGTCAGCCAATGGGAACTAACCACTTCTGAGTCTGTGCAGAGAATCGAAACTGAAACTTAAGCTTAAGGCTGGGCGTGGCTCACTCTCCACTCTCCACTTTCCTCTCTGTACGCTCTGCTGAAATGAAACTAACTCTCCTGACTCTGTTTACCTGTAACTGGTTGAAGAAGAATTCTACTTGTGGTATTGTAAATATATATATTATTATGTTTATAAAGAAGTTATTGAATCCACCTGAATCAGTCATCTGTGTGTGCTTCTGGTTTTGATTTTGCAACAAACTTTAATAGTCGGTCTATTGAATGTCACTGCAAAGTCTGTTCCAAAGTTCTTAACGACACTATTTCTTGACCATCAATAATCTCATTAAGCTCGGCAAGCCGGTGTCAGCGTTGGCCCAATACTCAAAGAAGGATCTTTGCAGTTTTTCAGTGGGCTTTTTTAATTCTAATTTGTCACCAGGCCCTACCTGTAATTTTATATAGTGCTGTTTTTATTATCATTTATACCACAACTGCGTTGCTCTTCATCTCTAACATTTGTTAGACCAATTCTGGAATACAGCACACCTGTCTGGAACCCGCACTGCATATCGGACATTAATACAATTGAGAGAGTCCAGAAATATTTCACAAGAAGAGTCCTTCACTCCTCCGCTCGCAACAAAATACCTTATTCCCCCAGACTTGAAATATTAGGATTAGACAATTTACAACTACGTCGCCTCCGATCTGATCTAAATGTAGTTCATAAAATCATATATCAAAAAGTCCTTCCTGTCAATGACTACTTCAGCTTCAACCGCAACAATACACGAGCACATAATAGATTCAAACTTAATGTAAACCGCTCCAAACTCGACTGCAGAAAATACGACTTCAGCAACAGAGTGATCAATGCCTGGAATGCACTACCTGACTCTCTGGTTTCTTCCCCAAACCCCAAAAACTTTAACCTTAGACTGTCTACAGTCGACCTCTCCCCATTTCTAAGAGGTCTGTAAGGGGCGTGCATAAGCGCACCGCTGTGCCTGTCCTACTGTCCTATTGTCCCTTTTTATTGTTACTTTTTACTTATGTTTATACAACTACTACTATCCTATACATGTTTGACAAATAAATAAACAAATAAAGAAATAAAAATAAACAAACAAACAAACAAACAAACATAAATAAATAAATAAATAAATAAATAAATAAATAAATAAATAAATAAATATTACTTCTATTGTAAACATCACAACCATGGGAGAAAGAACTAAAATAATGAATGAATAAATAACTGTGTCTGTTTATATACAAACTACATTCATGGTTTCCAACACAGCAAGGAAACATTTGCATGTTTGCAAGGTCTGTTTGTTTGAGGTTAAAAATACAGGCCATCCCTCTCTATATTGATTCTTTTCCCACCAGGAGTTTGCAAAACTACTTGGCAGTAGCAAACCCAAACTTATGTTTGCAGAGGCCAAAGAGGGAAATATAAGCTGCCAACTTTCCGGCTATAACAAGGTAGGGAAATGTTTGAAAATAGAATTTTTAAAAAGCCAGCCCACACTAGGCAGATTCTAAAATATTCAGTACCTTAAAAGCAGGAGTCGAGTGGGAAATATAGAAACCCAGCAGAATAGGCACTTAAAGTTTTATTTTATAACAGAGAAGAGGTAAAATTCTTAGCGGGGGAAAGGTTTTCTTTTTTTTTTTCCCTCTCTTGGGAATCAATTTACTTTTTTTCTTTCTATTCCTTTTTCCAGAAGAGCTGAATGATAATTCAACTGACAGAAAGCATTTTTGGCATTTGCTCAACCCAAAAAGATAATGGAGGAAGACGAAGATTGAAAGTGCCATCAGAGCGTGCTATAAAACTGGTAGAACCTAGTCCCTATATTTGAGATAGAAAGACACTCAATCCCTCAATCCCAAAAGTAGCTTCTTAAATACTCCCCTTCCCATCCCCATGTAAACTTCAATTACTTCAGGCAAAGAACAAAAGCATTTATTAAGTGGTAAGAAGAAGTGGCAAAACGGGGGGTGGAGTTCAAAAAGGGATCAACCTAGAATCTCTACATAGTCACAGAGATTCCTCTGTGACTATGGACTAAGTCCACACTTCCGTTAACCCTATGGACTAAGTCCACACTTCCGTTAACCGTTATCTAACTCCAGGGGTGGGCTTCATAAATTTTAGCAAGGGTTCTCTGCCCAGTTGCTGGGTGGGCGTGGCCATGGTGGGCGTGGCCTAGCTGTCCTCCTGCACCACGGTGGTGGGGGCATTTCTGCCCTCCCCGGGCTCCAGAGGCTTTCCTTGAGCCTCCGGGAGGGCAAAAACGGCCGCCCCAGGCTCTGGAGGCCCTCTGGAGGCCAGAAACAGGCCAATTTTTGGCCTTCCCAAACTTCCGGTAGGCCCATTTTTTCCCCTCCCCAAACTTCCGTACGCGCCCTGCACTTACCTGCATCCAGGAGGTGGATTTGGCAGTTCTCTGAACTGCACATAATCTTAGCTAGAGGTTCTCCTGAACCCCTGTGAACCCCTAGCAACCCACCCCTGTCTAACTCCAAGCAGGTGCTAACCCCTAATTGAGAAGATTCCTGGGTGTAGGCATGAGTACCGATAGATCAGTTTAATTTTAATAGCCAACAGTAACTAACAAAGAAAAGGTTAATGTTTCCCTGTCCAGTCGTGTCCGACTCTAGAGCTCATCTCTGTTCAAGAGGATAGATTGGCTATACACAAAGGCTATACACAAAGGCGCATGGAATGCTGCTACTTTCCCACTGAAGTGGTACCTATTTATCTAGTTGCAGTTTCATGCTTTTGAACTGCTAGGTGAGCAGGAGCTGAGGCAAGGTAAGGGAACTCACCCCATCGTGCGGTGCTCGGGTCTTAAACCCAGGCTGTCGGCTTTCCAGCTAACAAGCTCACAGTGTCTTTCACTGTTGAGCCATCACACCTCCCTTTAACACCCATTTAACTAACAAAAGGAGATCAGAAACCTTGATTATGCAAAAGGAAAAACACAAAAAAAAGTCCACAAAGATTTACAAAAGAGTTGCAAGATTCTATCCAGACTTGCAAGGTTCTGTTAATGTAGCCTTAGAATAAAATAGAATTGGTTCATTGAGTCGTGTTTCCTGTCCAATTTACAAGGAGGGCTGACAACAATCTTATAAGTCCAAGAGTACAAACTTCCGGGTGTCCCCTTTAACAGCCTGCTCGGGGGGAGGGGCTTCCTAAGTTCCTTTCTCTAACTGTTAAGCCTCTGGGGGCTCCCGCCTCTCTTCTCTGATTGTTTCCTAGGCAACATCTCTTCCCCTCCTTCCCCAAGGCCATTCACACATTCCATTAAAGGTGGTCACTGTTAAGACATTCATGAACTGGGAGAGCCATGTTAATAAGGTTAGCCAATGAATAGGCATAGCAACTAAGTCAGCCAATGAGAGCTAAACACTTCTGAGTCTGTGCAGAGAATCAAAACTGAAAACTAAAACTGTAAGGCTGGGCATGGCTCAGCCCACTCTGTGCTTGTCTGCTCTGCTGATATGAAACTAACTCTCCTGCTTGTGTTTACTTAAAGAAATAATCTACTTGTGGTAGTGTGTGTGTGTAACATTTTTGCTGATAAATGAAAATGAAGGGAGACTATTATAGATCTATTTCAAGCTATTTAGCCCTCATCAGATAGCCATACCCTTACTGGGATTTGAACCTGAGCAGTCTGCCTGTAAGGCAGCAGCTTAACCTCTAGCCACAGGATCTCTTCCCTTATCAACTCTTCACCAGGAAAGGATATATAAATAGATCTATAAGGATCTACAAAGGAACTATAAGGATATACAAATAGATCTATAATAGTCTCCCTTCATATATATATATATATATATATATATATATATATATATATATATATATATATATATATATATATATATATATATATATATATATATATATATATATATATATATATATATATATATATATATATATATATATATATATATATATATATATATATATGTTTTCTGAGGTTTTCGCGGGTGTTTGTATGTAGGTCTTTGGGTATTCGGGTTTTCTCCCGCGTGAAATTGGAAGTGTCTTTGCAACGTTTCGACGAAGTCTCATTCGTCATCATCAGGCTGGAGTCTTCAGCTTGCTGCTTCTAGGAGCAATGTGAGATTGCAGCTGTTTCTTCCTTTTAACTGCCACTGGGGGTTTGAACTGATAGGGTGGGAGCTTGGCTGTGTTCTGATTGGGTGGAGGTGTGTTCTGATTTGTTGGGGGCTTGGCTGTGCTCTGATTGGATGGGGGGTTGGCTGTGCTATGATTGGCTGGGGTGTCAGTTTGCTTCATGTATGGAATGGAGGGGTTTAGAGTGGCTAAAGATGCAGTATGGTCTGGCTTCTGGTTTGTGGCCGTGCCTCATTGGTGTGGGTTTGGGTTTGCTTTTTGCATGGGTGTGTGGTGGTGACATCCTGTGTGGTTTTCGTGAGTGTGGGTCTAGTGTCATTCTTAGTGTTAGGGACTCGTTTGTCAACAAGTGCGGGTTTCCCGAATACCCGAATACCCGAAGACCTATATATATATATATCCTTTCCTGGTGAAGGATATATCCAAATATATATATTTGAGCACACCAGGATGATTCGACAGAAAAAACATATATAACCCTTTCCTGGTGAAGATATATTATATATATAAAATTAGGTTTATAAAGAAGTTAATGAATCCAGCTGAATCAGTCATCTGTGGTGCTTCTGGAAATTGATTTTTATTCAACAAACTCTGATAGTCACTCATTCACCTTAAGATGCCATTTGCCACACTGCCGTTTTCAAGTACAAACAAGTGAAATGGTTTGGTGCAAAGAGAAGTTGCGACTACGTTTTTCAATAAGCTTTCCAAAATATTTGGAATGCTAAGGGGAAAAAACTTCCCCAGTTTACAAGAACTTTACCAAGTTCTTCCACATTCAGTTGCTCCAGATACAGTATTATTATAGTTGCCTGAGCTTCCTGCCTATGGTAGAACATCTGGGTTTAAATGCAATTGCCCTACCAGAGAATTGCTGGCTATTAATTACCGTATTTTTTGGAGTATAAGACGCACCTTTTTCCTCCCTAAAAGAGGCTGAAAATTTGGGTGCGTCTTATACTCTGGATGTAGTTTTTCCGAAGCTTTTTTCCCCAGCCCTAAGGAGGTGCTAACGATCTTCCCGGCTTCCTACTCCGTCTTTGCAGGCTTGTTTTCATTCCTACTGCCTCTGAAAAAGGTATTTTCAGCCCTAACGAGGTGCTAACGATTTTACTGGCTTGCAGCATTTTTTTATTCCTACTCCCTCCGAAGTAGTTATTTCCTGCCCTAAGTCTTTGCAGGCTTGTTTTCATTGCTACTCCCTCCGAAAAAGGTTTTTTCAGCCCTAACCACGGGATAAAATAATGTGCTGAAGCTGACCAGACTAAGGACGTTAGCCAGATGAATACCTGGTAGGCAGATTTTTCCCCCTATTTTCCTCCCCCAAAACTAAGGTGCGTCTTATACTCCGGTGCGTCTTATACTCCGAAAAATACGGTATTAATTTTGTTTGATTGACAATGCCTGATTGACAATGGTAATTCAGCCTTAAGGCCAAAAAGATACAAGTCAAACAGACAAGAGAAATCGTTGATGGTCTGTTCATTACAATTATGTTGAGGTGTGCAGAGAAGAACAACAAAGTTCTGGAGGCTAAACCTTACAATGAATGGCTAACGGAGCTAGATATGTTTAGCCTAATGAAGAGAAGACTGAGGGGATACCTATTAGCAATCTTTCAATAGTTGAGAAGCTGCAACAGAGCGGGTGGATTTATTCTCTAAAGCAGGGGTGTCAAAATCGATTTCATTGAAGGCCACATCAGGGTTGTGCTTGACCTCGGGGGGGGGCGTGGCTGGGGGGGCATGGCCAGCTCAACATCACTCGTGTTGGGGGCGCCTGTGGTGGTCCGAGCTCTCTGCCAGTGAAAACAGGCTCCCACTCCGTTTTCAGCTGCGACGGCCTCCTGCAACCCTCTGCCAGCAAAAACTGAGGTCAGGAGAGCCGTGGGCGGCCCTCGTGAGCTCCGTTTTCAGCTGCGACTGCCTCCTGCAATCTTCTGTCAGTGAAAACGGAGTTGGGAGGGCCGCACGTGACCCTCCAAAGCTCCATTTTCACTGGCAGAGGCACTGCGGGCCGGTCCTTCACTGTTTCCAGGGTGGCCCAGATTTAAGCACCCCATCGGCCAGATCTGGCCCCCGGGACTTGAGTTTGACACCCCTACTCTAAAGCACCGGAAGGCAGGACAAGAAGCAATGGATGGAAGCCAGTAGTGGGTTCTACTTACCTTTTCTACTGGTTCGGGAACGGGAACGCGCACACGCACAACGCTTCTGCACATGCGCAGAGCATTTTCTGATGATGTCTGGGCGGATGGCCGGAGCCTCCCGCCACTGCTGCTACCAGTTCGGCCGTACTGGGTCGAACCGGTAGCAACCCGCCACTGATGGAAGTTATCAAAAGGAGATCCAACTTGGAAATAAGGAGGAATTTCCTGACAGACAAAACTATAAATCCATGAAACAGTTAGCCTCCTAGCGTCGCTGAAGGTTTTCAAGAGAAGATTGGACAACCATTTGAACAGAATGGTTTGAGGACACCCATCTTGGGCAGGGAGTTGTAGCTCTAAGATCACTTGCAACCCTATGGTTCTATCATTCTAAATATGTGAAGGAGAGAAATAAATAGAGGTTCGCTACTTATAAACATGTAAAAAAAGATGTTGAGACTCTAGAAAGAGTGCAGAGAAGAGCAACAAAGGTGATTAGGGGACTGGAGGCTAAAACATATGAAGAATGGTTGCGGGAACTGGGTATGTCTAGTTTAATGAAAAGAAGGACTAGGGGAGACATGATAGCAGTGTTCCAATATCTCAGGGGTTGCCACAAAGAAGAGGGAGTCAAACTATTCTCCAAAGCACCTGAAGGCAGGACAAGAAGCAATGGGTGGAAACTAATCAAGGAGAGAAGCAACTTAGAACAAAGGAGAAATTTCCTGACAGTTAGAACAATTAATCAGTAGAACAGCTTGCCTCCAGAAGTTGTAAATGCTGGAAGTTTTAAAGAAGAGATTAGATAACCATTTGTCTGAAGTGATGTAGGGTTTCCTGCCTAAGCAGGGAGTTGGACTAGAAGACCTCCAAGGTCCCTTCCAACTCTGTTATTCTATTCTATTAAGTGATATAAATGGGTTTGTATTCTGTTTAAAAAAAAGGAAGTATAGGTTGTTGACCCACAAGTTCTGATGGATTCCAACTCTGAAATCCAACTACCATCAGATACGATGTGGTTCCGCCAAAAGTTTTGTCTAATAGATCCAAAGACAATTCAAAGAAGTAGACTTGCATGATTTGGTGTTCGGAAGCATTAGAGCATGGATGCAGGAATTTCACCTCCATTGATGGGTTTTGACCTTGTGGCTCAAATATTATAACATATATGCATACATCCTGTTTTTGCACCTGGGTAAGAAGAATACCTAAGTTTGATTCTGAGCAAATAGTAATTTCTTTCTAAAATGCTTGTTAATTCTCCAGAAATCGTTCACGCGGGCATCCTACTCCAAATGTAGTGATAAACATCCAAGCCTAAGGACCATTTTACAGCTGAGTAGAGTATGGCTGCAGTTTACACCAGATATTAAAGTCTCCTGCTTAAATTTTATTGTAAATTTTATTTGCAGCTGTCAAAAGTGTCAAAAGGGTAGACTTCCTTAAACAGTTCCAAACAAAGATGAAATTTTACTATCTCGGTCCTTAGTTAACAGCCGATGTCAATATCCTACAAGATCAGAGGATAATGATATCCCTGCTGCTAAATAAGTACCCAATCAAAATCACAGTGTTTGTTTTCCAAGCAGGAAACATCGATCTTCTCTCCTCTGTTCCAATGACATTCTCGCCCCTGCTATAGCCTAATGACATTTTTGTGTTGTCTAACAGCAATATTGGCTTCCTTAAAGGAGAGTGGCAAATGTTATGACAGAGAGTATCTTTAGGAAGGCGACAGATGCAAGGAGATGGAAAGCCAATAAAAGCTCTCAATTATGGGAAAGCTAAGATAGTTTCCATCCAGGGGTGCAGATCGATTCAGGGATGGACCGGATGCCCCGTCAGTCAGATAATGCCATGATAAGGCATCTCTACCGAAGGCAAAATCACAAAGTTGTGTCTCATTTATTTTGGCATGCAGGGGAATTCACTGGGGAGAGCAATTATGGTGGGAAAGAGTTAGCGGTAAAAGGAAACCAGGCCGCCAAAGAACACGGTGGCCGGACACCGTCAAAGCTGACACCAAGAGCATAGAACAACTCAAAGCAAGAGCATAGAACAACTCAAAGAAATAATGCAAAAATGGAAGACGTCGAGAGACCTGGCGTATAGAATCGCCAAGAGGGTTCCAAGTAATAGATCCATTGCAAGCAAAAACTCCGAGGCAGGTGGATTCCTCAAAGAATAGCTTTATTGGAAATATCATATTGGCACATATCTGGTGAAAACCGACTCTGAAGGGCCCCTCAGTATTCACCAGAGGTGGGTTCCTCCCGGTTCACACTGGTTCTATAGAACCAGTAGTAAGCCGGTGGTGACATCACGGAGCTGGTTCTGTCGGTGCTGGTCCGTGGATGCCGCCATCTTTTTTTTTAATTTGGGGGGGTTGGGGGAGATTTTTTGCTGGTTTTTGCTTCTGCGCATGTGCAGAAGCCGAGTTTTCATGCACCGCCATTATGTTTTCAGCCTCTTTTTTGCTATTTTTTGCTTGTTTTTCGGCACTGCTCCCGCGCGGCCACGCGGCGCGGGAAGAAGCGAACCGGCGAGGTAAGTTAGAACCCACCCCTGGTTTTCACCTAATTAAAAGTGAAAGTTTTCCCCCCAATCCCAAACAATCAGTCACATGGCCCAATCAAGGCAGCGTCCACTGGTCGGGTGACATCACTCCTCTTTCCTCTGGCCAGATGTGGGAACGTCCTTGATTCCCAAGAGAAAGTATTTTATTTTGACTACATAACCCCAGCTATCTCTAATCCCCCCTTCCCTATCCCTCAGCTCTAGTGTGGCAACACTAAAGGTCCAAGATGGCTTGGGAATTTATCAATCTCTGTGTTAATTTTACACATTTTGGTCAGATGAATTAGAAAATAGGGTGATAAAATTTCTGGTTAGCTAAAGTTTTCAAGATATTTCACAATAAAGATTTATACACAGGCAAGTGTATTTGCCTATGAGGGAAGGAGGTGTCTAATGACCCAGCTGCTGTGGCCTAGAGGTAGAACTCTTGCCTCACAATCAGGAGGTTGTGAGTTCGATCCTAGGTAGATGCAGATGTAAGGGTCTCCTGCTTGAGCAGGGGGTTGGACTAGATGACCTGCAAGGTCCCTTCCGACTCTGTTAATGTAATGTAATGATCATGATGCCTCATAACTTTTCGACAAAGTACGATAGAACAATGAAAAGGGTACCACGTGGAAGTGTATCAATTCATCTTCACTTTGAGAACAGCAAGGCAGGGGACTATGAAAAACACGTGGAAAATTTGCTTAGGTCCTACAAAGCAGTTAGTGCAAGCATGTCACTGAAAATTCACTTCTTACACTCGTATTTAGACTATTTCCCTTTGAACTGTGGGGCAGTGAGTGATGAGCATGGGGAGAGATTCCACCTGGATATCGCAGGCATGGAGAAAAGATACCCAGGGAAATGTAGTCCGTCCATGCTTGCCAATTACTGCTGGAATCTCCCCAGGGATGATCCTACTGTAGTTCACAAGAGATAAAGCCAAAAAGCGCAGTTTAGATATCAAAAAAAGATGGAACCTTGTCGTTTAATCTGACAAGGTTCAGATTGAACCTTGTCATGAAAATGGTACATGAAAAACCAATAAATGAATGGAAAGTTATGTTATTGGTATCAAAAACAGATAAATTTTTAATGATTGATGTGACACCAGGGGTGGGTTCCTCCCAGTTTGGACCAGTTTGCACAAACTGGTAGCAAGCCGCTGGTGATGACACGATGACATCATGGAACCGATTCTGTCGGTGCCAGTCCGTGGCGGCTGCAATCTTTTTATTATTATTATTTTGGGGGGGGGGGTTTCCCGGGTTTTTTTCTCCTGCGCATGTGCAGAAGCTGAGTTTCTGGCACTGCACATGCATCGCCATCTTGTTTTCTGCTTTTGGGGAGGGGATTTTTATTTTTCGGCACAAGGTGTGGCCCCGTGGCGCAGGAACCCTTATACCAAACTGAACCAGGGTAAGGTCATTCTGAATTTCTTTTTCATGCGTTCTTGGGACTAAATTATGTCTTCTTCCTTAAAATTTCAGAGGTTCCTCCATCAAGGTTATCTCCACATTGTAAACCTCCAGATGATTCCTCCACCAGGAATTTCATGGGGATTTTTAAAAACATAGGAAACTTCCTTGGGGATATTAGAAAACACTGAAAAAAACAAATATACCCCACGTATATCTCTTGACTGACTTCACACAATGGGATTAACCTTCTCACTTAACCTATGAGCAAATATATTTGCAGACATGCTAAGGATAGCTAGTTTCAACGTTTTTCTCTTTGATAGCCTAAAGGGCAAACCTAGTCTGCTTAATTGACTAATAGTTATACTGAATGACCCTAAGAAATGGGTTGTGTATGTGAATCAGCCAGTGGTGGGATTCAAATTTTTTACTACCGGTTCTGTGGGCGTGGCATTGTGGTAGTGGCATGATGGGCATTTCAGGGGAAGGATACTGTAAAATCTCCATTTCCTCCCGATCAGCTGGGACTCGGGAGGCAGAGAATAGATGAGGGTGGGGCCAGTCAGAGGTGGTATTTACCGGTTCTCTGAACTACTCAAAATTTCCGCTACCGGTTCTCCAGAACTGGTCAGAACCTGCTGAATCCCACCTCTGGAATCAGCCCCTCTTGCCATTCAGGAAGGACCAGGGCAGGGGTGGGTTCCTACTTATTTCACTGCCGGTTCACTTCCTCCCATGCCACATGGGCGCACGTGCGCTTTGCACATGCGTGCATGCGCAGTGGCAAAAAATAAAAAATAAAAAAAGCCGAAAACAAGATGGCGATCGCCTGCACAGTACTGGAAACTCTTCTGCGCATGCTCAGAAGAAAAATAAATTCAAAAATTCAAAAAAAAGATGGCAGCGCCCACGGACCGGTACCGACCGAACCGGGTCGGTGACATCATCATGACATCACCAGCGGGTCACTACCGGTTCACCTGAACTGGTCCGAACCAGGAGGAACCCACCCCTGGACCAGGACTACAATTATGATGCTGTCAGGTACAAAATACCAGGTCCACATGTGAAGAACCAGTTAAATTGATATATTACTACTCATGCTTCTGCACAGGAATATTCTCAACTAGCACCTGCTTGGAGTTAGATAAGGTTCAATAGAATTCAACAGGGGCTGGACTTAGTCTATGTTTGTGGCTACATAGAGATTCTAGGCCGATTCCTTTCTTTGACTCCAACCCAGGTCTGCCATTCCTTCTCCTACATCTGCCCTCAAAATGCATTTTGGCAGGTGACCCAGGACAATACCTTGTCTAATAATCCTCTTCATTTAATGACCCCCATAATAATCCCTTGCGGGGTGGTGTCTTGGCAACTGAATGGAGCTAGCAGATTATTTTAATGGCCAGATGCCCTTCCTGTCGCCAATGCGGAGTTTTGTTCAGCAGGTATATTCTCATCGTGCCCAGAGAGAGAAATATCTGCCTCTACCTAGGATCGAACTCACAGCCTCCTGATTGAGAGGCGAGAGCTCCACCTCTAGGCCACTGCACCACGTCAATACCTTGTCTAATAATCCTGGGACAATATAGAGGTCTAAGAGGTTGTGTTCCTGCAAATCAACTCCAGTATAGATCATCCATCAGTCAAATGCAGGATAGAAAGTAGACAGGAACAGATCCATATCACAAGGGAGCCTGGCTTGCTGATCTAACAAAAGAATCCATAAAGCAAGGATTCTGTCTCACTTGATCAACCACACTGAATTGCTCTCCTGTGCCAATTGTTTGTGAGAGTTAGGCACATGCACTAAGAAGAACGGGGAAAACTAATTGAGCACAGCCTGAGGTACCATCTTAATTACAGTTATGCTGAAAAGGCGTTTCCGGGGTCTAGCTTCAGTCAGCTGCACATCCAAGGGCAGTTTCAACTACACAACTCAGTTATGCAGATGGGGTAAAAAATGATGCATTGTTAATAGAGCAGCGGGCTGCCAATTTGAAGTATTTGCTTACTTTAAAATTGGCATCCTGCTGCCGTTTGAACAATGCATCTGATTTTTAACTTACCTGTGTGTCTCCGGTTCTAAAACCAAGCCAGGTATTCAAAAAGCAATCAGGTCTCTCTCTCCCCCCCCCCTCTCCTCTCTTTCTCTCCTCTCTCTCTCTCTCTCTCCCTCCCTCCCCCTCTCTCCCTTCTCTTTCTCTCCTCTCTCTCTCTCTCTCCCGCTCTCCCCCTCCCCCTCTCTCCCCCTCTCCTCCCCTCTCTCCTCTCTCTGTCTCTCTTTCTCCTCTCTCTCTCCCTCCCCCTTCCCCTTCCCCTCCCCCCTCTCTCCTCCCCCCTCTCTCCCCCCTCTCTCCCCCTCTCTCCTCTTTCTCTCCTCTCTCTCTCTCTCCCTCCCCCCTCCCCCTCTCTCCTCTTTCTCTCCTCTCTGTCTCTCTCTGTGTCTCTCTCCTCTCTCTCTCTCTCTCCCTCCCCCTCTCTCCCCCTCTCTCCTCTCTTTCTCTCCTCTCTCTGTCTCTCTTTCTCCCCCCCTCTCTCTCTCCCTCCCCCTTCCCCCTCTCCCTCTCCCCCTCCCTCTCTCTCCCCTCTCTCCTTTCTCTCCTCTCTCTGTCTCTCTCTGTGTGTCTCTGTGTCTCTCTCCTCTCCCTCCCCCTCTCTCCCCCCTCTCCTCTCTTTCTCCCCTCTCTCTGTTTCTCTCTCTGTGTCTCTGTGTCTCTCTCTTCTCTCCCTCCCCCTCTCCCCCCTCTCCTCTTTCTCTCCTCTCTCTCTCTGTCTCTCTCCTCTCCTCTCTCTCTCTCTCCCTCTCTCTCATTGATTTTGCATAATTGACAATGCACAAAAGAGTAAATGGAAGCATCAATATCTTATCATTCCTGGTTACTCATTTTAATCTTGGCGGGGGGGTCATTTGGTATTGAGACGAGGATGAATTATCTTCTGAAGCACAGACGTTTGAACCATTTCTTATTTCTTGCTTTGTCTCTTTTATAAGTTTGGTCTCCAAATAATTCCATTTCCTTTGTCCCTTTGAGAACAGTTTCCAGATTGTTAGAAATGGGACTTCTGTTTTTTTGTTTTGTTTTTGTAAGCCAGCAGTTTTCTAGAGTCATTTCAATTTTTATGCCACCTAATAGGACAACTGATTACAAATTATTACCGTTTATTCCATATCTCCCTGAGAGCGTCTATTGTGCTGATGGTTATCATTTTCCAAATATCCCACACTCCCACAATGGAATTGTCAGACCCATCTGAAAGTACCAATAGAAGCGACTCTTTGTAGATCAGGGTTGAACGGTGGGGTCCTTGGTGCTCTCGGAGTTTGGAGGTTGTCTTGAAGATGTTTCATTACCCAACTAGGTAACATCATCAGTGCTAGGATGGAGTGGGGTTTATGGAGAGGAGGAGGAGGAGGAGGAGGAGGAGGAGGAGGAGGAGGAATGTGAGGCTCTCTGAGCTTGGTTGTTTTCTTGCAGATGTTTCATTACCCAACAAGGTTACCCATCAGTGCTCTGTGGATGTTGCCTAGTTTGGGTAGTGAAGCATCTGCAAGAAAACCACCAAGTTCAGAGAGCACCAAGGACCCCATCTGAAAGTAGTGATAACGCTGCCTTCAGCCAAGACGGGGTTTTTCAAGGCGCATCATCTTGAGATATTGACCCTAAGAAACGATATCCTCTTTAAAAACTAAGCAAGTGAAATGAACCGAAATAGAAGGGCAAAAAATGGAATTACTGCTTGCAGCGATCCAAAAACACAGCTAGGGACAAATTGACTGACAAACATCAGCTAAAAGTAGAGAAAGAAGAAGGCTGTCTTCTCAAATTTACCGGCGCAAAAAGGGCAAAATTAAATGGGGGGGAGGAAATGCTACCATGTAAAATATTTTTATGTGTTGTTGTTCATCGCGAAGTCGTGTCCGACCCATTGCGACCCCATGGACAATGTTCCTCCAGGCCTTCCTGTCCTCTACTATCCTCTGGAGTCCATTTAAGCTCACGCCGACTTCAGTGACTCCATCCAGCTACCTCATTCTCTGTTGTCCCCTTCTTCTTTTGCCCTCAATCGTTCCCAGCATTAGGCTCTTCTCCAGTGAGTCCTTCATTCTCATTTGGTGGCCAAAGTATTTGAGTTTCGATGCACAGTAGGCTAATTCAGAAGTATCATTGTACATTCCCTGGGGAGGCTGGGATAATCTTTGGACAAGAACCCGGCAAAGTTGTCTTAACAGCAACTATATGTACAGGTTCATTACATTTATAGACATTTATTCATCGTATTAACTTTGCATGCTCCAGCATCACGGCATCTTTGGGCTCCAGCTATACATTATTAATACCACCAAGTGAATTTAGAGTTGGTTGAAATACCGAAGCAACTAATGAAAAATGCAGCACAGCTTTCCTTGGAAATGTTCTGAGAGATTCAAAACAAAGGGTGAGTGGATGTTTCTAAGAGGTGGAAAGGATGATATCTCTGCCCTTTCAGTTAATGCCCTTCTCTACTGCTCCATTCCAACATTACTTTTAGAAACTCTTTTTTTTTTTATTGGCCTGTTCCGCAAAGCTATTATTTATTGGTCTGATTGGTTGGAGCAGTGGTTCCCAAAGTGGGATGACTTAGGGGGGGCGCTGAGAGGCAAGGGGGGCGGCAGAGGAGTGCTGGAGTGCTGGAGGTGGGCACAATTCTGCCTGGGGCTCTGTCAGCCGCCAGTCAGCAGGCAAGCAGAAGGCCACACGGAAGGCAGGAAAGCATGTCAGGGTGGCGGGGAAGGGAGGTAGCAGCCTACTCCCTTCCCCGCAGCCCTGTCATACTTGGCGGGCTTCCACGCAGCCTTCCCAGCGGTCCCCCATGCCCGGTTGACTTCCGAGGTCGGCGTCCAGCCCGGCCCGGCCAGTGGGTGGACAGGCGGCCCTTGGTGGAAATGCAGACACTGAGAGGGGCAGCAGAAGAGCTAGCGGATGTCCCAGGGCTGCTGCACATGTGCCCGCCCCATTTCTGCAAAGGCAGAGCCCCCCCCGCAGGGCGATCCAAAGAGGGGAGGGGGATGCTGCAGAAAAGGCTGCCTTCCACCTGTGCTGGCTCTACGGTGCTTGGGGCTCCAAAGCAGCCCACTGGCTTCTCACCCGGCCACATGCCTGCTCTCTTTGTGGAATGGCCTGGCCGACCGCTGGCGCCACTCTGGGAACTCGACCCGTGGCGCCGGGTTGGAAGCCAGTGGGCTGCTTCGGAGCCCCAAGTCCCGCGGAGCCAGCACGGGAGGCACAGGTGGAAGGCAGCCTTTTCTACAGCATCCCCCTCCCTGCTTCAGATCACCCTGCCTTTACAGAAACGGGGTGGGCAGTTTGTACGGAGGATTGGCGGGGGAATGCGCAGCCTTCCGGGATAGAGAGCGGGCAAGAGAAGGCACAATAGGCTGCGCTGCCCAGGCCCCACTCAACCACGCTTCTTCCAGCCCATCTGCCCCACAGCACTGTGAACCAGACAATCGGCCGGGTGGGGAGGCCTTCCTCGACAGACGCTGCTGCACCAGTGGCTCCGCCATGCCCAGCTCTGCCTGCCGCCACTTCCTGCATACTTCCTGGGAGATGGCTGGAGCAAGGGGCAGGTGGGAACGCGTGGGCCTGGCCGGCACTCGGCTTACCTTCCTGGTGTGACTCGGAGACCGCCCGGCATGCCCATCTGCCGGCTCTCCAGGCAGTGCCACTTTCTCCCTGCCCCACCAAGGCCCCTGCTAGCCAGGAGACCACATGCTCCCACCCGCCCCACCCTGGCCACGCCTCCCCGGCCCCCCAAGGTCAAACACAATCCTGATGCGGCCCTCAATGAAATTGAGTTTGACACCCCTGAACTAGTTCTTCTTATAAGCCTTGAAATAACCAACTCTCTATTCTCAATTCCTTCTCCCAGTTGCCTTGTTGTCTTCTCCTCTGGTTAGTAGTAGTAGTAGCAGAGCTGAAAGGGAACTTGGAGGTCTTCTAGTCCGACCCCCTGCTCAGGCAGGAAACCCTATAGAACCCATTTCAGACAAATGGTTATCCCCTCTCTTCTTAAAAACTTCCAGTGTTGGAGAATTCACAACTTCTAGAGGTACGTTGTTCCACTGGTGAATTGTTCCAACTGTCAGGAAATTTCTCCTTAGTTCTAGGTTGCTTCTCTCCTTGATTAGTTTCCACCCATTGTTTCTTCTCCTGCTGTAGTTCCTCTTAAGTATTTCTCAACATTACTATTGTTATTATTAAATTTATTTGCTCCTATTCTTACTGCTCCACGCAGTTTTCTCTTAGAATTTTGTAAAGCTAGCCTTACCATCTGGCAAGGAGGAAGTACGTCTTGAACGTCTATGTTTTGCTTCCAGCACCAAAACTATGAGAAGGAAGTTCTCACTTGGATAATCAGCAGAGGACCTTTGATCCCGGGCAAACAGAGAATTGTGGCCAGAGAGGCCTGTATGTCATCTTCAAATAAGATGCAGAATAACAAAAGGAAAGACTTCGATTTGAAGTTTTGCCAAGTCTGATAAACTTTGGCTACTGTGGCTTTAGAAGCTATGCAAACAAAACAGTGAGCAAATTTCCCAGAGGAGCTGTCAAAAAATAAAACAGAAGGATGGCTTTAAGGTACACAAGTAATTGCTATCCTATTTCCTTCTAGCAGGCATAGTGGGTGAAGCTACCAATGAGCATCTCCCCGGCGTGAGACCTCCTTCCCGATTCGCCTCTATCAGAATTTTCAGAGTCAGACCAAGTACATAAAATTCACATCCCCTTGAGAAGGGGAGGACAGGTCCCATTTATTACTAGTGACATGAAAAAGTGTCTTGAGAAAAGGAAACCAAAATAGCAACATAAAAGTGGAGCAATATGAACAGCATGATCCTTTGTTAGGAGCTTTAACGGTTTCAGTAGGATTCAGAAGGTACAAAATAACATTTTGCAGAGCTTAAACACATTTTATGATGTCTAAATCAGCATAACAAGAACTCCGTGTCTCAGCGGAGCCCAGCTTCTGGGTACGCTGCACAATTGAACGAATACAAATAACTCCTCCCTACACAAATTCTTTTGGAGACCTTCCAGATCAAAAACTAAACCAGAAAACAAAGTTTCCTATTTCAAATCATGCTAAAAATGGGGTCGTCGTTGGTATTTGTCTTCCGCTTGTCTTTCAGAAAATTGGTGGTGGGGGGATTCAACTCACTCAGCCTAAAAACATAGATTACAGATTACAGATTATTAGAGTTGGAAGGGACCTTGTAGGTCATCTAGTCCAACCCCCCGCTCAAGCAGGAGTCCCTACACCATTTCAGACAAATGGCAGTCCAATCTCCCTTTGAAAGTCTCAAGTGTTGGAGCTCTCACAACCTCCACAGGCAAGCTGTTCCACTGGTTGATGGCTCTCACTGTCAGAAAGTTCCTCCTTATTTCCAGGTTGAATCTCTCCTTGGTCAGCTTCCATCCGTTATTCCTTGTCTGGCCTTCTGGTGCCTTGGAAAACAGCCTGACCCCCTCCTCTCTGTGGCATCCCTTCAAGTATTGGAACACTGCTATCATGTCTCCCCTGGTCCTTCTCTTTGCCAGACTGGCCATGCCCAGTTTCTGCAACCGCTCTTCGTATATTATAGTTTCCAGTCCCCTAATCATCCTGGTTGCTCTCCTCTGCACTTTCTCTAGAGTCTCAATGTCTTTTTTGTAGTGTGGTGACCAAAACTGGATGCAATACTCCAGGTGCGGTCTAACTAAGGCATGTTTATCAATTTGTGATCATCATCAATATAACATTAATTTTACTTTTTCCAAGTTCAGTAAGCACTTATCAGGCTGTGCATACTGGAATAGAAGACGTATAACATTTTTTTTAACAGAGAAATCCTTGCATATACTGTACTTCAAGGAAGGCTTGTGAGAAAGTCTATTCTATAGACATCGATCATTTATTTAAAAGAATCTTGTATCCAATTAAATTCCATCTTAAAGTTAAGAAACCTGCAGGGGAAAGACAAATGAGCATGGAATTGTCCATCAACTTTTGGAAGATTGTGTCAAGTTTTCTTGACAGACTTATTTCTATTTATTAATTAGCATGTGGAACTTTTATTTAGTTCCATTAAAGGTAAAGGTTCCCCTCGCACATATGTGCTAGTCATTCCCGACTCTAGGGGGTGGTGCTCATCTCCGTTTCAAAACCAAAGAGCCAGCGCTGTCTGAAGACGTCTCCGTGGTCATGTGGCCAGCATGACTGAACGTCAAAGGTGCATGGAACGCTGTTACCTTCCCACCAAAGGTGGTCCCTATTTTTCTACTTGCATTTTTTACGTGCTTTCGAACTGCTATGTTGGCAGAAGCTGGGACAAGTAACGGGAACTCACTCCGTTATGCAGCGCTAGGGATTCGAACCGCTGAACTGCCGACCTTTCGATTGACAAGCTCAGTGTCTTAGCCACTGAGCCACCGCATCCCTTTAGTTCCATTAGGTGATCGCTAAAGTCTGAAGATGATGAGATAGGATGGGATGGGATGGGATGGGATTTATTTATTTTATTTATTTATTTTGTGAGATTTATATACCGCCTCACAGTGCAAGCACTCTCTAAGTGGTTTATACCAGTAAGCAATGTATATTTATATTGCCCCCAACAATCTGGGTCCTCATTTTACCTACCTCGGAAGGATGGAAGGCTGAATCAACCTTGAGCCGGTGAGATTTGAATCGCTGACCTGCAGATCACAGTCAGCTAAAGTGGCCTGCAGTACCCCACTCTAACCGCTGCGCCACCTCGGCTCTTAGGATGGGACCGGAACGGAATGGACCAGACCGGACCAGGTCAGGTCAGATCAGGTCAGATCAGGTCAGATCAGATTATTGGCTGTCTTGCTGGATAGCCAAGAAAACAAACCAATGGATTATCCAACAAATCAACCCAGAATCTCATTCGAATGATCAGGCTCGAATCTTCCTACTTCAGACATATTATGAGAAGATCTAGATCTCTGGAGAGGATTCTGGGATGACTCCCCCAGATGTATCTCCAGATACCTCTCCAGATGTCAATTCAGAGGACGATGAACCAGTTCCAAGCATGTCTGGAGGGAAGTTGGTCAATGGCTCCGAGCAGCCGTCTGAGAGTGATTTTGGCTGAAGCACAGCTGAAGTAGGACAGCCCTGAGGCTTAAGGTGAGGAAAGCATGCAGCTGCTGCAGACGGTCAGCGAGGAGGAAGAACACATAGGACAGAGAAAAGGCAGGAGCAGAGAAGGTCAGCCTGGGGTATGTATGTTTGTGTGTGTGTGTGTGTTCCAGCATAACGCTGGAATGCCTGGGCCATTAAGGAGAGCGAGTGTGGTGTCCTAGGGCGGCAATTGTTTGTGATGTCACTTCCTTCGCAGCTTCCTCTGGAAAGCCAACCATGAAATTTGCCCTCCAGTGGACCAATGGGGAAGTCCCTGATGTTCCCTTCTCTTGGCAGAAGGTGGCCCCTGGTGGATTTCGTAGAAAGGGTGGGAAAGAGGAGCGCATGCAGGGGTGGGTTCTAACTTACCTCGCTGCTAGTTTGTTTCCTCCCATGCTGTGTGGGCACGCGCGCATTGCGCACTGCGCACATGCGCAGTGCCAAAAACCAAGCTTCTGCGCATGCGCAGAAGCCAAAAACAAGATGGCGATGATGTAGGCACCGCCATTAGAGCTGGTTCGGGGGCGTGGCCAACCGGAGATCGCTCCCGGTTCGGCAAGCAGGGGGAAGTTCCCGCTACCGGTTCTAAAGAACTGGTCCGAATCGGGAGCAACCCACCTCCGAGCGCATGGGAGGGGGAAGGGAGGGGGGAAGGGAGAGGATTGGCATAAATAAATACCCAGGCAACTCCGGATTATCAGCTAGTTACTAATAAAACTTGAAACACTCACAAAGGTTATCTCCTTCCCCTCTACCTTAATAGGTATTGCAACCCTAGCAGTGCTTAAAAGAGAACAATTCAGCATCCAGTTTCCCGCCTTCCATTCTTTCTCTTCTTTCAGCAAGTTTGGACAAGCTGCTTCCCTTGCACACTCCCTCAATCTCTCTCAAGGTTATTCTCCAGGGGACACAAAACTTACCAAGTTTTATGGCCTGCAAGAATTCAGGCCTTTAGCTAAGAGTTTGAGCTTTGCATTAAAACACACACACACACACACACACACACACCACATACTGGGCAAATAAACATACTCAAAACATTTACAAGCTGTGCTTCATCCAAGGAGCCAACCAGGAGTTTTGACAAATGTCGTATTTCATGATATTAAGGTTTGGTCTGGCAATAACGTAGCACAGCTATATTTTAAAAAGAGATGAAATGCTTTCAAATATTGTTTTCTTTGTTTTCAATGCTTTTATTTGCTGTTCTAGCAGCTCCGTAACCCTTTGAAGGTCTTTATTATCCAAGAGTTACTTGGGACCTATAAAAACGCTACTAGCAATCACCACTGTGCTGGTTCTTATCCTTGTGCAGTGTTTTCTTTTCT
>JALIGW010000006.1:6840661-6883161 GCA_023053685.1 Diadophis punctatus similis
AGATTTTCTCCAACTGTTGTTCTCCTGCAACTGGTATTTGGAATTATTTTGTTCCCATCCTCAAGGTATCATGGATTCTTCCACATTGATAGTCTTCAAAAATGTCCTTTATAAATGTATCCAAATCCTCTTTAAAACCATCCAATTATGTGGTACCACCACATCTTTCATAAGTTAGTTATTCTGTCAGGGTTCCGACAGATGCCCTAATTAATCATGAGCCTCAAGCCAGCCTCAAAAGAAATCCAGTTATTTATTAGGAGCTTCATGTTGGCATGTTCCCAAGTGAAGCCAGCTCTGACCCTACGTAATTTATGCCCCAATTATGACCCTGTTTCCCCCCTCCCCCCAGGGTGTTTCATCAATCACATTCGCCAATGGAGCAACTTCGCGGGTTGTAGAGGTCACTCCCCTCCGGCTGCTGTGGGTCACCCTTGGATACAGCCTTGAGAGAGATAAGCGTGGAATGTGCCTCTGTCTTTGGCTGGCTGTGGCGTTTCACCGGTCTCCCATCCACCCTGGCCTATGGCAACTTGGTAGCAGGCCAGGGAATGCTTTGCAAGTTGACATTTGCGTTGTGTGATTTCATTTTTTTATTGTTCTAGAACTTTTTCTAATCCCTAGTTTTTGAGAGAGGAGAATAACTTCTGGCCATCCACTGTTCAATAATATTTTTAAGCAATCAATCACATCTCTCTTCAGTTCTTTCTTTTCTAACCTAAACATCCAAAACCTTAAACTCTTTTTTTTTAACAAGAAGGAGGTTGAGGGAATGAAATTGTTGCAAGACCTCAGAGTGTGGTTGCGAGAAAAATTCAGAGAGGGGTTGCCCAAGGATACTCACCTGGAGACCTCCTGAAGGATTTTGATTTCTTGAGACTTGTTCCTTAGCGGTCTAGGAGGAGAGGAAAAACACACCTTTACAAAAGGAGGATCACGCCTGATTGAATAACAATGTACTTTCTGCAGCCAACAATTGGGGAAGCAAGGAGTTTCTCTTTATCCCCCCCAGGGCAAATAAAAAAAGAAAGGATGGTTGCAACAGTTGTCTGTTTTTATTCAGAGGCTGCAGAATGAAGAGAGACCTATAGCGGTAATTTCTTAATGCTGCAGCTTGCTTTCACTAAATAGTTGGTGTCCCCCCTCCCCCCCAAAAGGGAAGCTTCTTTCCATGTTAGGTAAAGGAGAGAAAAATATAGCTTAGTAACTGAATACCCATGCTCCACTACGAAACTATGTGATCAGGCTTGAAAATTAATGAGTAGTTACGATCGACCTCTCCTCTCCCCTTCTCTCCCTCAGCCTTGCCCCACAGAATCCTCCCCTATCCTATCCCCTTCTCTCACTCAGGATTGCCCCACAGAATCCTCCCCTATCCTATCCCCTTCTCTCCCTCAGGATTGCCCCACAGAATCCTCCCCTATCCTATCCCCTTCTCTCCAGAGTTACTTTCAGGTTGGGAGGGGGAGTAGAACGTCTAACTAATTAGCATCAGAGCGTGTTAATAACAATATAAGAAATACTAATGATCTGATGGTAGTTTTGAAAAATCCTTTCTTAGCGAGCACCTAGAAGCCAAATACGTGTCAAATTTCAAATTTGTAGGCTTTACAGTTCTGGAGATTTCGTGATCGTGGCATGAGTGGTTTTCGCAGATAGATAGATGATAGATAGATAGATAGATAGATAGATAGATAGATAAATAGATAGATAGATAGATAGATAGATAGATAGATAGATAGATAGATAGATAGATAGATAGATAGATGAGAGAGAGAGAGAGAGAGAGAGAGAGAGAGAGAGAGAGAGAGAGAGAGAGAGAGAGAGAGAGAGAGAGAGAGAGAGAGAGAGATCATCTTGCATCTTGTCAGCTGCCTCTGATGTCCTTAAGTAGACTAGGGGAGTGGCCAATTAGCCCCAAGTTGTACTCCCGAGGAGACCTCCTCTGGAGTAACCGTTCCTGCCTTTTGGCAGCTCTGTGCGCCCGTGCATTAAGAAGAGGTGCTGGAAGTTCAGAAGGCCCTGGCTTAACCTCTGCCTCTGGCACCGAGTCCTCGCCAGCCTCCTCACTGTACAACTCAGGTGCCAGCTGCACAGGCCACAACAAAAGCACAAGCTGGAGTCGTTTTGTTGCAATAGATCCTTAGCAACGGGGTGGGCTTTCAAAAATTCAGCAACGGGTTTTCTGCCCGGTTGCTGGGTGGGTGTGGCCATGGTGGGCGTGGCCTTGTCAGCCTCTTGCACCATGGGGGGACGGGACTGTTTTCGCCTTCCCCAAGCTCTGGAGGCTTTCCTCGAGCCTCTGGGAGGGCAAAAACTGCCTCCCCGTTCTCCGGAGGACCGTTTTCCCCCCTCCGAGCCTCCACATGGGCCCTGCACTTACCTCGCATCCAAAATGGGCCATGTGGAGACTCCTGGGAGGGGAGGGGAGGGGTAGGAGGGGAGGGGTGAGGCCAGCCAGGGGTGGGATTTGGAGGTTCTCCAAACTGGCCATAACATTAGCTACAGGTTCTCCCGAACCTGGGCGAACCCATAGCAACCCGTAGCAGCAACCCTTGCTTAGCAAGGATGTCAAACCAGACTTGGTAAAGAGGTCTGGAATTTGCTTGGAGAAAGAAAGAAGGAACGATGCAATATTTTAGAAGCTGTGCATGCTTTCATTTTCATTAATCAAACAATGGTCCTCTTGAAAAATTCATCAGAAGGGTATCAGATTGTCTCCTGGACCGAATAAAACTACCATCTTGAGAGCTTCCAAGCAGCCTACTCCTTATGAAAGCACACCCTCCGTTATTTAAAAATTGCCCCAAAATGGCAATCATTTTTCAGAATAACAGACTTGGGAGGGACCTTGGAGGTCTTCTAGTCCAGTGTTTTCCAACCTTGGCAACTTGAAGATATCTGGACTTCAACTCCCAGAATTCCCCAGCCAGCATTCGCTGGCTGGGGAATTCTGGGAGTTGAAGTCCAGACATCTTCAAGTTGCCAAGGTTGGGAAACACTGTTCTAGTCCAACCCCCTGCACAAGCAAGACATACTATTCTAAACAAATGGATGCCCAGGGTCTTCTTAAAACCTCCAGTGATGGAGCACCCGCAACTTCTGAAGACAAGCTGTTTCATTGATTGATTGTTTCCTCAGTCAGATAATTTCTCCTTAGTTTCCATCCATTGCTTATCATCTTGCCTTGTGTGGTTTGGAAAATAGGTTGACCCCCTCTTTTTTATGGCAGCTCCTCAAATATTGGGACCCTGCTATCATGTCTCCCCCAGTTCTTCTTTTCACTAGACTAGACATACCCAAATCCTGCAGCCATTCTTCCTAGGTTTTACCCAGTGGTGGGTTCCTACCGGTGCGGTCCACTCTATAGCACCGGTAGCGGCCCGCTGGTGACGTCACAGTACCGGTGCGGTTGGTTGCTGGTGCCTGGGCGCTGCCATTTTTAAAAAAAAAATTTAATTTTTTTTTTAATTTCTTCTGCGCATGCCCAGAAACCTGACAATTAAATCTTTCCCCGTCCCTTCGCTTGAAAATAATAAGAAGCTCACATTTGACACTTTCCTTCGCTTTTGCCTAAAGCTTCCCAAAGTGGGCTTTTTCCGAAAGCTTAACCTTTTATACTGTTAATTTTATACAGTTTTATACTGTTATTCTTTAGACGAAAACATTGAGGACTGTTAAAAGATACTGTTCTTTTAACAGTCCTCAATATTTTCGTCTAAGGAATCCATGACTGAAACCAAAAATGCTGTATGATACTTGCTTGTCTTTTAACTATAGCATTTTCTGCATATAAAGGTTGCTGTGTTGCCATGGTGTAACACACACTTTGTATGCAAAGCTTTTCATGTAAGCTATAAAATAGCAAAAATAGTAGTAGTAACATCTCTCTGAAATAACTAATATATGACCGGCAAGCCACGCCCACCCGGTTACATGGCTGGCAAGCCACGCCCACCCGGTCACATGGCTGGCAAGCCACGCCCACAAAATAAGCCACGCCCACAGAGTGGCAGTAAAAAATTAGGAACCCGCCCCTGTTTTTACCCTAACCCTTAATTATCTTTGTTGCTCTTCTCTACACTCTTTCCAGAGTCTCAAAGCCTTCTTAAAACTGGGTGCAATATTCCAAGTGTGGTCTTACTAAGGCTTTGTAAAGCCGTACTAACACTTCACATGATCTTGATTCTATCCCTCTGTTAATGCAGCCTTGGGTTTCAAATGATGGTATGGCCCCTATATTTTCTTTTTTTATTCATCTTGCTCTGCTTTAAATATTTGAATTCAGAAATGCCAGCGGCCATCTAGTAAACTGGGAAGCAAAGTTGATAGGAAACCCTCATTGGTTAGTATCCACCGTGTGGCAGATTTATGAAACGCTACCCTTCCATCATAAAATAATCGCTTGTTCTAAAACAAGCAAGCAAACAATCAATTCCTGGACATATACAATTGCAAAAAAAAAAAAAACCAGCAACTCAAACAAAGGCAACTAGTCATATATCAGCCCACTAGAGATCAATAAGCTCTCTGTTTTTATTACCAGCCTGAATTTGAACAATCCTGCTCTAGGCCAGACTCTGCACACAGAGGGTTGTCTTGTTTTATGGCTGTAATTGCTAGAAATTGCTCTTAAGTAATTGGTGTAGCTGATCTAATGTGGAGAAAAAGCCCAGAGAAACTGTTTCGAATACCTGAGATTAGTAGCCTCTTACAGGTAGCGTAACATTTGTAGCTAGCTTATTTTGATGGAAAAGATCATAGATCCACAAAGATTGCCAGTGTCATGCCCCAGCATATAACTTTTATATACTGTTGTTGCTCTCTAGCCCCATCTAATGGCCAGAGGGACAAATATGCCCCAACATACGATCTTTATATACTGTTGTTGCTCTCTAACCCCATCTAGTGGCCAGAGAGACAAATACCAAGTATATTGTTTGAAGCTGATCCCATCCCTTTACCCAATAGCCCACACTGTCAAAACAAATGTACGTGGGAAGCCAGAGTACATTTTCTTTAGCATTTGGAGAAGGCAGAAGCACAAAGAAGAATCCATCTTAATCTGTGGCACATGGTCATCCAAGGACAAACCCACATCCCACACACAGAGCATCGCTGGTGAGATTTAAATTGCTTGTATTTATTCATTGTTCTGTTTATCTTGTATTTGGTTCTCATTGTATGTATCCCTATTTTCCCCCGTTTCACCATATCCTGTTCTTTCAATAAAGCATTCAGATCTACGCACACGGTCTGTTTTATTGGAGGATAGGTGGGTTTAGCTGCATGTCGAGCTGCACGCAGACAAATGTGTAGTGAGGACAGAACAGCCAGAGTCACAAAAAGATCAGTGTGGTTTTTGACCAAATCCATTGCCTTTTTTAAAAAATATAACCTGCTTTAGTTTAATCGCACTGAATATATGTACTGTTAGAAGTCTCCATTCTTTAAAAAAAACCTCTGCCTCTCATTGGTCTCTTCTATCTTCTCCCTATTAATACGGAGAGAGAAGAAATACAAGAAATATATCCATGAGATTAGCCACAAGTGTTTGCTGTTCCTTTTTTCTCCCTGCAGGCTTGTTTAAGTCAGACAATTGGCTGATTCTGGCAAATTAGGAGGAGCAAGCAAAGGAGAAAGAGAGAAATCTCAAACTCCGATTAAAAAAAAAGTTTTGATTCAGCTCACCTTATTTTGGAAAGCGGTTTGCCAAGCACAACAACTAATCAGTTCACAGACGTTGCAATATACATTTTCAGAAATGGGTTGGGGCCAATAAAAATGTTTTGTACCAGCACTTGAGATTCTTCTTTCTCAGTTTTGTTTATTTCAATGCCTGCCCTTCCTTTTCACTGTAAAGCTAACAAGAGCCCAGCGCATAACAAGAGTCTGTAAACCGCATCAAAAGCACTCAAGGTTTTTATTTGAAATTCCTCCATTTCAGCTAAAATATGAGCAAGCAATTATGTGCAAGGAGACCCAGCAAAACAATATAAATCAAATGGATAATGCTTTGCATAGACAAAAGTATTGCCTGAAACCTCATGAAGAACACCAGGTTTGGCTCACTTTCAATCCAATTCAAGGACAAGGACAAGTATAAAAAGTGGAAAGAGGAGCAAATAACTAAGACAGAATATCAGCAAATAGCCCGAGCCTGTAAAGATGAAGTGAGGAAAGCTAAGGCTCACAATGAACAAAGGCTTGCAACAAAAGTAAAAAATAACAAAAAAAGCTTCTTCCAACATGTTAAAAACAAGAAAAAACTCAAGGAAACAATTGGTCCATTGTTGGGAGTAAGTGGAAAGGTGACAAGCAACAGGGAAAAAGCAGAGCTACTTAAATCATTTTTTGCATCTGTCTTTACACAAAGGGGAAAAACAGTCCAACCTATCAAAAACAGCGCCACAAAAAACAGATTAGGGCCACAAGTTAAAATAGGGAAGAAAATGGTAAGTGAACACCTGTCTACTCTAGATAAATTCAAATCACCAGGACCAGATGGATTACACCCCAAAGTTCTGAAGGAACTGGCAGACGAGATCTCAGAACCACTGAACTATATCTTTCAAAGATCCTGGAGCACTGGGGAACTGCCAGAGTACTGGAAAAGAGCTGATGTACACTAGTTCCCATCTTCAAAAAAGGAAAAAAATAGATCCAGGAAACTACTGATCTATCAGCCTGACCTCAATACCAGGGAAGATTCTGGAAAAGATAATCAAGCAACGAATCAGCGAACACCTAGAAGCAAACAAAGTAATAACCAAAAGCTAACATGGGTTTGTCAAAAACAGATCATGCCAGACTAATCTTATTGCATTCTTTGACAAAATGACAAAAATTAGTGGATCAGAGGAATACTGTTGATATAACTTACTTGGACTTCAGTAAGGCATTTGATAAAGTAGACCATAACCTACTACTAGAAAAAGTAGGAAAATGTGGGTTACACAGCATCACTACCAGATGGATTCATAACTGGCTGACCAACCGCACTCAACGTGTAGTGCTCAATGGAACTGCATCTACATGGAGGGAAGTATGCAGTGGAGTACCCCAAGGCTCTGTTTTAGGCCCAGTACTCTTTAACATCTTCATCAATGACTTAGACGAGGGGATAGATGGGGAACTCATCAAATTTGCAGATGATACCAAACTGGCAGAAATAGCCAACCCTCAAGAAGATAGGCTCAAGATACAGAAGGATCTTGACACACTTGAACATTGGGTGCTATCTAACAAAATGAAATTCAGTAGTGAAAAAAGTAAGGTTCTACATTTAGGCAAGAAAAACAAAATGCACAGGTACAGTATA
Source organism: Diadophis punctatus similis (assembly GCA_023053685.1). Classification (NCBI taxonomy): domain Eukaryota; kingdom Metazoa; phylum Chordata; class Lepidosauria; order Squamata; family Dipsadidae; genus Diadophis; species Diadophis punctatus. The sequence goes on from JALIGW010000006.1 coordinate 6,847,983, forward strand.
TGTGGTACCTTGCTCAACAGTAGTAACTGTGAGAGGGCTCTTGAAGTCCTAGTGGACAACCATTTAAATATGAGCCAGCCATGTGCAGCAGTTGCCAAAAAAAACCCAACACAGTTCTAGGCTGCATAAACAGAGGGATAGAATCAAGATCACATGAAGTTGTTAATACCAATTTATAATGCCTTGATAAGGCCACACTTGGAATACTGCATTCAGTTTTGGTCGCCACAATGTAAAAAGGATGTTGAGACTCTAGAAAGAGTACAGAGAAGAGCAACAAAGATGATTAGGGGACTGGAGGCTAAAACATATAAAGAATGGTTGCAGAACTGGGTATGTCTAGTCTGATGAAAAGAAGGACTAGGGGTGACATGATAGCACTGTTCCAATATCTCAGGGGTTGCCACAAAGAAGAGGGAGTGAAGCTATTCTCCAAAGCACCTGAGGGTAGGACAAGAAGCAATGGGTGGAAACTAATCAAGGAGAGAAGCAACTTAGAACTAAGGAGAAATTTCCTGACAGTGAAAACAATTAATCAGTGGAACAACCTGCCTCCAGAATTTGTGAATACTTCAACACTGGAAGTTTTTAAGAAGAGATTAGACAACCATTTGTCTGAAGTGGTGTAGGGTTTCCTGCCTAAGCAGGGGGTTGGACTAGAAGACCTCCAAGGTCCCTTACAACTCTGTTATTCTATATCAAGACAAATTGCATCATGCCTTCATTATATCCAGTGAGGGCATCTTTGTACCTTTGGAATGAAGTCATTTGAGAAGCCAGCAAAGCAGGTAGGCACATTTATTCTTGTTTTACTCTATTCCTTTTGAACTCTGAAAAAGAGGCCACTTTTTCCTTCCACTACAATAGAAGGTTCTTTCAGATCAACAGATCCGTGCCCTCCATTTGGCATCCTTCGACGTCATCTTCATTGCATTGATAAATTTCTCCCACCCTTTGCCCTGGATGCAATTGCATAACTTGGTCTACTGAATGAACAAAAGTCAGGAAAAAATGTTTCTACTTACTGAACGAGCTGGCAATTTTGAGTTTTGAACAACCTACAAGGCCACTGTAACAGCACAAGTGTGTTGTGATCAATCCGGGCCAAGAACAGGCCCCTCTCCCCTAAAAACAAACTATGCTATACTAGACAGAATAGAATGCCCCAATAAAGAAACTACCAACAACAGCCTAATCAAAGAACCACCAAGAACACTAGAACTTCAATCTGTAATTCATAAAATCATCTACCACAATGTCCTGCCTGTCAATGATTACTTCAGCTTCAACCGCAACAATACATGAGCATACAATAGATTCAAACTTAATGTAAACCGCTCCAAACTCGACTGCAGAAAATACAACTTCAGCAACAGAGTGATCAATGCCTGGAATGCACTACCTGACTCTGTGGTTTCTTCCCCAAACCCTGAAAACTTTAACCTTAGACTGTCTACAGTAGACCTCTCCCCATTTCTAAGAGGTCTGTAAGGGGCGTGCATAAGTGCACCATTGTGCCTACCCTCCCTGTCCTACTGTCCTATTGCTTAATTTACCTATACCTACTTTGCTAATGTTTATGTTTGTACCAATACCAGCTATCTTGTACATGTTTGACAAACAAACAAACAAATAAATAAAATAAAATAAAAATGAACAGGACAAGCCACTGATATGGAAACACAGAGTAAACCCCACTCCCTTCTAGCACTGATGATGTTACCTAGTTGGGTAATGAAATGTCTGCAAGCAAATAACCAAGCTCAGAGAGTACCAAGGACCCCAGCCATCGGTGGGCTTCAAAAATTTCAGCAATGGGTTCTCTGTCCGGTTGCTTGGTGGGTGTAGCCATGGTGGGCGTGGCCTAGTCAGCCTCCTGCACCACGGCAGGGTGTGTGTGTGTTCGCCTTCCTCATTCTCCAGAGGCTTTCCTCGAGCCGCTGGAAGGGTGAAAACTGCCTTCCCTGGGCTCCAGAGGCCCACCTGAGGCTGGAAACAAGTCCATTTTCGGACTTCCAGAACTTCCGGAAGGCCCATTTTCCCCCCTCCCCGAGTCTCCACACAGGCCCTGCACTTATCTCGCATCCAAAATGGGCCGCATCGAGACTCCTGGGAGGGGAGGGGTGGGGTGGGAGTGGCGGGGCGGGGCAGGGCAGGACAGGGAGGGGTGGGAGGGGCCAGCAGGGGTGGGATTTGACTGTTCACCAAACTGGGCATAACGTTAGTTATGGGTCCGCCCGAACCCGGACAAACCCATAGCAGTCCACCCCTGACCCCTGCAGTTCAGCCCTGAGCTAAAAATATTTTCTTTTATTGGTACTATAGAGAATAATCAGAAATGTAGAAAATACTAACCTAATTGCAAACTACATAAAAACGACCCTTCCTTCTCCAACTAAATCTACTTGAATAAGGGCTAAAATGTTGACCCTGACAAGGCCAATATTATACGCAATGATGTATTTGAGTCTTCCGTTTTAGAAGATTACAAAATGAAAGCACACCAGCAGAATACATAACAATGACAGCATTAAGTTAACCCGCCCAAGAAGAATAAAAATTAAATTAAAATAAAATAAGAAGGAAAAAAAATAAAAGGGGGACTGCTCCACCCCAACCTAAAAATCTTAACAAAATTGAACATATTACACTACTAAAGGATTAGGGTTTGGGCTGAAAGTAACCATGTATTAAACAGTCACTGGTTTTTAAAAAATACCATATAATACCAGGGGTGGGTTCCTGCCGGTTTGGACCTATTACACTACTAAAGGATTAGGGTTTGGGCTGAAAGTAACTGTGTATTAAACAGTCACTGGTTTTAAAAAAATACCATATAATACCAGGGGTGGGTTCCTGCCAGTTTGGACCAGATTGCCCGAACCGGTAGTGACCGCTGGTGATGTCACGATGGCGTCACAGATCCGGTTCAGTCGGTGCCAGTCCATGGACGCCGCCATCTTTTTGGGGGGAATGTTTTCCGCATTTTTTACTGTTTGGAAGTTTTTTCCTCTGCTGCTGCTTGAAAAAGGGCCCTCCCACCCGCCTGCCCCTGGGTTTATACTTACCTTTATTCCTTTGCCCGAAGCACAGCTGATCAGCTGTGTTTAGGGCTGATTATAGCTGTATTTAGGGCTGATTATAGCCAGTGAGCATGCGTGGAAGCAAAATTGCACGAGGGGACGTGCCCGTGCGCAGAGCGATCGCGCACGTGAAATGTCGCGATGCGAACCAGTGGCGAAGGTAAGTGGAACCCGAGGTGGCGCAGCGGTTAGAGGCAGTACTGCAGGCCACTTTAGTTGACTGTGATCCACAGGTCAGCGGTTCAAATCTCCACCGGCTCAAGGTTGACTCAGCCTTCCATCCTTCCGAGGTCGGTAAAATGAGGACCCAGATTGTTGGGGGCAATGTAAATATATACATTGCTTACTGGTGTAAACCGCTTAGAGAGTGCTTGCACTGTGAGTCGGTATATAAATCTCACAAATAAATAAATAAATAAATAAATAAACCCACCCCTGCATAATAATATATTAGAATCAGATGAAAAAGAAGAGAAGTACCTAATGATTTTCTCTGTTCATCTTAACAAATGGGGGGATGTAGCAACCATATTTTCTTCTTTCAGAGGTTTACTTTTCATTCCTAATCATTTGCTTCTCAGCTATTTAAAATAAACCGTTGAGATTCAAAGTGTTCCCTTGTTCTTTGAACACCGAGAAAGGCAACGGATAACCAAAGTTTCTTTCGTCGTGGTGAATTGTTTTATTCTAGATTCTTTTCATTTTAAAAAAAAGCACACACACACACACACACACCACCCTATTTTCAAAATGCAAGAAAAGTTGTCAGATGCTCAACAATAGTCACTTTCTTTCCAATAATATTGTCACAAAATTAATTAACTCAAATGTCATTCTCTTGTCGAAGGAGGCACTCTACAGAAGGGCCCTCAAGTGTTGCTATGTGTTTTGATTTTTAAAAGGGGCTCGATGGGGAAGCAATCATATTTTTCCCCAGAAATTCACTTTCGCGGTAGAACTAGAATGAAAGGAAGAGTCCCAAAACACGACAATGACCTTGAGAAAGCAAAAATCTCTCTTCATTTTTCAGGCTGTTTTTTAACCCCTGTTCGTTTTGCACGTTCTCCGCTTCGCTTAATGTAGGGTAGCTCTTACCCCGATCGTAAAGCCTGGAAACAGATGCTTGAAGGCATCTGCTTGCAATTTCTACAATATGTTCAGAATCTGCAGATGGGGGTGGTAGGATTGCCCAAAAAGTTTCACTTGTCTTCTTACAACCTTGTCAATCACTTCACAAAAGTTACCCATCTGCAAAACGCATATCGTTTGGAAAAGAAGGTGTCCTTTTCCAACAATCACAGACTGTCTCACCCACAGGGTTACTCTAGTCCAGTGATGGCGAACCTGTGGCACGCATGCCACAGGTGGCACGCAGAGCCATATCGGAGGGCAAGCGAGGCGTTGCCCTATGTCAGCTCCAGTGCGCATGCGCATGCTGGCCAGCTGATTTTCGGCCTTGAGGAAGGCCGTTTCACCCTCCCGTTTCACCCTGAAGCTCCGGAGTGCGAAAAACAGCCCAACAGGCAAACCGGAAGTTCGGAAAATGGACTTCCGGTTTGCCCGTTGTGCTGTTTTTCGTACTCCGGAGGCTTCAGGAAGCTTCCCCGAAGTCTCCGGAGTGCGAAAAACAGTACAACGAGCAAACCAGAAGTCCATTTTTCTGAACTTCCGGTTTGGCCATTTTTTCACCGTCCCAGGCTTCAGTGAGGCCTGTGCACATGCGCGAGAGGGTTGTGCGCATGCGCAGGGGACAGTGCGGAGGGTGCGCATGCGTGGGGAAAGGGAATGGGTGTGGACACGTGCGCACGCACACACCCTTTTGGCACGCGAAACAAAAAAGGTTCGGCATCACTGCTCTAGTCCAACCTGGGCCACTTTAAAACTTGTGGACTTCAACTCCCAGAATTCCTCAGCCAGCCTTGTGGACTTGTGGGCTTCAACTTGCAGACAAGTCCACAAGTCTTAAAATGGCCAAGATTTTGCCATCCTGCTCTAGACATTTAACAAGAAAGAGGCAGAGATGAAATCCGGTCAGTCCTAGAGGAGATCAACCCTGACTGCTCTTTAGAAGGCCAGATCCTGAAGATGAAACTCAAATACTTTGGCCACCTAATGAGAAGGAAGGACTCACTGGAGAAGAGCCTAATGCTGGGAAAGATCGAGGGCAAAAGAAGAAGGGGACGGCAGAGAATGAGGTGGCTGGATGGAGTCACTGAAGCAGTCGGCATGAGCTTAAATGGACTCCGGGGGATGGTAGAGGACAGGAAGGCCTGGAGGAACGTTGACCATGGGGTCGTGATGTTGTTAGACTTTGCAACTAACAACAACAACAAGAGATGAAATCCAGAAAGCAAATAGACGCAAACTGACATTAATGTTTAAACTCAATGGTCTAAATGGACAACTCCATTACTTTATCTTCTGTAACATGGGTCTCAGGTAGAGAAGTGTAGGATCTTCTGAAGTATAATTGTGAGCTTCCTCAAAGCTTCCTTGCTTCTTTCAAAATTCCTGGTCTTTGGGCTACAAACTCCTAATGCCCCAAGTTTTCATTTTAACTTGTTGCCATATTCAGCTGGTATAGTAAGATGGCAATAATCACTGGGAAAAGTTGAGAACTCAAGATAATCAGTAGTGGGTTCCTACCGGTGTGGTCCACTCTATAGCACCGGTAGCGGCCCGCTGATGATGTCACAGTACTGGTGCGGTTGGTTGCCGGCGCCTGGGCGCCGCCATTTAAAAAAAAATTAAATTCTTTTTAAAAATTTCTTCTGCTCATTTATTTATTTTATTTATTTAGACGCTCTTATAGGCCGCCCAATCCCATGGGACTCAGGGCGGCGTACAGCATGAATAAGAAGCGTACATATAAAAACAGTAATCATAATTTAAATTAAAATATAATTAAAAAGAAAAACATTATAAACACAACATTCAGGGGGAATCTGATTATCCTATTTACCCCATCTGCCGGAAGAGCCATGTTTTTAAGGCTTTACGGAAGGCCAGCAGGGTGGGGATGGTCCGGATCTCTGGTGGAAGTTGGTTCCAGAGGGACGGGGCTCCCACAGAGAAGGCCCTCCCCCTAGGCCCCGCCAGTCGGCATTGTTTGGCCGACGGGACCCGGAGGAGGCCCTCTCTGTGGGACCTAACCGGTCTTAGGGAGGTATGTGGTAGGATGCGGTCCCGCAGGTAACCTGGCCCTGAGCCATGTAGGGCTTTAAAGGTAACGACCAACACCTTAAATTGCAACCGGAGACTAATTGGTAGCCAATGCAGCTGGCGAAGGAGAGGTGTTACGTGGGTGTATCTTGGTACACCCACTACAGCTCGCGCAGCTGCATTCTGTACCAACTGGAGTCTCCGGATGCTCTTCGAGGGTAGCCCCATGTAGAGCGCGTTACAGTAGTCTAGCCGTGAGGTGACAAGGGCATGAGTGACTGTGAGCAAGGCCTCCCTCTCCAAGTAAGGTCGCAATTGGTGCACAAGACGGATCTGTGCGAAGGTCCCCCTAGCCACAGCTGAAAGATGTTGATCCAATTTTAGCTGTGGGTCTAGGAGGACACCCAAATTGCGAACCTGTTCTGAGGGATTCAATTTTTCTCCCCCAAGAACCAAGGAGGGACAGTCGACATAGTCCTTGGGAGGCAATATCCAGAGCCACTCAGTCTTGTCTGGGTTGAGCCTGAGTCTGTTCACTCCCATCCAGACCCTCACATCGTCCAGGCAGCGGCACATTACATCAACTGCTTCACTGAATTGACACGGGGTGGAGATGTACAACTGGGTATCATCAGCATACTGCTGATACCTCACCCCATGTCGTCGGATGATCTCACCCAGCGGTTTCATGTAAATGTTAAACAGGATGGGCGAGAGGACCGAGCCCTGTGGCACCCCGCAAACCAGGGGCCTAGGGGCCGACCTCTGTCCTCCTGTCAACACCGACTGCATCCTATCAGAGAGGTAGGAGGAGAACCACCGTAGAACAGTGCCTCCCACTCCCATCTCCCCAAGACGATGCAGAAGGATACCATGGTCAATGGTATCGAAAGAGGCTGAGAGGTCAAGTAACACCAGGATGGAGGAATAACCCCCATCCCGGGCTCGCCAGAGATCATCCATCAGCGCGACCAAAGCAGTCTCCGTACTGTAGCCGCGCCTGAAACCCGATTGAAAGGGATCCAGATAATCAGTATCCTCCAATAGCCGCAGGAGTTGGAGCGACACCACCTTCTCAACAACTTTACCCAAAAAGGGTAAGTTGGAGACTGGACGGAAGTTTTTTAAATTCGCTGGGTCCAGGGAAGGCTTCTTGAGGAGGGGCCTCACCACCGCAGCTTTTAAAGGCTGTGGGATGGATCCCTCTCTCAAAGAAGCGATCACAACTGCCTGGAGCCAGCCGCGTGACACCTCCCTGCTGGCAGAGACCAGCCAGGAGGGGCACGGGTCCAATAAACAGGTGGAGGCGCTCATCGCTCCTATGGCCTTGTCCACATCCTCAGGAGTGACAGGCTCAAACTCGTCCCATATAACAGGACTAAGACTCGCCCCTGTCATCTCGGCTTGCCCTGTCCAAATGGAGTCCAGGTCTGTCCGAATCTGAACGACTTTATCCGCCAGAAACTGAGAAAATTCCTCAGCTCTGCCCTGCAAGGGATCTTCAACTCCCCCCTTGGCTAGGAGGGAGCGAGTCACCCTAAACAGGGTGGCTGGGCGGGAGTCGGCGGACGCAATAAGAGCGGAAAAATGCGAACATTTTGCCGCCCTTATCGCCACTAAGTAAGACTTAATGCAAGTTCTTAAAAGTGTCCGGTCAGACTCAGCTTTACTGGCTCTCCATCGTCGCTCTAGGCGTCTCTTTAGGCGCTTCATCTCCCGGAGCTCCTCAGTAAACCAAGGAGCCCTCCGGGATCCGCTACCACGGAGAGGCCGCAAAGGCGCAATCCGATCTAAAGCCCCCGTTGCCGCCCGATTCCAGGCAGCCACTAGAGCATCAGATGAATCGTGTACCAGGGAGTCAGGTATTTCCCCAAGTTCCCTCTGAAATCCTTCAGATTCCATTAGGCGCCTGGGGCAGAACCACTTAATCGGCCCCGCCTCCTTGCGGTGGAGGAGTGGAGCCATGAAATCCAACCTCAGAAGGAAATGATCTGACCACGACAAGGGTACTGTGACTAAACCCCTCAGCCTCAGATCATCTCTCCACTGCCCCGAAAGAAACACAAGGTCAAGTGTGTGACCTCCCTCATGAGTCGGACCCTGAACTACTTGGGTCAGGTCCATGGTTGTCATGGAAGCCATGAACTCCTGGACTGCCTCCGAGGTTTCACCGGGCGATGGCAGATTAAAGTCCCCCAGCACCATCAACCTGGGGAACTCAATCGCCAGCCCTGCTACCGCCTCGAGCAGAACAGGCAGGGCCTTTGCAACGTAGCTAGGAGGCAGGTACGCTAGCAAAAGGCCCACCTGGATCCCTAAGTCCAACTTCAGAAGGAGCGTCTCACACCCAACAATCTCCGGGGCAGGGCTCCTTCGAGGATTAAGGTTCTGGCGAGCTATAATCGCCACTCCTCCACCCCTTCCCTGGGGTCGCGGCTGATGCTGAACTGAGAACCCGTCCGGGCACATCTCGGAGAGGGGAACCCCCCCCTCCTGGCCTAGCCAGGTCTCAGTAATACATGCCAGGTCCGCCCCCTCTTCCAGGATTAAATCCCGTACAAGGGGGGCCTTGTTGGTAATTGACCTGGCGTTCAACAGCAGCAGCTTGAGCCCAGGGCCCTGACATCCCTGGTTACCAGGACCTCGGGTTGAGCAAGATGGAACCAAACCAGAGGGGCCAGAACAAGAAATCGCTTGAAGACAGCGAGTTCTCGTTCCCCGAGAGCGGCCTACCCCTCTGCTCCCGCCATACCTACCTCTCCCTGTTATGACCGTAATCCTCCCGTCCCCCATCCCATCAGAGATCCACTCCCCTCCCCTACTGGTCCCCCCCTCTCCCGACAGACCATGCATACCATTCATACTACACCTGGGAATGAACCTAAGTCCCCCTCCACTTCTGTTTCCACACTCAGCAGAGGGGGACAAAGACCAAACCCCCGGCTTACTCATTCCACTATAATCCATAAAACTCTATCACACAATCATAACCATTCATAGCCCACACCATAACCACAGTCACACTGCTTCTGGGGTAAAAATTGCAAGGTTACTTATCACAAATGTTAAAATCAATAAAATTAATAAGGAGCATGTAAAGATAATCTCATTAAAAATTAAGTCAATCCAAGAGTTCCAGTGTCCAGTCATGGGAAGCCAATAGTGTATCTCCTTATCCAGATGGTATCTATAAATCACGAGCTCTCTCCCTCCAGAGTTCGATGTCAATCTGTCATAGGGGGAGGTCCCCCATAAATAAGGGGGGCCTAAGGAGGGGGAACTGGCCACTGTAGCAGTCCAGATGGTGGGCCCAGTCATCAGTGCGGCCCCAATAATAAACACAGGTGATTCAGTGGTGCTGGCCTGCATAGCAGTATTGTTCAAATCCCGTTTCCAGGCTGTAGAAGGCACGGTGCTCGGCCGATGTTCCCACGGCATTCCAGTCGCCTCTAAAATGGCGACCTCCTCCGGCACTGCGCATGCTCTGCCTTCCTACCCCACAGTGAGTCCAAGCAGGGGAGGATGGCTGAGGGAGCGCATGAGACGCTGAAAGAATGGGCGGCAGGAGCCATCTCCATTCCCCTCCCTTCAGCAGTCCGAGAAGCCACGAACGCGCGGTGATGATCCTAGGCATTTTCGCACGTTCTAGGCTTCTCGAGCTGCTGAGGGGAGGGGGAACGGGCAGCTGGAGCCTAGGATCATCGAAGGGGAGAAGCATTCAGGCCGGATGGAGCCTCCTAGAAGAACTGCTGCTTGCTGCTTGCTGCTCCCGCTGCGGGGGGCTGCATTGTGGGTGGGCAATGCCCCCCCGCTTCTCCGGCCGCTGCCAAGCTCCCGAGGCCCATGCCCACCCAGTCACATGGCTGGCAAGCCACACCCACAAAATAAGCCACGCCCAGAGTGGTAGTAAAAAAATTAGGAACCAGCCCCTGAAGATAATGATGTTGCCTTGAGCCTCACCAGATTTCTTAGATCCAATGATAGATAGATAAACAATGGTCAGCCTAAATTAATGCTTTTTCAAAGTTTGTTCTTTCAGCCTCCTACTCTTAAATCCTTTCCTAGCCTGTCTATTGTATTATCAGAGGTTTAGCAACAGCTGCCCTAACCCTCACAAAGATAAATGGGAAGCTAAAACGAATGTATCCAGTTGCTAAGAGTTCTGCAGCCTAACTCCCTTCTTCCTTTTCAATAAATCTGTTTAATAAGATGCTGGAAGAATGTAGCTTGCTTGTCAGTAAAGTAGGAGTTTGACTGAATGTACTGAAATTGATGGCCGCTGTAACAAGGATAGCATTCAGCAAAGTGGGACTGGCTCAACAGAAATTATCTCCTTCAAGGTATATGGAACCACACAGTTTTCTCACCTGCCATTGCTCGATTGATGTCAAAGGTGACCCAAAGGTGCTGCATTAGACCACTTCGTGGCTGATATTATGCAAAAAAGGTGGTTGATTCTGAAACCTTTTATAGCAATAGCATTTAGACTTATATACTGCTTCATAGTGCTTTACAGCCCCCTCTAAGTGGTTTACAGAGTCAGCATCAGAGGTGAAATGCTACCAGTTCGGACCGATTCACCCAAACCGGTAGTAAAAAAAATGCTACCAGTTCAGGTGAACGGGTATATCCGACGATCAGCTGTGCGACGATCAGCTGTGCTGCGTGATCTAGATTAGCTAGAAAGCAGGATTTCCTGCTTTCTAGTTAATCTAAATTGCGCAGCACAGCTGATCCCCCCCTTCGCTGTTCTACTTATCTTTGCAGACTATGGTGGCTTCAAAATACTCCTTTTTCAGCGCTGCACGGTAGTGCCTGCAGTGCACAAAGCACACATAAAGCGAACTGGTAGCAGACTTCAGAGGATTTCACTCCTGGTCAGCATATTAATATCCAGAGGTATTTTACAAGAAGAGTACTCAACTCCTCTGCTCACAATAAAATTCCTTATCCCTGTAGACTTGAAATTTTAGGCCTGGATAACTTTGAACTATGCCGTCTTCGTTCCAACCTAAGCTTAGTACACAAGATCATCTACCTTAACTTCCTACCTGTTAATGACTACTTTAATTTCAACTGCAATAACACTAGGGCTATCAATAGATACAAACTAAATGTATTCCGCTCTAATCTTGATTGCAGAAAATACGACTTCTGCAATACAGTAGTAAATGTCTGGAACACTTTACCTGATCCTGTTGTTAGTTTCTCTAACCCCCATACCTTTTACCTTAAACTGTCTACGGTGGACCTTACACGTTTCTTAAGAGGTCCCTAAGGGGGCATGCATAAGCGCACCAACGTGCCTACTGTCCCTGTCCTACTGTACCCATTTGTATGTACTCGTTTTATGTGTTTATGGCTATGTTTTGCTTCTTTATATCCATTTATTTGTGCCATTTTTTTCATGTGTCCTGTTTCCTTGCACTTGTTGACAAATAAATAAATAATAAAATAATAATAAAATAATAAAATAAATATTGCCCCCAACAATCTGGGTCCTCATTTTTGCCAACCTTGGAAGGATGGAAGGCTGAGTCAACTTGGAGCCAGTCTAATACTCTGAATATTCCCAAAAAAAATTTACTCCCCCCACCCATCCTCTTTAATGAGTTAACTATTAGTCCCATACCAAATGAAAAGAAGGACTAGAGGTGACACAATAGCAGTATTCCAATATTTGAGGGGCTGCCAGAGAGAAGAATGGGTCAACTTATTCTCCAAAGCACCTGAAGGCAGGACATGAAGCAACAAATGGAACATTATCAAGGAGAGATCTAACCTAGAACTAAGGAGAAATGTCCCGACAGTGAGAACAATCAATCAGTGGAATGATTTGCCTCCGGAAGTTGTGGATGCTCCAACACTGGAGTTTTTTTTAAGACGAGATTGGAAAAACATTTGTCTGGAATGCCGAGGTGGAGCAGCAGTGAGAGGCAGTACTGCAGGCCACTTTAGCTGACTGTGATCCGCAGGTCAGCGGTTCAAATCTCACCGGCTCAAGGTTGACTCAGCCTTCCATCCTTCCGGGGTAGGTAAAATGAGGACCCAGATTGTTGGGGGCAATATATAAATATACATTGCTTACTGGTGTAAACCGCTTAGAGAATGCTTGCACTGTGAGGCGGTATATAAATCTCACAAACAAACATAACAATAACAATAACAATAACAATAACAATAACAATAACAATAACAATAACAATAATAATAATAATAATAAATAAAAATAAAAATAAATAATAAAAATAAAAATAAAAATAAAAATAAAAATAAAAAATAAATAAAAATAAATAATAATAAATAATAAATAAATAAATAAATAAATAAATAAATAAATAAATAAATAAATAAATAAATAGATAAATAAATAAATAAATAAATAAATAAATATAGGGTCTCCTGCTTGAAGTGGCCAATGGACTAGAAGAACTCCAATGTCCCTTTCAACTCTATTATTCTGTTATCTATCCAATGCCTATGTTTCTGAACAATAATTCCTACCCCATCAATATTTATTTTCTTAAAAGTCAAGCTGCAACAAACACCGCATAGCTCTCTGCATAATCAAATGAGTGACAATTCCACAGTCAACCAGCCATAATTCTTAAACCCCAGTTAGTAAACATTTATCTTAGTCAGACTTTTTCCCAGTCTGGTCCTTCCATTCCTTGAGGCATGGTTTATGCTCACCTGTTCTGTTTGCTCCACATTTTATTATTCCTTCCCTGTCAAGTAGCCTACTCCTGCAAGTCTGAAATCACTTGTAAATCCTGTTGATTTCGTTGGGATTTATATGGTCACAAGTCATTTGAGGATTGCAGCTTTAATTTCCACCAAGGGACTTAGATTTATGAGAGGGAAGGGGTTTTCGTCCTCATGAATAGGCAGCAACAGAAAAGTAAAGGTCATAAAAATGAAGTTATGGAAAGAGAATGGTAAGCTCTCAATAGAATATATGCGGGAAAATAGTTGATAAACGACAGCTGAGTGCAAGGAGGATCAAGAGAGGCAGTTGTAGAAGATATTCAAAAACTAGGAGTTTGATGTGGAGCAAAGGCAGGGCAAACAAGAAAGGAAGGTTAAAAAATTAAAAAGACCTAAGGGATTGGACTAATGAGGTGATAAGATTTGGTGTCAAACTCAGGGGTGGGTTCCTACCGGTGTGGTCCAGTGCGCAGCTCCGGTAGGTACCCACCGATTACACAATTTGCACGTGTCTGCTCCGGTGCCATCTTTGCCAGACAGTCATGCACGTCGCCATCTTTTTGAAAGAATTTTTCAGCTTTTTTGCTTCTGGCATGCGCGGAAGCAAAATCTCACCAAAATCTCACGAGGGAAAGCGCGAGAGAGAGATTTCAGCTAGATTTCAGTGAGATTTCAGTGAGATTTCAGCGAGATTTCAGCGAGATTTCAGTGAGATTTCAGCGAGATTTTGCTTCCGCGCATGTGTGGAAGCAAAATCTCACTGAAATCGCACACACGTGCATCCCCTCGCGAGATTTCAGCGAGATTTTGCTTCCGCGCATGCGCAGAAGCAAAATCTCGCCGAAATCATGCAAGGGGGCACGCGTGTGTAGCGCGCACACACAAAACATGGAGATGTGCGCACAATGCACTGGTATCGGTAAGTAAGCAACCCGCCCCTGGTCAAACTGTACCCAGTGTTGCTACAGGAGTGAACAATCAGCCCACATCCAGAGCCTGAGGAGATTCAAATTTAATGCCACTTTTAGAAAAATCAACATGGGTGGGCAACAAAAAGATTGTGTGTCAATGTAGAGTAGGGCAAATAGCATCTTATGTAAAGTATACTCAAACCTGACAATGTTGTGTCCACTCGGGGGGGAGGGGGGGTTAGGCATCTAAGAGGACAGATTCCAGGTTTCTATAGAAGGAGTGGCAGCACCTCGGGGAGGAGTCAAAAGAGGAATTAGCCTAGAGCAGAGGTGTCAAACTCAATTTCATTGAGGGCTGCATCAGGGCTGTGGTTGACCTCGGGGGACTGGGCAGGCATGGCCAACTGGGTGGGCGTGGCCAACTGGGTGGGTGTGGCCAGCCTGATGCCACTCCCCAAACTGCTGGCATGCTTCCTCTTTGCATTGGGTAGACCGGGCCAAAGCCACACTGCCCCGATGTTTCCTCTTCGCATTGGATAGACTGGGACGAAGTGACGTGGGCGGGCCCCTTACATTTTCCAGGACGGCCCTGTGGGCTGGATCCGACTACATCACAGGCTGGATCCGTCCCGCAGGCCTTGTGTTTGACACTCCTGGACTAGAGTCTCTACGTAGCCACAAACAGACTGAGTCCAACCTCTCTTGAATACCATACCATTCATGCTTATCTAATGTCAGGATAGTGCTGTTAGTTGAGTGGATTCTTATGCACAGGCCTGATAGTAATAAATCAGTTTAATTGGAACATCACGTGTGGTCTTGATTTTTTGTGCCTGACATTTTTGTTTTGTTTTCCTCCCTTCCTGTGGGACTATTGTCAACCACGAAAAAATCCAAAGGAGCTACATAACTTGACTAAGATCTGTTTATCTGCATTATCTGAAGGAAAAGAAGAGAGTGTCAGGGTTCCAAATAGCATCCAGAACTAAATCAGAGTCCCAGGCAAAGTATTCCTCAAAGTTCCAATTTATTAACAGAACCATGTTGGTACATCTGTGATAAACCCAAATCTAAAGCTATGAGGGTTTCTCCACCAGTTTAAAGTTCATTCCCTTGTTCCCACACCCAAAAGTTCATCACATTGGCCATTCGTCTTCTGCCAATGAGTCCGTTACTCCCATCAGCTCTGGGCAGGTGCCGAACAAAGGATGACCTTGAGAGCTAGAAGGAATTTGTTAGGGCTACCTCTCTACATTCCTCATGCAATAGCCGCTCCCAAATTCCCACAGCAAAATACATTCTAAGCATAAAGTGTGGCAGGTCAAAGTCTCTAATAAAATATGGCTTCGGCCTGACAGAGAGACTTGCATATTGGTGTTTTCTGAAGGCATGATAGAGGCAAGACCTTTTCATTCTGGAGTATCCCAGAGGTGTCAAACTCGCAGGCCGGATGCGTTCATGCTCTGGCCATGGCCACACCCGAGTTTAGCAAACGGGGGGAAAGTTGCGGTACATCAAGTGACAACGCTGTGATGATGCGCGTTTGACACCCCTGGAGTATCCTCACTGAGGAAGTCCAAATATAGAGAAACTGAGTCCCTAAACATGCAGTCATCACAGACGTTCTATGACAGGGGTGTCAAACTTAATTTCATTGAGGGCTGCATCAGGGTTGTGGTTGAGCATGGAGGGGTGGGGGGCTGGGTCAGGGGCGGGTTCCTAATTTTTTTACTACCACTCTGTGGGTGTGGCTTATTTTGTGGGTGTGGCTTGCTGGCCATGTGACTGGGTGGGTGTGGCTTCTCAGACTGTTGAAGAGAGGGGAACTGAGATAGATCCTGCCATCCATTCCCTCTCCCCTCAGCAGCTTGAGAAGCTGCAACATGCCTAGGATCATCACCGCGCATTCGTGGCTTCTTGGACTGCTGAAGGGAGGGGAATGGAGATAGCTCCTGCCACCCGTTCTTTCAGCGTCTCACGCGCTCCCTCAACCATCCTCCCCTGCTTGGACTCACTGTGGGGTAGGAAGGCAGCGCATGCGCAGTGCCAGAAGCTCAACTTCTGGGCATGCGGAGAAGAATTTTTTTTAAAAAAAATATTTTTTAAAAAAAAATGGCGGCGCCCAGGCACTGGCAACCGACTGCACCGGTACTGTGACGTCACCAGCAGGCCACTACCGGTGCTATAGAGTGGACCGCACCTGTAGGAACCCACCACTGGGCTGGGTGGATGTGGCCGAGTGATTGCAGTCAACTGGATGGGTGTGGCTAGCGTGGGCATGGCCAGCTCGATGTTTCTCACATTGGGGGTGCGCCTGTGGCAACCCGGGTGGGGGTGGGGGATCTATTGTCTCCAGTGCAGGCCCAGGGAGCGGGGTAGGGTGACCCCTTAAGACTGACTGCATTTCAACCCGGATGGCCGCCACCAAGTTGTAGATCAAAACCCGGCTGGGCTGGGCTGGGGCCGAGGCGCATGGGGCCGGTCCTTCGCTGTTTCCAGGGCAGCCCCACGGGCCAGATCTAACCACATTGTGGGCCGGATCTTGAGTTTGACACCCCTCTTCTAAGAGATGTCAGACGGCAGCATGGGATCTCAGTCTATGAGTGCCTTAATAGGTTTGCCTCCTGGCAACTACCCAGCCTGTCAACCTGTGACGGAAAATGGAACTGTAAACTGTGGAAGATGCCAGATTAAGGACATCTGAATGACAGAAGACTATGCAAAACTGCCATTTCCTCCTTCAATGACATTAATCAGCACAGTTCCCAAGCAGAGAAAGAAAATTAGGGCAGCCGGAGCTCATTTACTTGCAGTGATTTTTTTTTAAATGCTTAAAATAAACATAGTTATTAATTGTGGAGCTCAAGCAGAAAGCAAAAGAAATGCCCAGCGGTCTAGGGCATTTTGGATTAGATGGTTGGACTGCTAGGAAGTCCTAAATAAATAGTACCTTCCTTCCAGCTTGTTACCAAACTGTGTACAATTACATTTATTGCTGTGTGCAAAACAAGGAATTTAATTTATTATCTCAGCAGTGCCAATGTTAAATAAAACCACCAGAACAGAATAGGGAAATAGCCATTGAGAGCAATCCAAAACAAGAAAAAGAGGGCGTTTGTTTTATCGCTGTGAAGACCTGCATACAAAAACGGAGATGAAAGCAAGGACGGCCCTCCCCATAATTCTAGTAGGATGCAGAAGCTAACAAGCCAACTTCCAGGTTGCACATTCTTTGATGCCGTAGATTAAACTGCAATCCGTCACTTCAAACCCAAGCTAGGATGATCCTTAACTCAGAGTGTATTTTTGAGATATCTACAGAGAAGGATCTCATGAAGAACAACAGACAGTGGTGGTATTCAGCCGGTTCTATCTGGTTCGGGCGAACCGGTAGTGGCGACTGAAGGTGGCCCCACCCACCCACCTGGACGTAATGACGTCCCATTTATCCACTTTATCGAGACTATGCGCATGCGCGGAAGGTCATGCGCATGCGTGGAGGCGGTCACATTTGCGAACTGGTAGGGAAGGTACCATATTTTTCGGAGTATAAGACGCGCCTTAGTTTTGGGGGAGGAAAATAGGGGGGGAATCTACCTACCAGGTATTCATCTGGCTAGCGTCCTTAGTCTGGTCAGCTTCAGCACATTATTTTATCCCCTGGTTAGGGCTGAAAAAACCTTATTCGGAGAG
Organism: Diadophis punctatus similis; assembly: GCA_023053685.1. Lineage (NCBI taxonomy): Eukaryota > Metazoa > Chordata > Lepidosauria > Squamata > Dipsadidae > Diadophis > Diadophis punctatus. The sequence goes on from JALIGW010000006.1 coordinate 6,865,540, forward strand.
AGTAACAATGAAAGAGCCAGCAAGCCGGGAAGAGCTGGGAAGAGCATTAGCACCTCGTTAGGGCTGGAAAGAAACTCTGAAAAATACGGTAAGTAAATACCACCCCTGACAACAGACAATAGAATCCTACAGTGAAGGATCTCATGGAGAGCAATGTAAATCTCCATTAGATCCTTCTCCTCCTTCTACTTGCCATCCATGAGATCCTTCTACTCATTCCATTCACCATCCACAATTCCATTTCACTGTAAACCTTTTCAAGAGCTTTCTTTGAATCTCATTTCCAACAGGACCTGTTTAGCGGTACAATGGATCCAGCACTCAGAGAATTGTGTTGCAGTGGCACACCTTTAGGATCAAATAAAAAAAGCAGGAAGCACCAAGCAGGAAGTTCTTCCCTGCCATCGAAAAGGATGAGCCAAAGAATGAAAATGAGATTTCTGCCAAGGACTATACAGAGGAACGATCAGTTCCCTGTGGATTAATGTTTCCTGCCTTTGCTCTTCACACAAAGGTTACAAATATTTATCTTGTCAGCAGGCCCTGCACAATAATTAAAGGCAGGCCATATAGTCTAAATCATGCTACTTGTTAGCCTTTCAATGCAGACACCCTTTTTAATAATCCGTGCATTCTTAATGTCAACAATAGCTACTTGAGATTGTCGTTGAAACATTTAGATTTTTACTGCCCCACCAAAAGTACTCAACAGATATATTCATAATCTGTTCATTGATTGCCATTGTAGATTAGACACACCATTAGACACACCAACTCATTTTTAATTTGTTAGTGCATGCGGTGGTACCTTGGTATTCAGCTGCTTTGAAACTCATCGAATTTGGTATTCAACACATTTTGACATGAAAATTTTGTCCCGGTACCAGGGGTGAAATGCTCCCGGTTCGGGTGGGCCGGTCGGTCGGTCGTCGTCAAGCCAACAGAGACAATAGCGATCGCAGCACGATCCTTCCCCCGCCCGTTTCCCCTGCCCGCCTGGACGCCGCCATTTGGGTTCTTTTACCCTCTGCACATGCGCAAAGTGTTTTGTGCGTGCACAGAGGGTAAAAGAACCCATGGCGGCGTCCAGGCGGGCGGGGGAAGCAGGTGGGGGAAGGATCGTGCTGCGATCACTATCGTCTCTATTGTCTCTACGACGACCGACTGGCCCGCCCGAACCGGGAGCATTTCACCACTGCCCGGTACTCATTGTTTGTTTGGTAGTCAATGCACAAGTTAGAAATTGTTGGCCTCAGCTGCCTTGTGACTCACTACATTATTCCTTATGTGAACATTTTATTTGGTACTCATGGTTTTAGGTACTCATCGCACCTCCTCTAACCAATTAATGATGAGTACTGAGGTACTACTGTACTTGTAGATTCACATCCAGTTCAAACCATCCTTGTAGCCTTATCATTTTAAAGAGTAGCCCTGTTTTCTCCAACACAAATAATCAAATGTGCCTGCAATCCAACAGTGTTCAGCATGGGTTCAAGGCAGTGGTGGGTTGTTACCGGTTTGGACCTGTTCGCATAAGCCGGTGGCGGAAATTTGGCCCCGGTCGCCAAAGCGGTAGTGATGGCTGGCTTGCCACGCCCACGGACCAGTTCCCCGGTCGCCGCTGCTTAAAAGCGGCTGGCAATGAACCTTCTGTGCATGCGCAAAGGCTTCTGTGCATGCGCAAAGGCTTCTGCGCATGCACAAAGGCTTCTGCGCATGCACAAAGGCTTCTGCGCATGCACAGAGGGTCAGTACCCTGATGTAACGCACGCAAAGTGCGCACTTCCGACACAACACGCGCACTTCCGAACCGGTAGGGAAGGTAAGAGAAACCCACCCCTGGTTCAGGGGATCTGTTGGAGAAACATCATCCGCATTTGGCAGATAAAAGAGTTTTTATGAATAGTAATATTAAGAACTATATTTAATGAGCACTAAGAGACCAAGCAGGAACAGGATGCAGCTCGCCAAGGGCGCAGAAGGATAAACCTTTCTAGGTTAGAACTAAAATTACCATATTTTTCGGAGTATAAGACGCACCAGAGTATAAGATGCACCTTGGTTTTAGGGGAGGAAAATAGGGGAAAACAATCTGCCTACCAGGTATTCATCTGGCTAGCGTCCTTAGTCTGGTCAGCTTCAGCACATTATTTTAATCTCCTGATTAGGACTTAAAAAAACCTTCTTCTGAGAGAATAACAATAAGAGCTGGGAAGATCGTTAGCACCTGGTTAGGGCTAGAAAAAACCTTATTCGGAGCAAGTAGAGCAATGGAAAAAACCCTGCAAAGAGTTAGTGCTGGAAAAACATTCTTCGGAGAGAGTAACAATGAAAGAGCCTGCAAGCCGGTAAGAGCTGGGAAGATAGATAGCACCTGGCTAGGGCTGGAAAAAAAGCTTCGCAAAAGCTACATTCAGAGTATAAGACGCACCCAAATTTTCAGCCACTTTTAGGGAGGAAAAAGGTGCGTCTTATACTCAGAAAAATACGGTAGGCATTAGTTCAATTCTGATTGGTTCGAAAGACCTTCAGTGGGAAGGCAGGTAGATTTAGCTGAGTGCTAAACTGACCGACTGTAACATTCAAAAACCATTTGGATTACAGGAGGTTTTTAAGCATCAACTTCACGATGCTTTTGGAGCAGGGTTTATCATTAGGCTAACGCCAATCTTCCACGCCGCTTGGCCTTCTCAGCCCCACAGAGAGATGAGAAACAACTCGGGAGAATGCATCCTTCAGCCTTGGCAAAAATAGGAGACATCCGGATATAACTCAAGTGTCTTGTGCATTTTCTAGAAACTTGCCCAATAATCAATCCGGTACATTTCCTTGGAACTCTTGCTGTGTTTGAGAAGATGTGTAGCTTTTAAAAACAGCATGAATTGCGACCATGGGGAATGGATTATTTTTTTCTATCATTTATCCATATGTTTTTGCAACAAGGTTAACTCAGTGATTCTACCTTCCTTCCTTCCTTCCTTCCTTTCCCGCCTTCCCTCTCCTCTCCTTCCTTCCCTTTCTTCCTTACTTTCCTTCCTTCCTTACTTTCTTTCCTTCCTTCTTTTCCTTCCTTCCTTCATTTCATCCCTCCTTTCCCTCTTTCCTTCCTTCTTTCTTTTCCTTCCTTCCTTCTTTCCTTCCTTCTTTTCCTTCCTTCCTTCATTTCATCCCTCCTTTCCCTCTTTCCCTCTTTCCTTCCTTCTTTCTTTTCCTTCCTTCCTTCTTTCCCACCCTCCTTTCCCTCCTTCCTTCTCCTTCCTTCTTTCCCTCCTTCCCTCTCTTTCCTTCCTTCTTTCCCTCCCTCCCTCCTCTCCTTCCTTCCTTTCCTTTCTTCCTTCCTTTCCTTCCTTCCTTCCTTACTTTCTTTCCTTGCTTCTTTTCCTTCCTTCCTTCATTTCATCCCTCCTTTCCCTCCTTCCCTCTTTTTCTTCTTTCTTCTCCTTCCTTCCTTCTTTCCCACCCTCCTTTCCCTCCTTCCCTCTCCTTCCTTCTTTCCCTCCTTCCCTCTCTTTCCTTCCTTCTTTCCCTCCCTCCCTCCTCTCCTTCCTTCCTTCCCTTTCTTCCTTACTTTCCTTACTTACTTTCTTTCTTTCCTTCCTTCCTTCCTTTCATCCCTCCTTTCCCTCTTTCCCTCTTTCCTTCCTTCTTTCTTTTCCTTCCTTCCTTCCTTCCTTCCTTCCTTCTCCCTTCCCCTTCCCTTCCCTCCCCTCCCCTCCCCTCCCCTTCTCCTTCCTTCCTTCCTTCCTTCCTTCCTTCCTTCCTTCCTTCCTTCCTTCCTTCCTTCCTTCCTTCCTTCCTTCTCCCTTCCCTTCCCTTCCCTTCCCTTCCCTTCCTTCCTTCCTTCCTTCCTTCCTTCCCTCTCCTTCCTTCTTTCCCTCCTTCCCTCTCTTTCCTTCCTTCTTTTCCTCCCTCCCTCCTTCCTTTCCTTACACACACTCACACACATTTGAGCCAAAACAACATCTAAATATCTTTTAAGATTCATGGTTTCAGACCCACTGGTTAGTCAAGGAATCCTGTTACATATCAATGAGGAGAAAAAGCAACCCAATGAAAGGATGTCCATACAGTATGGACCTTCCAGAAGAAGATCTGAAGTAGCCCCTTAACTTTCTTCTCCAGGGGTCCATCTCATGTGAACCACCAACTGGCAATTATAGGGCCATATGTTAGTGGTACCCACTGTAAAAGAGCTCAAAGGCTGCATTAGCCTAATTTGGCTCCTGTTGTCTCATACTTGCAGCATCTATTTATTATCTATGGTCCTCTGACCCAATTGACGCCTTCAAGCCCTTCCTCATCCAGGGAAAAGGACATCAAGCAAGAAGATATCTTCCCCACCTCCAAACAAGTTAAAAAGGAATAGTGGGACAGTGGACCCGTTTGCTATAACAAGCACAAGACTTTAGCCAAATCTGAAATATACTTAATTATTAAATGCAGGGAAAGTATAAGCATTTGTTGCCAATGCAGATTGCTAGTAAGGAAATAGACTATCAATCCTGAAGCGAGCCTGGATGAGGCATACCGAATGCATGTTATAAATGTTCGGTGTATCGTGTTATACCGGTATACACGCATCACGTTTTATATTATTGTATATAAAGAAGTTTCTTCTATAAATGAATCCTGCTGAATTATTTACTTGTGTGCTGGCTGGATAGCTACGGACTCTGACCCAGGTGTCAAGCACCAGGGAAGTCAAAAGATCCAGGCAGTTCAAATGAGTATAAAGATTTATTGCAAGCTTAATCTCTCTGCAAGAATCCAAACTACTAACAGTCAAAGCAGACTGGCGGTATACAAGAGTCCAAGGAATTCAAGGTGGGCCTAACTTAGATCTCTTGTGAGCATGAAGAGACTTGAGGCTGATGACACATTTGACCCCGCCCTCGTCATCTCCTACAGCAGGTTTACATAATATCTAACAATAGGGTCTTCTCAAATTTATTTTACAATAGAAGCTCCATGTTCATGCCGGAGTTAATTTAATGCTTTTTCATTTTTATTCATTTCGGTTGTCTAAATGATTTTTGTTTTGTCTTTAAAACGAAAAAGGTTAAAGTCCCCTTAATGAAACTGAATGTGCAGTATTAAAACTACCGTATTTTTGGAGTATAAGACGCACCTTAGTTTTTGGGGAGGAAAACAGGAAAAAAAATCTACCTACCAGGTATTCATCTGACTAGCGTCCTTAGTCTGGTCAGCTTCAGCACATTATTTTATCCCCTGGTTAGGACTTAAAAAAACCTTCTTCGGAGGGAGTAGCAATGAAAAAAATCCTGTAAACTGGGAAGATTGTTAGCACCTCGTTAGGGCTGAAGAAACCTTTTTCAGAGGGAGTAGCAATGAAAACAAGCCTGCAAGCCAGGAAGAGCCGGGAAGATCGTTAGCACCTCGTTAGGACTGAGAAAAAAAGCTTCGAAAAAGCTACATTCTGAGTGTAAGACGCACCCAAATTTTCAGCCTCTTTTAGGGGGGGAAAGGGGCGTCTTATACTCTGAAAAATACGGTATATGGATTTGTAGTTGGATATATAGTCATTCAGCTGGGTGCTAAAATCCCATTTACTTAGAGAGACATTGCTGCTCAATGATGTAGTGAATTTAGCATAAGAATTTAGCAGTTTCAGGCTGCAATTCCTGAAGAGAAAGACACCAAAAATTGAGTCAGAGTTCCTGCCAAATACATATTTAATTGCCTTATGTATATTTTACTTTAGTTTAGTTTTGTACAAGGCTGTTTACCTATTTGGTGAAGCTTTGCTAGCGGTAAAAAAAAATCCTTAAAATGGTCTTGAAGCTCCCCCAACTGGTTCAAAGAAAAAATGTCTGGTACTGAATAATCACCAGCTGTAACTAACTCTACAGGAAGAAAATAATGCAAGAAACATAATAATTGAAATAAAACACAGCAGAAAAGACTGAAATATCACGTTTGCTCATTAAAGCCTTGATGCTACAAATGCATTTTGGACAATACCCATTTATGGAACATCTCACAACAAATTAGAGGTAAAACTGTCGCTGGATTGTGTCTTTTTTAATAGTCTCTGCAGAGGAGGGATGCCAATATGTCCTACATACAGTGAGACATATTAGTTAAGCAGTAGGTCTTACAACTGCTGAAAATAATTAGAACCTTTGTGAATTTCCTCTGTTACTTGGATGAGCTTTCTGAAATCAGAGAGGTGAACCTAGGAAGGGATATATAGCCAACATTCACAACTGGGAAATATTTCTATCAGGAGCAAGAAAAAAGAATCATTTAGTAGGACCTAGCAACCAGTTTGGTATGTGTGCATAAGTATACAAGAGTTGCATTTGAATTTTAAGTGGTGTGTGTGCTGGCACCACAATTAAAAAAGAGAGTGGATTCAGGAGAAAAATTAAAAATTAAAAAAATTAATTAATTTTATTTTAAAATTTCCCATGAATCATGGGCCCATTCAAGATCACAGTTCGCCTAATATTTTTTTTCTGGGAACCAAATGACAACTTTTTAGGGGAAACTACATGAGAATAATTCCAGACTTATCAATGTTTTTAGTTTATGTTGCCAATAGGTCTTAATAGAAATCAAAATCAAAATAGAGGTTAGGTTAGGGTAGGGTAGGGTAGGGTAGGGTAAGGTAGGGTAGGGTAGGGTAGGGTAGGGTAGGGTAGGGTAGGGTAGGGTAGGGTAGGGTAGGGTAGGGCAGGTTAGGGCAGGGTAGGGCAGGGTAGGGTAGGGTAGGGTAGGGTAGGTTAGGGTAGGGTAGGGTAGGTTAGGGTAGGTTAGGTTAGGGTAGTGTAGGGTAGGGTAGGACGTGACAGGACAGGACAGAATAACAAAGTTGGAAGGGACCTTGGAGATCTTCTAGTCCAACCCCCTGATAAAGCAGGAGACCCTATATCAGTGATGGCAAACCTTTTTTTTGCTCGGGTGCCAAAAGGGCGTGCACGTGCACAATAGCGCGCGCACGTGTGCCCACACCCATAATACAATGCCCTCCCCCCGTGCATGTGCACACAACCCCCCCACCCATGCTGCCCCACACACACACATGTGTGCAGACCTCACTGAAGCCTCCAGACTTCCAGTAACCGGTTGGGCCATTTTTCGCCCTCCCCAGGCTTCAGGAAAGCCTCTAGAGCCTGTAGATGGTGAAAAACAGGCCCAACGGGCCTACCAGTCTTCCTGAAGCCTGGGGAGGGCGAAAAACAGCCCAACGGGCCTACCGGAAGTTAGAACTTCCGGTAGGCCTGTTGGGCCCATTTTTCGCCATCCACAGGCTCCGGAAGCTTTCCTGAAGTCTGGGGAGGGCGAAAACGGCCTCCTCCCGTCCTCCAGAAGGCCGAAAATCAGCTGGCCACTGTGCACATGCGTGCTGGAGCTGACATAGGGCAACGCCTCACATGCCCTCAGATATGGCTCTGCGTGCCACCTGTGGCACACGCACCATCACGGCCCTATATCATTTCAGACAAAGGGCTCTCCAGGCTCCTCTTAAAAGCGACCAGTGCTGAAGCATCCACAACTTCTGAAGGCAAGCCATCCCACTGCTAACTGTTCTAATTGTAAAAAAATCTCCCGTTATTTCTTGTTGCTTCTCTCCTTGATTATTTTCCATCCATTGCTTCTTGACTTGCCTTCTTGTGCTTTGAAAACTAGCTTGTCTCCCTCTTCTTTGTGGCAGCCCCTCAAATATTGGAACACTGCTATCATGTCACCCCTAGTCCTTCTTTTCATTAAACTTCTTCTTGTTGTTGCTGTGCCATATCCGTCACCGGACATTGGCGATCATGTTGGTGATCCTATTTTTATTAACAGCCGCACGAAAAAGTGCTATTGAGTTTTGTCCAAACCAGTCCCTTAGATTTTGAAGCCACGATGTTCTTCTTCTGCCTGGACCTCATTTGCCTTCAATCTTTCCCTGGAGGATTAAGGGAAGTATGCCGTATTTTTTCCGGGTGTCGCATCACAGGTCCAAAATATTCTAACTTTCACTTTTTTATGGTTTTGATGATTTCCCTTGGCTTTTCCAGGTGGCTTATCACCTCATTTCATTAAACTAGACATACCGAATTCCTGCAATTGTTCTTCAAATGTTTTCTGCACTCTATGTACCGTATTTTTCGGAGTATAAGACGCACTGGAGTATAAGATGCACCTTAGTTTTGGGGGAGGAAAATAGGGGGGGGAATCTGCCTACTAGGTATTCATCTGGCTAGTGTCCTTAGTCTGGTCAGCTTCAGCACATTGTTTTATCCCCTGGTTAGGACTTAAAAAAACCTTCTTCTGAGAGAGTAACAATGAAAGAGCCAGCAAGCTGGTAAGAACTGGGAAGATTGTTAGCACCTTCTTAGGGCTGGAAAGAAACTTATTCGGAGCAAGTAGAGCAATGAAAAAAAGCCTGCAAAGACTTAGGGCTGGATAGCAATAGCACTTAGACTTATATACCGCTTCATAGTGCTTTACAGCCCTCTCTAAGCGATTTACAGAGTTCAGCATATTGCCCCCAACAATCTGGGTCCTCATTTTACCGACCTCAGAAGGATGGAAGGCTGAGTCAACCTTGAGCCGGTGAGATTTGAACAGCTGAACTGCTGAACTAGCAGTAGCCTGCAGTGCTGCATTTAACCACTACGCCACCTTGGCTCTTTGGATGTTTATCCTTGGATAAACATTCTTCGGAGAGAGTGACAATGAAAGAGCCAGCAAGCTGGTAACAATGAAAAAGCCTGCAAGGTAAGAGCCGGGAAGATCGTTAGCACCTCGTTAGGGCTGGGAAAAAAGCTTCGAAAAAGCTACATTCAGAGTATAAGACGCACTCAAATTTTCAGCCTCTTTTAGGGAGGAAAAAGGTGCTTCTTATACTCCGAAAAATACGGTAATTCATCAGAGATAGAGAGAGAAAGACAGGGAAAGCGAGACGAATCTAGACCAGAACGTATCTTCTCTTTACAACTATCATTTATATTTCTACTTTAAAGAACAACAACAAATTAAAAGAAGCTGCAATTCAGCTTTTATGGCTTCGTTGAAAGCCGCAGGAGTAGCACTTTTCAGTACTCCAAACATTGCTTTAAAAAAATTAATTGAGGCTTGCATTTTTCTTAATTGCCTGCTGCCTGAACTAGGTCAGGTATAGAAAAAGCATTGGTTCTTTTCATTTCAATGCAAGTTTACCTAATTCACTTGTTTAGACATGAATCAAAGGACAATTCAATAATCAGAGTCCTCCAGATTCTCTAATGCTGTTCTCCATATTCAAAGTGCACCTATTGGGAATCATGAAACCCCACTGCAAATATTAGTGAACATCAGTGGTGAGGTTGTTGCCGGTTCGGACCGGTTCTTTAGAACCGGTAACAGAAATTTACCACCGCTCGCCGAACCGGCAGCGATGACTGGTGGTCCACGCTCCCGAACCGGTCTTCCGGTCACCGCGGCTTGCAAAAAAAACCCTTCTGCGCATGCGCAAAGGTTTCTGCGCATTTGCAGAGGGTCATTTCCGGGTGTTTTGTGCGATGCGACGGGGTAGATGTGAACTTCCGTTGCAATTCGAACCGGTAGGGAAGATAAGTGGAACTCACCCCTGGTGAGCATGTATTATTCCAGCAATGCATTCTATTTAGCGGAAATTGTTCACAAAATGTATTAGGAGAAACTGCATCCCAAGGTGGGCGTGGCCAGGGTGGGTGTGGCCAGCTCAATGTCACTCATGTCAGGGGTGCCTGTGGTGGCCACAGAGCTCTGCCAGAGAAAATGGGCTCCCGAGCTCCATTTTCGGCTGCGACAGCCTCCTGCAACCTTCTGCCAGCAAAAACGGAGCTCAGAAGGGCTGCGTGTGTCCCCCCCAAGCTCCATTTTCATTGGCAGAGGCACTGCGGGCCAGTCCTTCGCTGTTTTCAGGGCAGCCCCACGGGCAAGATCTAAGCACCCCATGGGCTGGATCCGGCTCCCGAGCTTTGAGTTTGACACCCTTGCTCTAAAGTGTCACCCCAAACCAGCGGTGAAATGCTCCCGGTTCGCTCTTGCCTGTCGGTTGTCGGTTGTCGGAGAGCCGATCGCGAAGGCAGCGCGACGCTCCGCCCACCCACTGGGACACCGCCATTTGAGTTCTTTTACCCTTTGCATACGTTCTTTTACCCTCTGCGTACGGGTGGGCGGAGCATCGCGCTGCCTTCGCGATCGGCTCTCCGATGACCGATAGGCAAGAGCGAACCGGGAGCATTTCACCCCTGTCCCAAACTCATTTGTCTAAAGTATCAAGTCAGCCCCATAATGAAAAAGCACCTTCGTTACAAAGGTTTCCAACCAATAAGGAAAATGTAGGATACTTACCATCATTACAAATTATTAAAGTGGATACTTACGGTTTAGTAGCAGGTGTGCATGCAATAGATTTATTCTTAGCCTGCCCCAAAATTAATCTCCAACTTTAATGCACTGCTGTAGGCCCAACTGAGTCAGCTTTATTTCTCTAAGTGACCTGATTCTTTAATTCTGTTATGAATATCTCCAGAAGGGATGTCTTTGCTTTAAAGTGTTGGTGCTGCTAACAGGGAGCCACAGGGCTCAGAAGGAGTAAAAATGTATTGTGTCTCACAGGTCTCCCATTAGATTATTTTTATCAATGCAATCAGAATTAATCACAGGCACGTTTTGACTAATTTTCCATCGTAAGCTCTTACTGGGTGCTATACTAGTTGCTATACCTAACATTTAATTCCATTATTTTCTTTCCAAAACTCAAGACACCTATATTTAGAGGGTGAGGTGGAGGATGCACATAACATTTCATCGAGTTTATGGCATAATATATGCCATGCCCCAGCATATAACTTTTATATACTGTTTTTGCTCTCTAGCACCATCTAATGGCCGGAGGGTCAAATATGCCCCAACATACGATCTTTATTGTTGTTGCACTCTAGCCCCATCTAGTGGCCGGAGAGACAAAATACCAAGTATATTGTTTGAAGCTGACCCCACCCCATTACCCATCAGCCAGACTCCAAAAACAAATGCATGCTGGGAAGCCAGACTCCATTTCCTTTAGCATTTGGAGAAGGCAGAAGCACAAAGAAGCATCCATCTTAATCAGTGGCACATGGTCATCCAAGGACAAACCCACATCCCTCACACAGAGCATCGCTGGTGAGATTTAAATTGCTTGTATTTATTAATTGTTATGTTCAGCAGTAACTCAATACTGTCTATCTTGTATTTGATTCTCATTATATGTATCCCTATTTTCCCTAGTTTCACCATATCCTGTTCTTTCAATAAAGCATTCAGATCTATGCACATGGTCTATTTTATTGGAGGATAGGTGGGTTTAGCTGCATGTCGAGCTGCACACAGACTACCGTGCAGTGAGGACAGAACAAAATGCATTTCCATAAACTGGATTCTCCTTTTGAGGCTACCTGGCAGTTTCTGGTAAGAAAAAGCCACCTACCTATATGTTAAAGAAGGCAAAAATATTCTCCAAAGGCTCTGAAGGTTTGGTCGGAGGCTCACCTGAGACATCTTTAACCCAGTTTGAAAGGTTGTCCTCCCTTGATTCACCCTGCCAGTTCAAACACCGAGCACAGATATGAATATACCGAGTGTTTAAAAACAGAATGGAGAACAATTGTAAAAGAAATAATGCCAGAGACACCACAGAGTTTGATTGGATCCACGTGGACTCAAAGCCTTATATTACAGCAGAGGTGGGTTCTTCCTGGTTCGCACCGGTTCTATAGAACCGGTAGCAAACCGCTGGTGATGTCATGGAGCCAGTTCTGTCGGTGCCGGTCCGTGGACGCCGCCATCTTTTTTTGGGATTTTTTTTGGGGGGGGAAAAATTTGGGATTTTTTTTTATTTTTTTGTTCTGCGCATATGCATAAGTTGAGTTTCCAGCACTGCTCATGCACCGCCATCTTGTTTTTGCCTTAAAAAAATCTTTGCGAATTTTCAGTACTGCGCATGCGCGTGCGCGGCATGGCCACGCAAACACAGGAGGAAGCAAACCGGGGGCGAGATAAGTTAGAACCCACCCCTGTATAACAGGTAGACCTCGCTTGGCAGCCACCTCTGAGTCAGCAACAATTCTACATTATGACAGTGATGAAAAGTTAACTTAGCAAGCAAAGTCCACATTTACGACTTCACAACATCCTTTTCTCTCTCAGTCGCGTTATTGATTGGTTTTTTTAAAAATTATACGGCCGCCCAACTCACATGCAGTGACTCTGGCCAGCTTACAAAAATAAAAATCCAATATTAAAAAAAAACAATAAAAAGCAATAACTTGGCGGCAACAATCAGTCAGTCAGATAAGCCACTTGATGGGTTCCATCCCGCTCTGGGTTCTCCAGGCCCATTGGCAAAACCAGGTCTTCAGGACCTTGGGGATGAGTGTCAGAGTGGAGGCTGATCTTGTCTCTGCAGGGATGGTGTTCCACGGGGAAGGAATCGCCACAGAGAAGGCCCTTTGTCGACCCACTGCACGTACTTCCTTTGGAGTGGAGACCTACAGCATTCCCTCCATCCCCACTCTGGTGGGTCAGGTAGGTGTGACCAGGAAAAAGCAATCGTTCAAATAACCTGGTCCCAAGCCATGTAGGGCTTTAAAGGTGACAACTGCCACCTTGAATCGGAGCCAGAAGCACACGGGCAACCAAAACAGTTCCTGCAGGAGAGATGACACACGTGCATATCCGGGCCTGCACAAAGCCATGCAGGCTGCTGCATTTTGGACCAATTGAAGTTTCCAGATACTTTTCAAGGACAGCCCCATGTACGGCATATTGCAATAGTCAAGACAGGAGGTGACACAGTGGTACGGTGGCCTAGAAGTGGAGCTCTCGCCTCACAATCAGGAAGCTGTGAGTTCGATCCTAGGTAGAGGCAGATATTTCTCTCTCTGGGCACAAAACTCTGCTCTAGTTTGAGCGTGGCTAGAAAGAGCAGGCAGTGGGAGAAACTTCTCAAGTGGTCACAAAAGAAAAATGGGAAAGCACCCCCCTGCTTGCATTTTTTCCCACTGTCTGGGTCTTCCAACTAGATCCGTGATGGCGAATATATGGCACGTGTGCCACAGGTGGCACACAGAGCCCTCTCTGCGGGCACACAAGCCATCACCCAGCTCAGCTCCACCGCTTTGAGCGCCTGCCTCCCGTCAGCCAGCTGATTTTTGAGTAGCTGCTATGCATGCGCAGAGGGGGGGGCACATACAAGAGATGAGCATGTGTGGGGGGAGGTGGGGGGTTGCGTGTGCATGTGTGGGGGTGAGGGGAGCGTGGGGGGTGCAGTGCCCCAACCACAGCTTGTTTTTGCTCCCAGGAGGCTGCAGGGAAGCTGCTAGGCCCAAAATGGGGCGTGGGGTTGCACCACCCCCTGCACAGCCCATTTTTGGTCCCTGGAGGGTGCAGGGAGGCCTGCTAGGCCCAAAACTGGGCGACGGGTTGCATGTGCATGCACGGGGGTGGGCAGAGCGCTGGGGGATCACACACACATGCATGGTGGGCGGGGCGCATGGGCGGGCGGGTGTCACGCATGCATTGCATTATGGGTGTCGGCACACGCTCACGCGTGCGACACACTATAAGAAAAAGGTTAGCCATCACTGAACAAGATGCATGTGGAAGAGTTTCTTACTACCCTTCTTACAATTGAGGTTGAAAAGAATTGAGTCTAGACATTCAAGTATCCATTCTTCTCCAGAGATGCGTGGGCTGCATCGGCCATACTTTACCTCTCCGGGTTGCCATAGCAGTGGATTCAATTGAGGGAAATCAAAGTGAAATAGAAAACTAAGGGAATCAAAGAAAATAGAGTAAACAAGGGTAGGGTGGCTGGCTGCATCCCCTTCCAGAAAGCTTGCAACTCAGGCTAGGATTATTTAGGGATAAAGATTTCTTTTTTAAAAAAATTAAGATTTAAAAAAATCATTAGTTTGTTTGGAAAAGATTTGCAAAGAAAAGGGAAAGGGCAGAATATCTCAGAGAAAAGAGAGAAATCAAGAAACTTGCAGATGACATTGAAGATCTGATTTGCAAGAGAATGGAGAAAACATAGACTCATAGAGCTGGAAGGGACTTTGGAGGTCTTCTAGTCCAACCTCCTGCTCAAGGGAGGAGACTTTATACATCCTGGCCTAACTGTTGTCTATTCCAGCGGTCACCAACTGGTGGTCCGTGGACCACTGGTGGTCCAGGAGAAAATTTCGGTGGTCCGCAGAAAAATTATTTGCATTTTTTATATTGCACTAAACCAGGGGTCCTCAAACTACAGCCGCTGGGGACAGATATGTGCAATGAACGCTTGTGTTGCTGCAGAGAGTCTCCCCCTTCTGGTTCTTTTTGTGTAGGTTGAAGGGGACAGAAATTCCGACTTGGGGTCTGCTTCGACCTCCTGGCGAAGGCTGGAGGGAAGCGTCACTGGTGGCAAAGAGCCGGAGGGCCTTGTTCCAGTGGGACTGCATCATGGCCTGGAACTGGCTGACCATCTCAGTCCGCTGAGCCTCCAGGCGCTGGCACCTGGCCTTGCACTCCCACAGGTCTTCTCTCTCCTTGGAAAGCCTATAGTCCTCAGTGCTTCTGCCGAGCCTCCTTCTCGGCCAGATCCAATTTGAACTGAGCCAACTGTTTTGCCAACTATTTCTCATGGTGGCTCAGTTAGCTCCAACAACTGCTTCCTGTTGGCGCCCTAAGGAGCCCGGGCGGGCAGGCAAGGAGTTGCTGAAAGGGGAGAGGTGAGTAGAGGCTGGTGATGTGCCCCTTGATGTGAGTGACATTGAGTTGGCCACGCCCACCCAGTCACATGACTACCTACCCACGCCCACCCAGCCGGTCATTAGGCAGATCACATTAGTGGTCCACGGGATTTAAAATTATGAATTTAGTGGTCCCTGAAGTCCGAAAGGTTGGGGACCCCTGGTCTATTCTACTTTTGAAAACCTCCAGCAATGGAGCACCCACAACTCTGAGAGGCAGGCTGTTCCACTGATTACCGTATTTTTTGGTGTATAAAACACACTTTCCCCCCACCCCAAAAGTGGATGGAAATGTCTGTGAGCGAATGTTCCTGAAGCCCCACCCACCCGCCAGCCCCCACCCTTCGGCCTCTGCCTCCCAGCAATTTGCCTCCTTGCAGCAAACAGCATGGTCAGTTTCAGCACAGCCTGATTTAGCACAAGCAGCTGATTGGCGGTTGGATCTGCCTCCCGAAATACCACCGATCAGCTGTCCCTGCTGCCTGGAACAGGCTGAAAATGGGGTACGTGGAGGCCAAAAATGAAGTGCACAGAGGCCGAAAATGGGGCATGTGGAGGTAGCAATATGTGGCAGTGGAGATGGGTGGCAACGGAGGCCATAGGCAGTGGTGATCCCCGCAGCCTGGAACAGCTGATAGCTGTTATTCCGGGAGGCCAATGCAATCGCCAATCAGCTGCTCATGCTAAATCAGGCTGTGCTGAAGCTGACCAGGTTGTTTGCTGTTTGCTGCAAGGAGGCAAATTGCTGGGAGGCAGAGGCAGATTTTTTTTCTTGTTTTCCTCCCCAAAAGCTACATGTGTCTTATCGTTCTGAGCGTCTTGTAGTCAGAAAAATACGGTAACTGTTCTGTCTGAAAATTTCTCCTTACTTCTAAACCGGATCACTCTTTAATAAGCTTCCACCCATTGTTTCTCATCTTGCCCTCCTGGTGCTTTGGCGACTAAGTCAATCCTTCTTCTCTGTGACAGCTCCTCAAATATTGGAAGACAATTACCATGTCATGTCGAGATAATTCCAAGGTCAACTTAGATCCCTGTATCAATTAGTTTAGATTATGTGGATTTGACGTACAGGTTTTCTTTCCCAGTAATTCGTGTGGATTAATAGAGCCGTTTTTAAAGGAAACTGGGTGAATGCATAGCCAATCTACGTTCAAAGGGCAGATTCCCCAAATTCCAGCATCTTAAGAAGGAGCTAAAGGGAGCGGACATGTCCCATTTCTAAACCTCCAGAGACATCTATTGGCCACTCTGAGAAGGAAGATGCAAGGTTCTCCATAAAGAGACAAGGCAATAAGGATGCATTGTGTGCAGCTAAACATCAGCTTTGCAAATGGATTACTGCAATGCGCTCTACATGGGGCTACCCTTGAAGAGTGTCCGGCGACTGCAATTGGTGCAAAATGCAGCTGCGCGAGCTGTGGTGGGTGTACCCAGATGCACCCATGTAACACCGATCCTCCGCCAGCTGCATTGGCTGCCCATTAGTCTCCAGATCCAATTTAAGGTGTTGGTCATTACCTTTAAAGCCCTACATGGCTCAGGGCCAGGTTACCTTCGGGACCACATTCTGCCTCATACTTCCCTTCGACCTGTTAGGACCCACAGAGTGGGCCTCCTCCAGGTCCTGTCAGCCAAACAATGCTGGGTGGCAGGCCCTAGGGGGAGGGCCTTCTCTGTGGGAGCTCCCTCCCTGTGGAACCAGCTTCCCCCAGAGATCAGGACCATCCCCACCCTGCTGGCCTTCCGGAAAGCAATAAAAACTTGGCTCTTCCCGGCAGGCGGGGTGAAAGTGAGACCAACTAGATTAGATATGGGTCTCCTCCCTTGATTGTGAATATGAGATACTCTTTTTAACTTTTGTATGTTTTTTAATTACTGTATTTTATATTTTGTAATGGATTCCAATATGTTGTGAGCCGCCCAGAGTCCCCTGGGAGTTGGGCGGCATAGAAATCCATTTAAAATAAAAAATAAATAAACATAAATAAACCCTTAAAACCTTCACTGAGCTTTTTTTTTAAAAAAAATCAACTCAGCATCTTCGAAAGCAGACACGATCCACCATCTGCACTAAAGCTTTGGGGTTTCGAGAAACATGCATTCCTGACGAAGCTACGTATCCAAGCAAAAGGGATATAAACCATTTTGCCACGAACCAAATCCCTTTTGGTTTTCTAGCAAAATGAGCTCGGTGAGGAACCAGCAGCAATTAATTTCTAAATGAACATCATACCAGCCGCCTTTTTTTTTTTTTGCTACATAAGCTATTTACACAGGATACAAGGAAACCCAGACTGCAAAGTGCAACATCGACACAATTCGATTCTTATTATAGTGACACCATTTGCTTTGCTTGTTTAATTAGCCCATAGGTCAAGGAATTCAGGAGTACAAGGTTGCACAATCAATCCCCAATACTGCCCGTGGATAATGGATTTGTGCTTTCCCTCTTAATTACACCAAGAGTAATTAACAAGGAAGAATAATATGCCTTCTGTTCATATATGTTTGGCAGGTAAAAACTGGGATCTCTCTCAGAGGTGGGATTCAGCAGGTTCTGACCAGTTCTGGAGAACCGGTAGTGGAAATTGTGAGTAGTTTGGAGAACCGTTAAATACCACCTCTGACTGGCCCTGCCACCTATTCTCTGCCTCCCGAGTCCCAGCTGATCGGGAGGAAATGGGGATTTTGCAGTAACCTTTCCCTGGAGTGGGGAGGGAATGGAGATTTTACAGCAGCGGTTCTCAACCTGGGGGTCGTGACCCCTTTTAGGGTCAAATGACCCTTTCACAGGGGTCGGGAGACTTCTCCCAGACACCGCCATTTGGGTTCTTTTACCCTCTGTGCATGCGCAGAACGCTTT
>JALIGW010000006.1:6888161-6978161 GCA_023053685.1 Diadophis punctatus similis
TCGGCCTTCATGAGATTCTGTCCACCAGAGTAAAACCACAAAGCCACCCTCCGGGAGAGGACATGGCTTTCCCAGTCAAAGCCATCCTCCTGGAGAGGACGAGGCTTTCCCACACCGGCACGCACACATGCACGCACATGCATGTGCATTCTGGCTTGGGCACTCAGTCCCGAAAAGGATCGCCATCACTGCCCTATACCATTTCAGACAATCTCTTCTTAAAAATCTCCAGTGATGGAGCGCCTACGATTTCTGGTGGCAAGCTGTTCCACTGGTTAATTGTCCTCGCTGTTAAGAAGTTTCTCCTTAATTCCAGGTTGCTTCTCTCTGTGGTTAGTCACTCTTTTAAGATTCTGTTAATGCAACCTTACAATAAAGTAGTGTTAGAAAGTTAGCACCCACCCCTCTCCTAGAAGAATGAAATATTTTGAGAAATATTAAAAAGGCAGAATATTATATTTTCCTAAAGGGAGAAATATGCTGTTGGAGACAGAAAGCAGCCCCCACCTTTCTTAACAGCCCACAGCAGATGTCAGCACTTAAGAGATAAAGAGATAGATAGCTCTATTCATAGGCAAAAATTCCCTGCAGCAAGGTCTGAACAAAGGTAGGATTAGCCTTCAGCTATAATAGGAATTGCCCAACACCCTTTCAGAACACAAGCCTCTTCACTGCATCATCTCAGCCGTCCAAACTTCAACCAAACCTGGGAGCTCAGACAACCTACAGAGCCAGCTATGACCCCTACAACAGCCAATAGAATACATGTTCTTGCACAGGAACAGGAAGCTCAAGTGCAAAGGCCAAGAGAAGGTATAAAAACCCCTCACTCTCAACTCCATGTGGTCACTTGCCTAGGACCACCCATGTGCTTCTGTTTCATCAGCCTCCATTTTGTCTCCAGGCCTTTCTCCTGGCTTCGAACTGAACCAGATGGATATTTCTTCCAACAGTAGGATAAGGTCATCTGTGGGTATTTCTTGCCTAGACAATCTTTCAAGACTGATAAAGGAGAGTATTTGTAGCAGTGGTGGGATTAAATTTTTTTTTACTACCGGTTCTGTGGGCATGGCTTGGTGGGTGTGGTGTGGCTTGATGGGCGTGGCAGGGGAAGGATACTGCAAAATCCCCATTTCCTCCCGATCAGCTGGGACTCGGGAGGCAGAAAATAGATGGGGACAGGGCCAGTCAGAGGTGGTATTTACCGGTTCTCCGAACTACTGAAATTTCTGCTACCGGTTCTCCAGAACTGGTCAGAACCTGCTGAAACCCACCTCTAGATTTGTAGCTCAGGGTTAGAATAGAATAGAATAGAATTCTTTATTGGCCAAGTGTGATTGGACACACAAGGAATTTGTCTTTGGTTAAAGTGACCAGATTTTTTTTTTTAAGCGGGACACTGACGGGGGGCGGGGCCGCCCATTTGAGTTTTGCCCTCTGCGCATGCGCAGAACGCTGCGCATGCACAGAGGGCAAAAGACTGCCAATGTCGGCGTCCAGGTGGGGGGGGGGAGGCGGGAGGCCTTTCCTCGCCTCCCGCCTTCCCTTCGGGAGCCGGCAGTGGCTTGGGCGCAGCCGCGTTTCTTTCTTTGCATCCTATTTGCTCTAGTTTTTAACTCTTTGGGGATCTCTCCCCCCTCCTATTTTACTACTCTCCCCTCACCTGCATTATTAGAGGAACTGAGGAAGAGTCGTCCGGAGCTGTTCCAAGGATGAGGAAGAGAGAAAGCCATTGTGCTTCAACCTGAGCGCCTTTGGTGGCCTATCGCCTTCTTATATCGCCGGGCTTTCTAATTTGCATGCCCCAGGTAGCAGTCATTGGCTCCCCGGTCACTGTGGCTGTACCGGGGAGCCTGCGTGCTTGTCATCAATGGAGACGCGCGCGCGGAAGGCACCACGGAGCAGAGGCACCTGGCGAGCGAGCGGGCAGGCGGGCAGGAGACGCGGGCAGGAGCCTGCCGCCGATGCCGCCACTCGCCTCGCTCGCCAGGTGCCTCTGCTCTGTGGTGCCTTCCCCGCACGCGTCTCCATTGATGACAAGCACGCGGGCTCCCCGGTACAGCCACAGTGACCGGGGAGCCAATGACCGCTACCTGGGGCATGCAAATTAGAAAGCCCGGCGATATAAGAAGGCGATAGGCCACTAAAGGCGCTCAGGTTGAAGCACAATGGCTTTCTCTCTTCCTCATCCTTGGAACAGCTCCGGACGACTCTTCCTCAGTTCCTCTAATAATGCAGGTGAGGGGAGAGTAGTAAAATAGGAGGGGGGAGAGATCCCCAAAGAGTTAAAAACTAGAGCAAATAGGATCACTGTGGCTGTACCGGGGAGCCCACGTGCTTGTCATCAATGGAGACGCGCGCACGGAAGGCACCACGGAAACAAGGAGGAATCTAGTAACAATCAAGCTAAAAAGATATATTCAGTTTAATTTTTTTTAAAATCTCACCTCGTTATTTTTTTATAACTGATGGCAGCAAACATACCCAATACCGCTTCCGCCTATTTTCGCCCCACAACATCAACTCTGCAAGATAATAAGTTGGGCTGAGAAAGAATGATTGGCTGCCTTTCTTAAAGAGAAACGAGAGCGGGGTTTTTGCACGTATGTTATTGTCCGCGCTGTGTTCGGGAGATAACGCCCATGTGTCTTACTCTTCGTCCAGCCAATCAACTGACCGAAGGTCCGCCTCCTTTTTTCTTCCTACTCTGCGATAGGCCGGAGGTCTGCAAAAAGCCACGCCCTCCCTGCTTACTGGAGGGAGATTTAAAGCCGCATTTCATGCTGGCCATTAGGGTTTTTGGAAGGGGTGCTCAGGTTCGGCGGCCAATCATGCAATTTCCGAATTCTTTGTCGGACTCCTCGACTGCCGTAACTGGCCGGTAGTTGCCTTTAGATTTTGGGCGTTGGGTGTTGGGTGGAGCTTCGTTTTAAACTGCTGGTATCTCTGCCTTCTCCCGTCGGAGGTTTAAAAATCGGGACTTTTTAAGAGGGCGGGCGGGACGCGGGACAAATTGCGAAAAAGCGGGTGTGTCCCGCCAAAATCGGGACGTCTGGTCACCTTAT
The DNA here is from genome assembly GCA_023053685.1 of Diadophis punctatus similis. Lineage (NCBI taxonomy): Eukaryota > Metazoa > Chordata > Lepidosauria > Squamata > Dipsadidae > Diadophis > Diadophis punctatus. Next base: position 6,891,227 of record JALIGW010000006.1, read on the forward strand.
CTTTGGTGCATAGGCTCTCAACTAATAGTAATAGTAATGCAGCCTAGTGAATAGTTTGACAGTGATGAGGGAATTATTTGTTTAGCAGAGTGATGGCGTTCGGGGAAAAAACTGTTCTTGTGTCTAGTTGTTCTGGTGTGCAGTGCTCTATAGTGTTGTTTTGAGGGTAGGTGTTGAAGCAATTTATGTCCAGGGTTGACATGAGAGTGGCTCTCTGAGCTTGCTTGTTTTCATTACCCAATTGGTAACATCATCATCCACAAATTTTCATAATGAATTACCATTAGCAGAAAAGTTTAAAGCAAGGCATGCAAAACTTATCAGCAAGGTCAAGCAAGTTTGCATTTCAGTCCTGATTGCGCTAATTGTTGTGTCAGGTGGAGATCTACAAAGGGCCTTTTTTTCTTCCTTTCTTGCAGGCCATGTAGGAGCTAATGAAGAGGCCAGCGATGTTTTCATCTATGTAAATCTGTACTTCAAAAAATAATAATAAAAATCTGGAAATGGTGGATAATTAAAGCAACATGGCGCATTAAATTAATCTGATAGGGTCTAAACTGCTCCAGGGAAGACCATGCCAGCCTGTCAAAACAGAATGTGTTCAATTCTAAAATAAACCAGCACAAATACTTCAAAACAGATTCATGACTTAGCAATTGCTTCCTATCGAGACATGAAACATTAATTCCACCTGCCACTTCAGACCTTTTCAAAGGCGGAAAAATTGAGATGTTTCCCAGATGAAGGAAAACCATCGTATTCAAAATATTTACGTTCAGTATTATTTCCCTCAGGATCGTAAAAGCGGTAGCTCAGTTTGCATGTTCTGGATGACCAAGTCACCCATTCCCTATTTCTATCTCCTTCCAGAATGTCACTCCATTCCAGGGGTGGGCTTCAAAATTTTTAGCAAGGGGTTCTCTGCCCGGTTGCTGGGTGGGCATGGCCATGGTGGGCGTGGCCTAGTCGGCCTCCTGTCCCATGGTGGAGGGGGGCGTTTTTGCCCTCCCTTGGCTCCAGAGGCTTTTCCCGAGCCTCCGGGAGGGCAAAAACGGCCTCCCCAGACTCCAGAGGCCCTCTGGAGGCTGAAAACAGGCCCGTTTCCGGCCTTCCTAAACTTCCAGTAGGCCTGTTTTTTGCCCTCCCAAGCCTCCGCAAGCGCCCTGCACTTACTTGCATCCAAAACAGGCCACGTGGGGACTCCTGGGAGGGGAGGGGTGGGCAGGGCCAGCCAGGAGTGGGATTTGGGGATTCTCCGAACTGCACAGAATCTTAGCTAGAGGTTCTCCTGAGCAGACCACCCCTGCCCCATTCCCTTCAAAGAAAGAGGTTTGAGGGATGTTGGTTGGGGTTTTTTTTTGTTGTTGTTGTGTTGTGTTGTGTTGTGTTGTAAGGCTAGAGCAGTGTGACAAGGGCTGGTGTCACTGTGGACAGGTCTATGAACATTCTCAGTCATCCAGGTCATGGTGCTTTTTTTTCAAGAGGCAACTGGACTTCCTGGTTTTTCTTTGAAGACGTTTCGCTTCTCATCCAAGAAGCTTCTTCGGCTCTTAACCATTCTTCAAAGAAAAACTATAAAGTTCAGTTGCCTCTTGAAAAAAAAAAGAACCTTTGGACAAGTGTGAGTGGAAGAAAGCCATACACATCCCCATCCATTTCTGCCCCTTTAATTTATTTATTTATTTGTGAGATTTATATACCGCCTCACAGTGCAAGCACTCTCTAAGCGGTTTACACCAGTAAGCAATGTATATTTATATTGCCCCCAACAATCTGGGTCCTCATTTTACCTACCTCGGAAGGATGGAAGGCTGAATCAACCTTGAGCCGGTGAGATTTGAACCGCTGACCTGCGGATCACAGTCAGCTAAAATGGCCTGCAGTACTGCACTCTAACCACTGCGCCACTTCACACGTCATAAAGCTAAGCGGTCAAAACTGTGGTCCTTTCAAGGACCAGTTTTCACTTCTTCATTGCACATACCAGAAGTGTAGGTAGACTCCAGGTTCATGTCTCAGAGGTCTTCTGGGTGCAATTCCAAGTGTTGGTCATCACCTATGAACCTCTCTACATGGTGTTGGGCCAGATTATTTACAGGACCATGTAAACTCCTACCATTTCTGCCCATCTCACAAGATTTAATACGATGGCATCTTCCGGACCCCTTTTTGAAGCCGTGTCATTTAACTGGACCTCGGATCTATGCTTTTGCCACAGTGCCTGCCTCATGGAGACCCATTCCCCTACCCCGAGCCCCAAGTCCCCCTACCCACCACAGGATGATCTCAACCCTGCAGGTGTTCCCCAAAGCTTTTAAAACCTTGATTATATTGTTCTCAGAGATTAAACTGGGTTTTAGCGGTATGGATGTGTCACGATGTGAACATTGCCAGTTGAGCACCTCTGCAATATTTCTAGGTTTATTAATCAAGCAGACATGTGATATGTTTTACTGCGCATGTGTGCATTCCAGGAGTCTCCTCCTTTCCTTCTTCTCCTGTGAGCCTCGCCCGAGGCAGACGTGAATTGTTAGCTGAGAAGATGTAGCTTAATAACGTTTATATTCTTTTGTTACTTTTGTACTGAAATAAATATTTTGTTAATTAGAATTGAATCTCGGTTTTATTTTCTAAGTAAGGATGACTTCAAGGAAGCAAGATCCTATATCGCCTCTTTGATAGGAATAATTCCTATCCGTCAGGATGTAGGATGTGAGGACTTTGAACCCACGGTTTTTGTGGTTGGTTTTATTTGAATGTTTGGATTTGATTGTAATGGTTTTAATTACTACTAGACCCTCAGAACTGTGGAAGGGAGATGGGGAGCCATGCAATGTTATCGATTTTTAATGATTTTTTTTAAAATAAATCATTGGTCTTCTGCTTTGTGTCCACATTCAGTGAAAGCAAGAAAAGAGAGAGCTTATCCCTTCCTATTACCTGTTATCAGTGGTGAAATCCATTTTTTTTACTACCGGTTCTGTGGGCGTGGCTTGGTGGGCGTGGCAGGAGAAGGATCCTGCAAAATCCCCATTCCCTCCCCACTCCTGGGGGAAGGATATTGCAAAATCTCTATTCCCTTCCCACTCCTGGGGAAGGATATTGCAAAATCTCTATTCCCTCCCCACTCTGGGGCCAGCCAGAGGTGGTATTTGCCGGTTCTCCGAACTACTCAAAATTTTCGCTACCGGTTCTCCAGAACCTGTCAGAACCTGCTGGATTTCACCCCTGCGGCTGTTATGCACATTTTTGGCAAGTGGAAAGAGGTTTGCCGCATGTTTCAAGCTCAAATATTTGGGTTTATTGTTTAAAACATTTTTTTACTCTGAAATAGCACTGGGTTACCATTCCATAATGTTCATTCAAGAGCCGAGGTGGCACAGTGGTTAAAGTGCAGCACTGCAGTTCAGCAGTTCAGCTGTTCAAATCTCACCAGGCTCAAGGTTGACTCAGCCTTCCATCCTTCCGAGGTGGGTAAAATGAGGACCCAGATTGTTGGGGGCAATATGCTGAACTCTGTAAACCGCTTAGAGAGGGCTGTAAAGCACTATGAAGCGGTATATAAGTCTAAGTGCTATTGCTATTCATAGAACATAGAATAATAGGGTTGGAAGGGACCTTGTACTTCCTCTATTCCAGGGGTGTCAAACTCGATTTCATTGAGGGCCGCATCAGGGTTGTGTTTGACCTCGGAGGACCGGGGGTGGGTGGGCGTGGCCAGGGGTGGGCATGGATTTGGTGGGCATGACATGGGGTTCATGTCGGGGGCACCTGTGGTGGCCAAGTGCTAAGGCAGGACTTCCCTGAGACCCTCCCTCACTCTCATTATAACCTTCCTTTCTTCCTTCCCTTCCTTTCTTCCCTTCTTATTCCTTCCCTCTTCATTCTCCGTTCTTCTTCCTTCTCCTTTCCTTCCTTCTCCTTCCTTGCTCTCTTCCCATCTTCCCTTTTCTTTTTCTTTTCCTCTTTCCCTTTCTCCTTTCCTGTCCCTTCTTGCATGCTCAAATGAAAAAGGGGAAATATTGCTCCTTTTGTTTTTAGTTTGTTTTGATAGCCCTTTGCCAGGGAACACAGGGCTCTGGGGTGTGTGGGGCCTGGACTGCCTCTTGCAGCTTTCTGCCAGCGAAAACGGAGCCTGAGGCGGCTGCACGCGCAGCCCCCGCAAGCTCCGTTTTTGCTAGCAGAGGGCTGGTCCTTTGCTGTTTCAGGGCCGGCCCCATGGGCCAGATCTGTCACAATGTGAATATTGTCAGTTGTGAGTCTATGCAGGGTGATGCACCCCTATCCTAAATATTATGGTACATTCCAATACAAGCAGAACACGTGATATGATGTCTGCGCATGTCTACATTCCTAATCCACCATTAATCTCTTCTGCCTTGTCTTCCGACCAGAGAGGTCGTGTTAATTAGCAAAGATGTAGATTTATTGTTTTATATTGTTTTGTACTGAAATAAATATTTTCTATTAGACATTTAATCTCGGTTTTATTTCTAAATGTTTGAATTCCAAGTAAAAGATCCAAACATCGCCTCTACAGGAATATTCTTCCCTTAACATGGTAGCACTCGCACGGATTGAACTTTATCTCATCCTAACAAAATCTAAGCACCCAGCGGGCTGGATCCGGCCCTCAGGCCTTGAGTTTGATACCCCTGCTCTAGCCCAACCTGTACCATCCCAGCCAAATGGCTGTGCAGTTTCCCCTTCAATTTCTTAGATGTAAGCCGAGAGCATATACATTCTCTGAAAATGCAGCAGAAAATGTGTACGGCTAACTTTACATTGAAAACTTAAGGAAGAAAAAAACACAGATATTTATTTAAAGAGTTTTCTTTTAACTCATCTAACCCAAAATAATTGGCTATTATACATCCCCCACCTCCACATTTTCCCCCATAACAAAGCTTTAAAAGACCGCTATTATTTTAGGTGTCAGACACCAATTTATAAATAATTTTCTTCCCCAGGTTTATTAGGAGTACAATGTCTCTACGCAAAAGAAGTGTTTTCTTTTCAAACGTTGAAACCCAGTCTCAGGCTGAAAAAATGATTAGGAACAACGAAAACGTTCTTGTGGTTTTCGCTGGGATTTTTAGAAACACCTGAAAAGGCCAAATGGAACAATTGGTGGTCCTGGAACTGAGGATGCAGACCATTTTTGCATGCAGAAACACACAAAGGATATCTATAAACGTTTATCTCTCAACAGAGAGGGAGGGATACGATATCACCAAACTCTTGTTTACAACACAGTCCTTTCAGCAGTTCCAAAATGGCTGACAAAGCCTCCTGGAAATTTCTTCACTTCCCCAGCCTAACAGAAGCTCTGAAATCTTCTGAAGCTCTCGCATAAAAGTACGCACCAAATCCCACCATCTTATCCAAATATTCCTCTGCCAAAGGAACCCCAAGGCATTCTTACTTGCAGTGAAATATCAAAAGCTTGTCCCAAAGACGTTTCCCACCCACCCACCAGAGGCAACCGGACTTTCTGGTTTTTCTTTGAAGACGTTTCGCTTCTCATCCAAGAAGCTTCTTCAGCTCTGCCTGGATGGTGGGGAATGGAAGGATTGATACTCCTTGCAGACAGCTGGTCTTTTGCGTTCTTTTAGAGCAGTGGTTCTCAACCTTCCTAGTGTCACGGCCCTTTAATACAGTTCCTCATGTTGTGGTGACCCCCAACCATAAAATAATAAAATTATTAGGAAACTCAGGGGTGGGTTCTAACTTACCTCGCTGCCTGTTCGCTTCCTCCTGCGCTGCGTGGGCGCGCCTCATGGGCGTGCGTGCTGATTTAAAAAAAAAATGCAAAAGAAAAAAACAAGATGGCGACGCATGCGCAGTGCCGGAAATTCGGCTTCTGCGCATGCTCAGAAGTTCCCATGGTACAGATATATTTTTTTTTTGCAGTAGTCTATTTGCATGTGGGTGGACCCGCCTGGAGACGGATAGAGGAGCAGTGTCTCGGTTCCTAAGACCATCGGAAATATGTGTTTTCTGATGGACTTAGGCGACCCCTGTGAAAGGGTCGTTCGACCCCCAAAGGGGTCGCGACCCACAGGTTGAGAACCGCTGTTTTAGAGGGTCGTTGAAGCACTTGGAGGTTTGTCTGTGTCCTCAGGGTCACCTGAGTAATGCAAATGAGTGTGGAGCCTTCTTGGAACTGTTGAAAGGACTGTGTTGTAGATTGGACATAAATGATGCCATGTCCCTCCCCCTCTGTTGAGAGAGGGCTGTTCAATTTTGACATAGGTGGCCTCTTTGAAAGAGGGATTAAAAAGGTCATCTACGTCAAAATTGAACAGCCCTCTCTCAACAGAGGGGGAGGGATATGACATCATCTATGTCCAATCTACAACACAGTCCTTTTAACAGTTCCAAGAAGGCTCCACACCCATTTGCACCACTCAGGTGACTCTGAGGACACAGATAAACCTCCAAGTGGCCTCAACGACCCTCTAAAAGGATGCAAATGACCAGCTGTCTGCAAGGAGTATTAATCCTTCCGTTCCCCACCATCCAGTCAGAACTGAAGAAGCTTCTTGGATGAGAAGCGAAACATCTTCGAAGAAAAACAAAGAAAGTCCAGTTGCCTCTTGAAAATGCACCTTTGGGACAACCATGACCTGGATGACTGAGAATCTCCACAGATATGCAGTCTCCAGGAAATTATCAGGTCATTTGGGCAGCCTTCCACAAAATTGAGGATTTCAGACCAGCTTTTAAATACCTGTACTTTCCTGCTGATCCTAGTTTAATACTTCTCTTCAACAGCAGCGCTGACACGCTTGTTTTGATGCGGTTTGCTTTCACAACTAAAACACACTCCACTCATAAAATAGGAAAATAATATACAGTACCCACACCCCCTAAATTCATCCTGTGCTTTCTTATTTGCAACTTCCACCCCACCCTGAAAAAATGAATACTATCTCCGGCATTCTGCCTTGCTATTCTTATCTCTTACTGATATATTTGACACTAATGGGGAAAGAGGTGATAAAGAAGCTGAAAGAAATCAGGATCTTATTTGAAATTTGGCAGCGCCTGAAATTCATGCAAATCCAGAGGTTTCCATAGGACAATCCTGCCACCTAGGGTCCAAATGCGTGAAGGAATCTAAAACTCTTCCGATGCAATAGGATTTCTTGTGTGTGTTTTTTTAACCCAAAAATTGCAGAGAGCATTTCAAATGCCAAGCCTTAACAGATTAACAGAATAACAGTGTTGGAAGGGACCTTGTAGGTCATCTAGTCCAACCCCCCGCCCAAGCAGGAGACTCTACACCATTTCTGAAAAATGGCAGTCCAGTCTCTTCTTGAAAGCCTCCAGTGATGAAGCTCCCACAACTTCTGAAGGCAACTTCTGTTCCATGGGTTGATTGTCCCCACTGTCAGAAAATTTCTCCTTATTTCTAGGTTGAATCTCTCCTTGATCAGTTTCCATCCATTATTCCTTGTCTGGCCTTCAGGTGTCTTGGAAAATAGCTTGACCTCCCTCCTCTCTGTGGCAGCCCCTCAAGTATTGGAAGGATGTTATCATTTATTTATTAGTTGCATTTGTATGCCGCCCACTCCACAGAGACTCTGGTCTCCCCTGGTCCCTCTCTTCACTAGACTAGCCATAGCACTAGCAATAGCACTTAGACTTATATACCACTTTATAGTGCTTTACAGCTCTCTCTAAGCGGTTTACAGAGTTCAGCATATTGCCCCCAACAATCTGGGTCCTCATTTTACCCACCTCAGAAGGATGGAAGGCTGAGTCAACCTTGAGCCGGTGAGATTTGAACAGCTGAACGGCTGAACTAGAAGTCAGCTGAAATAGGTTGCAGTGCTGCACTTTAACCACTGCACCATCTTGGCCATGCCCAGTTCGTGTAACTGTTCTTCATATGTTTTAGTCTCCAGTCCCCTGATCATCCTGGTTGCTCTTCTCAGCACTTTTTCTAAAGCCTCAACATTTTTTTTATAGTGTGGTGACCACAACTGGATGCAGCATTCTAGGTGTGGTGTGGTCTTACTAAGGCTTTATAGAAGAGCAGAGTTGGTGCAGTGGTTAAATGCAGCACTGCAGGCTACTGCTAGTTCAGCAGTTCAGCTGTTCAAATCTCACCGGCTCAAGGTTGACTCAGCCTTCCATCCTTCCGAGGTGGGTAAAATGAGGACCCAGATTGTTGGGGGCAATATGCTGAACTCTGTAAACCGCTTAGAGAGGGCTGTAAAGCACTATGAAGCAGTATATAAGTCTAAGTGCTATTGCTATTGCTATAGTGTGGTATTACGGTAGTACCTCCCTTGATCTTGATTGTATCCCTCTGTTAATGCAATTTAGGATTGCATTGGCTTGTTATAGGCCTGTTATAGGAAATCATGTCATGATGGTATTAATCTTTGCAACCAAAGATTATGACTATAACTATGTGCTGTATGACTATGTGCTGTGTATTCCACTTAAGCGAAGTCAGACTGTACAACGGTCAGGGCATCTTTGAAGTCAATTGCTAGCTAAATGCTCACAAATGCCCAGCAGGGCGCATTTCAGAAAACATTTATGCGCATGAGAATTAGTCAAATGTGGTTTGTCTATATTAGCGTTCTACATTACCTCTGAAGTTTTACTGTTCACGTTTAATTTGTTTTACCCTTCTGTGAAAGCATGAACTCACCTTTATAATAAAGAATTATACCCTGAAGGCTAAATTAGGTTTAGATTTATAAATATAGGAAGTCCTTGACTTATGGCCAACATTCGAGCCCAAAATTCCTGTCATTAAATGAGACATTTGTTTTGCCCCATTTCATGAGCTTTCTTGCCACAGTTGTTACGTGAATCACTGCAGTTGATAAGTTAGTAGCCCGGTTGTTAAGTGAATCTGGCTTCCCCGTTGACTTTGCTCGCCAGAAGGTCGCAAAAGGGGATCGCACGACCTTGGGATACAGAAACGGTCATAAGTATGAACCAGTTGCCAAGTGTCTGAATTTTGATCGCATCATGGGGAATGCAGCAAAGGTTGTAAGTGTGAAAAGCAGTCATAAAGTCACTTTTTTCTGTGCCGTTGTAACTAAATGAACTGTTGTAGGTCAAGGACTACCTGTAATTACTATAAGCTCTAAGAAAGACTACACTTTATTTATATATATAAAAGCCAAATACCACTCACACATCATCACGAAATCTCCAGAACTGTAAAGCCTACAAACTTGAAACTTGACACGTATGTTCCTCTTGGCTTCTAGGTGCTCGCTAAGAAAGGATTTTTCGAAATGACCATCAGATCATTAGTATTTCTTATACAGTATTATATTAACACGCTCTGATGCTAAGGAGTTAGACGTTCTACTCCCCCTCCCCACCTGAAAAGAACTCTGTTCCAACTGCCAGTTGCCTTATATTAACACTCTCTGATGCTACCCCTTCGCTAAACCGGGCTTGGGCATGGCCAGCTCGTGACTCATTCGGCCTGTGGGCTGGGAGTTTAGACATTCTACTCCCCCTCCCCACCTGATAAGAACTCTGTTCCAACTGCCAGTTGCCTTATATTAATACGCTCTGATGCTAAGGAGTTACACATTCTACATTCTACATTTTCAAGCTTTAAGTGTCAGTGTCTCAAGCCCAATCGTAACTACTCATTAATTTTCAAGCTTTAACTGTCAATTTATCAAGCCCAATCACATAGTTTCGTAGCGAAGCACGGGTATCCAGCTACTAGTCTTCTATAAAGGAACATTTTTATTTCTGTATTTTGTAGCGTAGAGTGGCACCTGGAAGGACATTAGCTGTCTCTAAAATAAGACCGAAGATATGAGTGAATGTTCTCCAGATGAAGTCATCTGTGAAAATTATTTTTATTCAAAATCAGTAAAAGACAGCCTGAAGCTCCCATTAGACAATGCAATGTCCTTTCTCGTTAAGTAGCATGTCTTCAGTGTTTCATGACAATATGAAAGGGCGAAAGGGATCTTTAAATAATGATGTACACCTACATTTTTGTAGAATTCAGAGAATGTGTTTTAAAGATCCAAAATTCACATTGTCAAACAATTTAAAAGAAAGCTTTAAAAAAACAACCCCAACAATTGTGTACTATTTGTACAGTATATGACACCAGAGAAATTGTTTAAAAAAAGTTTTAATCATTGTGGGAAGTGTGAAAAACATGAAGGGATATTTTATCGTGCAAGGTGGACTTGTGAAAAAGTGAAAAGACGCTGGATTAAAATGCACGATTTTCTTTTTTTTTTTTTTTTTTTTTTTTTTTTTTTTTCCCAAAAAGTTTTATTAGTACAAAATTACATAGATAATAGCTAAACATTAAATAGAAAGTACAAACATTTTTTTTAATTTTTCTCCCCCCTAACCCACCCCTTTCCCTCCCCCCCTCCCCCCCGGACTTCCCAGAGAGAGTACAGGGCATAATATCAATAAAATAAATTTAAATTAAATTAAAAAAATTTGACTTCCACCTTATTTTTTTAAAACTTCAACTCCAAATTGTACACTAATAAAAATTCCTTCCTCCTCCTTTCAATCATCTACCCTTCACAACATTTCTTCACTGTTAACTAAGAATTAAATGATTATTACATAAATGATGACTAAGTATTAAATACAAAAACCTTAAACTTCATCATAAAATCAATCAGTATATAAATAACATACTATTACTATATATCAGATTATAAGCACTAATTCCAAACTTTAAATAACCTTCCTCCCAAAAAAAAAAATGTTAAATCTAATTGTAATATTTTATAACTGGATAGATAACAATTCCAAATCTTTCTCACAATTAAATAAAACTTAAATTGATATTACACAAAAAATAACTAAATAATAATACAAAAACCTTAAACTTCATCATAAATTCTACCACTCTATTTGTAACATAATGTTACTATGTATTAAATTATTAGGTTCAAAAAAGTTCTAAATCTTTAAAAAGAATTAATAATACTTTGAATAAGCCCCCCCAAAAAAACAAAAGAAAAAAAAAGAATGCAAGAAGTAAAGAAAAGAAAAAAAAATTAAGGAAAGAAGGGAAAAAGAAAAGTACAGTCATAATGGCAACCATCTGTCCAATAAACTTCAACACTGCATCTTGTTGTATCTTGATGATGGTTGCATCTTTTTGTAACTTGATAATTTTGTAGTTGTCAGCTCGCCTCCCATCTGACCCCGATCTTCCATCTCCTTTTCCACACTGTAGACATCTGTCTGGCTCTGCCAATCATTTAAATTTTGTAAATCTGTTTCGATTTGAAGAGGAAGGGATGGCTTTCCCTCCTCCTCCTCTTTTGTTTTCATACATCTTTCCTCTGGAATCTTGGATATATCAGCCTTTAAGACGTTGACATAAAATTCAGTAGCTTTCTTTGTTGTATTAAGCCGATATCTTTTTCCCAGAAATTTCACTGCAACTCCTGTTGGTGCTTCCCATTTGTAATGTAAATTTAACCTTTTAAATTCATCAATCAGAAAGGTATAATCTTTTCTGGCTTTGAGCATTTTAGAGGGAATTTCTTTCCATATCATCAGTTCCTGGCCATTCACCTGCAGGTTATTTTTAAACGTCGCCTGTATAATCCTATTCCGTAAGGCTCTTGTAGTAAAGTATATTACAATATCCCTTGGTAGGTGTTTTTGTTTTGCATACCAGGAGTTGATTCTATATATTTTATCTATTTGCCTGGCTAGTTCTTCTTTAGACAGTCCAGACACCTGCTCCAAAGCTTCCACCATCCTTCCTTTCAAATCTTCATATAATCCTTCTTTCAACCCCCTGACCCTTATGGCAAATTCCATGGATCTGAATTGCGTCATTAACACCTCTGTTTCAAAATTTGCAATGTCATTTTGTATTTTATCTATGTATTCTACTGAAGTTGTCAAAACTTGTTTGTTTTCTTCAATGCGGTTTGCCAAAACTTCAATATTTGTTGCTAGACCTTTACATACCTCCAACACATCATTTCTAATTTGTTGGTCAATATTCTTTAAAGCAGCCTGCATTTTATTATCTATTTCACTAATTTTTTGGTTAAATTCAACAATAAGTTCATCTTTCATAATCTTTAAGGTACTTATTAAATTTTCAGGTGTTAAAGACTTTGGGGGTGTTAACTCAGTGGTAAGTTGCATTTTAGAAATATAACCAGATGAATAATCCATTCTTTTATTCAAAACAATCTTTCCAGATTTTGAAGCCATTTTAGTATTTCCAGTGGTGAACAAAGAAAAAGCCAAGCCTCTAGTTAAAGTTCTTTTAAATTTCTTTTAAAATTCTTTCAAATTCCAAAGCCAGATAGAATTTTATTTTTAAAAAATTGTCAGTTATTATTTAATCCAGAATCGGGAGACAGAGAGAGTAAAGCCAACTTTCAAAATCAAAAATTTCCATAAGAAAAAAAGCTGCTAGGGAAACGAAAGTTACTTTCACTTCTCCTCCCACTTTCTCCGATCGCCATGTTGTAGCCTAATAACTGTTACTTAGTTTCTTCCGAAGTGAAAATCAGCAGTGGAGTTGAAAGAAAAAAAAAAATCTGTACTTGCCCTTTAAAATCCTGTCTCTCTCTGTCTGCTTGTTTAAACAATTAAGTAGTTGTAATCCCATTCACGAAGCAGCGGGTGGTCACGGCATCTTGCTCCGCAAAAGCGGAGGTTTCCAAGTCCCCGGAGCAAGAGACAGGCTGGCTGGGGAGCCCTCACCTTTCGCGCCCCTAGCTGACACTTGGGGCACTAGGGGGGGCTCTACCCCACCTGTCCGGCTCTCATCTCTCCCCTTTGCCCGGGGCAGAGACTTTCAAGCCGCCAGACAGCTGTTCTGGCGGCTTTAACGGGGAAAAGGAAAGGCGCTCAACGAGGAGCGTCCGCGATGCAGCGATCCGGAACCGGAAGTCATGCACGATTTTCAAAAGTTATCATACAGATGAAATTGGAATGTTTCTTATTAGGACTTAATAGACACTCACTTAGACAAGGGTTCATGGAGTGTTGGCTTTATATATATGATTTCTGCAGTGAGGTTATTATATATACAAAAACGGAAGACTACAGAAACACCAATAATGTAGAAAATGATTATAAAGATGGCTGATTTGTCAAATGAAGAGAGCAACCAGGATGATAAAGGGTCTGGAAAATAAAACATACAAAGAGCGGTTGCAGGAACTGAGCTTGGACAGTCTGGCGAAGAGAAGGACCAGGGGTGACATGATAGCAGTGTTCCAATACCTGAGGGGCTGCCACAGAGAGGAGGGGGTCAGGCTGTTCTCTATGGCACCAGAAAGCCAAACAAGGAATAACGGATGGAAGCTGACCAAGGAGAGATTCAACCTGGAAGTGAGGAGAAACTTTCTGACGGTGAGAGCGATCAACCAGTGGAACGGCTTGCCAGCGGAGGTCGTGAGAGCCCCAACACTTGCGACCTTCAAGGGGAGACTGGACTGCCATCTGTCTCAAATGGTGTAGGAACTCCTGTTTGAGCAGGGGGTTGGACTAGATGACCTACAAGGTCCCTTCCAACTCTAATAATAAATCTAAAAATCTAAATGGTTAAATTGACTTGCTGGTTAAGGAGGGAATTACAACTACTTTTATTTCTATTTTTTTAAAAAACCTGAAAGCCGTTTATAGACTTTTTGTTGAAAATGGCTAAAAGTTAACTGCTATTTGGGGGTGGTTTTTTTTGTTTGGGGGAAGAAGAGAACTACGATATGCAACATGGAAGGGTAGAAATGCTATCTGCAGTGTTTGTAGCTGTTGCAAAGATTGGAAGTCACTTTCTTTTTGTTACGTTTACCATTTTATAATATTTTGTTTCTTCTAATGGTCTTTTAAATATTTGTAAATCTTCTTTTAATAAAAAATATTCGTAAGATAATATGACGGGAGGCAGATGTTTGTTTTACAGGTGCCAAGGTAAGTTAGGGCACACACTGTAATGGAGGGGTGGGGGCGTGAATGATATTAGTTTAGGCAAAGTTGCTGCATCCTTACAATATATTTTTTTTTCAAAAAGATACCACAACATTCCATTTGATGTGATCACCTAGTAGAGGTGTAGAAAGGCCATGCGGATGATTTTAACAGCTGAAATCCGCACATTGAGAGGAGGGGAGGGGGAGGGGAGGAGGGGAGGGGAGAGAAGGGAAGGGAAGGGAAGGGAAGAAAGAGAAGAGAGGAAGGTAGAGAGGAGAGGAAGGGGAGGGGAGGGGAAAGGGGAGAGAGGAGAGGAGAGGGGGAGGGGCAAGAGGAGAGAGGAGAGGGAGGGGAAAGGGGAGAGCGGAGAGGGGAGAGAGAAGAGGAGAGAGAGGAGAGGAGAAGAGAAGAGAGGGAGGGGAAAGGGGAGAGGGAAGGGAAAGGGGAGAGAGGAGAGGAGAGGGAGGGGAAAGGGGAGAGAGGAGGAGGGGCAAGAGGAGAGAGGAGAGGGAGGGGAAATGGGAGAGAGAAAAGGGAGGGGAAATGGGAGAGAGGAGAGGGTAGAGAGAAGAGGGGAGAGGGGAGAGAGGAGAGGAGAGGAGAAGAGGGAGGGGAGAGGGGAGAGGGAAGGGAAAGGGGAGAGAGGAGAGGGAGGGGAAAGGGGAGAGAGGAGAGGGAAGGGAGAGAGGAGAGGGAGGGGAGAGGAGAGAGAGAAGAGGAGAGAAGAGAGGGAGGGGAAAGGGAAGAGGGGAAAGGGAAGGGAAAGGGGAGAGGGGAGGAGAGAGAAGACAAGAGAAGAGAGGGAGGGAGGGGAAAGGGGAGAGGAGGGGAGAGGAGAGAAGAGAGGGAGGGGAGAGGGGAGAGGGAAGGAAAGGGGAGAGAGGAGAGGGAGGGAAAAGGGGAGAGAGGAGAGAGGGAGGGAAAAGGGGAGAGAGGAGAGGGAGGGGAGAGGGGAGAAAGGAGAGGAGAGAAGAGAGGGAGGGGAAAGGGAAGAGGGGAAAGGGGAAAGGGAAGGGAAAGGGGAGAGAGGAGAGGGAGGGGAAAGGGGAAAGGGGAGAGAGGAGGAGAGAGGAGAGGAGAGGGAGGGGAAAGGGGAGAGAGGAGAGGAGAAAAGAGGAGAGGAGAGGAGAAGATAGGGAGGGGAAAGGAGAGAGGGGAGAGGGGATAGGGAACGGAAAGGGGAGAGGAGAGGGAGGGGAAAGGGGAGAGAGGAGGGGGAGAGAGGAGAAGAGAAGAGAAGAGAGGGAGGGGAGAGGGGAGAAGGGAGAGGGAAGGGAGAGAGGAGAGAGGCAGGGGAGAGGGGAGAGAGGAGAGGAGAAGAGAAGAGAGGGAGGGGAAAGGGGAGAGGGGAAAGGGAAGGGAAAGGGGAGAGAGGAGAGGAGGAGAGGAGGGTTGCAGTGTCCCAGGGTCCTGTGATCTCCTTTTGCGACCTTCTGGCAAGCAAAGTCCAGGGGGAAGCCCGATTCACTTAACCACTGTGTTACAAGCTTAACAACTGCAGTGATTCACTTAACAACCGTGGGAAGAAAGTTCGTAGAGCGGGGCAAAATTCAAATGTTTCGTTTAGCGGCGGACGTTCTGGGCTCTGTTGTGGTCGCACAGACAACCACCCTACCTAAAGCAGATTCTCAAAAGCAACCACAAGACAACAGTGCTAAGAGAGGAACACCACTTTGCACAAAACGGGGCTCTCACTTTTCCCTCACAAATATACCAACAGGAGCGTCATGGCTCCCAAAAAGTGCACCCACAAGACAAAATATATTCCGTATAGTCTTCCTTCAATTAGATATATGCCATCATCTGCCAGCAATGCCCCTTCGGATTCTATATTCAAAATAATTAAACAGGCACAAGTTTCACATTTTTACTCACTCAAGGACAAAGTACAGGAAGTCCTCGACTTACGACGACAAAAATTTCAGTTAATTGAGACATTTGAGTTTTGCCCCATTTTTACGATATTTCTGGCCACATTTTGTCACATGGATCACCGCGGTTGCTAAGCTAGTAACCTGGTCGTTAAGTGAATCTGGCTTCCCCACTGATTTTGCTTGCCAGAAGGTGACCTTGGGACACAGCAACTGTTATAAAAGTGAACCAGTTGCCAAGGGTTTGAATTTTGATCGCATGACCATGTGGATGCTGTTAAGGTCGTAACTGTGAAAAACGTCCGTAAGTCACATTTTTCAGTGCCGTTATAACTTTGGACGGTCACTAAATGAATTGTTATAAGATGAGGCCTACCTGTACCATGTTTCCCCAAAAATAAGACCCTGTCTTATATTTTTTTGAACCCTGAAATAAGCGCTTGGCCTTATTGCCATGCACTCAAATGCCCGATTGGGCTTATTATCAGGGGATGTCTTATTTCGGGGGGGAAAGGGTGTGTGTGTGTGTGTGTGTGTGTGTGTGTGTGTGTGTGTGTGTGTGTGTGTGTGTGTGTGTGTGTGTGTGTGTGTGTGTGTGTGTGTGTGTGTGTGTGTGTGTGTGTGTGTGTGTGTGTGTGTGTGTATCTATCTCTATCTCTATCTCTATCTCTATATCTATCTATCTATCTATCTATCTATCTATCTATCTATCTATCTATCTATCTATCTATCTATCTATCTATCTATCTATCTATCATCAGGGGATGTCTTATTTGGGGGGGAAACAGGGTAATAACAGAGCATTTTAACCTTACAGGAAACTCCACAGAAGGCCTCAAATTACAGATCGTCCTTGTTTAGTGACTGCCTTCTTTAGCGACGATCGACCGTGATGAAAAAATACAAAGTGCACAACCGATTGTCATGTTTACGACCGTTGCAAGAGTATCAAGCAAAGGAAAGCTGAAGTTAAGATTACTCTTACAGTTGTGATTCATTTTGCTGACGCCTTGAGTTGCCCGCTCCAATGGCAGTCACTAAATGAGGATTATTTGTAATTGTTTTGGTATGTCTCAACCCACCCCACTCCACCCCACCGGATGGTTGAAAATAGGAAGAAGAAACTATATTGCATATGTTCCACCAGCTCAAGTTATTTGTAAAAATCATAAATAAGGCGGGATGTAAGTAAATAAAAATAAATAAATTGAGTCCCTCGGGAGTAGGGCGGCATAGAAGAACCAAGAAATAAATAAACAAATAAATTAGCAAACATCAAAAGGTTTCAGCCAATCTTAGGTCTCAATAAACATAATTAACATTACAATTATAAACTGATAAGGTACTTTCACTCTGTCTCACATATAGCCTATATATCCAATTTCTCCTCCCTTCCTCCATGCCGGTTTATATCTTGCAAACTGATATTTACAATTTATATATAGTTTATATAATATACATAGGCCAATATTCACTCCTCTATCTGATAAATTAAGATACAGTTCACAAAATTCTCTGCTTTTTAGTAATATTTGTTGGTCAAAAAGGGTGCTTAAGAGAGTCCCTTTCCACCCCCACCCCCAGGAAACATTTGAATCCTAGTTACCAAACCAGACAATGCAAGTTTAGGCTTTTAAGGCTTCCCTCAACAAGCCAACATTTATTCCAAATCATGAGTTTCTTAACTAGGAAGCAATTTTGCAATATTCCCTTACCTGAAATTCTCAAAAAGTTGCACACCATTTTTTTGTTGTTGTTGAATAAACACCAGGTTGGGCTTAAACTGCGAATCAATGTTTGTTTATTTATATTTCTTATCGCTAAGCTGCCTTTCTACCCTCAAAGAAGGGCTAACGTGGCAGTAGGTGTAGAACCAGACCGGTAGCAACCCACCTGGGTGTTCCACTCAGCTGCAGTCCATTAACCTAACAGGTTAACTCCTTAAAGCAGGGAGTTTCCAAATTTGGCAACTTTTTTTAAGACTTGTGGACTTCAACTCTTGGAATTCCTCAGCCAACCATGCTGGCTGTGGAATTCTGGGAGTTGAAGTTCACAAGCCCATGCTGGCTGGGGAATTGTCCATGCTGGGAATTCTGGGAGTTAGCCATGCTGGGAATTCTGGGAGTTGAAGTCTACAAGTCTTAAAAGTTGCCAGGTTTGGAGACTTCTGCCTTAAAGCATGCACACCTTTTTTCAGCCTAAAACAGGTTGGCTGTTTTCATGAATTGCAGAGATGCTATGCTCTCTTGTAAGGTCCTTGTTTTGAATCACTTTTATAGCATGCAGAAAAGGTAAAGGTTCCCCTCGCACATACGTGCTAGTCGTTCCCGACTCTAGGGGGTGGTGCTCATCTCTGTTTCAAAGCCGAAGAGCCAGCATTGTCCGAAGACGTCTCCATGGTCATGTGGCCAGCATGATTAAATGCCGAAGGCGCACGGACCGCTGTTACTTTCCCACCAAAGGTGGTCCCTATTTTTCTACTTGCATTTTTTACGTGCTTTCGAACTGCTAGGTTGGCAGAAGCTGGGACAAGTAACCGGAGCTCACCCCATTACGCGGCGCTAGGGATTCGGACTGCCGAACTGCCGACCTTTCGATCAACAAGCTCAGCGTCTTAGCTAATGAGCCACCACGTCCCTTATAACATGCAGTTAAGTTTTTTTCCAGGAAAACTTTTGCCACTAAGGGGTTAATTCGAACATGAGGATAAAAGCTTGAACATAAAGGCAGTCCTTGACTTATGACCAACATTGAGCTCAAACAGGGGCGGCTTGCTTGTTCTTCGCGCTACCGGTGCACTGCGCGCGCATTGCCATGTTTTGGTGCTACGCGTGCGCGCCCCATCGCACGATTGTTTCCTGCGCTTCTGTGCATGCACAAAGCAAAATCCAAGATGGCAGCGCCCACGGAGACACCGAAAGAGCCGGTTCCGTGACGTCATCACTGGTTTACTAACGGTTCTAAAGAACCGGTTAGAACCGGTAGGAACCCACCTCTGATATACAGGCAGTCCTCGACTTAAAACAGTGACCGTTCGAAAATACAATGACTTACGGCAGTTTTTCACACTTACGACCACTGCGCATGCGCGGAAGCAAAACCTTGTGAGGGGATTGCGTGCACGTGATTTTGGCATTTTTTTGCTTCCGATCTCATGCGCACGCACGTCCCTTCACGAGATTTTGCTTCCGCGCATGCGCAGAAAGCAAAATCCGCCCAAAAATTCCAAAAAAAAGATGGCGCCGCGCGACAGACCAGTGAAGATGGCACCGGAGCTGTCGCGCGCAAATAGTGCCATCTGCTGGCCACTACCGGTGCGGTAGAGTCGACCGCACCGGTAGGAACCCACCACTGAGCTCAAAATTTCCATTGCTAACTAAGCAAGGCAGTTGCTAAGTGACTTTGCCCCGTTTTATGGCTCTTTTGCCACAGTTGTTAAGCGAATCATTGCAGTTGTTAAGCAAATCATTGTAAAATACATCTGGCTTCCTCCGTTGACTTTGCTTGTCTGAACACACGATTGTGGGGATGATGTGACTGTCATAAGTGCGCAAAACGGTCGTAAGCCACTTTTTCAGTGATATTCTAGCTTTGGTCACTAAACCAATTATTGTAAGTCCAGGGCGACCCGTATTTAAGGGGGTGGAGAAATCTTTGGATAATTTTGCCTTCTGGAAGCCCACAACTCTTATTTGTATCCTTAAAATCTTTAAAAAGGGAAGGGGTTAGGGGTTTAGCTCTATTCCTTCTACTGATGTCACTTTTCCCCATTTTTTTCCCTGATGGCCTGTTGCGCTCCTAACCCCACAAAAGTGGCCCAACACTGGTGCAGCAGTGATATTACAATTCACACAGCACATAAATCAGGGATGTCCGACCTTGGCCACTTGAAGACTTGTGGACTTCAACTCCCAGAATTCTGGGAGTTGAAGTCCACAAGTCTTCAAGTGGCCAAGGGTGGAGACCCATGATTTACATGCTATCGGTAGAACATTTTAAAGCAATATGTTTGGGATTGTTTCTAACTGTTCAGACCCAGCTCTCCAAACACGACAAACCCTCTGAGGTCAACTCAAAGATTCCTTTATTAGGAGCGCCAGCAGGCCCGGCAAAAAATTCTTTCTCACCGCAGGCTAACAAGTCCGTCTGGCAAGGAGATGAATAGTTGTCTGCCACATCTATTCATCTCCACCCCCTGCCTTTTATCCCCCGAGCTAGGGTGGGGCTTCGCTAGCAGCGGTCGCTCTTCCGTCCCAAGGATCGGCCCATAGATTTCCACTGCTCTCCTCTCCTCTGCTTTCTGCGCAGCCGCACGTCAGGCACTGGACCCAGCTGTTCCTCCTCTTCCTCATCAGCCACCTCCAGACTTGGGGGCTGTTGACTTTCCATCTGAGGGCTGACGGACGGCCCAGGCTCTGCCTCCGTCTCTCTCTCTCTGACAGCTCCATTCCCTCTTCCCCCTCGGAGCTCTCAGGTTGCCTTGATGCTGACCCTGACTCCCACGCCGCCTCCTCCTCCTCTGATTCGGCTGCTAGAGGGTCCGGCAGCCGACAGGCCACACCACCAACATAATACTTCTGATTAACAATGCTTAGGAACGCCGGGCCCTCTTCTCCTTGAATTGCTGCAGTACTCTGCATCACCTCTGAGGTAAAATAAATCTGAATATTCCCAAGAAGAGGAGTAGAATAAAGAGAACACACAGCAAATAACAGTGATGTACTGTATGCACCATTACATATAACAACAAACCCCCCAAAAGTTTAACTTGGAAAATCGAATGTCTATGATCCACACGAGTCATTTGCACAATAGGATTTTCAATTTATTATCTTTGCCACAGTACAAATATTCACAAATCAACCATCCTTTCACCGTCAAAGTTTGTAAACAAGTGCCCACATTTTTCCCAAACCCAGGTTTACGTTTGTGAATACCTCAGAAAGCCCGTCGTGGTAAAAGGACCGACATTTTCCCGCTTGGGTATGAAATCAGAAGCCCCTCCTCTCGACACGTATTTCTACCCAGACAGCCTCTGCAAGGCCATAAAATCATAGTGAAGGCTCTGGATTAGCATGATCTTTACAACAGGACCCAATCCGTTAGGTTAATAAATGCATTTAAAACGAGGTTCCAGTCCCAGAAGTTAACGGTTAGAAATGCTAGCTTCTACGTAGAAACGGCCTAAAAAAAAAAACCCAAACAGTGACCCAACCCATCTCTTCCTTTTATTTTTACAAGCTTAAAACAGTTTCACTTGCAAAGATACTTTCCAGTCAGGAGAAGAGTAGTGCAATTTAAGTAAGTTGTACTTCATTCAAAAGTTACGTTATGTCCAGTACACAATGCCATAGCTTCTATGGAAAGATTAAGAAGATTACTCAGGTAAACAAGGGAAGAAGAAAAAAATGTCAAGCCCATGCAGGCTTACGAGTCCGTTAAAGCTTGTGTTAAAAGTGTTGCTGATCTTGTTTTTTTTTAAATTTTAAAAACATTTTATATATAAACTAAAAAAAAAAAAAAAAGCAGAAATAAATAGGACGAATGACCGTAGTAGTAAAACTGTCTTGAAATTGAAAATTTCTCATTGACAGCTGATGCACGTTTACTTTAAAAACAGAAGAAAAGAAGAACTGACCTAAAGAGGATTTCTTGCTGTGGCCTAGAAAAGTCTTGACAACTACGTTCTTAATTTAAATAATAACAATAATAATAATAATAATAATAATAACAATAATAATGGCCGCAGAGTCAAAGAATGCCGTGTGGATGAAAAGGGGTCTCCTCTCCAAGCAGCCTTACTTGGGTTTCTTCTTGAAAAGGCTCTTGATGATTTTGGACGGTTTTTTGTTTCGCTCTCCGTTGTGGTAAAGGTCTTGCGAAACGCTACCGATCCGGGAGACGGGAGAAGGTTCGTGCCCGGCTCGGCTTTCGCTGCTGGTGGAGGAACACGAGGTGTGCCGAGGTTTGGGGACAGGAACGCCGCTGCTGGAGAGCTGGTTCATGCTACAGGACTTCTCCAGGATGCCGTTGTACACTTTGCTTGCGGGACTGAAGATCATACTTTTAGTTTCTGTCAGCCCCGTGCAGTCCGGAGAACCCCTGGAGATATCGGCCGTGAGGGAGGAAGAGTCTCCGGTCGAGGATTGTTCTAAAGACACATCCTCCTGGGATGTCTTTTGAGGTGACAGGGGTTGGTATATTTCAAGGCTTGAAGGGGGAGACTGCTTCCTTCCCACTGAAGAATTGAAGGAGTCGCACTCGGAAACGGTATCCTGAACTTCCCTAGAAACGGAGACACCAAGGGATCGAGTTAATCTGTGCCGTCACTCAAGTCCATTCAATGGGCAACGTAATAATATATACAGCAGGGGTGGGTTCTGGATCGGTTTGCTGCCGGTTTGCTTAGAGTCGCGCTGTGTGCGCACCCACGCACCCGCAGCAATAAAAAATTAGCTTCTGTGCATGCCCAGAAGCAAAAATTAGCTTCTGTGCATGCACAGAAGCAAAATCCAAGATGGTGGCGCCCACGGAGACACCGAAAGAACCGATTCTGTGACCGTTCAAAGATACAATGACTTATGGCGGTTTTTCACACTTACGACCACTGCAGCATCCCCATGGTCACGTGATCAACGTTCAGATGCTTGGTTAACTGACTCACGTATTTATGAGGGCCGCAGTGTCTCAGAGTCACGTTTAGTGACCGTCCAAAGTTATAACGGCACTGAAAAATGTGACTTATGGCCGTTTTGTGACACACACACACCCGACAAACAAAGTCAATGGGGAAGCCAGATTTACTTAACAATCATATTGTTAACAACTGCAGTGGTTCACTTAACAACTACAACAAGAAAGGTCACAGATTGGGGCAAAATTCACTTAACAACAAAATTTACTTAGCAACATAAATGTTAGGCTTAATTCTGGTCATAAGTCAAGGACTATCTGTATCTGTCAAGGCTCCACAGAGCCGAAGAATAAATACATTCTAATGTACATGCAGATTCTCAATCATCCAGGTCATGGTTGTCCCAAAAGTGCTTTTCAAAAGGCAAATGGAATTGGTATTGTTTTTTTTTCCTTGAAAATATTTCACTTCTGATCCAAGAATTTATTGGGTGAGAAGCGAAACATTTTCAAAGGGGCGGGGGAATACAAGAATGCCCAGTTGCCTTTTGATAAGCATCTTTGGGATATTCTAAATGTATTTGCAGCAAAAGACAAGGGCAAAATAAAATAAAATAAAACAAAAATCCCTCTCGTGACTTGCTATTTTCCTATGTTTCCTTCATGCCCAACTTTCTTAGCAAGCATCCTTAACATGAGATATTATCTCTTTCTGGTTTATGTAAGAAGTAATGCTTCTATGATTTGGCTTCCAAACATACCTGCGTACATCACAAAATAGCAAGTGTTCGTGTCTTCAATTTTCAATTAAGTTAAATGTTATATAGTTATATAGGAACCTCAGTTGTGAATAATAATTTGATTCAATGCTAATCGTGTAAGTAAATTCTCACTTATTTAATTTAACAGATTAACAGAGTAGGAAGGGACCTTGCAGGTCATCTAGTCCAACCCCCTGCCCAAGCAGGACACCCTATATCTGCCTCTACCTAGGATCGAACTCACAACCTCCTGATTATGAGGCAAGAGCTCTACCTCTAGGCCACAGCAGCTGGGTAAATATAACATCTCGTTCCATTACACAGGATCAAATTACATATATATATATATATATATATATATATATATATATATATATATATATATATGTGTGTGTGTGTGTGTGTGTGTGTGTGTGTGTGTGTGTGTACACATGTGTATATACACACATACACATACACACACATACATACATACATATATATATATATACACACACATACACATGCACACACATATATATATATAAACATTTATGTAATCTTGTTAATTAAGAATAAATGTTTAGAAATAAGAACTGTTTATCTAATCCAATACTACTCCAACACTATATTAGCAAAGCTCCAAAATTATAGACATTTCTGTGCAAAGAAGTCAGAAAAAAAAATCTGTTGACAAGAGTTTTAGTCAAGTCTGCAACCCCAAACGCATCATCAACTTACAGATGCTGCCCTTTTTTACACTTCGCAGGTGACTTATAAATGTGACATATAAAATGTGTCTAATTTAAAAGAAAGATGCAGAGATTATGCTCATTATGGAAGGAAATAATATGTGCGAAAATCTTCCATCCTTTCCCCATATTTCATTTTAAGGCTTCAAAAGCAGAGGGAAGGTAACTTGCTGAGAGAAACGGGCAGATTTCATCAAAATCCATAAGCCCCAGGTGCCACAGCTGAGAGCATACAATTAGAGCAGTGATATTTCTAACATTACGGGAGGTCACTAGATAACTTTTTGCCTACTGAAAATATTAAGATGGAAACTCAAAAGAGTTGAATTATGCAGAAGCTCCATTGCATTGGCTTCATTCACAATTAGTGACGGTTTCACTTCCATCGCAACAGCCCCAAACACTGGCAATTCTTTTGTGATATGTGGTAGAGAAACCAGCAAGTGTATCTCTAAAAGTCCAGCTTTTAGAGTCAGTAATCCTTGGTTTGATAGGAGTCAGTATCAAAGAGTCAGTAATCCTTGGTTTGATATGCAAAGCCCTACAGACAATTAGAGCTATATTTCGAAGGCTCCGTTAGGTGGCAGCGTTAGCCAATCATCTCTAATCTAGAAAGCTAAGCAAACCCTGGTTAGTATTTGGATGGAAGTCTATGTTGGAGTCCCAAGAACCAGACTAGAAATTTTTTTAAAAATGTTTTTTTTAAAAAACCCTTCCAAAGAAGGCAATAATGAGTTATTTTTCTATTATTCTAAGAAACCTTCATGGATGTGTCCACATTAAATCAAGGGGCCTCCAACTCCTTCAAAATGAGATAGGCAGCAAATAAATAAGTAGGTAGGTAGGTAGGTAGGTAGATGATAGAGAGAGAGAGAGAGAGAGAGAGAGAGAGAGAGAGAGAGAGAGAGAGAGAGAGAGAGAGAGAGAGAGAGAGAGAGAGAGAGAGAGAGAGAGATGATAGATAGATAGATAGATAGATAGATAGATAGATAGATAGATAGATAGATAGATAGATAGATAGATAGATAGATAGATAGATAGAGGTAGGTAGGTAGGTAGGTAGGTAGGTAGGTAGATATAAAGATAAATGATAATGATAGAGATATATAAAAGATAGATAGATAGATAGATAGATAGATAGATAGATAGATAGATAGATAGATAGATAGATAGATAGATAGATAGATAGATAGATAGATGTAGGTAGGTAGGTAGATATAAAGATAAATGATAATGATAGAGATATATAAATGATAGATAGATAGTTGGATGGATGGATGGATGGATGGATGGATGGATGGATGGATGGATGGATGGATGGATGGATGGATGGATAGATAGATAGATAGATAGATAGATAGATAGATAGATAGATAGATAGATAGATAGATAGATAGATAGATAGATAGATGTAGGTAGGTAGGTAGGTAGGTAGATATAAATATAAATGATAATGATAGAGATATATAAAAGATAGATAGATAGATAGATATAAAGATAAATGATAGATAATGATAGAGATATATAAATGATAGATAGATAGATAGATAGATAGATAGATAGATAGATAGATAGATAGATAGATAGATAGATAGATAGATAGATAGATAGATGTAGGTAGATATAGAGATAAATGATAGATGATATATAAATGAAATTATATATATATATATATATATAGAGAGAGAGAGAGAGAGAGAGAGAGAGAGAGAGAGAGAGAGAGAGAGAGAGAGAGAGAGAGAGAGAGAGAGAGAGAGAGAGAGAGAGAGAGAGAGAGAGAGAGAGAGAGAGAGAGAGAGAGAGAGAGAGAGAGAGATCTCCAATAATAATAGGATATACTATACTATTGGAGCAATACCTAATGGGCTGCCTAGATACTTGGAAATTTTGAACTTATTAAACTTCAATATTCTAACTTTGCAAAAACGACACCTTACTCGGAACTGCCTATATAGACTCTACCTTATAGCACTTAGACTTATATACCGCTTCATAGTGCTTTACAGCCCTCTCTAAGCAGTTTACAGAGTTCAGCATATTGCCCCCAACAATCTGGGTCCTCATTTTACCGACCTCAGAAGGATGGAAGGCTGAGTCAACCTTGAGCCTGGTGAGATTTGAACAGCCGAAGTGCTGAACTAGCAATCAACTGAAGTAGGTTGCAGTGCTGCTTTTAACCACTGCACCACGTCGGCTACCTTAACAGCTCTTAGGTTAGGACCTGAGCTTTTAAGTTTTTACCAGTCCCAGATTGTGAATCAAATTGAAGATTGACCATAGTAATAATAAAAATAATAATACAACCTCCCTTCCTAATCTAAGGGAGGAGTCTCCAAACTTGGCAACTTTAAGACCTGAGGAATTCTGGGAGTTGAAGTCCACCAGTCTTAAAGCTGCCGAGTTTGGAGACCCCTGATTTAAGGTGACCACCATTTCTTTGCACGTTGCAGTCTTTCAGTTCTAAAGGGATATATATATATATATATACTGTATATCCTCATCTATCCTAATCTGGTCTGTGTATGAATGTGCCAAGGTTCGTACCACTGCTTGTCAGCGGTGAAGTAAATTGCTTCCTCCTCCTCTTCGGTACGGTAAGCAGCGGGGCAACTGGACACAGAAAGGAGGTCAGGGTCTGCCGACTGCAGCGTCGCTTGCGTGTGCGCAGCGTGGGGTGTTGGCGCTGTATGTTGCAACTGAGGCGATGACGGCACCACATTTCGCCTGGAGCGATACATGCTGCTACTCCGTGCTAAGGCGCCGGTTTTCACAGCAGACCCTGTGAAGAACAACAGAAAGGAATAGATTCAGAACCCAACTTCCCCACCAAAACCTTACTCCGCGAAGACGGAAAAACCTCTCTGGAAAATCCTTTCTTTATAAAATGGGGTGTTGTTGTTTTTTCTTCCTAATCATCTTCTTTTAACGATCCCCATAATCCCTTGCGGGGTGGAGTCTGGGCAACTGAATGGAGCTGAATGTTTACTGGCCGGATGCCCTTCCTGTTGCCAATGCGGAGTTTTGTTCAGCAGATATATTCTCATTGTGCCCAGAGAGAGAAATATCTGTCTCTACCTAGGATCGAACTCACAGCCTCCTGATTGTGAGGAGAGAGCTGCACCTCTAGGCCACCGCACCACTTTTTTCCCCTTCCTAATGCTCTTCTTTAAAATACAGCAGCGGATGAGACAGACATGGTTACCGCTTAGTAAGAGAAGGCCGCCTGACTCAACATTTAACCGAAACCAACAAGGTCCCTTTCCATTAAACACAAAAGAAAAGGCTCGAGTTTTCTGTTTGTGTTCACTTTAAGAATTTTATGCATTAATTAGTGTTTTTTTTCCTTCTCCTTTTTCAATTTGTATGCCAACCATCTTCCTGGCTTGTTTGTGTTTTCAAAAAAAAAAACCTTAGCATTAAATTAGAAGACGAGCAAGTGAAAAAAACAATGATAGCATGGGCAAAAAATTTCGGATATACGACAGAATTAGATAAATGGCAGCAATTATGGGAAAGAAATTATAAATTAACAATGGCAACAGCATATAAGGAGAATCTGTACAAAATGTTCTATAGATGGCATATGTCCCCGGAAAGATTAAGGGAGATACGTCTAGTGTTGTGGCCTGTCGGCCGCCAGCCCCTCCAACTGCCAAATCAGATGAGGAGGTGGAGTAGGAGTTGAGGCCAGCATCAAGGCAACCGGAGAGCTCCGAGGGGGAAGAGGGAATGGAGTTGTCAGAGATAGAGGTGGAGCCTGGGCCGTCCATCAGCTCCCAGATGGAGAGGCACCAGCCCCCAGGTGCAGAGGTGGCTGATGAGAAAGAGGGGGAACAGCTGGGTCCGGTGCCTGACGCGCGGATGAGCAGAAGGCAGAACAGGAGAGGAGAGCAGCGGAAAGCTATGGGCCGGTTCTCGGGACAGAAGAACCACCACTGCTAGCTAAGCCCCACCCTAGCTCTGGGGATAAAAGGCAGGGGAGGAGACGAATAGGTGTGGCAGACAACTATTCATCTCCCTGTTGGTCAGCCACTGACATTTGGAACTTCTGAATCCTGTCGGGAACTTTATCGGAATTCGTTCTTGGAATCTGCGGCACTGAGAGTCGGGCGCGCCTTCTGAGCGTGTGTGTGTGTCTGCTGCTGGATTAAGAGCGAGCGCACCTTCCAGGACTTCCTTTACGAGTGTGGGTAGAGAGAGAGACTCTCTGTGTTGGGGGCATTTCAGGGGGAAAGGGAGCAAGATTTGCTTTCCACAGGCACTTAGAGATTGGGACAACCATGGCTGATAATCTCCATAGACATTTAACGAGCCAGAATTTTGTGTGTCTCCACGCCGTCATCTGAGATATCCCACCACATACCATGAAACTGGGAAACGATGGGAGGAGTATCTTCGTCGAGGTCGTCAACTCCCCCCGCGATTGGGTAGGGCGGGATGGACACTCGCGGCATGACCACCCAACTGTGATCTGAATACAGGGAGGAGGTGAGACTTGGCAGCCCTGAGTTATAGGCTATTTGGAAGCCACAGATCTTCTCAATCTGCTGCCATCGGTAGAGTCGTTCTCGCAAGCAAGTAGTCAATTCAGAAAGTGCTTTCCTAGGAAGAGGTCGAGAAATTAGAACAGGACACGTCCCCCGCCCCACAAGGATACAGGTTGTCCTCGACATACATCAGCTGGTTTAGTGACCGTTCAGAGTTACAACGGCAGTGAGAAAAAGTGATTGAGGTCCATTGTTCACACTTACGGCCGTTGCAACATCCCTGTGGTCCCGTGATTTACATTTGTAAGGTTGACAACTGTTTTATATTTAATGACCTTTGCTGAGTCCCGGGGTCACAAGATCCCCTTTTGCAACCTTCTGACAAGCAATGTCAACGGGGAAGCCGGATTCACTTAACAAAAAAATGTTACTAATTTAACAACCGCAGCAATTTGCTTAATACATGCGGTAAGAAAAGTCGTGAAATGGGGCAAAGCTCGCGGAACAAATTTCTCGCTTAGCAACCTAAGTGAGAGGGCTCAATTGTGGTCGCAAGTCGAGGACTACCTGTATTTAAATCAGTGTTTCTCAAATAGTGGGAGGCGCCCCCCTTGGGGGGCTCGGAGCGATGCCAGGGGGTGAGTGTGACCCCGGGGAACATGCATGGTCCCTCTTGATCGATTCTCCCGGACGGGGAGTGTTTTCCCAGTTGCACGCTGCTCCGAGCCCGGAAGAGAAGGCGGCCAGGCAGGGTGGGGCGGCTGCATGGGTTCTTGTTCTTGGTGGGTGCCGTGGTAGCCATGAACGGCGTGGCGAACCTGCTGCTGGACAAGGAGGAGCATCCTCTGCAGCTGGGCAAAAGCTTCGAATGGCACACTAAAACCTCCTTCCATACCATTTGATGTGAGTGCCCGGCAGAGGCGGCACTTATGGGCCAGGCCGGCGACCCCAAAACATCGGCTTATTAAGCTGGCCTGGCCCCGTGTCAAAAGAGGGCCCTAACCACGGTAGCCTATGCCTGCCTAACTGAAAACAGGCTCCACTGAGTTCAGTGTGACTTACTCCCAGGTAAGTGGGCAGAGCAGTCTTCCCCAGCCAATAGTTTGCTTGCAGCTTATAATAAGTAAAATAATATTAACATTAAATTCCATTGGGGCCCAGATCGGAGAGTTTGGGGGGGGGCGGCGGCGAAATGTTTACTTCTTCCTGGGGGGGGGGGGCGTAACAGAAAATAATTGAGAAGCATTGATTTAAATACAGGTCAGCAATAAGGCTTCTGCCTTCGGTGCCACAGCATCCTCAAGAACAGCCCTATGTAAAGTTGCACTCAGGTAGCTGAAAAACAACAAAAGCGTCCCTTACTCTACGCAGACGCAGTGCAGGACACACAGTGCAGGCGCACTGGTTAGAATGCACTATTCTGCCTACTGCCAGCTGTTTGACAGTTCGATTCTGACCGGCTCAAGGTTGACTCAGCCTTCCATCCTTCTGAGGTTGGTAAAATGAGGACCCAGATTGTTGGGGGCAATATGCTGAACTCTGTAAACCGCTTAGAGAGGGCTGTAAAGCACTATGAAGCGGTATATAAGTCTAAGTGCTATTGCTAATGTAATCATGCTCCTTCCCTTCCCGTCTTTTTAGTTGGGCTGAGATATACTTTTTATATAGTGTTGTATTTATATTATTAGATTTTATATAAGGACTCCTTGGGGCTCTCTGAGCTTGCTTGTCTTCTTGTAGACGTTTCATTACCAAACGAGGTTACATCTTCAGTGCTGCAAGAAAACCAGCAAGCTCACAGAGCACCAAGGACCCCTCATGTCAACCCTGAGCTACAAATATCCTCCTTTACTAGTAGGTTTTATATAGTTTTGTCTTTTAATATTGTAAGCCGCTCAGAGTAACCGCTCGGTTTAAGATGGGCGGCTAATAAAGTTTACCAACAAACAGTCCCCAAGTTCTGACGGTAATTGGGACTGGAATTAACATCGCTAATCAATGTGGTCATAAGCATAACATCATGTGACCACATCACTTAGTGTCAGCCCTACCAGGGGAGCCAGACAGGAAGCAGGGCTAGATGAAATAATATTATTCTGAGGCTACATTAACTAGGGGTGGGATTCAAAAATTGTAGCAACCGGTTCTCTGCCCGGTTGCTGGGTGGGCGTGGCCATGGTGGGCGTGGCCTACTCTGTTTCCTGCACCATGGCGGGGAGGCGTTTTCACCCTCCCCAATCTCTGGAGGCTTTCCTCGAGTCTCTGGGAGGGCGAAAACGGCCTCCCCCAGGCTCCGGAGGCCGGAAACGGGCCCGTTTCTGGACTTCCGGAAGGCCCATTTTCCACCCTCCCAGAGCCTCCGTGTGGGCCCTGCACTTACCTGGCATCCAAAATGGGCCAGGTGAAGACTCTTGGGAGGGAAGGGGCGGGGTGGGCGGGGCCAGCCAGTCCTTGCAACTACCGGTTCGCCAAAAGATGCAAAATTAGCATCCGGTTCGCCCAAACCGGTCCAAACCGGCTGGATCCCACCCCTGATGTTAACACAATTTTGCAAGACTGGACTGTAACTCTCCAAGATGGCCAAATCCAGGAATCTTTCTTTTTTAAGAAGGTGGAGCACCATTGTCTCCTTAAGGGCTGGAGGTATTAACCCTTCCAACAATACACTGTCCCATACTAGATCTATGCCTACTTAGAAGATAGTATCAGCCAGAATAGACAAGAACTAATCAGCAGGAAGCTGTAGTCATCCTACAGACAATTCTACCCCTTCCTCAAGCATCCCAACCTTGAAGGACTTCGTTCAAATTATGTTGAGCTTTTAATTTAAAATGTGTAAGCCCCATTTTTTAAAAACAAACAAACAAACAAGGTTTCCGTAACCAATAGAAAGGACATCACACCCACTCCATGCCTTACTTTGCTTCCAGAATCTTGTGGTCCACTTCATCAAGGGAAGAGCTATGTGCAACGTGTAACGTTCCAAATACAGTATTTCTCTTCTTTTTAATCTTTTCTGCCTGAAATGAAACATAGCAAGGGATTTAAGGCTTATTTAAGCCGTGCGAAAGGGGGGGGGGGGGGGGAAGAGAGATGGATTTCCTTTCTTGTGGCCAGTATCTGAAGAGACGTTCTGTCTTAGCTGCATCTTCAAAACAAAACAAATGTGTTTTCCCTTTGGACACTAGGGTAGACTATGGGATGCTGCTTTGAGCCCACGGTCAACGAGATCTGCAGATGGTCTTCAGTGACCAGCAACAGAAACAGGGCATGGGCTAATACCGTGTTTCTCCGAAAATAAGACCTCCCGGGATAAGCTCTCCCCCGAAAATAAACCCTCCCTGAAAATATTTAACCGCATGCGCAGCCAGTCCCCGCCATTTCCTCTGGTTAGGGTTAGGGAGACAGAGCTGGGAATCGGGTAAGACAGCAAGAGGAGCCCCGTCTTGCTCCAGGCGCCGCAAAATAATAAGACCTCCCCGAATATAAGGCCAAGCGCTTATTTCGGGGTTCAAAAAATATAAGACAGGGTCTTATTTTGGGGGAAACACGGTACTTAAGGCTGAAACCTTATTTGATTACTCAGTTCTCTGCCATGTTTATTTCAAGGATTGCCCATCCCTTTTGCAGTTATCATTACACAAGCTAACTACTACCAAGGCTGAGATGACTGCTGTTACCATCTATTGTTGTTGTTGTTCGATCACTAAGTCGTGTCCCCATGTGGTCCATAGCATGCCAGGCCCTCCTGTCCTTCAGTCTTCCACAATTTGTCCAAATTTAAATGTTCATTGCATTAAGGACACTAAGGGGTCCCTGGTGGTCTCTGAGCTTGCTTGTTTTCTTGCAGACGTTTTGATTACCCTAACTAGGTAACATCATCACTGCTATCCCAAAAGTGCTTTTTCAGGAGGCAACTGGACTTTCTTGTTTTTTTCTTTGGAAGATGTTTCGCTTCTCATCCAAGAAGCTTCTTCAGCTCTGACGGGATGGTGGGGAATGGAAGGATTTATATTCCTTGCAGACAGCTGGTCGTCTGCATCCTTTTAAAGGGTCAGACTGCAAATTGTAGATTACAGGAACCAGGAGCACCACTCAGGTGACCCTGAGGACACAGATAAACCTCCAAATGAATCAACGACCCTCTAAAAGGATGCAAATGATCAGCTGTCTGCAAGGAATACAAATCCTTCCATTCCCCACTATCCTGTCAAGAGCTGAAGAAGCTTCTTGGATGAGAAGCGAAACGTCTTCAAAGAAAAACCAGGAAGTCCAGTTGCCTCCTGAAAAAGCACCTTTGGGACAACCATGACCTGGATGACTGAGAATCTCTACAGACTATCATCAGTGCTGTTCACTGTCAATTTATATTCTGGTGTCTTGCCTGGCAGTGTGGGTGGAGGAGGTCTTAGAGACTTTCTTTGGTTGGGCTGTTTACTTATGGCTCTTTGGCAGTTTCTTGATTGAGGTATTGCTTACTTGATTGTTGGTCTGAAGTTGACCTTGGAGTTAATCTATGTTGATTACTGGTGGAGAGGTGCTGGAGTCTTTCTCCCTTTTGGGCCGGTTGATGGTCTCTTTTGCATAGTCCAAGGGTAGGCAAAGTTGGCTCTTCTATGACTCATGGACTTCAACTCCCAGAATTTCTGAGCCAATCATGCTAGCTCAGGAATTCTGGGAGTTGAAGTCCACAAGTCATAGAAGAGCCAACTTTGCCTACCCTTGGCATAGTCTATAGATGTTGTTAATGTCTATGTGTCTGTTGATGGCTGATCTGTCAAACTGCCAGGCTTCTAGAAATTCCCTGGCATTTTTGGATTTGGATTTGGCCTCAATGACACTATCTGCCATCCTCTTCTCCCTCTGCCTTTTATATTTGCCAACATCACAGACTTTCCTAACGAGTCCTCGCTTCTCTTCAGGTGGCCAAAGTATTTGTGCTACAGCTTCAGTATCTGACCTCCCAAAGGACAGTCAGGGTAAATTTCCTTTAGGATTGATATCGCTACCGTAACTGCCCAGTAAAATTAAGGCGAGGTTAGGCCTGCATGACCAGAGAAATTCTTGCAAGCTGTTTCACAAATACACAAGTGTTCCAACCCAGTAGCCTGGAATGAGGAATGTTAGCAGTTTATACTGTATTTTATTATTTTAATGACTTCTTTTTTCATGTAGCAGACCACATCATCATCATCATCATCATCATTATCTCATTTATTCATTAAACATGAAACTCAGTCAACAATGACTTTTTTTCATGTAACGACCACATCATCATCATCATCATCATTATCATCTCGTTTATTCATTAAACATGAAACTCAGTCAACTGAATATTTTAAAAAGTGTCACAAATACCACTGACTGGTGCTAATGGTTGATACGGGTTGCTGCCAGCGTCCTAGGTATCAACCAAGTATCTTCTTAAAATATATGATGTTCCGAGTAGCACAATTTTTTGCAGTTCCGCTGGTGTTATTGTAGGAAGCTGCAATTTCTTATTCTTATTCTTATTCTTATTCTTATTCTTATTCTTATTCTTATTCTTATTCTTATTTCTTCTTCTTCTTCTTCTTCTTCTTCTTCTTCTTCTTCTTCTTCTTCTTCTTCTTCTTCTTCTTCTTCTTATTATTATTATTATTATTATTATTATTATTATTATTATTATTATTATTATTATTATTATTATTATTATTATTATTATTATTATTATTAATATTATTGTGTTTCCCCCAAAATAAGACCCTGTCTTATATTTTTTTGAACCCTACAATAAGCACTTGGCCTTATTGCCATGCACTCAAAAGCCCGATTGGGCTTATGATCAGGGGATGTCTTATTTTGGGGGAAACAGGGTTTTATTATTATTAAAATCCACCTCCTGGAATAAACTCTTGTTTAAGAACAATAACTTCAGTTTGTGGCCTTTGATGTTGCTATCATGATCTTTTAAAGCAGGGGTCTCCAACCTTGGCCACTTTAAGACTTGTGGGCTTCAACTCCCAGAGTTCCTCAGGCAGCGAAGCTGGCTGAGGAACTCTGGGAGTTGAAGTCCACAAGTCTTAAAGTGGCCAAGGTTGGAGACCCCTGTTTTAAAGCATAGGCAAAAATAACAACTTATTAAAAAAAATCAACTCATGAACATCTGGTCTCGCTGTGTCTAGTAGAAAGGCTGTTAGAATCACAGGGAAAGATACGGAGCATGCAACTCTTAAAAACAGAAGTTACAGCCCTAAGGGGAATGTGGCACTCTAGAATTCAAGAGGTTGCACACACACACCCTTTTTCACACCATTTGAAGCTGATTTCAAGATCCAGGAGCAGGAAGTTCCACCCTCCCTCTGGATGATTTGAAACCATGCCATTACCCTGGAGCATATCTCAGCAGGTTCCAGAAGCAAATCCTCCTAAGGCCGGCAGACTTGTCCCAATCGTGGGCTTTTAAAAAGCAAATGGAACATTGAGGACCTCTCAAGGAAGTTTCATCGCCGAAACTGGTGAGTGATAACCCTACATCATTCTGAGATGATGATCAACGGCCGCCGAACCCACAATCTTCCATTTTCCCCATTTTTTTTTCCCGGAATAATTTTCAAGCGTGCAGCTTTACCTCTTCCTTGGCGATGGCTAGCTGCATTTCTGCATTTTGTCTCTTAATGTTGTAGTACTGGACTTCCACTTCATGCGTCAGCTGAAGCCATTTCTGCAGCGCATCTGGAACAGACCAATTGCTTCGCAATTCGAACTCTTTCTCTGCCTTTTTTAAGGCCATACGAACCTAGAAGGGGAGGGGGATGAAGAGAAGGTGCTAGATTGGATAAAGGTGCTGACCTGTTAACCATTTTGCCCAAGACATCTGACAGAACCAACTGAACATTTATAAGTAAGACTAGGTTAACGGGGTAATGCATTGGTTAATTAATTAACGAATCTGAAAGAAAGGTTCTTCAGTTAACCAAATAGAACATGAACCTAGATCTTGTTCTAGTTTGCTGCACATGCCATGTTTTCTATTTCCGTAGATAAAATTATCCAGTTTTTACCCACATACCATATTTTTCGGA
This sequence comes from Diadophis punctatus similis, assembly GCA_023053685.1. NCBI lineage: Eukaryota > Metazoa > Chordata > Lepidosauria > Squamata > Dipsadidae > Diadophis > Diadophis punctatus. The sequence goes on from JALIGW010000006.1 coordinate 6,926,700, forward strand.
GTATAAGGCGCACCTTTTTACCCCCCAAAAAAGGGTGAAAACTTGGGTGCGTGTTATACACCGAATGTAGCCCCACCCACCCACCCCCACCCTTTGGCCTTTGCCTTCCAGCAATTTACCTTCTTGCAGCAAACAGGGAAGAGCCTTTTAAGCCAAGCAAGTCATTAGCAGCTTCCCGACCCGCAGCTGATTTGCCACGTGCTAAAATGAAACTGAAACTAGCTGCAAAGAGGCAAATAGCTGGCAGAGACACGCAGATTTTTATTTTCTGCTGAACTGGATGCAAGGGGGTAAGTGAACAGCTATAAATGTCTGTAGAATGTTCAAATTATTAGACTTATTTTTTAAAGACTGCTTTATTATTGTTCTAGACAATTTAACAAAATGAAGAAGCTTTTTAAAATAAATGCTTGCTCTGAAGAGGCCCAGTGCTATTGTATCTTCTTTTAAATAATAGAGAATAATGTATACTTCCACAAATTTTAATTAATTTTAACAGCTCTGTACAAGTATAGTCTGAAATGTAAAGTGTCCTGTTTAGTATTAAGATAAAGCAGCTGAGTTAAATCCTGACTTACTGGTAGTCATGTTTGGAGTAGATCTATTTAAATAATTGGGAGGAGTTAGTGTGACTACATTTAAGAAAACTTTCTGGCATTAATATACTGCCATAATATACTGCCATAAACGGATTCTCCAATTCTTCGCTATTTCTATGGGTCAGGCACACATGCACAGAAATATACAGTGTATATCATCTGTGCTGTTTGCTGTTTGCTGTTTGGCAAATTGCTGGGAGGCAAACTAATATACTCCGGTGCGCCTTATACCCCGAAAAATACGGTAGTTCCACTTTCTGAAACATATTTCTGTGACTGACCTCAATTTGCCTTACTGATTTATAGTTGCATTTGTTCCTGACTTTATTGTTTATTTATCTAGAATAAAATGGTGGAGAGCCTTTTATTTGAAGATCGGATCCAATTCCAGATTGGATGCTTCTGTTCTACCCTCAAAAGCCACAGTAGGGCAGCCCTTTATCATAGAAACGTACAGAGATAATTGCTGCCCCAAAGGAGCTTTTTCAAGATGCAATTGGACTTTCTGGTTTTTTTCTTTAAAGATGTTTCTCTTCTCACCCAAGAAATCTCATCCAAGAAAGATCTAAGTGCCAAAGCCCACTCTAACAACATCGCCAAACAGGCACTAAGAGTTGTTAATCTAATCTTGCGTAGCTTCTTCTCCGGTAATATTACACTGCTAACCATAGCATACAAAACATTTGCTAGACCAATTCTCGAATACAGCTCACCTGTCTGGAACCCGCACTGCATATCGGACATTAATACAATCGAGAGAGTCCAGAGATATTTCACGAGAAGAGTCCTCCACTCCTCTGCTCGCAACAGAATACCTTATGCCACCAGACTTGAAATTTTGGACTTAAGACAATTTAGAACTATGCTGCCTTCGGTATGACCTAAGTGTACTTCATAAAATTATCCGCTAGAATGTCCTACCTGTCAATGACTACTTCAGCTTCAACCACAACAATAGAGGAGCACACAATAGATACAAACTTAAAGTGAACTGCTCCAAACTCAATTGCAGAAAATACGACTTTAGCAACAGAGTGGTAAATGCCTGGAACTCACTACCTGACATTGTGGTTTCATCCCCAAACTCCCCAAACTTTTAACCTTAGGCTGTCTACTGTCGACCTCACCCCATTCCTAAGAGGCCTGTAAGGGGCGTGCATAAGCGCACCTGCGTGCCTACCGTCCCTGTCCTAATGTTCCCTTTTATTTTTATTCATTTCATGTACTCAAATTATGTATATACTTATATGTATTATCTAATATGAGATTGACAAAATAAATAAATAAAAATAAAAAAATAAATTTCTTCAGCTCTGACTGGGTGGTGGAGGATGGAAGGATTTATATTCCTTGCAGACAGCTGGTCATTTGCATCCTTTTAGAGAGTCGTTGAGGCCACATGGGGATTTGTCCACACCCATTTGCACTACTCAGGTAACCCTGAGGACACGGACAAACCCCCACGTGGCCTCAATGACTCTCTAAAACAGGGGTGTCAAACTGAAGGCCTGCGGGGTGCTTAGATCTGGCCCACTGGAAACAGTGAAGGACCAGCCTGCAGTGCCTCTGCCAGCAAAATCGGAGCTTGGAAGGACCACAGGGGTTGCAGGAGGCCATCGCAGCTGAAAACAGAGCTCACGACAGCTGCCCACAGCCCTCCTAAGCTCCATTTTCGCTGGCAGAGGGTTGCAGGAGGCCGTCACCACTGGAAACGGAACTCGGGAACCCATTTTCGCTGGCAGAGCGCTCGGCCCACCACAGGAGTGATGTCGAGCTGGCCATGCCGCCACTGGCCCCCCCTAAGGTCAAACACAACCCTGATGCGGCCCTCAATGAAATTGAGTTTGACACCCCTGCTCTAAAACAATGCTAATGGCCAGCTGTCTGCAAGGAGTATAAATCCTTCCATTCCCCGCCATCCAATCAGAGCTGAAGAAGCTTCTTGGATGAGAAGCGAAACATCTTCAAAGAAAAACCAAAAAGTCCAGGTGCCTCTTGGGAAAAAAAAGCACCTTTGGGACAACCATGACCTGGATGACTGAGAATCTCCACAGACCAGAGATAATTGCTGCTAGATGTAGAGTTCAAAGTTTTTTTTTACAAGTACAAGAATTTTTTGCAAGCGTCGCGGAACCCAGGCGAAACTTAGAATGTCACTTGAAAAATACCTGCACCAGTTCCTCTTCTGCGTATTTAAGTCTGCTGAGTTCACATTCAGCTCCTTCCCTCAACTCTTTGAGCCGGCAGGCTTCTCGTTTGGCATCACTGATTTCATCCATCATCTTGCGTTCTAAGTTCTGCTTTTCTACGGCAACGGTTCGATTCTCTTCCTGTGCTTTTTCAAGCCTTTTGGGGGAGGGTAAACATTTTTTAGCAAAAAAATAACCACATTTATCTCATTCTGTGCACGGTTCAATTAACTGGCCTGTCACGGTGTGAATATTGTCAGTATGTATATGCAGGGTGATGCACCCCTATCTAATATTATGGTACATTCCAATACAAGCAGAACACGTGATATGATCTTCTGCGCATGTCCACATTCCTGATCCACCATTAATTCTTCTGACTTGGCTCTTGACCTGAACAATCGCGTTTCTTAGCAAAGATGTAATTATTCAGGATTTATTGTTTTTGTACTGAAATAAATATTTTCTATTAGACTTTTAATCTCGGCTTTATTTCTAACTGTCTGGATCCCAAGTAAAGATCTAAATAACCTCTATGAGATTTTATTCTCATCCCAACATGGCCAAACACTTTAAGATAATTCTAAGCATCGCATCAAAGTGGAGGCTGAACAGTAAATGATTGCCAATCTCTTGACAACATCGGTTGGGTTTTATTCTGAAATTATGCTAAACCACACCAGGAACATTTTGGCTTAATCAAACATGTCAATATTCCTCTTAATACAAGCTTAACTTATGTTAACTAACTTAGCTAAGCTTAACATAGAGAGAATGTAAAGTAAAGGGCAGCTGGAAGCCACTGTTTTCTCAGCTTTGGGGCCTGTCACATTTCGTAATAACAATTTTGTAAACTTTTTGAACACCCTAATCGACTATAATATAATCCCAGCGTTCTCAAATACCTTTCTTGCAATTCACCGAGACTCTGTTCGGCGGTCTGCAGGCTCTCCAGGTCTTTCATCATTTTGGTAACGTGCTCTTTTGAAGTCCTGTTCTGTGTATAGGCAAACCAGCAACCTCCGATGCCAATCATTATGGAGATTGTGAGTACAAAATCTTTCATCCAATTGTGGGGCGGCCCTAGAAAAGGCAGGGAGGTGAGTTTGGAAAAACATATTTCGGCATTATTCGGATAAAGAAAAGAGAGGCACTGCTTATCCTTCCCGGATGAAGACTTAAGATTTTAAAAATTCTCCTTTACTGAAAATACATGTTAGTCAAGACATGTCTTGTGGTAGAGTTTACGACTTTGGCTTGCTTCTACTTTACTGTTCTGGCCTGTCGGCCGCTGGCCCCTCCAGCAGCCGAATCAAATGAGGAGGAGGCATGGGAGTCAGGGTCAGCATCAAGGCAACCTGAGAGCTCCGAGGGGGAAGAAGGAATGGAGCTGTCAGAGAGAGAGACAGAAGCGGAGCCTGGGCCATCCGTCAGCCCTCAGATGGAGAGTCAACAGCCCCCAGGTCTGGAGGTGGCTGATGAGGAAGAGGGGGAACAGCTGGGTCCAGTGCCTGATGCACGGATGTGCAGAAGGGAGAGGAGAGCAGTGGAAATCTATGGGCCGATCCTTGGGACGGAAGAGCCACTGCTTCTAGCGAAGCCCCACCCTAGCTCTGGGGATAAAAGGCAGGGGGTGGAGATGAACAGGTGTGGCAGACAACTATTCATCTCCCTGCCGGTCCACTACTGTAAGTCACTTTTTTGTAGTGCCGTTGTAACTTCAAACGGTCACTAAATGAGCTGTTGTAACCTGCACGCAAAAGCTGGCAGCATGAGGCAACCTTTGAAAACATATCGTCTTCCACTAATCGTCATTTAGCTTGACGAGTTAGGAATCAACGGTTGCTTTGAAAACTATCTTATTCGAATTCATGGTCTCTTTCACAGGATCTAACTAGTCCAATTTTTTTAAAAAACAAGCCTGTTTCCAAAGAACTACCGTATTTTTCAGAGTATAAGACGCACCTTTTTACCCCCCCAAAAGAGGGTGAAAACTTGGGTGCATCTTATACACCGAATGTAGCCCCACCCAGCCACCGCCACCCTTTGGCCTCTGCCTCCCAGCAATTTACCTCCTTGCAGCAAACAGCGCAGAGCTTGATTAGCACAAGCAACTGATTATCGACCTCCCGACCACCAGCTGATTGAAGCTGCAGGAAGGCCCACGTGCTAAAATGAAAGTGAAACTAAAACTGCAAGGAGGCAAATTGCTGGGAAGGAGAGGCAGAGGCAGAATTTTATTTTCTTGTGCTAATCAGTTGCTGAAGCTGGATACAAGGAGGTAAGTCAGTAAGTATAAATGTCTATAGAATGTTCAAATTATTAGACTTATTTTTTAAAGACTGCTTTATTGTTGTTCTAGACAACTTAACAAACTGAAGACGCTTATTAAAATAAATGCTTGATCTGAAGAGGCCCCAGTGCTATTGTATCTTCTTTTAAATAGCAGAGAATAATGTATACTTCAAGAAAGCCACATCAATTTTAACAGCACCTGTACAAGTATAATCTGAAATGTAACAGTGTCCTGTTTAGTATTAAGATAAGGCAGCTGAGTTAAACCATGACTTAGTCATGTTTGGAGTAGATCTATTAAAATAATTGGGAGGAGTTAGTGTGACTACATTTAAGAAAACTGTCTGACATTATTATACTGAAATATTGTACATTTCTCCAATTCTTTGCTATTTCTATGGGTCAGGCACACATGCACAGAAATACACAGCAAACAGTGTATATCATCTGTACTGTTTGCTGTTTGCTGTGAGGCAAATTGCTGTGAGGTAGAGGCAGATTTCCCCCCCCCCCTTGTTTTCCTCCCCCAAAACTGTGTAAGGTGTGTCTTACACTCCGGTGCGTCTTATACTCCGAAAAATACGGTAAGTACATTGACTAGCTTGAGGGTGGCATTCTGTAAGCTATGATCTGCCCCTCACCCTCCTGAAATTGAAAGAATCCCATAATAATCTTGCAGGATGCTTATTTGACTTGCTTAACGAACAAGATATCCAGTTGGGCAGGTGCGAGTCTAAAATAGCCTTGCAAAACAAATCTTAAAATAATAATAATAATAATAATAAACCCAGAGAAATAGTTTATCAGCATAAGATACATATCCACGTCTATTTCAAGCATTTGTGACTCAACAAAATTAAAAGAATTAAAATGTAAAGCTTCCCATGCTCGGCCCTGGGAAGCAATTAATAATCACCCTGGGAGATTTCTCAAGTGCCTGACCTAAATTATATTTGAATGGCGGAGTCTTAGGTTGCTATATGCGAATGCTTTCCAAACTGAGGCAAAGGCGAGAAGGAGAACGCCACAAATGCCTAAAGTGATTTTAGAGATTTTCAACATTTTAATTTTCCTAACATGTACGGTCTGTAAGGCCACGTAGGTCTCATACTAGCACTAGACTTCCAAATGTCACTAATAAATCTACTCATTGATCTTTAACTAAGAGCTGAGGTGGCGCAGCGGTTAGAGGCAGGTACTGCAGGCCACTTTAGCTGACACTGATCCACAGGTCAGCAGTTCAAATCTCACCGGCTCAAGGTTGACTCAGCCTTCCATCCTTCCGAGGTAGGTAAAATGAGGACCCAGATTGTTGGGGGCAATATAAATATACATTGCTTACTGGTGTAAAACGCTTAGAGAGTGCTTGCACTGTGAGGCGGTATATAAATCTCACAAAATAAATAAATAAATCTGGATTATTCTCCTATGAATGGGCTTTATATAGCACGTATGCAGGAAGAAAGTCCACGGGTAGGAAGTTGTATTGCTACAACAGCTTGTAATCTCTACTCTGGTTCAAGAGAGTAGTTGGGCACCTGATGTAAATGTTCGCGTCTTCCCTTCTGTTTTTTATTTCGTCCTCCTCACTGACATAGATATACACAATATTTGGAATGAAGTCAGGGTTTCTGAATGACTAGTCTGCTAACCATAGAATGGGTCATGATTAGATGTACTCAGGGAAGGATAAGACGGTGAAAGAGGAAGTAGAAAGGAATAGCAATATAGCAATAGCACTTTACTTATATACCGCTTCATAGTGCTTTACAGCCCTCTCTAAGCGGTTTACAGAGTTCAGCATATTGTCCCCAACAATCTGGGTCCTCATTTTACCGACCTCGGAAGGATGGAAGGCTGAGTCAACCTTGAGCCTAGTGAGATTTGAACAGCTGAACTGCTGAACTAGCAGTCAGCCTGCAGTCGCAGCATTTAACCACTGCACCACTTCAGGAGGAGGGGAAGGGGAGGAGGGAAGTAGGAAAGAGGTAGAGAGGGAGGAAGAAGGTAGAGGGGAGAGAGGGAGACAGAGGGAGGAGAGTAGTATGAAATATAGAAGGAAAGCAGACTGGAGATAAAAATATTTATTCATTTTATTTATTTTATTTTAGTGTTCTTATATGCCGCCCTACTCCCTGGGGACTCAGGGTGGCGTACAACATTTAAAGAACAACTAAACAATATAATAATTTAAAAACAGTTTAAAAAAGAATTTAAAAAAACATACAAAACCATACATACATGGGGGAGACCTAGGATGTGAAATTGTCTCAATCACCCCGCCTGCAGGAAGAGCCATGTCTTTATGGCTTTTTGGAAGGCCAGCAAGGTGGGGATAATTCGGATCTCTGGGGGTAGTTGGTTCCAGAGAGCCGGAGCCCCCACAGAGAAGGCTCTCCCCCTTGGTCCTGCCAGCCGGCACTGTTTGGTTGACGGGACCTGGAGGAGACCCACTCTGTGGGACCTGACCAGTCGAAGGGAAGTATGAGGTAGGATGCGGTCCCGGAGGTAACCTGGTCCTAAGCCATGTAGAGCTTTAAAGATGATAATCAACACCTTGAATTGCACCCGGAGACCAATGGGCAACCAGTGCAGCTGGCGGAGTATGGGTGTTACATGAGTGTATCTTGAGACACCCACCACAGCTCGCGCAGCCGCATTTTGCACCAGTTGAAGTCTCCGGATACTCTTCGAGGGTAGCCCCATATAAAAGGAGCAACAAAGGCTATATGCTTATGATATTTTGGACAGAAATATATCACTATGGATGTTTTGATAATATGGTATATGTATGGATATTTGTGTAAATTTGGTGAAAAAAATAAAAAAATAAAAAAAAGACATAGATATACACAATGGACGGAAATTGGTTGACAAAGTCATTAAGCAATAGCACTCTTGTAAATACCACTAGGTTATACGCCGAAGCATCAATGTGGGAGGAATATTAAAAAGCATAAATCAGGCTAGTCGCTACAAATAACGCAAGCTTTTACGGAAGATAGTGAAGATGTACTAACGTGTAAGGGGTCCAAATAAAACCACATCCAAGGCCTTCAGGTGAAGTTTCTGCCTGTGGCTCCGATCAATAATTTTCAACTGAGACATCATAAATGCAGGTTCATTAACTGCTATCCTGTGCACAATAAAATGGAGATTTTAAGGATGCTTTTCCTGAAAAGAACTGTTGAGGGCGTAACTAAAATGCATACGGTGCCGTGTTCAAAAAATCTACCATCACGGAGGCCCTGTGGTTTTCTATTTACCCGTTTCATGGATTACAAATACAGGAAATAATAATATGTCTGTAATATACTAAAGTAAATATAGGTAATCCTCGACTTACGGTCACAGTCAAGCCCAAAATTTCTGTTGTTAAGTGAGACATTTGTTAAGTGAGTTTAGACCCCATTTTACGACTTTTCTTGCCACAGTTGTTAAGGGAATCGCTGCAGTTGTTAAGTTAGTAACCCGGTTGTTATGTGAATCTGGCTTCTCCATTGACTTGGGGTTGTCAGAAGGTCCCCAAAAGGGATCACATGAGCCCGGGACACTGCAACCGTCATAAATACATGCCAGTTGCCAAGTGTCTGAACTTTGATCACGTGATCACGGAGATGCTGCAAAGGCCATAACTGTGAAAAATGGTCATAAGTCACATTTTTCAGTGGCACTGTAACTTTGAATGGTCACTAACAAACTTTTGTTGGGCTACCTGTATACAAAATGTCCATCTGTGAGATTTGTGCAACTGTTTAAAGATCATCCTACATAAGGGATGGATCCATTCTTTCTCAATAATGCTATATCCTTCTCCTTCTCCTCTCCCTCCTCCATCACCTCCTCCTCACCTTCATCCTCATTCACATCCACATCATCATCAGTATTGTGGTAAGAAAAAAGACTTTGCGTCCAGAAAGCTAAATTTGTTGTGTGTGTGTGTGTGTGTGTGTGTGTGTGTGTGTGTGTGTGTGTCCCCACGAGTGCGAGTCTTAAAGCTAGAATTTTGTCTCTTAAATCCCTCGTATATGAAATAAAGTTTACAATGTTCCTACTAAAGAACAGTGGTTGTACTGTTGCTCAAGAGACATGCAGATTGGTACAATTTTCGGAAGCATTTAAAAATAATGGACATAAATGCCATACAATCACATATAATCATTACAGATATAATTGCGTCATGCAAATGTAATCCTGCACTAAAGAAAAGAATCTGTAAACAATATCGTAATATAAATATCTAAATTACTTTGGCATCGATATATTTCACTGTTCATGTTCGATGCACGCTGGAAGCATGATAAAAACAAAGCAAGGATGTGTGTTTCATAGAAAATTCTTTCCTTTTTTTTAGTATTCCAGTATGATTTATGTTGATTGCTTATTTATTATCTGATGACTATCACTAAGTGTTGATTTATGATGAATGTATTTTTATGATGACCTATTTTCTATTCTATTCTATTCTATTCTATTCTATTCTATTCTATTCTATTCTATTCTATTCTATTCTATTCTATTCTATTCTATTCTATTCTATTCTATTCTATTCTATTCAAACCACCTGAGGGTAGAACAAGAAGCAATGGGTGGAAACTAATCAAGGAGAGAAGCAACTTAGAACTAAGGAGAAATTTCCTGACAGTTAGAACAATTAATCCGTGGAACAGCTTGCCTCCAGAAGCTGTGAATGCTCCAACACTGGAAGCTTTTAAGAAAATGTTGGATAAGCATTTGTCTGAAGTGGTGTGGGGTTTCCTGCCTAAGCAGGGGGTTGGACTAGAAGACCTCCAAGGTCCCTTCCAACTCTGTTATTCTACTCTATTCTATTCTATTCTATTCTATTCTATTCTATTCTATTCTATTCTATTCACTATTTTCTATTCTATTCTTCATTCCTCTATTCTATTCTATTCTATTCTATTCTATTCTATTCTATTCTATTCTATTCTATTCTATTCTATTCTTCATTCCTCCATTCTATTCTATTCTATTCACTATTTTCTATTCTATTCTTCATTCCTCTATTCTATTCTATTCTATTCTATTCTACTCCATTCCATTCTTCATTCCTCCATTCTATTCTATTCTATTCTATTCTATTCTATTCTATTCTATTCTATTCTATTCTATTCTATTCTATTCTATTCTATTCCATTATTCCATTCCATTATTCCATTCCATTCCATTCCATTCCATTCCATTCTTCTATTCTATTCTTTTCTATTTATTTTCCTCCATTCTATTCTGTTCTGTTCTGTTCTATTCTATTCTATTCTATTCTATTCCATTATTCCATTCCATTATTCCATTCCATTTCATTCCATTCTTCTATTCTATTCTTTTCTATTTATTTTCCTCCATTCTATTCTATTCTATTCTATTCTATTCTATTCTATTCTATTCTATTCTATTCTATTCTATTCTATTCTATTCCATTCATTATTCCATTCCATTATTCCATTCCATTCCATTCTTCTATTCTATTCTTTTCTATTTATTTTCCTCCATTCTATTCTATTCTGTTCTATTCGCTTTCTTCTTTCCAAATAGTGATCAAAATGGACGATATCAAGGTACAACTTCTACTGAAATTAAGTAGATTGAAAAAAATGACCTTGGCAATGTTGTTCCTTTGACATTATTTTCTCTGAAATTCTTCTCATACTGAGGAAGTTCGACAAATTCCACCAGCCACTGAAGCGTCTCTTCTTGCGTCCAATTGTGAACTACAACAAATGTAAACAAACATTATTTTTCACAGGCCTGGTTATCAAGAACTGAATCAACAGCCCAAATATTTTTTTTTAAAGTACTTTACTTTTTTAAAAGTACTTTAACGTCTGTTGTTCTCATCATGCGCTCATCAGAATGAAGATTATCAAAAGATTATAAGCAAAGTAATTCTTCCAAATATTCCTTTATTAAAAAATTCCACGGCGTCTTTGAAACATAAAATCTTGTGACCGATAAAATGTACTCTAAGAGCTTTTGATCCCTGCCATCCTCTTCTGCAGAACTTGGCTTCAGAATTGATTTGGGATCTTTTCCCACACACAATGGAGCCAATGTATTTGCTTCCGAAGCCCATACAAGTTGTGTAACTCCGGCGTGTTGTGCGACACCAAAGGAAGACAATGAGAACGACGGGTAAGGAAGCCAAGAAACACAAACGGTATATAGATATCATGATATTATGATATGATAACAATGTTCCAATACTTGAGAGATGCCACAGAGAGGAGGGGGTCAGGCTGTTTTCTATGGCACCAGAAAGCCAAACAAGGAATAACGGATGGAAGCTGACCAAGGAGAGATTCAACCTGGAAGTGAGGAGAAACTTTCTGACGGTGAGAGCGATCAACCAGTGGAACAGCTTGTGAGAGCCCCAACACTTGCGACCTTCAAGGGGAGACTGGACTGCCATCTGTCTCAAAGGGTGTAGGAACTCCTTCTTGAGCAAGGGGTTGGACTAGATGACCTACAAGCTCCCTTCCAACTCTAATAAAAAATCTAAATATCGAAGCACAAAAATGTGTGGCATTTAATGAATTATACGGTTAATCCTCGACCTATGACCACCATGGAGCCCAAAATTGCCATTGCTAAGGAAGGAAGACTGTTGCTAAGTGAGTTTTGCTCCATTTTATGACCTTTCTAGTCACAGTTGCTAAGTGAATCACTGCAGGTGTTAAGTTAGCAATGCGTTTGTTAAGTGAATCTGACTCCCCCATTGACTTTGCTTGTCAAAAGGTCACAGAAGGGGGATCATGTGATGCCAGGACACTGCAACTGTCATAAATATGAGTCAGTGGACAAAAATTTTTTAGTACTTTTTATTCAACATTTTTAACCTTTAAAATCACAATTACACTATTACAGCTTTCCGTTATCTGAATTTTTTCTTGATTTCAATTTATCCATTCTAAGGCCAATTATTTTATACATATACCTTCTTATTTCATATTTACGCATTTATATAATATATACATTTACACATCTATTACAAAAATATTTTTTTTCATTTTTTTATAATTTCTATACAATTCAGGGGTGGCCAAACTATGGTTGAGGACCTGTGGACTTCAACTCCCAGAATTCCTGAGCTAGCCATGCATGCATGGCTGGCTCAGGAATTCTGGGAGTTGAAGTCCACAGGTCCTCAAAGAACCATAGTTTGGCCACCCTGTATACATTCATTATGCGTTGATTTTACACTTCATTTCAAGCCAGTTATACCACCTATTCCACGTTTTGTTTCCACTCTATCCCTTAATTCCATCGTTAATTTATCCATTTCAGCACATTCTAGCACCTTTTTTATTATCATTGCGTTTGAGGGGATGTTTTCCTGCTTCCAATTTTGGACAAATGTAAATTCTGGCTGCAGTAATTATATGCAGCACGATATATTGGATTTCTTTGCTTATATTTTCTTTTATTATACCGAAAAGGAATAATTCTGGCTTCATATCCATTTTTTGTTCTGTAATTTCCTCCATCCATTTTTTTTATTTTTTTTCCCCAGTATTCCCTGGATTTGGGACATGTCCACCACATGTGATAGAAAGTCCCTTGTTGTTGGTTACATTTCCAGCAGTTTGGTGGTCTATCGGAGAACAAGGGTCCAAATTTTGATCAGGCCACCATAGGGATGCTGTAACAGTCATAAGTGTGAAAAACGGCCATAACCCAAATAATGCTCTGCTACATCACCACTCATTCATTTTGGGTTCTCCAGATGGGCCAATCACCATGTCAGAATCCAGCGACTCTGCCATTCAAAAGGAGAAGGGGGGGTCTTGGGTTTGCTTGATCAGACGTTTACAACATAGATCCGGGCGCCAGACATCTGGGAACCTCCTTATCTTAGGATAGGATTTATGAGGGGCAATGTAAGTTAGTTTGAACGGAAAGGGATCTGTGGAAACGTACACTCATCCGCATTCCCAGAATAGAGGACTTTCACACTTTGTGTATTGGTCTACATTTGCATTCTGCCTAATGGGGAGGGGCGCTAAGGTTTAAATGTACTTGCTTTGCCTGGGGGCATTTAGATCTTGCTTTGAATGAATGGGTTGTTATCACAGCTGCCACTAAAGGAATTCTTTTGAACTATCTGGCTCAGAAGTTCGTACTTTGTAGGTGGATGGGGAGGCAATCCTTACACACTTTTTCCTCTACAGGTAGTCCTCGACCTATGACCACCGTTGAGCCCAACATTTCTGTCGCTAAGTGAGACATCTGTTAAGTGAGTCTGGCCCCATTTTACGACCTTTCTTGACCCAGTTGTTAAGTCACTCTCTGCAGTTGTGAAATTGGTAATACGGCTGTTAAGTGAATCTGGCTTCCCCCCACTGACTTTGCTTGTTCGTGAAGGTCATAAAAGGGGATCGGATGACCCTGGACATCGCAACCGTCATAAATACAAGTCAGTTGCCATGCGTCTGAATTTTGCTCATGTGACCATGGGGATGTTGCAACGGCCGTTAAGTGTGAAAAAATGGTCATAAATCACTTTTTTCAGTGCCGTTGCAACTTCGAATTGTCACTAAATGAACTGTTATACGTCGAGGATTACCTATATTTCATCTTGACAACGATCCTTATCAGTTAAGACAATAACAGTACTGCAGGCTACCTTTGCTGGCTGCCTGCAATTTGGCAGTTCAAGTCTCACCGGCTCCAGGTTGACTCAGCCTTCCGTCCTTCCGAGGTTGGTAAAATGAGGACCCAAATTTTTTTTGGGGGGGGGCAACAGGCTGACTCTGTAAACCTCTTAGAGAGGGCTGTGAAGCGGCATATAAGTCTAAGAGCTATTGGTATTAAGAGTATATTCATCATGCCGTTTTATTCAGATTTATTGGTATGTGACACATTCAGCTATCTCCAATGTAGGAATTTTTACTGCGTCTACAATGGAGTAGCAGATACCAATTTGTTCTTTATGGCATATACGTAAGCCCTGCCTCTTCACTTCCAAAAACATCTGTATATATAACCTTGATTCAGAAAATCAAAGCACTTCCTTTTTTAAAAAAAATAATTTTTATTCGTTTATATACATTAAAAAAGAGAAACAAAACATTAAACAAAACAAAACAAAACAATTACATATATACATTTATACCTCTAGGGTTATCTTACGGTATTTTGTATCAACAGTCAATTCACGCTCATTACTAACTAAACAGAATTCTATTGTTATTTCACCTATTAACATAATATAATGACATAATATATATTTTATAACATAATACGACATAATATATAACTACTTATCTCTATCTTAACGTTTATACGATCTTATATATATTACTAAATTAATCTTTGACATATTTATTTTATTTTCTCTTTTCAAGCCAATCATAGAATAAATTCCAAATGAAAATCAAAGTACTTCCATTTAATTTTTGCACCCTTTCCTTTTCTTATACCCTAAGACGCGTGTGCGCGCACACACTCACTCTCTCTCTTTCACACACACACACACACACACACACACACACACACACACACAGAGGGGGGAGGGGAGGGGAGGGGAGGGGAGAGGAGAGGAGAGGAGAGGAGAGGAGAAGAGAAGAAAGAGAAGAGAAGAGAAGAGAAGAGAAGAGAAGAGAAGAGAAGAGAAGAGAAGAGAAGAGAAGAGAAGAGAAGAGAAGAGAAGAGAAGAGAAGAGAAGAGAATGCTATTTTTCTTTCTTTACATCTCTAAAGATTACACTTATGTTAATAAACATTGTCAACCAATGTAATGGCTAATGTTTGCTACTATGTTGTTTTTATGTTTGGTGTTCTTTACTACCTGCTATTTAGTTTCAACATTTTGTCAATGTACCAGTTAAATCTGGAAGGTTCGGTTCACCATTGGGTCATCCCAAAACTCTTTAGGCCGTGCCATTTGGAAGCTGGTTTGGCAATCACTCCCAAACCAGAGTTTTCCAGAAGATTCCATTTATGGTTCTTAACCCTGCACATCCCTAGCTGCTATTACCAAGCTTCTTTTCTTTAAAAAAAACGGCTGCTTTCATTGCAAAGCATGCTGAAATGCGTCAATATGAGGAACAGTACGTAAATAAATTAAGTACTTAAAAACATCAGAGGTATCATTTTGTGAATTTAGATGTGTAAGGGTTCGGGGGGGGATAGCATTATTTTAGGGTGGCAAATATGAAGCTGCTGATCTCAGCATCACTGGCGTTGAATATTTATAAATGAATTAACTCTACTTAATATAAATTAAGATGAAAATAAAATATCATTCTTGTCATGATGTGAATATTGTCAGTTTGTGCATCTCTATGTTTTCTACTGTTTCTTATATTTATGGTCAAGCAGACGTATGATATATTCTATTACGCATGCCTGCATTCCTGAAGTCAACTCCTTCCTTTCTCTTCGCCATTTCTACCGAAGGTAGAAGTGATTTATTCTTTAGCCGATAAAATGTAGCTTACGAAGGATTCTTTTTATTATTTTCTACTGAAATAAATATTTTGTTAATTAGATTTGAATCTCGGTTTTATTTTCTAAGTAAGAATGTTTTCAAAAGGGAAGCAAAGATCCATCGACCTCCGGAGGATTCATTCCTCCCCCTAACAATTCTGGTATCTGACCAGTCAGCTAAACCTCAGCTTATTTCTCTAGTCATAATTCTGAGGCAAGTAAGAGTTTTAAAAATCCTTCTGAATTAAACTCAGTCACAAGAACAATTTAGTGAAGGCCATAAAATTTTGCCATACAGTAGCACATTACTGAAACAGCGAGAGTTCTGTCCACCATAAAATTGATTTCTTGTGGAATCTGGCTGACAATCTCGCAAAGATTAACCATGCTATTTTTTACTAAGAGATTAATGCTGCCAGAGAACTCTCTCAACAAGAGAAACATTTATTTATTTTATTTATTTTATTTAGTGTTCTTCTATGCCGCCCTACTCCCTGAGGACATAGAACATAGAACTGTCACTCCAGCAAATTCATTCCAGCGCATGCGGGAGACGTGCACGCATGCCGGTGGGGGTGGGCGGGTCACGCACGCATGCATGGGGGCGGGGGGAGTGCAGGGGGGCGCAGCGTCCCCCCCCGGCCTATTTTTGGTCCTAGGAGGCTGCAGGGTGGCCTGCTAGGCCCAAAACGGGGTGTGGGGAGTGTCACGCACGTATGCCCGGGGGAGCGTGTGGAGGTCGTCCACGCCTGCACGGGGGTCACACATGCATGTGTGTGGGGTGGGAGCGTGGCGGGGGCACTCACACGCATTGCATTATGGGTGCCAGCACACGCGCACTGTCGCACGTGCACGCTCTTTCGGTACGCGACGACAAAAAGGTTAGCCATCACTGTTCAAGGGAATAAACCTAGAGTTCTTAATTAGTTCAACTTCAACATATAAATCAGTCAAGAAATGGTAAAGTCTTGTTGATTAAAAATAAAACTTTAAATGGCTTCTTATCAAAGAAGGACCCTACCAAGCTGTTATCTTTCTAGACTGGGTTCGGCTGGAGCATAATTCAGCTACACATTCCTTTTATGAAAGTTCAGAGAATCAGATGTTATTAGCACAACCTTTTACATGGGCATTTTAAATCAAATTTATAGATAATTGAATACGTAGGAGTGAATAAAAAGTGGGGGAAAGTGGGGGGGAAACAAGCACATACTTTTAATCTTTAAAACATGGGTTCACCATGAAGTCAAACATTATAAACTAGGGAAGTATTTTTTCCACCACCCTATTTTGCACGGGGCCCAAAACAAAATATGAACTTGTTTTGCAAAGGCTGGAACTGAATGTATACAAACATAGCAGCACAATTATATTCACAGAAAATAAATAGCTGACATGCCTTTAGCACTCCAGGAGAAAATGTTTACCGAGCAAGTTTGCACGTTAATACCTAAAAGCAAACTGAGAGCTTAATTAAGTCCATCTGGCCATAATGATTTGGTAATTTTTATGGATTTCTGTACCAAAGATCCATTTAGAGAACGAAAGTAAATAAATACATACACAGTTTGCTTACAAGGAGACAGACATTTTTATACATTGCTTACTGGTGTAAACCGCTTAGAGAGTGCTTGCACTGTGAGGCGGTATATAAATTTCACCAATAAATAAATAAATAAATAAATAAATAAATAAATAAATAAATAAATAAATAAACAAACAAACAAACAAATAAACAAATAAACATGATTTGATTTGATAGACATTAGAGGACAGTATTAAAATCTGTACATTTATTCCACCCACATATAATAACAACAGGAATACTATGGTAACTACAAAAGCATTATCTAATGGTCTAGAATAATCATAGTCAGTAATATTAATTAGAGAGATTAAGCAATCTTAATACTTTTAAATATACTGTGTATTACCTGGGATCATTCTGCTACATGAGATAGTTTTGATATCCCAAAGCAGCTGCCTGCTTATATGAATTTAATTTAATTTAATTTAAAATTTAATTTAAAATTTAATTTAATTTAATTATTTAATAATTTAATTTAATTTGATTTGATTTAAATTTAATTTTTTAATTTAATTAATACCACTCAGTTTTTACCACTAAGAAAAATTCATAATTAATTATTCAACAATGAAGATGGTCCTATTTGTTAAGAGTGCCAAAACAATGATCAAGTAACAGCTTTCTAGCAGAATAACGAGGTTGTGTTTTACAATCATCTATATATTGGGTTATCCAACATCTGTTCTTCCTTCAATTTTCGTATTTATTTTCCTCCTGGTGACAAAGGGGCAAATAGCGGTTTTCATTTGTTCTTCCACAGGTAAAGAGATTCTTTAACGTAGCCCATTGAAATGTATTTCTGTCATCCATCCTAGAGCAGAGATTTTCAGAGTCCCAACCAAGCTCTGTTGTTACAATCTCTGATAGCTTAAAATTGCGGCAACATTTTCTTGTCTGTGTTTTTATTATCAGGTTAATAAGGAAGGAATTCATAGATCCTGTGTTTTGGGGGTTCTTGGCAATAAATAATTTTGCTGTCTTATAGGTATGAGAATGAGCCCAGATCAGTGGTGAAATCCAATTTTTTTTACTACTGGTTGTGTGGGCGTGGCTTGGTGGGCGTGGCGTGGCTTGGTGGGCATGGCATGGCATGGCCCACCAAGCGCTCTCTCTCTCTCTCTCTCTCTCTCTCTCTCTCTCTCTCTCTCTCTCTCTCTCTCTCTCTCTCTCTCTCTCTCTCTCTCTCTCTCTCTCTCTCTCTCTTGTGGTGAAAATAGGAGGAGGAAGGTTTATTGGGTATATTCACCACCATCAATTATTTGTAAAAATAATAGAGGCAGGAGATAGATAGATAGATAGATAGATAGATATAGATAGATAGATAGATAGATAGATAGATAGATAGATAGATAGATAGATAGATAGATAGATAGATAGATAGATAGATAGATAGATGATAGATAGATAGATGATAGATAGATGATAGATAGATAGATGATGGATGGATGGATGGATGGATGGATGGATGGATGGATGGATGGATGGATGGATGGATGGATAGATGATGGATGGATGGATGGATGGATGGATGGATGGATGGATGGATAGATAGATAGATAGATAGATAGATAGATAGATAGATAGATAGATAGATAGATAGATAGATAGATAGATAGATATAGACAGACAGACAGACAGACAGACAGAAACTGACTGACTGACTGACTGACCCTGGGCAGCTTACAAACAAGATAAATATTAAAACAATTAAATGTCCTAAAGCCTTAATCTCGCCATGTCATATATACACCATTCATCCGGAAAAAAACCATTAACTCTTCCTCAGCAGCATGTTAGAACACAGAACGTAGAATAACAGAGTTGGAAGGCCCCTTGGAGGTTTTCTAGTCCAACCCACTGCTCAGGTAGGAAGCCCTATAGAATTTCAGACAAATGGCTGTCCAGTTCTCTTCTTGAAAGCTTCCATGATGGAAAACCCACAACTTCTGAAGGCAAGCCATTCCACAGGTTGATTGTTCTCACAGTTAGGAAATTTCTAGGTTGCTTCTCTCCTTGATGAGTTTCCATCCATCCATTCCTTCTTGTCCTGCCTTCTGGTGTTTTGAAAAGAGGTGGACCCCCCCTCTTCTTTGGGGCAGCCCCTCAAACATTGGAACACTGCTATCATGTTGAATGCCATCTGACCTCAGGGGCCCATCATCAGGCACTATACCCGTGATGGCAAACCTATGGCACACGTGCCACAGGTGGCACGCGGAGCCATATCGGAGGGCACGCGAGGCGTTGCTCTATGTCAGCTCCAGCACGCATGTGTGCGCTGGCCAGCTGATTTTTGGCCTTCTTTTCGGCCGTTTTCGCCATCCCCACGCTTCAGGCAGCTTCCCTGAAGCCTGGAGATGGCGAAAAACAGCCCAACGGGCCAACCGGAAGTTCGTTTCCGAACTTCCGGTTGGCCCATTTGGGCGTTTTTCGCCATCCCCAGGCTTCAGGAGTCCGTTATGAGGACTGTGCGCATGCGCGGGGAATAGCGGGGGGAGTGCGCATGCACAGGGTGGCAGCGCGGGGTTTTTGCGCATGCATGGGGGGAGGGCATGAGTGTGGGCATGTGCGTGCACCCTAGTGCGCGCGCACACACCCTTTTGGCACACGAGCCAAACAAGGTTCGCCATCACTGCACTATACCATCCATCACTTTATCATGTCTTCTGGTAAAACACAGTAATGATTTATTATTGTCTTCTTTCATTCAATACGAAATATTGTTACTCAAGAGATCGTCTGCAATATAACAACAGCAGGATGAAGGCAGATGAAGGCTGCCAACTCATCTCTTGGTGACCCTGCTGGGATTATATATACAGTCTTAAAATTCTTTATTTTCCTCTTCTCTCCAAGGAGTGCCGCTACCACAATGAGACAGCAGAGAAGCATTTGGGAATTTCATTTACCAAAAAAACCAATAAATAAGACAAAAAACAAGAAGTATTGACAGGTAACAGCTTCAATATTTAAACAGTTGAGCAAATAGTTTAAGAAAGGCATCTCTATGCACACCAATTCCAGTAAAAACTGTATTTTTTAAAATGAGCATTAGAGAGAATATTGAATTTTTAGCCATCACAAACCACACGACAAATGATCTTGAACGGCACAAATTTTAGTAAGCGAGAATGCAAAAAAACCTGCCTGAAATATGGGAGATTAATACTTATGAATATGGGCTATTGGGAGTTTCTTTCCTAAACTGTTCAAGGGGTTGTTGTATTTAATCAACATTTGACATTCACAAATGCAAACAGAAATTCCAAAAAAGTCCAAGGGTTATCTTTGTTGACTGAAGAAGATTTGTGATTTAGTTCTATGTTAACTCTGACCTGCATTTCCAAAATCGGATTTGATTTGACAGTGTAAGTGTAGGAGGAGGGGCAGAATTTGGGGATGGAATCAAAAACGGGATCAACCTAGAATCCTTATGTAGCCACAAGTGAACTAAGTCCAACCTACCTCCCCTCCCTTGAGAGCCTTTGGCTCTTATCTAACTCCTAGCATAGGCTAACTATTAGTTGAGAAGATTACTGCGCATAGGCTTTTAGCAATGAATCAGCTGAATTGAATCTTCATTATTTGGACCTGATCTTTCACAGGTGGCAGTAACCTACTTGCCTCCAAACGCTTACAACACGTTTTGTAGTATATTCTGTCAAACACTGAAATCGTGACTTTAGCTCAAAAGTTCATTATTTCCCAAAGAGATCCAGGACTAAAGCAGGAAGCTTTTTTTTTTTTAAAAAAAAGAGACTGATTTATGTTACATTATATACTTTGGCTTTACACTTTTCAGCTTTTGTTTATACATTTGTATTGCATTAAATTGCTTTTTATTATTGTTAAACCTAGCGGAGGAATGGACAGAGAAGAAAAATGCACAAAATGGACGCCTTACCCTCTGACGTTTTCCAGCGTTTCCATAAATCCTCAATGGTGATGTGCTTGTCTTCCCTGTGCAAGTTGCTGTGCTTATTAGATGCATCTTTATATTTCATATCTTGTCTGATAAACTAAAAGAAAAAGAAAATTGTGGTATGAAACACGTTATGTCGGGCAAGTTGTAACAACTCAAACCAACGGTGCTCAAATTATTCACTTCCAGGTTGAGGGAGGCAAGGAATTTCCTTGTATTTCTAATCCAGTGGTGGGTTGCTACTGGTTCAGACCGGTTCACGCGAACCGGTGGAAGAAATTTGGCCACGGTGGCTGAACCGGTAGCGAAGGCCGGCTTGCCACACCTCCGAACCGGTTCCCCAGTCGCCGCAGCTTGAAAGCAGCTGGCAAATTACCCTCTGCGCATGCGCAAAGGCTTCTGTGCATGCGCAGAGGGTCAGTACTTCCGAAGCAGTAGGGAAGGTAAGAGAAACCCACCCCTGATCTAATCATTATTCTTAATCACTCGTTTACATAGTCATTACAGTTATTTTTTAAAAAATTGGAAATAATCCCTAAGCAGGGACGGATATCACCTCCTAATATCATTTCTTTCTTTCAAATATGACACAACTGGACAATATTTCTCTCGGCCCACATGCTACAAATTCATTACCAATTACTATTCAGAAGCTACAACTGCGGCTGGTTAAAATAATGATAATAATAAAAGAAGCTGACCAAACCATGGATCACCCAATTATCTGCTGCAAAAAAATCACACAGACTGGCTACAATTAACAGCAAAACAAAGAGGCAACAATAGTGCACTGGAATGCCGCTTGCCTTGAAGCAGAACTGGTGGGACCACAAAATAGACAAAGTACCCTTTTTCCCCCAAAATAAGACATCCCCTGATAATAAGCCCAATCAGGTTTTTAATTTCATGGCAATAAGGCCAAGCGCTTATTTCAGGGTTCAGAAAAATATAAGACAGGGTCTGTTAAGATAAGAATAAATCTCATCAGAGGCGAAATAGATCGTTTCCTGAAACTCTTGACATTATAGAAAGAAAACCGCAGTTTAAATACTAATAACAAAATATTTATTTCAGTAGAAAAATAATAAAGAATTCTTATTAGGACTACATTTTATCGGCTAAGGAAATAAATCACTTCTACCTCCGGTAGAAATGGCGATGAGAAAGGAAAGGAGGAGACCTCTGGAATGCAGACATGCGTAGTAGAATATATCATACGTCTGCTTGACCATAGATACAAGAAACAGAAAAACATAGAGATGCACAACTGGCAATATTTCACATTGTGACAGGGTCTTATTTTCAGGGAAACACGGTAATAGAAAGCAAAAAAGCTAAACTGTTCTGGGAGTTCAGAATTCAACCAGACAAGGAATATTTTTGAACAACATGAGCCTATCTCAGGGGCTCGGGAAGGACCCCAGGGGTGGTCAAAACTGCCAAATCCACTCTCAACACCTGGCTGACCATGTGATCAACCGTAATAAGTTAAATTTATATGCCGTCCAACTCCTGGTGACTCCAAATTCACGAGCAGCCATTCCTTTTCAACTAAAGGACCCCCCCTTTGGAGGCATCCAAACTCCGCAACAAACTTTAGTTCCTGCCGGCTCTTTTATTTTCAACCATTCGCCTGAGGCTTCTGAGAGGCAAAGAACAACTCTCAATTTAGAGTAATTATTTAGAGGAAGGGGAGAAAACTCTCTTTCTGCAATAGAGCATTAAGCTTCAAGAGGAGGGGAGAGGTCACTGTTTTAGTAGTCGGTACCTGAATCTCTGGAACTAGCCTTCACACTATAGTGAGCATTCTTGTAAAAGTCAGCAATAAAGTTTTGCAAGGACAAGAACAGACTTGCAAAGGTATGTTGCAATTATAATGCTCTGGGGCTAAATGTGTTCCAAACAGTAAATTGTAATAATCCCCAGATTGCCAATTTCAATTTGGCTTATCATCTGATTCTTGTAGAGGAGGGGTGTCAAACTCAAGGCCTGCGGGCCGGATCTGGCCCGTGTGGTGCTTAAATCTGGCCCGCGGGCCTGGCCTGGAAATAGCGATGCCTCTACCAGCCAAAATGGGGCACCGGAGGGGGGGGGAACGGGACACGAGGCGCCTCATCCGCGGCCCATTTTTGGCCTGGACGCCCTCCTGCAGCACTCTGCCGGGCAAAACAGGCTGTGGGGAGGGGTCATTTTGGCTGGCAAAGTGCTGCAGGAGGCGTCCATCCCATTCCCCCCCTCCCGGCCCGCGGAGAACTACAGTGCTGATCCGACCCTCGAAGAAATCCAGTTTGATACCCTTGTTGTGGAGGTACAGGTATTTCAGAGAATACAGGTCGTCCTCAACTTACAACAGTTCATTCCGTGACCGTGCGAAGTTACATCACTGAAAAAAATGACTTATGACCATTTTTCACACTTACGACTGTGGCAGCATCTCCACTGTCAACCAGGGCTGTCCAATCTTGGCAACTGTATATGACCTATGGACTTCAATTCCCAGAATTCCCCATTTCAACTCAATTCTGTGAGTTGAAGTCCACAAACGTTACAGTTGTCAAGACTGGCTTAAGCTGACGTTATCTTATTCTATTCGTGTTTTTCAGCCTGAACAAAAGAGGGTCAGTTGTGACTCAGAGGAAGTCAATGAAGATAAAAAGTCAAACCACCAGTTCTGCAATTTCTACTAGCCTGCCATTTATACTTTTGACCTAAATTCCTGCAGTTTTTATTTCAAGCTATTTCTTGCGGCTTTCCATGCCGTGGTTTCATAGGTGGTATTCAGCCGGTTCAGACCAGTTCGCCCAAACCGGTAGCGGAAATCGTGGGTGGGCCGCCCACCTGCCCCGGCTCTATGACATCCTATTTAGGGACATTTTTGAGGCCGGGCGCATGCGCAGAAGGCACTTGCGCACAAAAAGCGCATGCACAGAAGGCCAAGCGCATGTGCAAAAGGCAGGCACAGGAGCAAACCGGGCACACACATGCACAAAGCAAGCATGCATGCACATGGTGAACCGGTAGCAACAAAATGTGAAACCCACCCCTGCGTGGTTTAAATGTCCAGTGGGCCTTATCATAATGTAAAGTGAAGTAAAATGAAATTAGAGAGGAAAACGGGAACAAATAAAGGAAAGGAGGCAAAAGCTACGTTAACACAATCCAGGAAGTTAGTATCTAGATAAATAAAATTGTCTTCATTGAGCACTGATAAGAAACAAGTCTCTTCAGGGAAGCTTGTTCTGCCATAGATCATTATGCTGGGCCCAAAAATGTCTCTCTCTTTGTTGCCATCAATTGGTCTTCCAAAGCAGGATAGATTTATAAGGGAACAGCCAACCTTCTCAACAGGACCGAGAACAGGTTCTTTTATTTATGCTCGGCAACTTACAAGAATAATACAATTCTTCATACATGGAAAAGAATAACTGGAGGTTGCCCATTATTTTTAATGAAGCACAGGCCATTGTTCTCAAAGCAGCGGATCAAGTTGCCTGGGCCCATACAGCACAAAATTCACGGATGATCCAATCAACCCAGAAGCAACGATTTTCAAAATCCTCACAGTGACATCATATATACGGTGGTCCAACCCCTTTTGCAGCTACCATAGGGCTGGGCAGCCCAAAAGCAAAGAGTCTAGTGGTGGGATTCAATTTTTTTTACTGCTGGTTCTGTGGGCGTGGCTTGGTAGGCGTGGCGTGGCTTGGTGGCAGGGGTGAAATGCTCCCGGTTCAGGCGGGCCAGTCGGTCGTCGTGGAGATGATAGCGATCGCAGCGTGAGGCTTCCCCCACCCGCCTGGATGGTTCTTTGGGTTCTTTTACCCTCTGCGCATGCGCAAAGCGTTCTGTGCATGCACAGAGGGTAAAAGAACTCAAATGGCGGCGTCCAGGCAGGTGGGGGAAGCGGGTGGGGGAAGCCTCGCGTTGCGATCGCTATCAGCTCTATCGGCTGTACGACGACCGACTGGCCCGCCCGAAATGGGAGTATTTCACCCCTGCTTGGTGGGCTTGGCAGGGGAAGGATACTGTAAAATCTCCATTCCCTCCCCACTCCAGGGGAAGGTTACTGCAAAATCCCCATTTCCTCCCGATCAGCTGGGACTCGGGAGGCAGAGAATAGATGGGGCGGGGCCAGTCAGAGGTGGTATTTACCAGTTCTCCAAACTACTCACAATTTCCGCTACTGGTTCTCCAGAACTGATCAGAACCTGCTGAATCCCACCTCTAAAAGAGTCCTAGAGAAATTAACCTTCACAAAGACAAGCTACATGATTTGGCCCTGTTGAAATAATGGTATTTTTCATTTAGAAATGGGGGGGAAATGTTCCAAGATATCCACCATAAAATTCTAGCTAAACATACTAATTAAAAACTTAAATAGATCTTTATATAAATATATTCTGATACAACCAATTAACTTCCAATATCTCAGGGGCTGCCCCAAAGAAGAGGGAGTCAAGCTATTCTCCAAAGCACCTGAGGGTAGGACAAGAAGCAATGGGTGGAAACTAATCAAGGAGAGAAGCAACTTAGAACTAAGGAGAATTTTCCTGACAGTTAGAACAATTAATCCGTGGAACAGCTTGCCTCCAGAAGTTGTGAATGCTCCAACACTGGAAGTTTTTAAGAAGAGATTGGATAACCATTTGTCTGAAGTCGTGTAGGGTTTCCTGCCTAAGCAGGGGGTTGGACTAGAAGATCTCCAAGGCCCCTTCCAACTTTGTTATTCTATTCTATTCTATTCTATTCTATTCTATTCTATTCTATTCTATTCTATTCTATTCTATTCTATTCTATTCTATTCTATTCTATTCTATTCTATTCTAAACTATTCTATTCCAATTCCAATTCCAATTCCAATTCCAATTCCAATTCTAATTCTAATCTAACTTTACAAGAACATACCGTACTTAAAATAAGAATTGCTAAATCTTGCCCAAACGAACCCCAACTATTGTTTGCACATTACTTTAAAACAGGATGGATTTTTTTTTCCTTCCTGAGTTTGAGGTCCAGTTATTAACTTTCAATCCTCCAGCTAGGTTTCAGAATGCTTTCCAAGATCTGAGAGACTCCTTAGTCCTTTTAACAGCTACGTTAAGTCCTGCAGCTGTGGCATTGCTAAGCTTCATTTGCAATTTCTTCAATGTGCAGCATGACATCCAATGAATTATCAAGTCCCAAAGCCAGCAAGGAACATGAATGAAATAGTTCCGGGAAGGATTACAAAGGACAAACTTTACATTGCTGAGACAGTGTAGAATTTGAAAGAAACGGAGAAAGTTGACTTTTAAATTTCTGGAACAGAGAGATATATAGCGATGGGTGACAGATATCAGAGGGCTGTCCAGTCTTTGATTGATAGTCTCCAAAGCACCTGAGGGCAGAACAAGAAGCAATGGACGGGAAAAATATTGAGGAGAAATCCAAGTTAGAACGAAGGAGAAATTTCCTGACAGTGAGAACAATTAAATAGTGGAACAGCTTGCCTTCAGAAGTCATGGAGGTTTTTATGGAGAGACAGCCATTTGTCTGACAAAGTATAGGGCCGTGATGGCGAACCTGTGGCACGCGGAGCCATATCTGAGGGCACGCGAGGCGTTGCCCTACGTCAGCTCCAGCGCGCATGTGCGTGCTGGCCAGCTGATTTTTGGCCTTGGGGAAGGCTGTTTTTGCCCTCCCCAGGCTTCAGGAGTGTTGAGCGATGAGAATTAATCTCATAGAGGCGAGTTGGATCTTTGCTTGGAATTCAGACAGTTAGAAATAAAGCCGAGATTAAAAGTCTAATAGAAATATTTATTTCGGTACAAAAACAATAAATCCTGAATAATTACATCGTTGCTAAGAAAAGGCGACCGTTCTGGTCAAGAGCCAAGTCAAAAGTGATTAATGGTGGATCAGGAATGTGGACATGCGTACAAGATCATATCACGTGTTCTGCCTGTATTGGAATATACCATAATATTAGAATAGGGATGCATCACCCTGCATAGACATACAACTGACAATATTCACACCGTGATAAGGCGGCTTCCCTGAAGACTCGGGAGTGCAAAAAACGGCCCAACGGGCAAACCGGAAGTTTATATATACGTATTTTTTAAAGCACTCCCCTAGTCACAAATGCCACCTGCTCTTGAGGCAGGACTCGCGGATCCATAAAAATCCCCAAATTGCACACTGGATCTATTTGGGGCAATGAAATCCCACCCACCACCAAAGTGTTAGAACCAGCAGGCCCCTAAACCCGAAGCCACTCAGTCTTGCCAGTGTTCAGCTGAATATGAATCCACACACCGACCCCGAACCAAACTTCTATCCACGAGCATAACTGTGAAATGAATTTAACATTAAGCATAGCTACCTGATTGTAAGAAAGAAACATTTTATCCTTGGCTTTAAACTGGATTTTTTTTTAAAATGGCAAGTTCCATGGGTGACTTCTGGAGAGAAAAGAAAAGAAGAAAAGAAAAGAAAAGAAAAGAAAAAAGGAAAAGAAAAGAAAAGAAAAGAAAAGGAGAGGAGAGGAGAGGAGAGGAAAAGAAGAGAAGAAAAGAGGAGAGGAGAGGAGAGGAGAGAAGAGAAGAGAAGAGAAGAGAAGAGAAGAGAAGAGAAGAGAAGAGAAGAGAAGAGAAGAGAAGAGAAGAGAAGAGAAGAGAAGAGAAGAGAAGAGAAGAGAAGAGAAGAGAAGAGAAGAGAGAAAATAGAATGAACAGAACAGAACAGAACAGAACTGAACTGAACTGAATTGAACTGAATTGAATTGAATTCTTTATTGGCCAAGTGTGATTGGACACACAAGGAATTTGTCTTTGGTGCGTAAGCTCTCAGTATACATAAAAAATACATTCATCCTAAATCATAAGATACAACACTGAGTGATAGTCATAGGATACTAAATAAGCAATCAACAAAAATCATATTAGGATATGGCACTTAGATCCAAAAAAAGTAGCTCGTATGTACCCAAATTTACAACCTCAATGCTGGAGATGTGAATGTGAAGATGCTACTTATTTTCACATATGGTGGACTTGTAAGAAAATTAAGGCTTTTTGGATTAAAATATGGTGGATTATTCAAAATATCTTAAAGAAAAAGATTAAGTTTACACCACAGTTCTTTCTGCTGGGAATAATTACGGATTGTACTGTAATAGAGACTAAATTGGTTTTGAATTTAATAACAGCTGCCAGGTTGCTGGTAGCACAGTATTGGAAGAAAGAAGATATACCTACCATCGAGGAATGGACATTAAAAGTTGTACATCTGGCTGAAATGGCAAAAATCTCATCATATCTTAAAGATCATTCAAACGAGAAATACATATTGGAATGCAGTAGATGGACTGATTATATTAAAAAAAAAGTATCAGATTAAGAAGATATAAATAGTTTAATAATGATATATGTTAATTTTTTAGAATGTGTTTAAAAGGTTTTAAATAACGAGGAGTTAAAGAACTAGAGAAATTCTGAATGTATAATCTGTTAGTATATTCTAATTTTATGCTTATTGAATACTATACCCTGTGCTTTTTCTGGGAAGTCGGGGGGGGGGATGGGGGGAAGGGGGGAGAGAAAAAGAGAAAACTGTTTGTACTTTGTACTAATAAAACTTTTTGAATAAAAAAAATCATATTAGGATACTAAATAAAACAATATAAATCGTAAAGATACAAGCAACAAAGTTATAGTCATAAGAAGATAAGGAGATAGGAAATAGGAAAGAGGAGAAGAATAGTAATTCAGCCTTACTAGATAGTTTGACAGTGTTGTTCTGAACTAAGCATTCCCAAACCACGAAGCATACTCCCTTGTTCCGACAAAAACCCCTTTTTATTAAGTTACTGTGAATTCTTCTCATTCACATCCAGCAAGGTCTTTCAAGGGTAAATTTACAATCACAGACCTTATCTGGCTTGGAGAGCTGCCAGGCCGATATCTTCAAAACTTGGCAAGAAGGCTCTGACGAGTCACGAACCAATGAAGTGAACTAATTGTCTCCAGAAAACTTCCTTCCCCTTTTATTCCCTATGGGAGGGGCCATTCATCGTCCATCTGTGGCCTTACTCCCAAGTCGACCCTTGTTCTTCAGCTGTTCCCTGAAAGCATGTGCACACTGGGAGCAGGCTCCAGCTGTTTGTCTGCCTCACTGATTTCTGACTCCAAAGGCAGCTGATAACTGTCAGACTGCCCTGGCCCCATCTCTGCCTTCAACACAGAGCCCTTGTCAGAGCCTTCCCCAGACTCCAGGACCTGCCCATGTTCCTCCCCAACCTCCTCACTGTCCGAATCTGCTGCCAGCTCTGCTGGCCGCTGGCGGGCCACAACAGGTGTTGTGGGAATTATGTGGGAAGATGGCTCCTTTCCATCTTCCGCCCTCCCTACTTTTGTGGATGTCTCTGGTCGCTTTGAAGACCATTACGATCGAGACGAAGATGTGGCAGACTATTGGGGCTACTGCGATGACTAGCACTTTCTCCTGGCATTTGCACTTTTTGTGGGGGATCCCCCCCTCAGGTAGAATTCGATCTTATACCAAGGGGAGAGGGACCTTGGACTCCCGTAGACAGCTAAGTAGGGAAGATTTCTCTCTGTCCCCCGGATTATCGATTAAAGGATCGCAAAGACGCTGTGCGATAAAGGACAGAACAGTCACGAGACCGGGATAACAGCAGGGATCCGTTTTATATTACACCCTCATCTGATGGTGTCTCCTTTTTGTTTTAAACTTGTAAATCTACCTCCGATATGTTATGTGGGTGCATGAGTGTATGATTCTGGGTATATGAGTAGACTGAATGATTGGAAGAAATGAAGAACGCGGGTGCTTGGGCTCCGGCCTCCTCTACTGAGTGTGAAAACAGAAGCGGAGGGGTTCTGGAACCTGATCCCCGACTTAGAATGAGTGGTATGGATGGTTTGCCGGAAGGGAGGGAGACTAGTGGGGGAGGGGAGGGGATCTCTGGTGTGAGGGGGAGTGGGAGTATTACGGTCATAACAGGGAGAGGTAGGTATGGCGGGAGCAGAGGGGTAGGCCGCTCTCGGGGAACGAGAACTCGCTGTCTCCAAGCGATTCCTTGTTCTGGCCCCTCTGGTTTGGTTCCATCTTGCTCAACCCGAGGTCCTGGTAACCAGGGATGTCAGGGCCCTGGGCTCAAGCTGCTGCTGTTGAATGCCAGGTCAATTACCAACAAGGCCCCCCTTGTACGGGATTTAATCCTGGAAGAGGGGGCGGACCTGGCATGTATCACTGAGACCTGGCTAGGCCAGGAGGGGGGGGTCCCCCTCTCCGAGATGTGCCCAGACGGGTTCTTAGTGCAGCATCAGCCGCGACCCCAGGGAAGGGGTGGAGGAGTGGCAATTATAGCTCGCCAGAACCTTAATCCTCGAAGGAGCCCTGCCCCGGAGATTGTTGGGTGTGAGACGCTCCTTCTGAAGTTGGACTTAGGGGTCCAGGTGGGCCTTCTGCTAGCGT
The DNA here is from genome assembly GCA_023053685.1 of Diadophis punctatus similis. NCBI lineage: Eukaryota > Metazoa > Chordata > Lepidosauria > Squamata > Dipsadidae > Diadophis > Diadophis punctatus. The sequence continues at coordinate 6,957,218 of JALIGW010000006.1, forward strand.
ACCTGCCTCCTAGCTACGTTACAAAGGCCCTGCCTGTTCTGCTCGAGGCGGTAGCAGGGCTGGCGATTGAGTTCCCCAGGCTGATGGTGCTGGGGGACTTTAATTTGCCATCGCCCGGTGAAACCTCGGAGGCAGTCCAGGAGTTCATGGCTTCCATGACAACCATGAACCTGACCCAAGTAGTTCAGGGTCCGACTCATGAGGGAGGTCACACGCTTGACCTTGTGTTTCTCTCGGGGCAGTGGAGAGATGATCTGAGGCTGAGGGGTTTAGTCATAGCACCCTTGTCGTGGTCAGATCATTTCCTTCTGAGGTTGGATTTCATGGCACCACTCCTCCACCGCAAGGAGGCGGGGCCGATTAAGTGGTTCCGCCCCAGGCGCCTAATGGAATCTGACGGATTTCAGAGGGAACTTGGGGAAATACCTGACTCCCTGGTACACGATTCATCTGATGCTCTAGTGGCTGCCTGGAATCGGGCGGCAACGGGGGCTTTAGATCGGATTGCGCCTTTGCGGCCTCTCCGTGGTAGCGGATCCCGGAGGGCTCCTTGGTTTACTGAGGAGCTCCGGGAGATGAAGCGCCTAAAGAGACGCCTAGAGCGACGATGGAGAGCCAGTAAAGCTGAGTCTGACCGGACACTTTTAAGAACTTGCATTAAGTCTTACTTAGTGGCGATAAGGGCGGCAAAATGTTCGCATTTTTCCGCTCTTATTGCGTCCGCCGACTCCCGCCCAGCCGCCCTGTTTAGGGTGACTCGCTCCCTCCTAGCCAAGGGGGGAGTTGAAGATTCCTTGCAGGGCAGAGCTGAGGAATTTTCTCAGTTTCTGGCGGATAAAGTCGTTCAGATTCGGACAGACCTGGACTCCATTTGGACAGGGCAAGCCGAGATGACAGGGGCGAGTCTTAGTCCTGTTATATGGGACGAGTTTGAGCCTGTCACTCCTGAGGATGTGGACAAGGCCATAGGAGCGATGAGCGCCTCCACCTGTTTATTGGACCCGTGCCCCTCCTGGCTGGTCTCTGCCAGCAGGGAGGTGTCACGCGGCTGGCTCCAGGCAGTTGTGATCGCTTCTTTGAGAGAGGGATCCATCCCACAGCCTTTAAAAGCTGCGGTGGTGAGGCCCCTCCTCAAGAACCCTTCCCTGGACCCAGCGGATTTAAAAAACTTCTGTCCAGTCTCCAACTTACCCTTTTTGGGTAAAGTTGTTGAGAAGGTGGTGTCGCTCCAACTCCTGCGGCTATTGGAGGATACTGATTATCTGGATCCCTTTCAATCGGGTTTCAGGCGCGGCTACAGTACGGAGACTGCTTTGGTCGCGCTGATGGATGATCTCTGGCGAGCCCGGGATGGGGGTTATTCCTCCATCCTGGTGTTACTTGACCTCTCAGCGGCTTTCGATACCATTGACCATGGTATCCTTCTGCGTCGTCTTGGGGAGATGGGAGTGGGAGGCACTGTTCTACGGTGGTTCTCCTCCTACCTCTCTGATAGGATGCAGTCGGTGTTGACAGGAGGACAGAGGTCGGCCCCTAGGCCCCTGGTTTGCGGGGTGCCACAGGGCTCGGTCCTCTCGCCCATCCTGTTTAACATTTACATGAAACCGCTGGGTGAGATCATCCGACGACATGGGGTGAGGTATCAGCAGTATGCTGATGATACCCAGTTGTACATCTCCACCCCGTGTCAATTCAGTGAAGCAGTTGATGTAATGTGCCGCTGCCTGGACGATGTGAGGGTCTGGATGGGAGTGAACAGACTCAGGCTCAACCCAGACAAGACTGAGTGGCTCTGGATATTGCCTCCCAAGGACTATGTCGACTGTCCCTCCTTGGTTCTTGGGGGAGAAAAATTGAATCCCTCAGAACAGGTTCGCAATTTGGGTGTCCTCCTAGACCCACAGCTAAAATTGGAGCAACATCTTTCAGCTGTGGCTAGGGGGACCTTCGCACAGATCCGTCTTGTGCACCAATTGCGACCTTACTTGGAGAGGGAGGCCTTGCTCACAGTCACTCATGCCCTTGTCACCTCACGGCTAGACTACTGTAACGCGCTCTACATGGGGCTACCCTCGAAGAGCATCCGGAGACTCCAGTTGGTACAGAATGCAGCTGCGCGAGCTGTAGTGGGTGTATCAAGATACACCCACGTAACACCTCTCCTTCGCCAGCTGCATTGGCTACCAATTAGTCTCCGGTTGCAATTTAAGGTGTTGGTCGTTACCTTTAAAGCCCTACATGGCTCAGGGCCAGGTTACCTGCGGGACCGCATCCTACCACATACCTCCCTAAGACCGGTTAGGTCCCACAGAGAGGGCCTCCTCCGGGTCCCGTCGGCCAAACAATGCCGACTGGCGGGGCCACGGGGGAGGGCCTTCTCTGTGGGAGCCCCGTCCCTCTGGAACCAACTTCCACCAGAGATCCGGACTATCCCCACCCTGCTGGCCTTCCGTAAAGCCTTAAAAACATGGCTCTTCCGGCAGATGGGGTGAATAGGACAATCAGATTCCCCCTGAATGTTGTGTTTATAATGTTCTTTTTAATTATATTTTAATTTAAATTATGATTGTTTTTAAATGTACGTTCTTATTCATGCTGTACGCCGCCCTGAGTCCCACGGGATTGGGCGGCCTATAAGAGCGTTTAAATAAATAAATAAAATAAATAAATTAGTTGTTTAGCAGAGTGATGGCATGGGTGTTCTGTGCAGAGGAGCCGAGGTGGCGCCGTGGTTAAAAGCAGCACTGCGACCTTCAGCTGATTGCTAGTTCAGCAGTTCAGCTGTTCAAATCTCACCAGGCTCAAGGTTGACTCAGCCTTCCATCCTTCAGAGGTGGGTAAAATGAGGGGCCAGATTGTTGGGGGCAATATGCTGAACTCTGTAAACCGCTTAGAGAGGGCTGTAAAGCACTATGAAGCGGTATATAAGTCTAAGTGCTATTGCTATTGCTATTGCTATTCCGGCAACTAGACACAAGGACAGTTTTTTGACATATTTTTTTTAACAGGGGATGCATAATTGGGTATTATTTACATACAGACAATACCTCATGCCATGCTCTGACAACATTGGTACAACAGGACTTCAAAACAGAAAAGCGGATTTAATTTTAGACTGGACTTTAAGTCCCTTCAGATCTAACTTTTTCAGCTCTACAAAATTTAAACTCTTGTACCGGTAGTCCTTAATTTACAATCACTCATTTAGTGACCGTTCCAAGTTACAACAGCATTGCAAAAAGCAACTCATGTTTTTCCACACTTTTAGGACCGTTTTGTGGCCTCCCCGTCGTCACGTGATCAAAATTTAGGTGTTTGGCAACTGGCACGTATTTATCTTGGATAAATGTGATCTCCCTTTTGTGATTCTAGAAGATTCTAGAAGCCTAGAAGAACCAATAAATAAATAAATAAATAAATAAATAAATAAATAAATAAATAAATAAATAAATAAATAAATAAATAAATAAATAAATAAATAAACAAACAAATAAATAAATAAATAAATAAATAAATAAATAATTCCCTTCTGAGAAGCAAAATCAGTGTGGGAGCCAGATTCACTTAACAACCGTGTTACTATTTTAACATCTGCAGTGATTCACTTAAGAACTGTGGCAAGAAAGGTTGTAAAATGGGGCAAAATTCACTGTCTTGCTTAGCTGCAGAATTTGGGGTTCAATTTTGGTCACGAGTCCAGGACTATCTGTATAACCTTTAGCCCTTCCTGGGCAGAAATAATATTCCTATATTTGGCTCTCCTATACTTTCAAGAGATTTGAAATGAATTATTCACAATAAGACAAATATGTAATAGATGTTTCTTATGTATCACAATATTTTCTTGAATATAAAGTAAAAGGAATTAATGTTAATTCAAAAAATTTAAATTAAAAAGTTCAGGTAAAAGTTTTTTTAAAAACAAAAAAAAAATAACACTGCAGGAATACTTCCAGTATACTGACATTTCCAAGTGAGATCTGGATTATGAAAAACACTTTTTGGCTTCATCTTAATATGAACATATGCTAAAATGTATATTAAAATGAACATATGCTCCTGCTTGCCTTTACCAGCAGTAGCTCTTGAGCAAAGACTGGCAAGCAAAGTACCGAAGAAATACAAACTAAATACTATAATATCACAGAAGAGAGACTTCATGTTAACATGTTTACAACAGAGATACTAGAACCACGAAGGAGAACCAGTGGCACTATTCTATTCTATTCTATTCTATTCTTCTATTCTATTCTATTCTATTCTATTCTATTCTATTCTATTCTATTCTATTCTATTCTATTCCATTCCACTCCACTCCACTCCACTCCACTCCACTCCACTCCTCTATTCCATTCCATTCCATTCCATTCCATTCCATTCCATTCTTCTATTCTATTCTATTCTATTCTATTCTATTCTATTCTATTCTATTCTATTCTATTCTATTCCATTCCATTCTATTCCATTCTTCTATTCTATTCCATTCCATTCCATTCCACTCCATTCTTCTATTCTATTCTATTCTATTCTATTCTATTCTATTCTATTCTATTCTATTCTATTCTATTCCATTCCATTCTATTCCATTCCATTCTTCTATTCTATTCCATTCCATTCCATTCCACTCCATTCTTCTATTCTATTCTATTCTATTCTATTCTATTCTATTCCATTCCATTCCATTCCATTCCATTCCATTCCATTCCATTCTTCTATTCTATTCTATTCTATTCTATTCCATTCCACTCCACTCCACTCCACTCCACTCCACTCCACTCCTCTATTCCATTCCATTCCATTCCATTCCATTCCATTCCATTCTTCTATTCTATTCTATTCTATTCTATTCTATTCTATTCTATTCTATTCTATTCTATTCTATTCCATTCTATTCCATTCCATTCTTCTATTCTATTCCATTCCATTCCATTCCATTCCACTCCATTCTTCTATTCTATTCTATTCGATTCTATTCTATTCTACTCTATTCTTCCATTCCATTCCATTCCATTCCATTCCATTCCATTCTTCTATTCTATTCCATTCCATTCCATTCCATTCCACTCCATTCTTCTATTCTATTCTATTCTATTCTATTCTATTCTATTCTATTCCATTCCATTCCATTCCATTCCATTCCATTCCATTCTTCTATTCTATTCTATTCTATTCTATTTTATTCTATTCTATCTGTAAGGGTCATGCATAAGTGCACCATCGTGCCTACCGTCCCTGTCCTACTGTCCTCTTTTATCATTACTTTTTACTTATGTTTATACAAACTACTAATATCCTATACATGTTTGACAAAATAAATAAATAAATAAATAAATAAATAAATAAATAAATAAATAAATAAATAAATAAATAAATAAATAAATAAATAAATAAATAAATAATCCTATCCTATCCTATCTTATCCCAAAGGTGCTTTTTTCAAAAGGACTTCGTTTTTCTTTGAAGACGTTTTACTTCTCATTCCAAGAAGCTTCAGTCAGAACTGAAGAAGCTTCCTGGATGAGAAGCGAAACGTCTTCAAAAAGAAAAACCAGAAAGTCCAGTTGCCCTGTTTGAAAAAAAAGCACCTTTGGGACAACCATGACCTGGATGACTGAGAATCTCCATAGATATACACCTTTAAAGCAATTTAAAAAGCCCTTCGAATGCTAAGTAACCCAAACCCTTCTATAACTGCCACAATTCTCCACCCATTTAATGAAGTGAGGAAAATACACAGGAGTTCGCATTCTCACCCCCCCCCCCATTTCAAATCTGATTTAGCCCAGAGCGTTTTCCTCGTGCCGAGGAGATGGGCAACGTTTTGATGCCCTTCTTGTAACACAAGCTGCCCTCAACGCACGAGGAGCAGAGGCAGCTGAGCAATTTACACCTTCTTCTTCATTTCGCGGCGTCTGCTGTATTTGCAAGTAGCCCATGCAACATTCGTATCATCTGCAGCCTTCCTCCATCATCTCTAAGTTTAGCATACTGGAGATAAATTGTAGCTTATCGGAGGCAACTGACTAAACGGAGCATTTAAAGCTACAGCAAAAAACAAAAAACTTTTAAAGACAAATGTTTGGGCAAAAGCAGGAACTGAAAAAAATCTAAGGAGAAGGTCCTCTCGCCTTCTGCTTCTCTAATAATCTTCACTTCAGGTTACTAAATATAGAATTCACTTGCTGTCCTGGCCAAGGTTGAATGCCACTAACCGATCCTTGCAACCAGGTAGCAGAAAGCACATACTGTAGTTAAATAAATTGCCCGAGATCGAAAGCTAGAGAGAGGGGGGGGGGAAGAAGAAACGAACAGGAAATGAAAACAGGACCCGAGACATAAATCAGGATTTTAAAGCTCAATGGCTGATAGTATGATAACCAAGGGGATAGGCCAGCAAGAATTTTTAAAAAAATACATAATGGTTGGTTGCAGCGCTCAAATCTCATCTTGCAAATGTATTTCTAACCTGTGAATTTCCTGCCGATTTTCCATCCCATTGAATTAGAAGGATAGAATCAAGATCACGTGAAGTGTTAATACCGCTTTATAATGCCTTGGTAAGGCCGCACTTGGAATACTGCATTCAGTTTTGGTCGCCACAATATACAAAAAGATATTGAGACTCTGGAAAGAGTGCAGAGAAGAGCAACGAAGAGTATTGGGGCAGGGAGGTGGCTGAAGGCTAAAACATATGAAGAACGGTTGCAGGAGTTGGTTATGTCTGGTCTAGTGAAAAGAAGGACTAAGGGTGACATGATAGCAGTGTTCCGATATCTCAGGGGTATCAAACTTAATTTCACTGAGGGCCGCATCAGGGTTTAGATTTATTATTAGAGTTGGAAGGGACCTTGTAGGTCATCTAGTCCAACCCCCTGCTCAAGCAGGAGTTCCTACACCATTTGAGACAGATGGCAGTCCAGTCTCCCCTTGAAGGTCGCAAGTGTTGGGGCTCTCACGACCTCCGCTGGCAAGCTGTTCCACTGGTTGATCGCTCTCATCGTCAGAAAGTTTCTCCTCACTTCCAGGTTGAATCTCTCCTTGGTCAGCTTCCATCCATTATTCCTTGTTTGGCTTTCTGGTGCCATAGAGAATAGCCTGACCCCCTCCTCTCTGTGGCATCCCCTCAAGTATTGGAACACTGCTATCATGTCACCCCTGGTCCTTCTCTTCGCCAGACTGGCCAAGCTCAGTTCCTGCAACCGCTCTTTGTATGTTTTATTTTCCAGACCCTTTATCACCCTGGTTGCTCTCTTCTGCACTTTCTCTAGGGTTTCAATGTCTTTTTTGTAGTGTGGTGACCAAAACTAGATGCAGTACTCTAGGTGTGGTCTGACCAAGGCTTTATAGAGTGATACTAGTACCTCTCTGGTCCTTGACTGTATCCCTCTATTTATGCAGCTCAGGACTGCGTTGGCCTTTTTGGCTGTTTGCTGCACACTGCTGGCTCATATTTAGTTGGCTGTCTACCAAGACTCCGAGATCCCTCTCACAATCGAGGGTTGTGTGTGGCCAGCTCAACGTCACTCGTGTCAGGGGTGCCTGTGGTGGCCCGAGCGCTCTGCCAGCAAAAATGGAGCTTGTGCGGCCCTCCCACAAGGGTTGCAGGAGGCCGTCACAGCTGAAAAGAAGTTCCGTTTTTGCTGGCAGAGGCACTGCGGGCCGGTCCTTCACTGTTTCCAGGGCAGCTCTGCACCCTGCAGGCTGAATCCGGCCCATGGGCCTTGAGTTTGACACCCCTGTTCTAGGAAATCTGCTTCTTCCTTTTTTCCCCCCTCTCCATTACTGGATTTCTAATTCAGACCGCCAACTTGGTAATACTGCATTCAGTTTTGGTCGCCAGGATGTAAAAAGGATGTTGAGACTCTAGAAAGAGTGCAGAGAAGAGCAACAAAGATGATTAGGGGACTGGAGGCTAAAACGTATGAAGAACGGTTGCAGGAACTGGGTATGTCTAGTTTAATGAAAAGAAGGACCAGTGGAGACATGATAGCAATGTTCCAATATCTCAGGGGCTGCCACAAAGAAGAGGGAGTCAAACTATTCTCCAAAGCACCTGAAGGTAGAACAAGAAGCAATGGGTGGAAACTAAACAAGGAGAGAAGTAACTTAGAACTAAGGACAAATTTCCTGACCGTTACGGTAGAACAATTAATCCGTGGAACACCTTGCCTCCAGAAGTTGTGAATGCTCCAACAATGGAAGTTTTTAAGACGATGTTGGTTAACTATTTGTCTGAAGTATGTAGGGTTTCCTGCCTAGGCAGGGGGTTGGACTAGAAGACCTCCAAGGTCCCTTCCAACTCTGTTGTTATTATTATTATTATAACGTGCTTTACTCTCAGAAATAGAGAGAAGGGGATGGTCCATGATTCCAGGTCAATGCAGACCCTTCCAAAATTTCTGCATTCAGAGACAAGAGCCAGCTAACTTGCCCAGCAGTTCCTAAAACCATTGCTATTCTCAGATTAGCTACCAACTGATACGTCTTCCTTCCGTTCAACCCATTCCAGTCAAAGCCGGAAGTTCCCTGACTATTATCACTGATTCTTTGAAGAGAGAGGGGGGGGGGGGGAGAGAAACATTTTCAAGAACTCCCTTCCTCAAATTCAGCTGAATCACTCTGATTCAAAGCTAGGAGCATGCTCGTATTGCAAACGTTAGCTGAAACGTAACGTTACTTACGCACTTGGTATTTTGGCACTAGACTATATGTCATTATGGTGACACATCGAGTCGCGGCTTCCTTCTGTAAATAAACTACCATTCGATTTTGTAGTGAGACTCTCTATTCTGTAATGTCACAACCCTTTTTTCTAACTAGGCTAAGCCGACTGAAAAGTAACTAGCATTTTTCCAGCCACTCCCTGGATCAACACTGAACACAAGGTGAAGTTCCTTATTACCGTAAGTGTTTCAGGCGTGCATTAACGGAACAGGAAGCGGCTTTTGGAAAAAGGGTTTAATTTCCTCGGACTGAATTTCCTTCCTTACATAAAACTGTACACCAAAAAGACGAATATACTCTTCTTTTCCTTTGTATAACTCTTAAAAGAATATTGCAAGCGCAGGTGATGAAGGAAGAGGGGGGGGGGGAATGAGATGATCTCAGGCCCATCAATATATTTGAATTCCTTGCAATCTACAACGAACCAGAGTTGCTGGGAATTGGGCAGCATGTGAATTTAACAAATCATCGAAATCACAGTGGTAACCTTCAGGTTCAGGAGGTCCCATCAGGATAGAGTATTTCCTTTCTCATCTTAAGAAGGGGAGGGGGGGATTGATGTATTGACTGTAGTTCTTCTATATTACGATTCCTATGCAGCCACATCTCAAGACAGTTTACAAACAAAAATAAATGCTATTAAAATACATTGAGAAACTACAGTTGAAAAAAAGAAAGATAGAAAGATACTGTAGTTGGATAGATAGATAGATAGATAGATAGATAGATAGATAGATAGATAGATAGATAGATAGATAGATAGGTAGGTAGGTAGGTAGGTAGGTAGGTAGGTAGGTAGGTAGGTAGGTAGGTAGGTAGGTAGGTAGGTAGGTAGGTAGAGATAGATAGATAGATAGATAGATAGATAGATAGATAGATAGATAGATAGATAGATAGATAGATAGATAGATAGAAAGATAGAAAGATAGATAAATAGAAAGATAGATAGATAGATAGATAGATAGATAGATAGATAGATAGATAGATAGATAGATAGATAGATAGGTAGGTAGGTAGGTAGGTAGGTAGGTAGGTAGGTAGGTAGGTAGGTAGGTAGGTAGGTAGGTAGGCAGGCAGGCAGGCAGGCAGGCAGGCAGGCAGGCAGGCAGGCAGGCAGGTAGGTAGAGATAGATAGATAGATAGATAGATAGATAGATAGATAGATAGATAGATAGATAGATAGATAGATAGATAGATAGATAGATAGATAAATAGAAAGATAGATAGATAGAATAGATAGGTAGGTAGGTAGGTAGGTAGGTAGAGATAGATAGATAGATAGATAGATAGATAGATAGATAGATAGATAGATAGATAGATAGATAGATAGATAGAATAGATAGGTAGGTAGGTAGGTAGAGATAGATAGATAGATAGATAGATAGATAGATAGATAGATAGATAGATAGATGGATGGATGGATGGATGGATGGATGGATGGATGGATGGATGGATGGATGGATGGATGGATGGATGGATGGATGGATGGATGGAGAGAGAGATGGAGAGTATAGTATAGTATAGTATAGTATAGTATAGTATAGTATAGGATAGGATAGGATAGGATAGGATAGTATAGGATAGGATAGGATAGGATAGGATAGGATAGGATAGGATAGGATAGGATAGGATAGGATAGGGATAGAGATAGGGATAGGGATAGGATAGGATAGATGATAGATAGATATTGATATTCAGTGGTGAGATTCAGCCGGTTCTCTCCGGATCGCGCGAACCAGTAGCGGCGACTGTGGGTGGCTCCGCCCACCTGCCCTGATGTAATGCGCAAGCACTGCTGTGCTGTGCGCATGTGCAGACGAGGCGCGTCACATTTGCAAACCGGTAAGTGAAGGTAAGTGAATCCCACCTCTGATATAGTTATATAGATATTGTTGTGACCCGCCCGCAGCTTGTGCAGCCTGGGCCTTTGGAACCTTCAGTACCTCTTGGCAGTGCTGAGAAAGGAGGGGCTACTCCTTTCCTGAATGCAAGAGCACGCAGGGCTGCCAAGGGGCAGGAAGGTTTACTCCGGAGGAGGTCTACTCGGGAGTAAGACTTGGGGGCTAACTGGCCACTCCCCTAGTCTATTTAAGGTAATCAGTTGCAGCTAACAAGCTGCAGAGAACAACGTTTGAAAAAGAGACCTGTCTGATCATAGCTTGCTCCATGACTCTTGTTTTGCTTTCTCTGCTTCAGCTTGGATTATCAAGGACTAATTTCTAGGAACTTTGCCAACTCTTGGAAACTCCGTAAGATAAACAGACTCAATTGCTTGTCATTGTCTTCGAACTCTTTGAACTGATACCAGCTATTAATGAAGCTTAACTGATAGCTGGTTGCTTGCTGATAACAGTTTGTTTGTAAATTGGTGTGTGCATCTTGTTTACTACTAAGACGTTTTATTAGTAGCCTTTGTTTCATTAAATAAGTGTGTACAAACTGCTTGTGTGGTAGTGTGCTTCGTGGGGACAGAACAGATATATAGATGTATAGGTATAGATGTAGAGATTTAGATATAGATATAAATATATATAGCTAGATACATAGATACGTAGATAGATATATAAAACCGGAAGGAAAAAGGGCAATGAAAACATATTCATCAATAATATTTACCTACAAAAGGTTCACACAGGGAAGATTCTAAAAGGATGTCACAACAGGTACTTCACACATTTAAGCAGGAAAAGTATTTCAGAAAACAGAAGCAACCAATGAAAACACTTCGCTGTCGGTAAACCACAGAGTGACAGTCTGTCAGATGTGGCAAACTTTAGCAGGATCTTCTGTGGTGGGAACACCAAGTAGCTTTGCCACCACAAGTCTGGACTTTTACAATGTGCTATTACTTTTGCAATGTGCTATATAAACAGCTATTAGAGCAGAGGTCTTCAAACTTGGCAACTTTAAGACTTGTGGACTTCAACTCCCAGAATTCTCCAGCCAGCACAGTTATTCTGGCTGGAGAATTCTGGGAGTTGAAATCCACAAGTCTTAAAGTTGCCAAGTTTGGGGACCCCTGTATTAGAGAATACAGTGGCCACACTGCAGGGTCCTATTCAAAATGCTGATTATCATCACCTAGAAAAGCTAGGTGCAGCTTTATTTCAGGATCATTTCATCCAACTTGATGGCACTCATTCTGTGAGGGCATCTGAAAAGGAATCGCTAAAAGTCCTATTTCTGCAAGAGATGAGCATAAACCAAAACGCACGTTTTCTCAGACGTCTGTATCCTGTTCCTATCTTAGTGCAATCTACTTTTTACTGCATTAATTATTAATTTCTCTATGGTGATGATAGACGAGGAAGACAGGGGGAGGGGGGAAAAGTTGGAGTTGAGAGCATACAGTATGCACCAAAGACAAATTCCTTGTGTGTCCAATCACACTTGGCCAATAATGAATTCTCTTCTCTTCTCTTCTCTTCTCTTCTCTTCTCTTCTCTTCTCTTCTCTTCTCTTCTCTTCTCTTCTCTTCTCTTCTCTTCTCTTCTCTTCTCTTCTCTTCTCTTCTCTTCTCTTCTCCTCTCCTCTCCTCTCCTCTCCTCTCCTCTCCTCTCCTCTCCTCTCCTCTCCTCTCCTCTCCTCCCCTCCCCTCCCCTCCCCTCCCCTTATTCTATTCTATTCTATTCTATTCTATTCTATTCTATTCTATTCTATTCTATTCTATTCTATTCTATTCTATTCTATTCTATTCTATTAATTCTTATTTGAACCAGGCTACTAAACATTTTTGGTAACAAGACCCCATCAATAGTGCCAAAAGACCAGCGACGGGTTGCTGCCTTACCAGTGCCGGTGCACTGCGCACGCGTCTCCATGCTTCGGGTGCACGCTCGCTTCGTGCCCCCTTGTGCGATTTTGCTTCTGCACATACGCAGAAGCAAACTCTCACCAAAATCTCTCGCGCGCGTGCGGGAGTCCCCTCACAAGATTTTGGCGCGATTTTGCTTCCGCGCATGCGCAGAAGCAAAATCTGCCAAAAATTCACAGGAAAAAATGGCGACGCACGCGATGGATCGGCAGAGAGGGCTCCGGAGCGGTTGCGCAATCCGCCGCTCCCTACCAGAGCTGCGCACCGGGCAGCTCCGGCAGGAACTCACCTCTGCAAAAGACCATTAAAGATGAGGGAGACTATTCATTTTTTCGGTCTTGCTGCTTTTTAAACTTTTCCCATCTTTACTAAATCGAAGCAGGGTTGAAGAGAAATAGCTTTCATATTAAGCCACTTGTTCAAACAGGAGTTTTAAAAAGCTAGTGTCAGAAACACAAAGAAAACAGAAAACACACGCAACACCACAAAGCATGAAAAACATTTGACGGTCCCGAATGTAATTAGTGTGATTGATAACAGTCAGGAGCGGGTTCCTAATTTTTTTACTACCACTCTGTGGACGTGGCTTATTTTGTGGGTGTGGCTTGCCAGCCATGTGACCAGGTGGGCATGGCTTCTCGGACTGCTGAAGGGAGGGGAACTGAGATAGGTCCTGCCGCCCATTCCCCCTCCCCTCAGCAGCTCGAGAAGCCTCAAACGTGCAAAAATGCCTAGGATCATCACCGCACGTTCGTGGCTTCTCGGACTGCTGAAGGGAGGGGAACTGAGATAGCTCCTGCCGCCCGTTCTTTCAGCGTCTCACGCGCTCCCTCAACCATCCTCCCCTGCTGGGACTCACTGTGGGGTAGGAAGGCAGCGCATGAGCAGTGCCGGAAGCTCGGCTTCTGGGCATGTGCAGAAGAAAATTTTTAAAAAATTATTTTTTTTAAAAAAATGGCGGCGCCCGGGCACCGGCAACCAACTGCATTGGTACTGTGACGTCACCAGCGGGCCGCTACCGGTGCTATAGAGTGGACCGCACTGGTAGGAACCCACCACTGATAACAGTCCTTCCCTACTACCAAGAGGCAGATCTGCTAAGAACAGTAAATGATGCGGAACAGCATAAAAGATCCATGGGCCACAGCCTTGCTTTTCCCCTGGGCATGTCCAGAAAACGAAGTCAGGGCTTGACAATCTGGATTCCAATTTCACACGTTGTTTGTCTTTCAGTATGCAAAGCTACACTTTTAGCAAGAAATATCTAGGCACTGCTATCCAAATTGATTCCAAGATTTATCTTAAATATGTCGTCTGCATTCTTGGGGGATGCAAATGCTCCAAAATGCCAAGTGAAGGTTTTGGTGTGTTTTCCCCCCCCCCTTTCTTCTAATTCATCTGCCAGGATTAGGTGAAATAGCACAACTGTACATTTAAATGGGAATATGTGAGATAAAACTAACATATGTTCATACCAACCTCATCACTTTCTTCTACTTCGATGCCACCATCTTTGTCATCATCCATCTGTTTATGAATTGTACGGAGAGCTTCCAGACTGTATTTATCCTCCTCAGTAAAACAGGGTGGGCTCAGTAAATGGCAAAAATCTAAGAGATTTTAAAAAAAAAACACAGAAAAATTCTTACTCTTTTACGCTTTCAAGCTTAAAATGATGGAAGCAAAACACTGTTACAGAGATACTTGGCACACCTATTTTTAACAGTCTATTATCTCTGTTTGGCTATCCCAGGTCAAACACAAGTATCCTAAAAGCTTAAGTCACAATCGAACCTGTGTCAAAATTGGACTGGAAGGGAAAGGTTTCCATTCTATCTTGAAAGATCAGGAAAGGATAATTTTACAATTCAATTTTACAATTCAAATATTCAGTCGCAATGCATCCTGCCAGGATCCATATATGTGGTAACTTTCGGTCTGACTTCTTTCAATTTTATTCTATCCTCCGCATTGTTTCTCATTCGATATCATATTCAAAACTGACAATCCCCCCAAAGAAAGTTTGAGGTGCATTCAAATCATGCCAAGTCAAGATTAATACCCCTTCCTGTTCTCCGCTGAGACTTAGTTAAGCAAGTCCCAACATTGATTTTACTTCTGGGTAATATACCGTATTTTTGGACTATAAGATGCACCGGTGTATAAGACGCACCAAGATTTCAAAGAGGTAAGTAAGAAAAAAAAGTTTTTGTCCTCCCCGGCACCCAGGAGCACTCTGCAAGCCTCCCAAGCCCTCTGCGCGCCCCGTTTTTCGCAAAAACAGGGCCGTTTTTGCCTTCCCCCAGCCCCCAGGAGCACTCTGCAGGCCTCCCAAACCCTCTGCGCACCCCGTTTTTGCAAAAAACGGGCCCATTTTCTGCAAAAATGGGAAGCGGGGGCGGGGCTTCGTGAGGCCAAAAAATGGCTGTATTCGGTGTATAAGACGCACCGACATTTCCACCCTCTTTTAGGGGGGGGAAGGTGCGTCTTATACTCCCAAAAATATGGTAGTTCATCAGAGGTCTGCTGAACCTCTAGGACAGGTGTTTCAATCTCAAGGCTCGCCGGCCGAATCTGGCCTGTGGGGTACTTAGATCTGGGACGCGGGGCCGCCCTGGAAATAGTGAAAGACCAGCCCGCGGTGCCTCTGCCAGCAAAAACAGAGCTCAGGATGGTCACATGCAGCCCTCCTGGGCTCCATTTCTCTGGCAGAAGGATGCAGGAGAATCCCCCCCAGCTCCATCCGGGCCACCACTGGTACCGCCTGACATGAGTGATGTCAAGCTGGCACGCCCACTCTGGCCACGCCCATCCGGTCAAACACAACCCTGATGTGGCCCTCAATGAAATCGAGTTTGACACCCATGCTCTAGGACAGTGTTTCCCAACCTTGGCAACTTGAAGATATCTGGACTTCAATCACAAATGCCACAATTCCCATTCTTCCTCATTTCGGTCCCTTAGTCTTCCTGATCTTTGTCCTCAAAATTGCAGCTCCTCACATCCCTCAACATTTTACTTCATTCTCTATCTTGTCCAATATTTGACCCATATCAACATCACACAAAAATCACTTATCTGCAATATTCCTCTACCCCAGTGTTTCCCAAACTTTTGACATATGTGTACCCCTTCTATAATTTTCGTAACGCTGAGTACCCCTCATAAAAAATATATGCTTTAATAAAAATAAAAATATCAAAATCAGTGGAACTTACTAAAGCACGATAACAGGCGCCCGGAACTAACTATTAAAGAAGTAAGTTGTCTCTGTAACGAAGTGCAGTATATTCACGCCGTGTCACGCCTCACAAGACTGTCTAACCGTTAGATGACACTGCAATTCTCCGGCGTTTAAACAGCTCCGCGGCTCAACGTCAACTGTTAATGTTCCCGCAGTTTAAAAATGGCCGAACTCGAGCTGCGTGAAGGATGCGCAGAAGTTCCCACCATAATGAATTGCGATACGATGTACGATGGCCCCAGTTCCCATGTAAAAACTGCAGTACGCGCCTATTTCTTTCCATGTTCTGTGGGCGCAGCTAAGCACGGTGCAGTGGATATTCCCACGTGATCCCCACCAAACTCCGGTGCAACACGTACCCCCACCAAACTCTTCCCGTACCCCTGGGGGTACGCGTACCACACTTTGGGAAACATTGCTCTACCTCATCCCTTCTCTTTCCTTTTATTTGCATTAGTATGCATTCAACGGAATTCTAAATTAACAATTTATTGTCGTGCAAACCAGGGGTGAAATGCCACTGGTTCAGTCCGGTTCGGGTATACCGGTAGCGTCAGTCGGCGGTGGTTCGGAGAACCGGTAGTGGCGGCAGAAGGAGGCTCCGCCCACCTGCCTGGATGCCGCCATTCTCTTTTTTTAACTCTCTGCACATGCGCAAAGCAAATCGCGCACTTCCAAACCGGTAAGGAAGGTAAGTAGATTTCACCGCTGGTGCATACTCTGCATGCCATTGCTTTTCATTTTAAGCAACATTATACACAAAGACCATAAAGAGAGTGAGAAGTAGCAAGCATATTGTGCATAGTTTTAAATGTGGATGTGGATGTTATAAACTGTTTCTACTTATTCTACATAAGCCATTGGCCGTCCTTTTGGTCATGACCATATAGAGATGAGTTTCAGAAATATATAGAATGAAGATATATAAAACAAGAGGGGGAAAAAACAAGGTACTTTACATTGTCACTGTTCACTATCCTTCTTATGCCTTACTAGCATTACAAACAATTTTGGCTTCGCCACATTCGTGCGCTGATTCAGAGTGCCTTTTAGCCTTTCAATTTATTGCTTTCTCTTTTGACAAATTTCATGAACTGCATCAACTGCAATATTCTTGCTCTTCCCTTCTTCTCAACCCATTGACTTTTCCTTCATAGATTTGCTTTGTCAAAGCTGACCTTCATTTCAGTTGTCTCCAAATGACCAAACCACTTAAATGTACTTCTTTTCGGTTGAGTATTCAATTCACATCCATTCATCAGTGACTCATCCTCTTTTTGGGGCAGCTTGCTATCAGCACAACCAAAGCCAATTTTGTTCCAATCACATTAACATTATTCTCTGATTTATCTAGTGAACCAACATTCTCTTACCCATATCCCACCAACTATATACTGGCACATTTTGGATACACAATGTATTGCTTTAGGGGGAAAAAATCTTCCTTTTTTATTTCTAAGTCATGAAAACAGAATACATATTTTTCAAGCAGCACACAGCAATTAAAAAGATCCTATAAAAATAGATATTTACTAGTATAAACTTTTGAATATTAACCATACCGCAAAGACTCCAAATGATTTACAACAGTATAATATATTAAATATGAAAACAAAACCACCCCCTACTGCTAAATAAAACTATCATCTAAACAAGGGGTGTCAAACTCAATTTCACACAGGCTGCATCAGGATTGTGTTTGACCTTGGGGGGGGGGGTTGGGGGGACAGGAGGGCGCGGCTAGCTCGACGTCACTCGTGTGAGGGGGGCTTGTGGTGGCCTGAGCACTCACAGCCCTTCCGAGCTCCGTTTTTATTTATTTATTTATTAGTGAGATTTATATACCGCCTCATAGTGCAAGCACTCTCTAAGCGGTTTACACCATTAAGCAATGTATATATTTACATTGCCCTCAACAATCTGGGTCCTCATTTTACTTACCTCGGAAGGATGGAAGGCTAAGTCAACCCTGAGCCAGTGAGATCTGAACAGCTGAACTCAAATGATCACAGCTAAAGTAGCCTGCAGTACTGCTCTCTAACTGCGGCGCCACCTCGGTTTTCACTGGCACAGACAACGCGGGCTGGTCCTTCGCTGTTTCCAGGGCAGCCCCGTGGGCCAGATGTAAGCACCCCGCAGGCCGGATCCGGCCCCCGGGCCTTGAGTTTGACACCCTTGATCTAAACCCGTGATGGCGAACCTATGGCACGCGTGCCAGAGGTGGCACGCAGAGCCCTCTCTGTGGGCACGCGCACCATCGCCAGCTGGTCTTCGCGGGTACCGGAGCACCGGAAAACGGCCAAAAAAACAGCCAAAAAACAGGGATGCGCGTGCTGGCCAGCTGGTCTTCGGGTTTCCGGCACTCCAGCATGCGCACATGCACACACATTCCGGTTTGGGCACTCGGTGCCAAAAAGGTTCGCCATCACTGATCTAAACTAAGAACCAGAGCCAACAATAAAAATATCCCCAAATTAAAAGATAGTTCTACTGTACCTCTAATGCTCAGGAGCCTATCAAAATAGTTTTTAATAGTTGATAGTTGGTAAAAAACTATCAAAACAGTTTTTAAATCTTGCTGAAAAGTCAGCACAGTAAGGATTAAATAAGCGATCAGCTATTCTATATTATTCCATAATGCCAGCAACTGGCTGGTAAGTCATCTGTATCATTTCAAAGGAAAACCCATCAGATAAACTAATTATCAGAAATCTAAATTATCATTATTCAAATAGTGAATAATATATTTTGCTTTTGGGGGGGGAAGATACTTAAAAATCAACAAAGAGACAGAGGTGGCATCAGACAGGGTATGTTTTATAGGAAGTGCAGGAGATCATAGAGCTGCTTGGAATTGGATCCATTTTCTCTTTTCTAAAAATCATTCACCATTTGCAAGACACGTGAGGCGTCTAATACTCTCACACATTGTTGTCTTTAATTTTGAATAAAGTTACCGTATATACTCGAGTATAGGCCGACCCGAATATAAGCCGAGGCACCTAATTTTACCACAAAAAACTGGAAAAGTTATTGACTCGAGTATAAGCCTAGGGTGGGAAATGCAGCAGCTACCGGTAAATTTCAAAAATAAAAATAGATACCAATAATGTTTTTGAATATTTATTTCAAAGAAAAACAGTAAACTAGCTCTGTAAGTGGAAAAGAGGGTCAATAAAAACAATATGGTATCAACAAGGAGGAGGTGGGACATCGTTGCAGAGTGGCAGGAGGGGGAGGAAGGGGAATCGTAAGACAGCCCTGCATTACATTAGAACGTGAGGAGGGGGGATGGTGCGGTGCGCGCTGCACGGCAAACTGACACAGAGGGAGGGGAAACTCACAGGGGCGCCGGGCCATTCACGAGCGTCACCCAGCGGCATGGCCCCGCCCCTTTTTCTCCTCCATTTCGGGCAAATTTTTCACTGACTCAAGTATAAGCCGAGGCGGCTTTTTTCAGCCCAAAAAGTGGGCTGAAAAACTCGGCTTATACTTGAGTATATACGGTATGTTTTGTACTAAGAAACCTCCCTCTTCCCACCTATTTTTTTTTAATTTTGGGGGGGGGCGTGCGTAACTTTAAGATGAAGATCGCTTTTAGGAATCAGCAACCTTAGTCCTTGAGCAAAAGTTATCGGGTGAATTGTACCAAAAATGAATTACTGTATTTTTGGGAGTATAAGACGCACCTTTTTCCTCCCTAAAAGTGGCTGAAAATTTGAGTGCGTCTTGTACTCCAAATGTAGCTTTTTCGGAGCTTTTTTCCCCAGCCCTAACTGGTTGCTAACGATCTTCCCAGTTCTTACCTTGCAGGCTCTTTCATTGTTACTCTCTCTGAAGAAGGTTTTTCCAGCCCTAAGTCTTTGCAGGGGTTTTTTTCATTGCTCTACTTGCTCAGAATAAGTTTTTTTCTAGCCCTAACCAGGTGCTAACGATCTTCCCAGCTCTTACTGGCTTGCAGGCTCTTTCATTGTTACTCTCTCCGAAGAAGGTTTTTTTAAGTCCTAACCAGGGGATAAAATAATGTGCTGAAGCTGACCAGACTAAGGACACTAGCCAGATGAATACCTGGTAGGCAGATTTTTTTTCCCCTATTTTCCCCCCAAAAATTAAGGTGTGTCTTATACTCAGGTGCGTCTTATACTCCAAAAATACGGTAATTTATATCCTATTCCATATAATCACACCCCTATCAGAACCCCTGGTTCATTTTCTATTTCTAAATAGTGCCGAATGTTTGCTAGCACAGGGTATCATCAACATCCTGTCTGTGATTTTAGAGGGCAGATTTAAAAATAAAAAAAACCTTATGCAACACGTGGATTTAGTATCACTTTCCCCCTGTACCTTTCAAAGGGAGTCACTCAAAAAGCCAGGCCAATGACTCAGATTTCGCTGCTTTCTTGAGGTGTAAAGATTCCAAGATACCTGAGGGGGTTAGCTAAATTTTGTTCCTTAGCTATCAAAATGGCATGAATTGTTGTTTTCTACCTTAGATACATACAGAGATGGATAAAAAAAGAAACTGAAAGCTCCGTGTAAAAAAGTTAAACTACCGTATTTTTCGGAGTATAAGACGCCCCTTTTTGCCCCCCAAAAGAGGGTGGAAATGTCGGTGCGTCTTATACACCAAATACAGCCATTTTTAGCCTCCCGAAGCCCCGCCCCCGCATCCAATTTTTGCAAAATACGGGCCGTTTTTTTTTCAAAAATGGGGGGGGGGGTTGCCTTCCCCCACCCCCTAGGAGTGCTCTGCAGGCTTCCCAGATCCTTTGCATGTCCTGTTTTTGCAGAAAAACGGGCCGTTTTTTGCAAAAATTGGGGCTTTTTTGCCTTCTAATTACCCCATCTAGCATGACTGGAGGAGGAATTCTGGGAGTTGAAGTCCACTAGTCTTAAAGCTGTCAAGTTTGAAGACCCCCGGGTTAGGGGTTAGGGGTGCAAGGGTCTTCAAACTTGGCAAGTTTAAGACTTGTGGACTTCAACTCCCATTCCTGAGCTAGCATGACTGGAGGAGGAATTCTGGGAGTTGAAGTCCACTAGTCTTAAAGGTGTCAAGTTTGAAGTTTGCAAAAAGTATACATGGTTGTAAAAAGTGTACATGGTTGTAAAAAGTATTCTGCTATACTGGTATTTTATTAAATAATATATTACTGCACCAT
>JALIGW010000006.1:6983161-7025661 GCA_023053685.1 Diadophis punctatus similis
GGAACCAACTTCCCCCAGAGAGCCGAACCATCCCCACCCTGCTGGCCTTCCGAAAAGCCGTCAAGACATGGCTCTTCCTGCAGGCAGGGGGTTGAGACTAGTCCCATCTGAGCTCTCTCCCGGTATGTTTGGTGGTGAACATTTTTTTTAACTTTTTTAATTTTTTAACATTGTTTTAATCGATGTTTATTGTTCAGTGTTCTTGCACAATGTGGTACGCCGCCCTGAGTCCATCGGGCATAGAAGAACCAAATAATAAATAAATAATAAATAAATTACTCCATATTGAACGTGGTGGCATATAAATAATAGAAATAAATAAACTTTTCCATTCTACACACTGTTTTGGTATTGTGGCCTCCATGACTAATCACTATAAAACAACTGTAGACATTCGGTGACATGATGGTAAAGAGGGCACGGTCATATATATAGCTTGTCTAGATTAGAAATGTCTAGATATAATAAAGAAACATGATTTTATTCAACTTGAAACATCACCCCAAAAACCGGAAATACCAGATGAGCAAATCGCAAAACAAAAACTCAAAAAGAAAGCGACAGGACTTCTGGCAGATTAAATCAGATTTCACTAACTTTGATCTCTTCGAAGAAAGACTAATTCCAAAAAGCTCCCTTAGAAACTATCATTTCCTAGCTCCATTGCTTTAATTTAACAGAGTTATTAAACAACGTATTACTCACACACGAGAGTTTGTCCTAACTTGTAACCAAAGCGATTATCCTGGATTTGCTTTGGTATTCAACAGGGAAATTAGTAAATCAATGCAATAATGTGTTCACTGCAGTGGCGGTTGTATAGTCTAATTCAACCGCACTAGAATCATTTTGTTTTGCCCCAGTTAAGAACATAGCAAATACACAGTTTGTTCGAACTTAATCAATAAACCACTACTAAATAACTGGCTTAGTAGTGGAGACACACACACACAAATCTAAAAGCAATCTTTTCTTGCAAAAACTCAGCTGCTAATTAATCGTCATTAACAGCTGGTTAATGTTCAAAAGTTCAAAAAGTCTTAAAGCAAAGAAGAGCAATTAAGTCTTGATATCTTACGAAGCTTCAGAGAGTTGGAAAAATGCCTAGAAGTAGTTCTTGATAACCAAACTGAAGCAGAGAAACAAAGCAGAGGTTTTTCAGACACAAAGCACTCACAACAGATACACAATTCTCAAACGTTGTTTCCTGCAGAGGATTCAGCTGCCTCTGCTTTCCTTAAGTAGACTAGGGGAGTGGCCAATTAGCCCCAAGTCTTACTTCCAAGGAGACCTCCTCCAGAGTAACCATTCCTGCCTTTTGGCAGCTCTGCGTGCCCGTGCATTAAGAAGAGAAGCCTCTTCTCCCTCATCACTGCTATGAGGTGCTGGACGTTCCAAAGGCCCTGGATGAACCTCTGCCTCTGGCACCCTGTCTGCACCAGCCTCCTCACTGTCCGACTCAGTTGCAGGTGCACAGGCCACTGGCGCAACACCAAGTCGGTCTCCTTTCGAACGGGATCTGCTGCACGGGCTGCTGGCGGGCCACAACACATTTGTATTAGTGATTCTCAACCTGTGGTCTGTGACCCCTGGGGAGATGTGATGTCGCAGGGGGTACACAGAAGAAGAAATGTTATGATTTAAATCTTGAGTGAAGTCTTGGTGGTCTGTAGCCATGATTCATGACCACAAAAGGCATTTAAAGGTGGAAATGGGACAAATTGCCACGCCCAACTCACCGCGGGACAACTCGTTGCGGGACAATTTAACAATTCTATTTAATTCTTTAAAATATATTAAAAATTAATTTTTGCCATTCATATTTCATTCTGTCCCTCGTTTTGCATCCTTTCTTTAACGATTCTATTCCTCCACTTCTTTGATATTAGTGTTGAGATGTTGAGACTCTAGAAAGAGTGCAGAGAAGAGCAACAAAGATGATTAGGGAACTGGAGGCTAAAACATATGAAGAACGGCTGCAGGAACTGGGTATGTCTAGTTTAATGAAAAGAAGGACTAGGGGTGACATGATAGCAGTGTTCCAATATCTCAGGGGTTGCCACAAAGAAGAGGGAGTCAAACTATTCTCCAAAGCATCAGAAGGCAGGACAAGAAGCATTGGGTGGAAACTAATCAAGGAGAGAAGCAACCTAGAACTAAGGAGAAGAGAGCCGAGGTGGCGCAGCAGTTAGAGTGCAGTACTGCAGGCTACTTTAGCTGACTGTGATCAGCAGTTCAGTTGTTCAAATCTCACCGGCTCAGGGTTGACTCAGCCTTCCATCCTTCTGAGGTAGTTAAAATGAGGACCCAGATTGTTGGGGGCAATATAAATATACATTGCTTAATGGTGTAAACCGCTTAGAGAGTGCTTGCACTATGAGGCGGTATATAAGTCACATAAAAAATAAATAAATACATATACATACATACATACATACATACATACATACATACATACATACATAAATTTCCTGACAGTTAGAACAATTAATCCGTGGAACAGCTTGCCTCCAGAATTTGTGAATGTTCCAACACTGGAAGTTTTTAAGATGATGTTGGATAACCATTTGTCTGAATTGATGTAGGGTTTCCTGCCTAAGCAGGGGGTTGGACTAGAAGACCTCCAAGGTCCCTTCCAACTCGAACGTTTCTGTAAAAGTGAACTGATTCCTGGGTCAGTTCATATATCAAATTCATCCAAGCATCTGTATGTGATTAATCAATTTCTTCAGAAAAGACACTTATGCACCAGGATACTTCATGTGGAGAGTTTCAATAAAATTTTAACTGCAAGATTTAGAACTTTTTTAAAAAAAAAATGCAAAAAAATTTGTAAAAGGTTGGATAAAATTTTGGTTTTAAAAAGTTAGAAATGAACAAATCCAGATACATTTGAAATAAGATTTTGGAATTAATTATAAAGAATTCTTCTCCTAGGAAAATGCTGTAATTTTCCTTTAAAAAAAAACTTAATAAGAAAAGATTTTATTGGACACTAGATGGAACTAAAGGTTACAATTAAAGGAAGAGAATGCTTACAATTACAGAATGTAGTAAAATAGTCTAACATTAAACATGTAGAAAGGGTATTTTTGAACAATGGACTCAGAAGTTAATTTTAATAGCGGCTGCCTGTATGGGTAGACTGCATCTAAAATATATTATAGAAGAGGAACAAATTCTACCTGGCAAGATCAAGATTGAGTTGAATGTAGATTTCAAAATGATAAGCTACAAAAATAATGCCTTACACTGAACATACCAAAGGAACCAGTTGATATTTTAATAATTAAAAAGGATATATAGATAACAAACCAATCACCTAACTTTCTTACAATGGTTTTACAGAAGACACATAAACTTTGAAGAATCTTGTGAGAAGGGACAAATTAAAAATAAAAACAAATCAGGTTCTAGGACATTAATTCTAAGATTGAAAACTTAAGATCAAGATTGTGAAATGTAAAAGGAAGGAATATAAAGATGGTTTATTTGATCTTTTAATGGACTTTTGGTAACATCAGTGCAAAAATGAAAATATAAATTTATTTATAGATAGGACATGCTATATATGAAGAAAACATCATTTGCTGTATTTTAAAAGAAGATATTATTAAATTTGTTGATACTTAAGGGGGAAGTCATTTTTTATATATTTCTTTTCTTTTTCTGGACTATATTCTCATTTTTCTTTCTTTGCTTTTCTTTTCTTCTGCCTTTTTCTATTCTTTTTAATCCTCTATCTTTTTTAACAGTTTGTATTAGCTTTTACTGTTATAATTATAACCTTTAATAAAAAATTACCATAAAAAAGTAAAACAACTTTGAGTAAACAGCAATAGTAATGTAAAGATTAGAAACAGGTCAAGAGAAATACACTACCTGCTACAGAAAGTTAAATGCATAGGACAGTTATGGCGAACCTATGGCATGCGTGCCACAGGTGGCATGTGGAGCCATATCAGACGGCATACGAGGCGTCGCCTTATGTCAGCTCCAGTGTGTATGCACGCACTGGCCAGCTGATTTTCAGCCTTCTTTTCGGCCTTTTTTGCTCTCCCCAGTTCAGGAAAGCCTCCTGAAGCCTGGGGACGGCGAAAAACGGGCCAACGGGCCAACGGGAAGTTCGGAAACGTTTCCAAACTTCTGATTGGCCTGTTGGGACGTTTTTTGCACTCTTTTGGCACCTGAGCCAGAAAAGGTTCGCCATCACTGCCATAGGACTTAACAATATGCTATTTTGTATACATGCCAAGGTTTGCTAAGCACTGAAAGTGCAATGACATGGATATTGGCATTACCCATAACTTAATGGGAAGCTATAAACCAGCAGCCATAAGGTGATAATCTTGCCCTGGATCATTTTAAGCCACACTCCACAATTCTTCCTATGTGGCAGGTGCTTTCCAAAAAGGCATAAGTATCTGAGAAAAACAGGAAAAAGAACACCACTAAATTACCATATCTCTCAAAAATTCACACTTGGTGACCTTAGGAAAGGGAGAAAAAAACCTTGTCATAACTATGATTATATGCATGCAGAAAAATACACAAATATGCCTTCATAGGTACAAACACAATTTACTTCATGCTGTCAACAGTTCTATACAAACCAGGATAATTCTACATATATCCATGGGTAACGCTATATACCTCCAGGAATGTCACGTAGTGAATATTGTCAGTTGTATGTCTATGCAGGGTGATGCATCCCTATCCTAAATATTATGGTACATTCCAATACAAGCAGGACATGTGATGTGATCTTCTGCGCATGTGTGCATTCCTGATTCTCCATTATTCTCTTCTGCCTTTGACTCTGACCAGAGCGGTCACGATTTATTAGCAAGGATGTAACTATTCATGATTTATTATTTTTGTACCGAAATAAATATTTTCTATTAGACTTTTAATCTCGGCTTTATTTCTAAATGTCTGAATTCCAAGAAAAGATCCACTTCGCCTCTATGAGATTTATTCTCACTTTAACAAGGAAGGTATGCAGAACGGCTGCAGGATATGGGTCTGGTCAGTCTACAGAAAAGAAGAATTAGGGGCGACATGATAGCAGTATTCCAGTATTTGAGGGGCTGCCCCAAAGAAGAGGAGGTCAAATTATTCTCCAAAGCACCAGAAAGCAGGATAAGAAACAATGGATGGAAACTAATCGAAGAGAGAAGCAACCTGGAATTAAGGAGAAACTTCCTAACAGTGAGGACAATTAAGCAGTGGAACAGCTTGCCTCCAGAAATTGTGGGTGCTCCATCACTGCAGGTTTTTAAGAGGAGACTGGACAGTCACTTGTCTGAGATGGTATAGGTTCTCCTGCTTGAGCAGAGGGCTGGACTAGAAGACCTCCAAGGTCCCTCCCAGCTCTATTCTATTCCATTGTCTTGTAGGAGTCAAAACCTGGCCAAGTGTGTCTAATCATATTTTAATAACTTAATATTATATACCAAATGAATATTATTTATCAAATTTATAAATTATCAAATACCAACACTAGGAAATTATTGTCTGTTATGATTGCTTCAAGATATGAAAATGTACATATATTACATGAAATTATTAGAAAAAAATTAGAATGTGCAGAACTAGACAAATTAACAATGGAATTCAATCAGAAAGAAGATTCGGAATATTTTAAAATTTGGAATTCTTTTTATAATTGGCTGGAAAGGAGAAAAGAAAAAAAATAGAAATGTTTAGATTGATATATAACTTAAGAACTTATATAGGAATGGACAAGTTTACTTATTATAAATGTATGTATTCATCAATATTTAGATAAAAACTATAAGAAAAATATGATATATACAGTTAAATATAGTTGTATAGTTATATATAAGTAAAAAGTTAACGTCAAGACGCTTAGCGTAGAAGTACCCAAGAGGTTTATATGTATATACATGTATATGTATATATGTACACATATGTACATATATTGTTTTGTTTAATGTTTGTTTGTGTTTTTTAAAGTTTATATTCAAATAATAATTATTTAAAAAAAAAGAAAGAAAGAAAATGTACATATATTTAAATTGAAAACGTTCTAATATGCATGGTCATGTTAATCCCTGTAAGAGCTTGATGGCAACCTTGGCTTGCCAGCTAGCAGATTCTAGGGAAAGAGAAAATTTCTTCTACAAATGATTAATGACAGCAACTGGAAATGGCTGCAGTGCCAAATACAGGAAATACAAGCAAGGAATATGTTTTTAGCTTCACTGGGTTTCCTCTATACTAATGAAAGACACAAGGCCAGAGCAAGATCTTAACTGAGATCTTAATAAAGCATTATTTTCAACTGCTTCTCAACTACAATACTTGTAAAACTAAAAGGGGGAGGGGAGGAAACCCACCCTCTTCTGACTGCATGCTTAGTGTGACCTGGGTACCACAGATACAAAAATACCCCCATTTGTTCCATCTGATGCTAACTATCATCCAAGTCAGGGTTGTCAAAACTCAAGGCCAGGGGGCGGAATCTGGCCCGCAGGGCGCTTAGATCTGGCCGATGGGGCCACCTTAGAAACAGCGAAGGACCAGCCCGCAGTGCCTCTGCAAGCGAAAACGGAGCTTGGGAGGCTGCAGGAGTATAAGACGCACCTTAGTTTTGGGGGAGGAAAATAGGGGGGGGAATCTACCTACCAGGTATTCATCTGGCTAGCGACACATGGGTAATCCTTGAAAAATGAACTGCTTCTTTTTGCTTGTATATATTTAGGAGAGTAACACAGTGACTTAACCTATCTTTCCATTTCCCACAAATTCAATTAAAGAAAAAAAGTCCCCCGTTCCTTTAAAATTGCTGAACTCTTCAAATCTCTAATTTCTTTTGGGGAATATAGGTACCATATTTTTCGGAGTATAAGACGCACCGGAGTATAAGACGCACCTTAGTTTTTGTGGAGGAAAATAGGGAAAAAATCTACCTGCCAGGTATTCATCTGGCTAGCGTCCTTAGTCTGGTCAGCTTCAGCACATTATTTTATCCCCTGGTTAGGGCTGAAAAAAATCTTCTTCAGAGGGAGTAGCAATGAAAACAAGCCTGCAAAGACTTAGGGCTGGAAAAAAAACTTCTTTGAAGAGAGTAGCAATGAAATAGCCTGCCAGCCAGGAAGATCGTTAGCACCTCGTTAGGGCTGGGGGGAAAAGCTTCAAAAAAGCTACATTTGGAGTATAAGATGCACCCAAATTTTCAGCCTCTTTTAGGGGGGGGAAAGGTGTGTCTTATACTCTGAAAAATATGGTATTTTGGGCTCAGCTTTGGTCGTAAGGACGACATGTAGTTTGATTCTCTCTTTTATTAGATCTACAGCCTCCCATACTCAAGCAACACATGCAGAATTCACTCCTCCAATTTTTATTCGCCAAACAAACCCCAGGAGGGATAGCTTGCGCTCAAAGCAGGAATGAAATGCTACCGGTTCAGCTCGGTTCGAGTGTACCGATAGCGGCGGCAGATGGTAGTTCGGAGAACCGGTAGCGATGGCAGCGTGAGGCTCAGCCCACACGCCTGGACACCACCATTTTTGTTTTTTAACCCTCTGCGCATGCGCAAAGCCTTCTGTGCATGTGCAGAGGGTGAAAAAGTGCACACAACGGTGGCGCGTGTGTGAGTGAAGCGCGGCTTCTGAACCAGTAGGGAAGGTAAGTAGATTTCACCGTTCGCTCAAAGTTACTACTAGTAACAAATTGCACTGTGAGCTTCCATGACAGAAGGGTAAACATGGATCTCCATCCAATGTCACACCTGTTGGAGCTTGATTAGAAAAGCTACTTAGATAAGGAGCTCTAATGAAGAGCAACTTGGGAGCAGTTACTCATCCAAGGAGTAGCCTGGCCTAAAGCCATTTAGGGCTTAGTAGGTTAATGCCAGCATTCTGATTTGTGCCCGAAAAAAATGACTGGCAGCCGCTGCAGATGGCAATGTGCTAACATAATATAATGGCATCAGTCATTCAAAGCTGGCAATACAGTTGCTGTGTTTTGAAGAGAAGCTTCCGGGCCATTTCCAGAGACAGCTCCTTATGTAACATGCGGCGATAACTCAATTGAAACAAGAGGTTCCCAGGCCGTGGAAAAAAAAATCACTGGAAAGTTATCTCCCTCCAAAGTTACAACTAACTACTTGTGCGAGCTTTTCAAATCTCAGATGCCATCTGGGCTTCTAAGAATATTTGATACCGGGATACTCCAATGCCATAGACCAGTGATGGCGAACCTTTTTTTCCTCGGGTGCCGAAATAGTGCGTACACGTGCTATCGCACACACGTGCGTGCCCACACCCATAATTCAAAGCCCCCCACTTGCCTCACCCCGCTGCGCATGCATGCGTGACCCCCCCTACTCCCCCATTTCCCAACTTCCAGTGGGCCCAGTAGGCCCGTTTTTTGGCTCCCCAGGCTCCAGAGGCTTTCTTAGAGCTTGGGGAGGGCGAAAACGCTCCCCCTGCACCCCGGAGGCCCTCCGGAGGCCAAAATCGCCCTCCCAGAGCCTCCACGCAAGCCGAAAATCAGCTTGCGTGCACACACATGCACGCTGGAGCTGAGCTAGGGCAACAGCTCGCGTGCCAGCAGATATGGCTCCGCGTGCCACCTGTGGCACCCGTGGCATAGGTTCGCCATCACTGCCATAGACTTTTGTGGTGTTGCAAATCTTTTTTTGACCAGAGCGAGTTTAAAAAATAAATAAATAAATAAATAAAAGATTACTGTGCAACCCTAACCCACATAATATATGTCGATATGTGCATATTTTTTATTTATTTGTTTATTTATATTTCTGTCATGTTTAAGTAGTGTATATTGGAGGTGGTGACCCTTTGAGAGCCGTATGCAACGTAATTTCATTTTAATGTATGACGATTAGCGTACATTTGAAGTGACAATAAAGTTATTCTAAGTCTAAATTACTGTGTAAGTCAGGGGTGTTAAACTTGATTTCATTGAGGGCCGCATCAGGGTTGTGTCTGACCTCGGGGGTCAGTAAATCAGGTGACGCTTCCAAATACAGCTATAAGCCATTGAATAAAGCAAAAAAATATGTATCCCCTAACAAGTTAGCATTCAGGCTACTATCTCTAGAAAATCCATAAGTTCTATCAAAAAGGCATGTAAAAAAGTATGGAAGAGACTCATAAAGGAAACTTGAAATGTTAAACCATTCTATTAAAATATGTTAAAAAGAGTTTGTAATTAATAGTGATTAGATTAGCCTTGGGCAACTAAGTATTAGTATTTACATTGAGATTTTGTATATTATTTATAGAGTATATTAATCCGTAGGATTTTGAAAGAAACGAAGAGCGCTTCAGACCCATTTGACATGAATATATTTATTCATGAACCACCATGAATATTTCTCCAAGCAGAAAGATGAACTATTAAAATAAATAAATAGATCTAACTCCACCGTCCTCAGCTACTCCAAAATATGATGCACGAGGTAATATCTTTCACACACATGAACAGAGGAATTACTTATATAATGCATACTTAAGAAGAAGAAGAAGAAGAAGAAGAAGAAGAAGAAGAAGAAGAAGAAGAAGAAGAAGAAGAAGAAGAAGAAGAAGAAGAAGAAGAAGAAGAAGAAGAAGAAAAGAATTAACAACAAATAGTAATGTTCAGATCAGGGGTGAAATTCAAAAAATTTCCCTACCGGTTCAATGGGAGTGGCTTGGTGGGCGTGGCAGGGGAAGGATACTGCAAAATCCCCATTCCAACCCCACTCCGGGGGAAGGATATTGCAAAATCTCCATTTCCACCCCACTCCAGGGGAAGGATACTGCAAAATCTTCATTCCCACCTCACTCCGGGGGAAGAATATTGCAAAATCTCCATTTCCACCCCACTCCAGGGGAAGGATACTGCAAAATCTTCATTCCCGCCTCACTCCGGGGGAAGAATATTGCAAAATCTCCATTTCCACCCCACTCCAGGGGAAGGATACTGCAAAATCTCCATTCCCACCTCACTCCAGGGGAAGGATACTGCAAAATCTCCATTCCCTCCCCACTCCAGGGGAAAGATACTGCAAAATCCCCATTCCCTCCCCACTCCAGGGGAAGGATACTGCAAAATCTCCATTCCCTCCCCACTCCAGGGGAAGGATACTGCAAAATCCCCATTCCCACCCTACTCCTGGGGGAAGGATACTGCAAAATCCCCATTCCCTCCCCACTCCAGGGGAAGGATATTGCAAAATCTCCATTCCCACCTCACTCCAGGGGGAAGGATATTGCAAAATCCTCATTCCCTCCCCACTCCAGGGGAAGGATACTGCAAAATCTCCATTCCCTCCCCACTCCTGGGGGAAGGATATTGCAAAATCTCCATTCCCTCCCCACTCCAGGGGAAGGATACTGCAAAATCTCCATTCCCACCCCACTCCAGGGGAAGGATACTGCAAACTCCCCATTCCCACCCCACTCTGGGGCCAGTCAGAGGTGGTATTTGCCGGTTCTCCGAACTACTCAAAATGTCCACTACCGGTTCTCCAGAACCTGTCAGAACCTGCTGAATTTCACCCCTGGTTCAGATATTATATACCTATGCAGAATTCAATATATATGGATACAGTGTCGTAGCTCACAATGAAGCTTTCACAAATACACAAAATAGACAACTCTACTTTAGTCATGGACAATGTCTCTTTAGCAATCTCTGCAGCATGATTTGGAGGGGGGTTGGCTGCCCAACACTCCTCACATGTTGATTCTTACATGGGAACAACATCCTGCCCAGGTAGGACTACATGTAGTCCTCGACATACAACAGCTCGCTTAGTGACTGTTCGAAGTTACAATGGCAGTGAAAAAAAGTGACTCATGACTTTTTTTCACACTTACGGTCACTGCAGCAAGCCCCATGATGGCGTAATCAAAATGCAGACGCCTGACAACTGACTCATATTTATGACGGTTGTGACCTTCTAACAAGCCAAGTCAATGGGGGAGCCAGATTCACTTAACAACCGTGTTACTAACTGAACAACGGCAGTGGTTCGCTTAACAACTCTGGTTAGAAAGGTTGTAAAAGAGGGGAAAAACTTGTTTATTTGTTTATTTGTTTATTTATTATTTATTTATTTATTATTTACTTATTATTTATTTATTTGCTTGCTTTTATATGCCGCCCAACTCCCGTGGGACTCACTTAGCAGCAGAAATTTCAGACTCAATTGTGGTCGTAGGTCAAGAACTAACAGTATCAGAGATTATACAATTAGCATAAATGCATTAATAAAACACTTGCTTATGCTTTATGCTACTTTTCATATCGCGACTACATATCAAAAGATGCTGATGAATACAAAAAAAAAATTCTTCCCACTCATTCTATGCTCTCCTTGTGGACATTTATCTAGCCTTGTTCTTGTTTCTTTTGCAAACAATAACCAATTCTCATTATATATTTGCACAGGAGGAAACAGATTGAATATATGCAACAATAAGAGGAAAACAGCCAAATTTTTGTATTCATTAGCAAGGTAAATAAACAGTAATGAAAAGTATTTTTCATTTAAATTTCAACACCATATTTTTTAAAAAAAATTTTAATAAGGAAAATTGCTTAGTTTTAAACCCATCTGTTTTACGTAAACATAATGATTTATCTAGGTTTTAAATTTCTTGTGAAGACTACAATCCTAAATTTAACAGAGCTTACATCAATTAGCAACAGCAATAGCACTTATATACTGCTTTATAATGCTCTATAGCCCTCTCTCAGCGGTTTACAGAGTCAGCATATTGCCCCCAACAATTTGGGTCCTCATTTTACCCACCTCGGAAGGATGGAAAGCCGAGTCAACCTTGAGCCTGGTGAGATTCGAACTGCCAAGTTGCACGCAGCCGGCAGTCAGTAGAAGTAGCCTGCAGTACTGCACTCTAACCACTGCGCCACCACAGCTCATTGAGATAATAAGCCCTACAGTTAATGCTATAAAATTAACCATTGTAATTATTAATAACAAAGTGCATTATAAGAACACTGTTTTTATTTTTCACATATTGTTAATTCAATGCAAATTCCAGATCAAATGTCATCTTAAGGTTTGATAGAATTTGCCATGCCTCTGCCATAAGTTTTGCTAGGATTCAAAAAAGAAAACCTCCTACCCATTTAAAATTTAAAATCAAAAGGATTTAATCAACATCCATCTGAACTGCACAAATTAAGCTTTATAAAAGAACACAATGTCCGTTGTTGTTCTTTACAAACACTTTAATTGCTTTCTTGCTGAATAAAGATTTAAGCAAATGAAATGTATGAGACTGGTATCTACATTCCTTTTTATAATCCAGAACACATGGCCTGATCTTGGATTGTCTGCCAAAAGTATGTATTAGTAACTTAGAGAAAGAGAGAGGGTAGAACATGTTTTTGTTGTGGGATTCTTTCTTAACTTCTGATAAAGAAATAAAAAGGGGAAGTAAGAGGAGAGGAACGGAACAGAACAGTATAGAATAGAATAACAGAGTTGGAAAGGACCTTATAGGTCATCTAGTCCAAGCCCTTGCTCAAGCAGGAGAACCTATACCAGTGATGGAGAACCTATGGCACGCGTGCCACAGGTGGCACACGAAGCCATATCAGAGAGCACGCGAGGCGTTGCCCTATGTCAGTTCCACGGGTAAACAGGAAGTTCGGAAAAACGCACTTCCGGTTTGCCATTGGGCTGTTTTTCCCACTCCGGAGGGTTTAGGGAAGTTTCCTAAAGCCCCGGAATGCGAAAAACAGCAAACCGGGCAAACCGGAAGTTTGGAAAAACCTACTTCCGGTTTGCCGTTGGGCTGTTTTTAGCACTCCGGAGGGTTCAGGGAAGCTTCCTGAAGCCCCGGAATGCGAAAAACGGCAAAACGGGCAAACCGGAAGTTTGGAAAAACCTACTTCCGGTTTGCCGTTGGGCTGTTTTTAGCACTCCGGAGGGTTCAGGGAAGCTTCCTGAAGCCCCGGAGTGTGAAAAACAGCCCAACGGGCAAACCGGAAGTGCGTTTTTCCGTACTTTCGGTTTGCCCATTTTGCCGTTTTTCGCATTCCGGGGCTTCGGTAAGGCCTTTGCGTGGGGGTGCAGGGTTGTGCGCATGCACAGGGGGCAGCATGGGGGGTTGTGCGCATGCATGGGGGGAGGGAATGGGTGTGGGTATGTGTGTGCGCACTAGCGCGCGGTCACACTTGCTTTTGGCACGCAAACCAAAAAAGGTTCGCCATCACTGACCTATACAATTTCTGACAGTCGAGTCTCTTCTTGAAAGCTTCCGGTGATGAAGCTCCCACAATGTCCGAAGGCAAGCTGTTTCATTGATTGCTCTGTCAGAAAATTTATCCATGTTTCTAAGTTGAATCTCTCCTTGATCAGTTTCCATCCATTATTCCTTGTCTGGCCTTCAGGTGCTTTGGAAAATAGCTTGACCCCCTCCTCTCTGTGGCAGCCCCTCAAATACTGGAACACTGCTATCATGTCTCCCCTGGTCCTTCTCTTCACTAGAATAGCCATGCCCAGTTCCTGCAACCATTCATCATGTGTTTTAGCCTCCAGTCTCATGTATGTTTCAAAATTTTTAGAATTACAGTTTGTTACGTAGTGAATATTGTCAGTTGTATGTCTATGCAGGGTGATGCACCCCTACCTAATATTATGGTACATTCCAATACAGACAGAACATGTGATATGTTCTTTGCGCATGTGTGCATTCCAAAACCACCATTAATTCTCTTCTGCCTTAGCTGTTGACCTGAACGGTCGTGTTACTCAGCAAAATGTAGTTTATTCAGGATTTATTGTTTTTGTACTGAAATAAATATTTTCTATTAGACTTATAATCTCGGTTTTGTTTCTAACTGTCTGAATTCCAAGAAAAGATCTAAATCGCCTCTATGAGATCTTATTCTCACCCCAACACAGTTATTATAATTGTATAGGAAAATGCAAGCTTTCAAATCTTTTATTTATTTAGAGAAAACAAGATCGTAGAAAATTTTCAAAAACAGATCCAGCCGCCTATATGAACCCTTACAAGCAAATGACAAAGTTACAAAACTTCTCCTTGATTGAAATACACCTTCACTATACAACTAGTTTATATTTAAAGATGGCCTGTTATGTTTCTAAAGTAATAAAAAGCCTTTTGTAATAATAGAGATTGCCCAACTCAGAGGCTACTTGTATCCATCTCTTCATCAATGAGGACCAATTAAGTCCAAAAACTTTCACAAAGTTTTTGCAATTGGTTGCTTTCCTGCACTCCTTATAGCCTTAATTAATGATCTTGCATGAATTAATGCAAGAGCATTAATTAATCTTTTATTTGAGGCTGATTTTCACCGTGTTATTGTAATGTAGGTACCGATGAGTCCATACAAAATGCTTCATTCATTCATTCATTCATTCATTCATTCATTCATTCATTCATTCATTCATTCATTCATTCATTCATTTATTTATTGGTTCTTATATGAAGCCCTACGCCCAAGGGACTCAGGGCGGCGTACAGCAATATACAAGAACACTAGCAAATAAACATTAATTAAAACCAAGTTCAAAAATTAAAAAATTAAATATTTAAAAAATATCCATCAACCAGCTTGCATCTACCACAGTCTTTTAACTGTATTGTTTAAAAATAGCAGAGTTAAAATAAAATAAAAAATAAATTACTTAAGCTATTCAAAAAATGAACAACTTTTACCACTCATATTTCTTCAGATTATTGCAAAGTTCAGCATATATTATTGTCTGGGATGGATGACATGATAGCAGTGTTCCAATATCTCAGGGGTTGCCACAAAGAAGAGGGAGTCAAACTATTCTCCAAAGCACCTGAGGGTAGAACATAAAGCAATGGGTGGAAACTAATCAAGAAGAGAAGCAACTTAGAACTAAGGAGAAATTTCCTGACAGTTAGAACAATGAATCCGTGGAACAACTTGCCTCCAGAAGTTGTGAATGCTCCAACACTGGAAGTTTTTAAGAAGATGTTGGATAACTATTTGTCTGAAGTGGTGTAGGGTTTCCTGTTTGCAGGGGGTTGGACTAGAAAACTTCCAAGGTCCTTTCCAACTCTGTTATTCTAAGTTCAAAGATCAGAAACTTCTGAATCTATTGTTTATACAAATGGATAAAACAAGCAAACGGGAAATCAAAATAAACACGTTGTCAGTTTTGTTTTTAAACCAGTCCATTTTTAAACCTTTCAACATGTCAATATGAATTCTATTGTATTTATAACGAAGATAATTTGATATTTCTTATGTTTAAAAAAATATGAAGAAGAACTATCTACCTGATATACCTGGATATGGAAAAATAATTATAAAAGGATTAAAAGATTGCAAACTCCTAATTTTCTATGTATTTCCTCTTAATTCGTTTACCATTTGTAGATTGCTAAAGATGGTAATATCTATCTATCTATCTATCTATAATCTATCTATCAATCTCTGTCTCTATATTTATATCTATCAATCTATCAATCTATCAATCTATCAATCTATCTATCTATATCTATATCTATATCTAATCTATGTTGAAGATGTTGGATAACCATTTGTCTGAAGTAGTGTAGGGTTTCCTGCCTAAGCAGGGGGTTGGACTAGAAGACCTCCAAGGTCCCTTCCAACTCTGTTGTTGTTGTTGTTGTTGTTGTTGTTGTTGTTGTTGTTGTTGTTGTTGTTGTTATTATTTCTATCTATCTATCTATCTATCTATCTATCTATCTATCTATCTATCTATCTATCTATCTATCTATCTATCTATCTATCTATCTATCTAATCCATCCTTCCTCCCAGATTGTGAACTATGCCCTAGATTAACTTCTAAAATAAGAGTATTTTTGTGCCACTATTTATTACAATATAACAATAAACTGTCAATCCTGATTTGCTGGAAATGAATGTACATCCATGTATTATTATGTGTATTCTGAAGAGAAACTACCTTCATTCTTTTGAACACAAAGACTTACAGAATGTATTTTGAAATTACACAGTAACAAGGTAATGATTTGACTAAACAATTTCTGCACATTAGCAAAATACTGAGGGGCAAACTGTAATGAATAGGTCTGATACATTAAACTCATCAAGGAAAGATGGCTGTCTCTGTATACTTCATTTCTTCATGTAAAGTTAAAGCAGAGGAACAGATATTACCATATTTTTCGGAGTATAAGACACACCTTAGTTTGGAGGGAGGAAAACAAGGAAAAAAGGCCTCTGCCTCCAAGCAATTTGCCAAACAGCAAACAGCAAACAGCACAGATGATATACACTGTTTGCTGTGTATTTCTGTGCATGTGTGCCTGACCCATAGAAATAGCAAAGAATTGGAGAAATGTACATTATGCCAGAAAGTTTTCTTAAATGTAGTCACACTAACTCCTCCCAATTATTTAAATATATCTACTCCAAGGTAACTAAACTCTAATACTAAACAGGACACTGTTACATTTCAGACTGTACTTGTACAGAGCTGTTAAAATTAATTAAAATTTCTGGAAGCATACATTATTCTCTATTAGTTAAAAGAAGATGCAATAGCATTGGGCCTCTTCAGAGCAAGCATTTATTTTAAAAAGCTTCTTTATTTTGTTAAGTTGTCTAGATTTACAGGGGTCTCCAACCTTGGCAACTTTAAAACTTGTGGACTTCAACTCCCAGAATCCCACAGCCAGCAAAGCTAACAAAGCTGGCTGTTGAATTCTGGGAGTTGAAGTCCACAAGTCTTAAAATTGCCAAGGTTGGAGACCTCTGGCTCTAGTACAATAATAAAGCAGTCTTTAAAA
Source organism: Diadophis punctatus similis (assembly GCA_023053685.1). Classification (NCBI taxonomy): domain Eukaryota; kingdom Metazoa; phylum Chordata; class Lepidosauria; order Squamata; family Dipsadidae; genus Diadophis; species Diadophis punctatus. The sequence continues at coordinate 6,999,953 of JALIGW010000006.1, forward strand.
AATAAGTCTAATAATTTGAATATTCTACAGACATTTATAATTATTCACTTACCCCCTTCCATCCAGTTCAGCAGAAAATAAAGATCTGCGTGTCTCTCCCAGCTATTTGCCTCTTTGCAGCTAGTTTCAGTTTCATTTTAGCACGTGGCAAATCAGCTGGGGATCGGGAAGCTGCTAATGATTTGCTTGTCTTTAACAGGCTCTTCCCTGTTTGCTGTAAACAGGTAAATTGCTGGAAGACAGAGGCCAAAAGGTGGGGGTGGCTGGGGCTACGTTCAGTGTATAAGACGCACCCAAGTTTTCACCCTCTTTTTGGGGGTAAAAAGGTGCGTCTTATATTCCGAAAAATACGGTAGTTTTTCTCACATGTTGGGAAGCTACAGTAAAAAAAAAATCATCTATTTCCAAATATCAGTGATATGTTACAGGTTTTGCACGACTATTCTATATGGTAGAGGCAGCTCCTGGAGAAGTGTCTTTTTGAAGAAAGAAAAATTTAGTTTTGCATTAGTCATTTCTTCCTGTAGAAATGTTTTTAAATAACCGCTCAGTCAACCCCAGAGGTTTCTTGATTTCTGCAGCTCCGCCACCACCAAATCAAATTGCAAATTGCCAAGAGAGTGTGCTTCCTCTTTTAGTAAAGGTTTACTTTCAACCATGTCTTACCCACAAGGTAAATTATGCAATAAGTAGACTGTTCTTGAAATCAATGCAACCATACTTGTTAATATATGCCAGAATGTTCATGTTGATTTCTAACTGTTGTAACTATACTCAGCTATTAAAGAGGGTTTCAAACTTAAAGACAAACTATCTGATGGAACTCCTTTGAGTTCTAAAGCATCTACTAAAATAGTGAATATACCGTATTTTTCGGAGTATAAGACGCACCAGAGTACAAGACGCACCTTAGTTTTTGGGGAGGAAAATAGGGGAAAAAAATCTGCCTACCAGGTATTCATCTGGCTAGCATCCTTAGTCTGGTCAGCTTCAGCACATTATTTTATCCCCTGGTTAGGACTTAAAAAAACCTTCTTCTGAGAGAGTAACAATGAAAGAGCCTGCAAGCCAGTAAGAGCTGGGAAGATCGTTAGCACCTAGTTAGGGCTAGAAAAAAACTTATTCAGAGCAAGTAGAGCAATGAAAAAACCCTGCAAAGACTTAGGGCTGGAAAAACCTTCTTCTGAGAGAGTAACAATGAAAGAGCCTGCAAGGTAAGAGCTGGGAAGATCTGTTAGCACCTAGTTAGGGCTGGAAAAAATAGCTGCATTCGAAGTATAAGACGCACCCAAATTTTCAGCCACTTTTAGGGAGGAAAAAGGTGCGCCTTATATTCTGAAAAATACGGAAATCTTGCTAAGAATAGGTCAAGCTAAAAGAAGGCAGAGAGATGTTTAAAAAACAAAGAGCTGGCTCACCACTGAATATAGGCACAATTTTGGTTAAACTAATATATCATCATTCAATATCACTACAGATAGCATCAATCAATATTGTTTCAGGAGTCAGGTAGTTAGTCTAAAAGTTTCCTCAAGTTATCCTAAATATTCATTTTGGCATCAGATGTATTTAATAACATATGCCAGTAGACTGACAATGCCATTATATGTAAACTTAGATCTGTAATTAAAAATCAAGGGAACTCAGGCAAGGCAGAGAAGTTGCTGATTCCAGAGGCAAAACTAAAGTAAGATAAATATATCTTTTCTGTTAAATAAATAGATGCTGGACAGCAGCATTACTGAGGAAAGAGAATTATCAATTCAAAAATCCAGAACAAACATGGTAAACACGGCTAGAAAAAAAAGCTACATTCGAAGTATAAGACGCACCCAAATTTTCAGCCACTTTTAGGGAGGAAAAAGGTGCGTCTTATACTCCGAAAAATACGGTATATTTCTCCTATCTTTTAAACTTTACTGCAGGCCCTGTTTTTCTAGGTTGTAACAAGTAGATGTAAAACAATAAAGTGAAGCCGGAATTCAGATAAGGCAGCAAGGTTACTGGCTTCAGGGGTGGGATTTTAGCATCTGTAAATTTATCTCTTCCATTAAGGAAGCATCGGTGTCAAGAACAGCTGGTAACACAGGTGCATCCCTACTCAAAAGATAAACTTGATTGCAGTGATTTATAGTCTGTTAACTCAAGGCTGACATGGGAAAATTAGCTCCTTCCTGAGCAGCTCTTGAACTTAGTCCAGAAAAGGAAGTTTATTTATTAGATTAAAAAGTAACTTAAGGCACAACTACATACATAATATTCCTTTCTCCTTTTATTCACCCCATAACAAGCTCATGAGATGGACTGAGAGATAGGGACTGATCCAGTGGTTCCCAACCTTTTTTTGCCCATGCCCCACCTAAGCATCTCTAAAATCCTGATCCGGTTCCCCCGTGACATATACTGTATTTTTCGGAGTATAAGATGCACCTTTTTCCTCCCTAAAAGAGGCTGAAAATTTGGGTGTGTCTTATACTTCGAATGTAGCTTTTTCGAAGCTTTTTTTTCCAGCCCTAATGAGGTGCTAACGATCTTCCCGGCTTCCTATTCCCTCCAAAGAAGGTTTTTCCCAGCCCTAAGTCTTTGCAGGCTTGTTTTCATTCCTACTCCCTCTGAAAAAGCGGTGCTTTTCAGCCCTAACCGGAGGATAAAATAATGTGCTGAAGCTGAACAAACTAAGGATGCTAGCCAGATGAATACCTGGTAGGTAGATTTTTTTCCCCTATTTTCCTCCCCCAAAACTAAGGTGCATCTTACACTCCGGTGCGTCTTATACTCCAATAAATACGGTAATTCTTACTATTCAAAAAGTGAACTCTTCACGCGGAGGAAGCCTAAAAGGCCATTAACTTGGTTTAAACAAGGTTCCAATTGCCCCCATTAAAAATCAAATTGACCCCCTGTGGGGCGTGCGCCCCACGTTGGGAACCACTGGACTAACCTAAAGTCACCCAACCAGCTTTCATGGATAAGGCGTGTCTAGAACTCACCATCTCCTGGTGATTGGCCCAAAGTTACTCAGCCAGCTTTCATGGTCTCCCAATTTCTAGATTTGTGCCTTAACTACGAGACCAAACTGGCTCTGATTCACCCAATGCAGCCAACATGAGCAACAAGTCTTCCTTACATTCACGTTGCCTTCCGAGCCAATTGCATGACACTCAAGCACGTTGAAAATTCTGACTTGCTCCCGAATCAAAAGGAATAAATTCAGCACCGCTATCAATTCTCACTGTGAATAGAATTTAGGATGTAGGTATAAATTATTTGCGGGGCTCTAAATCCAGAGAGAAATAGCAATAGCACTTAAGATTTATATACCGCTTCACAGTGCTTTTTACAGCCCTCTCTAAGCGGTTTACAGAGTCAGCCTCTTGCCCCCAACAATCTGGGTCCTCATTTTACCGATCTCGGAAGGATGGAAGGCTGAGTCAACCTTGAGCCAGTGAGATTTGAACAGCTGAACTGCTGATCACAGTCAGCTAAAGTAGCCTGCAGTACTGCACTCTAACTGCTGTGCTACCTCGGCTCTCTTCTCCTTAGTTCTAGGTTGTTTCTCTCCTTGTTTAGTTTCCACCCATTGCTTCTTGTTCAGGATCGAACTCCTGGTAGTCAGCAGAATTAGCTTGCAATACCGCATTCTAACCAGAGCGCCACCGTAGCTCTTTGCAGCCAATCTAATCCTAAAGCAATTTATTTTTCTACAAGATGCACACCGGAAGAAGGAAAATGCTGATAAACATCATTATTATTTTTTGTAAAATCAATTTAAGACCTACTTTTAATATCAAAACCAATCAAGAAACTATACAGGCACAAAATTAAACAGCGTAATCAAATCAATGAGACACTGTGCAGGCATAAATAAATAAATATTCAAGAACCACCTCCCCTTATGCCTGAAAAGTTTTCGATCAGTGTGCGCTACCTGTTCTAACATATGGCGGTGAAACATGGACACTAACCTCACAATCGATACAAAAGCGACGAGGGGCACAAAAAGTCATGGAAAGATACATGCTCGGCATCAGAAGACAAGATAGAAATACCTGCACATGGATTAGAGGACAAACGAAAGGGTATCATCAAGTGAGTAAAAGAACTGAAATGGAAATGGGATGGTCATATAGCAAGAAGAACTGATGGGCAGCTGGATCCCACTTGATCAAAAGCCTCCACGAAAGAGACCTAAAACAAGATGGACCGACCACATCAGCAAGTATAGCAGGCCCAATTGGCAAAAGAAAGTTCAGGACCGTATTGGTTGGAAACATTTATTTATTTTTATTTATTTAATTAATTTGTCAAACATGTACTAGAGTCCCCTGGGAGTTGGGCAGCATATAAATCCATTTAAATAAATAAATAAATAAAAATAAATAAATAAAAATAAATAAATAAATAAATAAATAAATAACAGATATAAGTACTATATAAACATGGACATGAAAAGGAATGAGTACAAGTAAATGGGGACAGTAGGACAGGGACGGTAGGCACAATGGTGCGCTTATGCATGCCCCCTTTACGGACCTCTTAGAAATGGGGTGAGGTCCACGGTAGAGAGTTTAAGGTTGAAGTTGTGGGGGTCAGAGGACGTAACAACGGAGTCAGGTAGAGAATTCCAGGCACTGACCACTCTGTTGCTGAAGTCGTATTTTCTGCAATCGAGTTTGGAGCGGTTTACCTTGAGTTTGTATCTATGGTTTATTTATTGTTTGCGGAAGAGGCCTTCACACTACAGTGGATAGACAATGGCTAGAATGATGAAATAAATAAATAAGATTGGCTACTGTGGAAAGGGGGAAAAATTAATTGAAATTTCATCTGATCCAAATGGAACATTTGTTTTCCATGTTTCTTGAAGTGAATAAAGGTTTTTCAGGTACACAAATACCTTCAGGACCGCATCCTACCACACACCTCCCTACGACCAGTTAGGTCCCACAGAGTGGGCCTCCTCCGGATCCCATCAGCCAAACAATGTCGGTTGATGGGGCCACGAGGGAGAGTCTTCTCTGTGGGAGCCCCGTCCCTCTGGAACCAACTCCCACCAGAGATCCGGACTATCCCCACCCTACTGGCCTTCCACAAAGCAGTAAAAACATGGCTCCTCCGGCAGGCGGGGTGAAAAAGAGCAGATTCCCCCATGTATGAATGTTTTTTTTAAATAATGTTCTTTTTAAACTGTTATTATTGTTTTTATTGCACTGTTCTTATCTATGTTGTACACCGCCCTGAGTCCTACGGGATTGGGCGGCTTATAAGAACTTAAATTAAATTAAATTAAATTAAATTAAATTAAATTAAATTAAATTAAATTAAATTAAATTAAATTAAATTAAATTAAATTAAATTAAATTAAATTAAATTAAATTAAATTTCATTAATATTGTGTCCAATTTTAAAGTGCCTTTACAAATATTTGTCTAATTTTGCCTATTTTTATATTGACCTGTACGACATGCAGTACAGTCCGTGTTCCTCAGTTTCCCTTGTAACAACAAATTGTGTACCCGCCCCATATTGTCCCACTCTCCCTCGAAAAGAAAAAGAAAAAAATTCTATTATTCTTTTCTTCTGAATTAATTTTTTGGCTGATTTGGGGGCACTTGAAACAGCAGTCATCTTTGTCCCAGTGGGTATAAAGTAGCACAATTTCTCCATGTGGTATTAAAAGTTTGTGAGTCATGTTTTAATGCCATTTTCCTGGTAGGAAAATTCTGCTTGCTGTGTAACTTCTGTTAACGATTGTTTGTTAACGAGAAATGTTACTGTAAAAAACTTGCAGCTCAGCCCTATAGATTAGAAAATGAATCTAAACGTTTTGCCTTCTTTTCTATAGTAATTATTGCTTTGACCCTGGTTGCTCTTTTTCACTGAGTAGCAACCTGCCCCGCCCCCCGGGGATGCTGCAATGGTCCTAAGTGTGAAAAATGGTCGTAAGTCACTTTTTTCAGCGTTGTAGTAACATCGAAAGGTCACTAAATGAACGGTTGCAAGTCCAGGAATACCTGTAGCAACAATACCTTGGCGAATACCGTTTGCACTAGTGCTGGCGTTCCGTTTCTTTTCACACTGTTGTAAGTCACTTTATTACTATGGTAGTATTGTAGAAAGTTAGCACCCACCCGTCTCCTAAGAAAATGAAATATCCTAGGAAATATTGAAAAAGGAAAGAATATGTTTCCCTGAATGACGAAAGGAGAAACATGTTTTAAATACAAAGCAGCTCCCTGCCCCCCCCCCTTCAGCTCCAGGGTGATGGGATTAAGACCTTCACCCTTAGGACATGGCAGGATTAGCCCTCTACCACCTGGAAAATTACCAGCACTCAAACAAACTTGGGAGACAGCCTCAAAGGCTAGCTAAGACCCCCGCCCCTGGGGGGGGGTCTGACCACCAATCAGAGTGCATTACATACACAGGAACAGGAAACTAAGAGGTGGGGCCCAACAGAGGTCATAAAACCAAGGGGTCTGACCACCAATCGGAGTGCATTACATACACAGGAACAGGAAACGAAGAGGTGGGGCCCAACAGAAGTCATAAAACCAAGGGACTCAGCATTTTTCCCTTCCTTTTCTCTTCACCTACATCTGGAAAAATGTGATCCACCTTTTCTGTTCAGGGGCTCATGCCATATGCTCCTGTCCACCATATTAAACCTTCTTTCCAAGCAACTTCCATGAATCCAGTGTCTTTTTCCCCACTTGGAACTGAACCCAGAAGGATATTCCTTACAACAGTATATACTCTCAAGATTATCCCACCACAGGTTTCTCTCCATGTAGTAGACTGAAGTTCCATTGAGGGTGACATGCTGAGCGTAGTCAATTTATTGATTGACCAAGTTAAAAAGACAAACTAGTATAAAATCTAGACTAAATGATAGAAATATGGTTAGTGGAACAGCCTCTTGGGCTGTCTCTAAATTAAATATACTGGGCAGAGATAATTGGCTGGACTCAAGCCTAATTGGGCAATATTGATTAAAGTACAAAGAAACCAATTATCATCACTCATGTACGTCAGCCAAGAAATGACAGCCACAGATTAAATATAACAGAAGACTACTGCGAACAATAAAACGTAACAGTCTGAATTACTGCATCAGGCACAGGTAGAAAAACCCACTTAAGTTTACAAGGAAAGTCTATAAAACAAGAACAAAAAACGAAAATAGTAGATGGAGCATTAAAACATGACTCACAATTGAGAGCAGAAGTTCTGTGGCCGAGGAAGGCAGTTGCTCAGTGAGTCACACCCAATTTTATGACCTTTTCTCCCCACAGTTGTTAAGCGAATCACTGCAGTGGTTAATCACAGGGTCATTAAGTCAATTCGGCTTCCCCCATGGGCTTTGCTTGCCAGAAGTGGAAAGGTTGCAAATGACCGCAGCATACTGCAAACTATTGGGGCCCGCCAGCTGCCAGTGGAGCTGGCAGAAGGCTCGGATGATGAGGAGGTTAGGGAGGAACTTGGGCCAGTGCTGGAATCTGGGGAAGGCTCTGATGGATGCTCTGCGTCGGACGCAGAGATAGAGCCAGGGCCGTCCGACATTTCCCAGCCACCGGAGAGGCAGCTGCCTTTGGAGGCTGAGATGAGTGAGGAGGACGAACAGCTGGGGCCTGTTCCAGATGCACGTATACACAGAGCTGTTAGGACAGGTTAACAATGGAGGATAAGGAGCGACTCGGGAAGCAAGGCACACGTGGACGCTGAATGGCCTCTCCCTGGCTGGGGAATAAATAGAAGGAAAGGGGAGTGGTTGTTGTAGGAGACAACAGTTCGTATTTCTGAAGATTTTGCTCCATGTGTTTCGTGCATCAAAGACTGCTTGCCAGGACTTAATTTGCAATTTTTTGGCTGGGACCTCACGGCAATTATCGCAAGGAACTGATAAGATCTGTTGCTGCATTTATTTAACTCCTTGCAGGTGGGTGAATGCCATTAATTCACAAGAGGTAAATAAAGAGGACTTTTTCGTGACAAGGAGTCTGTTTCTTGCTTCTGCTAAGGCTGAGTCAGAACAGAACCATCAGAAGTGCATGCTAGTTGCCAAGTGCCTGAATTATGGAACATTGTGACCAAAAAATCCGAGTCATAAGTCACTTTTTCCAGTGCCTAACTCGGTAAATGACAAGTTGCAAGTCAAATACTACCTGTGTTGGAATATGAGGAAGTAATTCAAAGTTGGATGGACCCAAGCAAAGCAAAAGCACTTTAAGCACAATACTTGAAGGAAAAGCAGATTAAAATTGAACAGAATTTTAATTGAACCCTGGAACGCTAAGGAGCCAGGGAAGCTCAAGAACTAGCCCTGCAAAACGATGCCAATCAAAACCAAAATGAAACGTACTTCCGACAATGCCAAATGCCGATGATGGGAAATGAAGGATGAATTACCCCAGGGGGCATCCCAGTCTGTGGACCAGCACCAGTCCCCGTGGCATGCCAGAAACCGAACCGCACAAACAAGAGAAGCTCCATCCGCAGGATGCAGGCAGCATGTGAAACCCACGTCCCTTCCGGTACACGGAAAAAACTCTCTCCATGGAACTAGTTCCCCCCCCAAAAAAAAAGGTTGGGGGGGCCCTCTGGATTACCCCATTCGTGGCTGGAGTAAAATGGCTCAGACTCAGACGGTACCTATATTTCCCAAAAGAAATTAGAGATTTAAAGAGTTCAGCAATTTTAAGGGAACGGAGGACTTTTTTAAAAAATTGAATTTGGGGGAAATGGAAAGATAGGTTAAGTCACTGTGTTACTCTCCCAAGTATACACAAGCAAAAAGAAGCAGTTTATTTTTCAAGGATTACCCATGTGTCAACGGGGTTTAATTTGAAAATATTTTCAGCTTTGGTTACAAAAGCTGAGACTTGTGGCGTTACCAGGGAATTAAAAAAGATCCCCCTCGCCTCCCATTGTGGGGAGCCCTATTCCTTTTTCAAAAGGCTTATAAAAGAACACTAAACGGACCCATGAACGTGACTGAAAACTCAAAACAAGCTGTGACGCAGGAACAAGGAGCCAAGTTATGACCCAGAAAGAAAGAAAGGCTCAAAAAGAAAAGACGGGGTTTTTTCTTTCTTAGAAATTAAAAAAACTATCATAGTGCAAGCCAACCGTTTCCAGAGTTATCTTATATACTATTGCAAAACGACGGGGTTGCCACCTTATTACTTTTCGTCAGGCCAATCTTTCTTGCAACACTTCAAAAACAGGCTTTGAGAACTCCCTTGTCTGTCGAAAAGCATAATCGTAATGCGTTTTCCAGAGTCACACATTTTAACGGAAAATTCCAGGACAATAATAATAAAACCAGCAGCGTCAACTCCTCCGCCGGTATCAAAGAACTCCATGCAAATGAAAACTTGCAGAGTTCTTGGCAAACACACAACGGACGCAAAAGACATGCAGAGAAAACGAAAATTTAAAGATTTCTGCTTTGGAGTCCTTGCATCTTCCCAGCTGAAGTTCCGGTTACTATGGCAATCTCTCTTTAATACAAGCCAGGCATTAAAATGCTTGCAGGCGAACCCCAGAGCCTTACGCAATAATCTGAAACACATGCCTGTAGTGGGGCAATTTGCTGGCTTTCGGGGAACCCCTATTTTTAATTTTATTCCTTTTTTAAAAAAATTGCCCATGGGTGACACAAATGCACAGTTAATTATTTAGATTTATTATTAGAGTTGGAAGAGACCTTGTAGGTCATCTAGTCCAACCCCCTGCTCAAGCAGGAGTTCCTACACCATTTGAGATAGATGGAAGTCCAGTCTCCCCTTGAAGGTCGCAAGTGTTGGGGCTCTCACAACCTCCGCTGGCAAGCTGTTCCACTGGTTGATCGGTCTCACCGTCAGAAAGTTTCTCCTCACTTCCAGGTTGAATCTCTCCTTGGTCAGCTTCCATCCGTTATTCCTTGTTTGGCTTTCTGGTGCCATAGCCTGACCCCCTCCTCTCTGTGGCATCCCCTCAAGTATTGGAACACTGCTATCATGTCACCCCTGGTCCTTCTCTTCGCCAGACTGTCCAAGCTCAGTTCCTGCAACCGCTCTTTGTATGTTTTATTTTCCAGACCCTTTATCATCCTGGTTGCTTTCTTCTGCACTTTCTCTAGGGTTTCAATGTCTTTTTTGTAGTGTGGTGACCAAAACTGGATGCAGTACTCTAGGTGTGGTCTGACCAAGGCTTTATAGTGTGGTACTAGTACCTCTCTGGTCCTTGATTGTATCCCTCTATTTATGCAGCTCATTTGAAAGCATACAAGTGTTATATAATCTCTCTCTCTCTCTCTCTCTCTCTCTCTCTCTCTCTCTCTCTCTCTCTCTCTCTCTCTCTCTCTCTCTCTCTCTCTCTCTCTCTCTCTCTAACCACTGTAGTTATCATGTAGCTCGGTTTCTACAACAACCAACCTTTCAGAATTTTTTTTTTAATCATTATATATCAGATGGAATTCCACCACCTGCAGAACTGGCTCCCTGACTAAGGGAGAAGGATACCTGAATCATGAAAAGCTCCAATTTTTTATTTATTTTTTAATTAAGGGCTGCTTGACTCAAGATTAGCTGTTTTATAAGCAGGAGGGCAATTCACATAAAAACCATTTCTTCTGCTTCAGCGGTTTTCGGTTTTCTTCTTCAAAGGAAAGATTGAGGCTAACCCTTGTGTTCATTCTACTGTTCTGATCGTTTACATCATTAGCCGGTTTAAAAAATAAATCCATTTAATCTCCAGCTGGAACCAACAATAAACACAGGGGACCAATATTCCTAGCTAGATACTAACTGCTTATGAAGAATATACCACAAACACACACACACACACACAGCAACACACACAAATACTGGGCTGACATAGGCATCAATTTGACCTATGAGAAAATAAACACTTGCCACTCAGGGGTGGGTTCTAACTTACCTCGCTGCCGGTTCGCTTCTTCCCGCGTCGCATGGGTGCGCCTCGTGGGCACACATGCCCTTTGCGCACGCACGCATGCAAAGTAGCAAAAAATGCAAAAGAAAAACCGAAAACAAGATGGCGACTGCATGCACAGTGCCGGAAACTCTGCTTCTGTGCATGTGCAGAAAAAAAAGAGAAATTCCGCAAAAAAACCAATTCGAAACAATAAAAAAAAAATCCCCCCCCCAAAAAAAGCCAAAAACAAGATGGCGACCGTATGCAGTGCCGGAAACTTGGCTTCTGTGCATGAGCAGAAGAAAAAAAGAGGAAAAAATTTCCCCCCAAAAAAAATTCTAAAAAATAAAAAGACCCGAAAAAAATTCAAAAAAAAAAAAGATGGCGGCACCCAAGGACCCGCACCGACCGAACTGGTTCCGTGACATCATCGTGACGTCACCAGTGGGTCGCTACCAACCGGTCCAAACTGGGAGGAACTCACCTCTGTTGCCACTGACTCAGCTATAATAATGACCAGATTTAGCATCTGTTCATAAATGTGTAGTTGATTCAAAAGGGAGAAGTTGGAAGCATCAGAGATAGAAATTCATGTTAAGACCTGTGGACTTGACTTTTAAGACCTCTGGATTTCAACTCCCAGAATTCCCCAGCCAGCCATGCTGGCTGGGGAATTCTGGGAGTTGGGAGTCCACATGTTTTAGTCGCCAAGGTTGCACACGCCTGCTGTTCAGTAACACAGTAACAGGGAAGTGCTAAACTGATGAAATTTGCCCTCTGGATAAGCCCTTGACTCCACCACAAGCCAATCAACTTATTCCAAAAGCAATGTATAAAAACTTGGATTCATACAGACCCAAACTTTATACGTATAAAACTCAAGGCATCTTGGCCTAGTGTAGGAGAAGGATTGAGCAAACCAGGGTGGATAAAAATTGATGGTTCTGTTTTGTTTTTTTAAATGTAAAATGGTTTTTTTTATTTAAATCGAATTTTTTTTTATTTAAATCGGACTTTTTTATTTTTATCAAATTTATTTTAATGACATGCTTTTGGAATAAAAATCTATCTAAAGAGAGTTTTCTTATTTAAGATACATGAATAATTTAGTTTTTTCAGCATGAAATGGAGCTAAGTTATGTAGCATGAGGTTGTATATTCTGCAATATTGGGACTGTCGGTGAGTCAACAGCGGACCAGAGGAGGAGCCGATGTGGGACAGAGATGACAGTTGCTCTTGAAAAATTGTAATTTAAATCGAGTTGATTTAAATCAAGCCTTTTTACTAGTTATTTAAATCGTTATTTAAATCGTTATTTAAATCGACTTGATTTAAATCAAATCCACCCTGGAGCAAACTGCAGATTTTTTTTAAGGCTAGTCAAGATTTAATTTGGAACTAAGAAGCACAAAGGTTTGAACGTTTGGGAATGTATCACTTTTAAGCTATGTTGTTGTTGTTTTTTAATAAAATCTGTTCGCTTATACATTGATTTAATCTAGGAACATCAGAAATTCATGCAAAATAAGCAGCTCTACCCTCCCACTCCATCCCATGACCAGGAAAACCATGCAGAAAATGACAATCAACTAGTAGTCATAAATTTCACTGAACACATGCCTTGCGTGTAATGCTATCCTTATCCATAACAACATGGATTTTAAAAAATGTTTGCAACTTTCATTCCAAACCTCAAACTGAAGGTGAATAAATATAATTTCAAACACAACTAAGCTTTAGGTTTGAGGAAAGGGTGAATTTATGCCTATTTCTTCTTAATCTAGATTTTTTTTTGTAAAATATTAACATCGAGTGAACAAGCCTACCACCATGAAAAATTATGTTTTAGTATCACAACATGCTGTTTTGTTACAACTAATTTCAAAGGAACAGGTCGCATTCCAAAGAAATGGAATTTCAAAAAAATTGAACCTACATTTCAAAAAAAGAAAATGAAAGAGAAAAACGTTAGACCAGTGGTTCCCAAAGGGGACGGTACTGCTCCCTGGGGGCGGTGGGATGACTTGGGGGGGGGGCTAAGAGGCAAGGGGGGCAGCAGGGGGGCGCTAAGAGGCAAGGGGGGTGGCAGAGGAGTGCTGGAGATGGGCCCCTCGAAGGCACAATTTTGCCTGGGGCTCTCTGTCTGCCGCCAGTCAGCAGGCAAGCGGAAGGCCACGTGGAAGGCAGGAAAGCATGTCGGGGCCCTGGGGAAGGGAGGTAGCAGCCTACTCCCTTCCCCGCAGCCCTGCCATGCTTGGCGGCCTTCCACGTGGCTTTCCTGGTGGTCCCCCACGCCCGCTTGCCTTCCGAGGTCAGCGTCCAGCCCGGCCAGTGGGTGGGTGGGCGGGCGGCCCTTGGTGGAAATGCAGATGCTGAGAGGGGTGGCAGAAGGGCAAGCAGATGTCCAAGGAAGGAAGGAAGGAAGGAAGGAAGGAAGGAAGGAAGGAAGGAAGGAAGGAAGGAAGGAAGGAAGGAAGGAAGGAAGGAAGGAAGGAAGGAAGGAAGGAAGGAAGGACCAGTTGCCATGACTCAATTTCCAGATAGAAGTAACTGTTTTCACCTTAAAAATCAGACAGTCTCACATTTGGCTGGCCTCAGTTAATGTCAAAGAATGATGCTACACCATGAACAATTATACTTCAGAATCACAACCATGCTGTTTTGTTAAATTAAAATAAAAGGCACAGTCTGAAACAACATGTTTCATGCTTAAATGGGGAAAAAAATTAAAAATGCAACAGAAAAACTAGGGATGTGAGCAAGGGTACGTCATGCAGACGTGTCCTTATGGACATGTTGTGAAGCTTCTTGTGAAAACAGGGAAATGGGTCGGTGGGCTCAAAGGTTCTGCAGAACTTTCTAGCCTCAATCAAATCAACGGATGAGAAATATTTTTGCACTGAGAAAAAGGACCGTTCTCAACTGCTGCTGAAATTACTTTCTTCAAAAACAGAGGAGCCACGTTTTCCAGTGCCCAAAAGTGGTTGGTGGGCTGCTCTGATGTGTTAAATCAGGGGTCCCCAAACTTTGCAACTTTAAGACTTGTGGACTTCAACTCCCAGAATTCTCCAGCCAGCTATGCTGGCTGGAGAATTCTGGGAGTTGAAGTCTACAAGTCTTAAAGTTGCCAGGTTTGAAGACCTCTGTGTTAAATGATGATTGGCACTATTCTCCTGCAACCATAGGCTAATATAAGGACATTAAAAACAAAACACAGGGACAGACAGCTTAAAATCAGCACACCCTTGACAGAAAGAGAACAAACTTGAGGACTGAGTCACTCACTGACAAAGCATAAAAACAATAGCCCAAAACCTAGCAACTTCTTCAGAAATTGCTCAAAGCTAATCTAATGGGGGGCGGGGGAAAAGGTAATTAAATCATAGCACTCCTGCCTGGCATAAAATATATGTAATACTGCATGACTAAGCCAGATAACTCTTTAAGACACAGGCAATACAGAAAAAATACATTTTTCTGTCTCAACCGGCCTTCGACAAGGCACCTTGAAGATTCAGAGCTAAGAATGGGAAGGGTGGTCTATTATTGCTAGACTCTTCTTAGACTAAGACAGGGGTAGGCAAAATTGGCTCTTCTATGACTCATGGACTTCAACTCCCAGACTTTCTGAGCCAATCATGCTAGCTCAGGAATTCTGAGAGTTGAAGTCCATGAGTCATAGAAGAGCCAACTTTGCCTACCCCTGGACTAAGACAATTGGAAACCAGGCTCACTCACTTCCCTTTGTAATCCCTCCATGGTATGGGGGGGGAGGGGAAGTACAGTATTTTTCAGACTATGAGACACACCGGTGTATAACACGCACCAAGATTTCGAAGAGGTAAGGGGGAAAAAAGTTTTTGCCCTTCCCCAGCCCCCAGGAACACTTTGCAGACCTCCCAAACCCTCTGTGTACCCCATTTTTCACCGTTTTTTTTGCAAAAACCGGGGGCGTTTTTGCCTTCCACCAGTCCCCAGGAGCACTCTGCAGACCTCCCAAACCCTCTGCGCATCCGTTTTTGCAAGGGGCGGGGCTTTGGGAGTCCAAAAATGGTTGTATTCAGTGTATAAGACGCACCAACATTTCCACCCTCTTTTTTGGGGGGGGAAGTGTCTTATACTCTGAAAAATACGGTAATCACTCTAAAAAATGCCAGTGAAACCAAATAAAGTCCTCGGCTTATGAAAATCGAGCCCAAAATTTCCACTGCTAATTAAGACAGCTGCTGAGTGAGTTTTCTCCCGTTTCACGATCTTTCTTGGCACAGTTGTTTAGGGGGATCGTTGCCGTTGTTAAGTTAGTAACGACGGCTGTTAAGTGAATCCGGCTTCCCCATTGACTTTGCTTGTCAGGAAGTCGCAAAAGGGGATCACCGTGATCCCAGGACACTGCAACCGTTGTAAATATGAGTAAGTCAAAGGCTACCTGTATTCATGAGGACACCTGCATGACTGAAGTTTTTGTTTTCTTCAGTGATTCCTTCCAGACAGTTTGTAAACTTTCTGACAGTGAGAGCAATCAATCAGTGGAACAACTTGCCAGCGGAGGTCGTGGGAGCCCCAACACTTGCAACCTTCAAGGAGAGACTGGACTGCCATCTGTCTCAAATGGTGTAGGAACTCCTTTGCTTGAGCAGGGGGTTGGACTAGATGACCTACAAGGTCCCTCCCAACTCTAATAATAAATCTAAAAATCTAAAATCTAAAATCTAAAGTTAAAGGATTAAGTCATAAATTACAAAACCAGATACAAGTTTCAATCTCAGTTGCAGCCATCCCAGACTCTAAGGTACTAATGCAAATAAAAGTTCTCAAAAACTGGAACAACTACTTCCAGTGCGGCCCAAAATTTGGTAGGCACAGATCTCTGATCATCAAAGCAGCCGGCCTCTTTGGATAGAGCAACGTATTTGCAAGAGGTCACGTCTAAACTTGAAAAATTGAAGTGACAATTTATTTATTTATTAGTGACATTTATATACCGCCTCACAGTGCAAGCACTCTCTAAGCGGTTTACACCAGTAAGCAATGTATATTTATATTGCCCCCAACAATCTGGGTCCTCATCCCATTCCTTCTGAGTCCTCCTAGCTAAATGTTCTACAATCCCAAATCATGAATGTCAACTCAAATATTTATCAAGCCTTGGTCAAGAATTTCCATTATTTGCCCTTTGTTTTTAATTGACTTGTTAGGAAAGACCAGAACTTTCAACTTTTTGACAATTACCGTATTTTTGGAGTATAAGACGCACCTTAGTTTTTGGGAAGGAAAATAGGGAAAAAATAATCTGCCTACCAGGCATTCATCTGGCTAGCGTCCTTAGTCTGGTCAGCTTCAGCACATTAGTTTGCTGGTTTTGAGCGCACGTGCTTGCTTTTTATCCCCTGGTTGGGGATAAAAAAGTTTCTAAAACACTTCACTTCTCTCTCTCTCTTCAGAGAGAGAAACAATGAGAAAAGCAGGCAAAGGGAAGATTGTTTCACTTGTTAGCACCTCGTTAGGGCTGAAAAAAAGGCGGAAGATTGCTTGCTAGCAAAGCACGGAAGATCGCTTCACTCGTTAGCACCTCATTAGGGCTGAAAAAAGCTTAGTAAAAGCTACATTCGGAGTATAAGACGCACCCAAATTTTCAGCCTCTTTCAGGGGGGAAAAGGGTGCGCCTTAGAGTCCACAAAATACGGTAATATATAATTTTGCTGAGGAGGCCAAAATCTCATAACTCATTCCTTAGACCAGTTAGGGGCATGGATCCTGTAAGATGGTTCCACCCATCAGTTCTAGGCTGCATTAAGAGAGGGATAGAATCAAGATCACGTGAAGTGTTAATACCACTTTAATGCCTTGGTAAGGCCACACTTGGAATACTGCATTCAGTTTTGGTCGCCACGATGTAAAAAAGATGTTGAGACTCTGGAAAGAGTGCAGAGAAGAGCAACAAAGATGATTAGGGGACTGGAGGCTGAAACATATGAAGAACGGTTGCAGGAACTGGGTGTGTCTAGTTTGATGAAAAGAAGGACTAGGGGAGAGATGATAGCAGTGTTCCAATATCTCAGGGGCTGCCACAAAGAAGAGGGGGTCAATCTATTCTCCAAAGCACCTGAGGGTAGGACAAGAAGCAATGGGTGGAAACTAATCAAGGAGAGAAGCAACCTAGAACTAAGGAGAAATTTCTTGACAGTTAGAACAATTAATCAGTGGAACAACTTGCCTCCAGAAGTTGTGAATGTTCCAACACTGGAAGTTTTTAAGAAGAGATTCAATAACCATTTGTCTGAAATGCTATTGGGTTTCCTGCCTAAGCAGGGGGTTGGACTAGAAGACCTCCAAGGTCCCTTCCAACTCTTGTTATTCTATTCTATTCTAATTTTATCATTATCGTCGTTATCATTGATTCCTTTTGTGTGAAACGCACAGGGCAGCAAGCAGCAAGATAACTCCACCTGCTGTGGACACTGGGTGGATTGAGTAGTTCAGCAGCCCCCATTGCTGGTCCCAAGCCCGGATAAAGGAGAAGGGTTACGCGTAGGGCTAGCAACTCTACGCTGTCAATACCTAACCGCTATGGAAACAGAAGTAGAGACCAAAAGCGACACGGAAACCGGCGTATCGACACTGGCCCATCCTTGATGACAGTGCTAGAGCAACCAATGCAGGGCACCACAAGAATAGAAACATCAATGTATAGGCATTAAAAATTAGGTTAGCGCAGAATCAGGCCCTCATTACACTCATGTTTTACTCCTTCCCAAGTTGATATAATGCCAGATCTCTGGCTATATAATATTTGCAGGTTGTTGTTGTTGTTGTTAGTTGAGAAGTCATGTTCGACCCATCGCGACCAGAGGTGGGTTTCAGCAGGTTCTGACCAGTTCTGGAGAACCGGTAGCGGAAATTTTGAGTAGTTCGGAGAACCGGTAAATACCACCTCTGACTATTCTCTGCCTCCTGAGTCCCAGCTGATCGGGAGGAAATGGGGATTTTGCCATATCCTTCCCCTGCCACGCCCACCAAGCCATGCCCACCAAGCCACGCCCACAGAACCAGTAGTAAAAAAAATTGAATCCCACCACTGATCGCGACCCCATGGACAACGTTCCTCCAGACATTCCTGTCCTCTACCATCCCCTGGAGTCCATTTAAGCTCATGCCGACTGCTTCAGTGACTCCATCCAGCCACCTCATTCTCTGTCGTCCCCTTCTTCTTTTGCCCTCAATCTTTCCCAGCATTAGGCTCTTCTCCAGTGAGTCCTTCCTTCTCATTAGGTGGCCAAAGTATTTGAGTTTCATCTTCAGGATCTGGCCTTCTAAAGAGCAGTCAGGGTTGATCTCCTCTAGGACTTGACTGGTTTGATCGCCTTGCAGTCCAAAGGACTCGCAGGAGTCTTCTCCAGCACCATAGTTCAAAGGCCTCAATTCTTTGGCGCTCAGCCTTCCTTATGGTCCAACTTTCACAGCCATACATTGCAACTGGGAAAAACCATAGCCTTGACACTAGTAGGGATTACTTTATAATTTCTCCTCATGAAGCAGTAGAGGTAGCCCTCAACTTTCGACCACAATTGAGCCCAAAATTTATGTTGCAAAGTGAGAAATTTTGTTACGTTGAGTTTTGCCCCCATTTTACGACTTTTCTTGCCACAGCTGTTAAGTGAATCACTGCAGCTGTTAAATTAGTCACATGGTTGTTAAGTGAACCTGATTTCCCCAGTAACTTTGCTTGTCAGAAGGTTGCAAAAGGGCAATCGCAAGACCCCGGGGATACTGCAGCCGTCATAAACGTGAGTCAGTTGTCAAAACATCTGAATTTTGAATCACGTGACCATGGGGATGCTGCAATGGTCGTAAGTGTGAAAAATAAAGTCACTTTTTTCAGTGCCGTTGTAACTAAGCAAACTGTTTTAAGTCGAGGACTACCTGCGTTGTCATTCTATGATAGGCTTCTCCAGCGATCTGCACAGCCTATGGCTGGCATTGAATAATTTTTTAAAAAGAGAGAGTATTAATTTTAATGTAAACACTGCAAAATGGAGTGCTTAGAAGCATGGCATCTGATGAAGTCCTGTGAAATGAAACACTGCTCAGCAGGGGCGGGTTGCTCGCTTAACGATGCCAGTGCGCTACACACGCGTGTCCCCTCACACAATTTTGCTTCTGCGCATGCGCGGAAGCAAAATCTCGCTGAAATCTCATGAGGGGACGCACACGCGCGCAAGATTTCAGCGCGATTTTGCTTCCGTGCATGCGCGGAAGCAAAATCTCGCCGAAATCTCTCGAGCGCGCACGTTCCCTCGCAAGATTTCGGCGAGATTTTGCTTCCGCGCATGCGCAGAAGCAAAATCGCCCAAAAATTCTCAGAAAAAGATGGCGATGCGCGCGACGGACCGGCGGAGAGGGCTCCGGAGCGGTCGTGCACAAACTGTGCAATCGGCCGCTCCCTACCGGAGCTATGCACCGGATAGATCCGGCAGGATCCCACCTCTGCTGCTCAGTGACAGTTAAAAGTCCAAGACAGATCTTGCTTGCTAATCAGGAGAGTAATTTCCAGCCGAAATCAAGTAGCTTCTAATTCAAATGCTTTACATTTAGTTTGCCAAGAACTATTGGTCAACAATGAGGTGGGTCAGATTTCCTCCTCTTGATAAATATAAACAAAAAAAAAACCCTTGATGGATCAAGTCAAGACCCAATCTTTTGTTTAATAGAATTCTAGCAGATTCTGGTCTTCTAATTTTGTGAAATGCCGTTAGCCCAGCAACGAAGTAGAAACAAACCCACCTTCACCATTTTTGCTCTAAAACTGGGGTTTGTAGATACACCGCCTCCCAATTCACTGAATCTTGACAGACCTCAATGTCCTCCGTTAAATTATCCCATCCCTTCTTAAAGCCATTACATTTTGTAGTCATAATTTTCTGAAAAAGCAAGTTAATTATGTCCTGCGTGAAAAACAGAAAAACTATCTAATTCCTTGGGAACACAGGGTGTGTGCATGGGTGAGTCTGAAAGCAGCTAATCCATGGGTTGAACTAGCTTTAAAATTCTAATTTAATATTTACATTAAAACACGAGCAATTTCACATAGAGACTTCAGCTCTCACATTGTTGTTCCTATATAGTTACAATGAGTTTGGAAGTTTCCCATAACTTATCTCCTTTAGAATGATCTTTGTTGGATTCATACACTGTTGTTCTTTGTACAGCTACTAAACCAAGCTGTAACATAGTTTCTTTGATATTGGCATCACATTTTTATAAATGCAACACTGTGATTTTTGTTCACTCTGACTTATTCCAGATATGTCCCACGGGAAGTGGAGGACACCCAGGGAAATTTGCAAAACATAGTTTCCAAACTTGGCATACTTTAAACTAATATTATATTAATATCAACCACAGGTTTTGGTCCACAATTACCCGGGGGAAGTTGGGATTAGCAGACATAAAAACACTCTCAGCCACATAAGAAAAGGGGAAGCGTGCAAATTTCTACTCATTAGCTGCATTAAACAATGACACTCAAACTCAAACCCTGTTTAAAATTAGTCTATAAAAACTATTTTTAAAAAAATGAAGGTCACGCATCAAGAAAAAATGTTGATGTTATTATTCAGTAGGGGGTCTTACTTTTATATTTCTGCCACAGTTCCAAATTATTCTGGAAGGGGGAGAAGCATGAATATTTGACCATTTCAAAATTAGCACATATTAAATTTATATAGATTGATATATATATATATATATATATATATATATATATATATATATATATATATATATATATATATATATATATATGTATATATGTATATATGTATATATGTATATATGTATATATGTATATATGTATATGTATGTATATGTATGTATATGTATATATATATATATATATATATATATATATATATATATATATATATATATATATATATATATATATATATATATATATATATATATATATATATATATATATATATATAGTGTATACGCCATGCTTTGCTGCTAAAGACGGTCCTGTCTTAGAGGAGCTGGATAAAAAAGGTCAATCCAAAAAGCCAAAAGACTTAAATGAGCAATTGTTCATTGAGTGATATTTTTTTATTGATCATCTTTGGTGCCAGTCCAAATGATTCTAAGGTGTACTGTAAAAAATGACAACTGGTATTTATTCATTTAGCAGAGCACGATTTCATTAGCCCTCAATGGAACTGCATCTACATGGAGGGAAGTATGCAGTGGAGTACCCCAAGGCTCTGTTTTAGGCCCAGTACTCTTCAACATCTTCATCAATGACTTGGACGAGGGGATAGATGGGGAACTCATTAAATTTGCAGATGGTACCAAGCTGGCAGGAATAGCCAACACTCCAGAAGATAGGCTCAAGATACAGAAGGATCTTGACAGACTTGAACATTGGGCACTATCTAACAAAATGAAATTCAATGGTGAAAAAAGTAAGGTTCTACATTTAAGCAAGAAAAACAAAATGCATAGGTAAAGTAGATGTGGTACCTTGCTCAACAGTAGTAACTGTGAGAGGGATCTTGGAGTCCTAGTGGACAACCATTTAAATATGAGCCAGCAGTGTGCTGCAGCTGCCAAAAAAGCCAACACAGTTCTAGGCTGCATAAACAGAGGGATAGAATCAAGATCACGTGAAGTGTTAATACCACTTTATAATGCCTTGATAAGGCCACACTTGGAATACTGCATCCAATTTTGGTCGCCACGATGTAAAAAAGATGTGGAGACTCTGGAAAGAGTGCAGAGAAGAGCAACAAAGATGATTAGAGAGACTGGAGACTAAAACATATAAAGAACAGTTGCTGGAATTGGGTATGTCTAGTTTAATGAAAAGAAGGACTAGGGGAGACATGATAGCAGTGTTCCAATATCTCAGGGATTGCCACAAAGAAGAGGGAGTCAAGCTATTCTCCAAAGCACCTGAAGGCAGGACAAGAAGCAATGGGTGGAAACTGCAACGCGCTCTACATGGGGCTACCCTTGAAGAGTATCCGGAGACTTCAGTTGGTGCAAAATGCGGCTGCGCGTGCTGTGTTGGGTGTGCCAAGGTACACCCACGTGACACCTATACTCCGCCAGCTGCATTGGTTGCCCATAGGTCTCCGGGTCCAATTCAAGGTGTTGATCATCATCTTTAAAGCCCTTCATGGCTTAGGACCAGGCTATCTCCGGGACCGCATTCTGCCTCATACTTCCCTCCGACCGGTTAGGGCCCACAAGTTGGCCTCCTCCAGGTCCCGTCAGCCAAGCAATGCCGGCTGGCGGGCCCCAGGGGGAGGGCCTTCTCTGTGGCTGGCCCCACGCTCTGGAACCAACTTCCCCCAGAGACCTGAACCATCCCCACCCTGCTGGTCTTCCGAAAAGCCATAAAGACATGGCTTTTCCTGCAGGCAGGGGGTAGAGCCTAATTCCAGCCAAGCTCTCCCCCGGGTATGTCTGATGATTTTAATGCTGTATTTTTAATTTTTATATCTGGTTTTAGCAATTTATTGTTGGTTATTCTTGTATTTCTCTTGCTGTACGCTGCCCTGAGTCCCTTGGGAGTTGGGCGGCATATAAGAAAACCAAAATAAATAAATAAATCAAGGAGAGAAGCCACTTAGAACTAAGAAGAAATTTCCTGACAGTGAGAACAATTAATCGGTGGAACAACTTGCCTCCAGAAATTGTGGATGCTCCAACACTGGAAGTTTTTAAGAAGAGATTGGACAACCATTTGTCTGAAGTGGTGTAGGGTTTCCTGCCTAAGCAGGGGGTTAGACTAGAAGACCCCCCAAGGTCCCTTCCATCCCTTCTCTTCTCTTCTCTCTTCTTCTCCCCTCC
Organism: Diadophis punctatus similis; assembly: GCA_023053685.1. NCBI lineage: Eukaryota > Metazoa > Chordata > Lepidosauria > Squamata > Dipsadidae > Diadophis > Diadophis punctatus. The sequence continues at coordinate 7,022,727 of JALIGW010000006.1, forward strand.
CCTCCTCTCCTCTCCCCTCCTCTATTATTCTATTCTATTCTATTCTATTCTAGTCTATTCTAGTCTAGTCTAGTCTAGTCTAGTCTAGTCTAGTCTAGTCTAGTCTAGTCTAGTCTAGTCTAGAATGAAAAAAGTCAATTCTATCACTGCTGTCCACATCCTGCAAGAGACAGGATTTGTAGTGAATATAAAGCATGCCAAATGTACAAAGGGGCCCAAAATTGTTTTATATCACTGTATATCGCAAAACAATTAAGGTCCAATCACAAGCACAGTCATGAAGTAATGTATATCTACTGTCAAAAAATAAGACTCTTGCTCTTATAATCATGAAAAATGCAAAGAAATGAAAACTTGGGGAAAGGGAATGAGAATGCCAAAATTAAAAAGAAAACATTTTAAGGATGTAAGTCAACAACTTAAATGACAACAAATGAAATATATATATATAAAAAATAGGAATTCAGCTAAGGTGACGGTTAGACCAATGGATGACAAGAAAACAAGGAGAGTTCTAAAATAGGCAAAGTCAACTAAACAGTTTTATTTGATGCCAGTTTGTAAATTGGGGATTTTAGAAAGGGTGTTTGAGCGAAAACAAGAAGCAGCTGAAGTTTGCTGAAAAATTGAAAGCGGACAAGTTCCTAGGTCCAAATGGAATTGTAAAAGAATGCAGATGTGAAATTACTTATCTTTTAACAAAAACATGTGGCATATCTTGAAGATCAGCTGTTGTACCAGAGGACTGGACAGCAGCCAATTCAACATCTTTTTTTTTAAGGGATCCAAGGGAGGATGCAGGAAATTACTGGTTTCTTATCTTAATGTTCACTCCTCTATATTGGTAAAAGCATTATATAAGGAAGTGTCAGGATAAACAAAAACAAAAACCAACTTCTGCAAAAATAATTTCTTAAGAGTTCTCCGACTGTGTTGACAGGAGCCTGTGGACACAGTGATCCAATCAATTACGTTTATGTGGCTTTTAAGGGCTTTTCATGAATATCTCCCAGAAAACTTAACAATAATGGAACAAAAAGAAAATTATTGTGTTACTTGGTAACTGAGTAAAGAAGAAAAAAATCAATTAGGAATAAAAGGAAGGAAGGAAGGAAGGAAGGAAGGAAGGAAGGAAGGAAGGGAGGGAGGGAGGGAGGGAGGGAGGGAGGGAGGGAAGGAGGGTGGGTCTGTCTTGAAAAAAACACACATATATCAAATTAGCAAAAATGAACCACTGACTGTGGGGAGGGAGGGAGGGAGGACTATAAGACCTCTTTCAAAAGTGATTTTGAAAAGTTTAAAACAGGGCAGAAAATAAAAGCAAAATTATCCAAGCTAAACGATAAAAGCATATTGTGGTGCTTACTGGCAATAATCTACTTCATCAGACTGTACTCCAAGAGAGTTTAGGCTGTGTCTTTTAAGTACCATAAAGCTACTAATTTTGCTGCAACAGTCTTTTGTTAACAGGCTGACAAAACTGAAGCTTTTTTTGCTTAGGGGGGGGGGAAACACCACCCTAAAATGGTTCTAGCCCAAAAGATATTTTTCTTATTCAGATTTATGTCTCCTGATTTATTTACACATGCTTAAAAAATTGAGAGCTATTCATCTCTTTCTTTTGTTTGGACTTTCACCCACGTTCACTGTCAGCTTACACAACTTTCTGGTCAGCTTCCAATCCAGAATTCACATCGAACACTGGTTGTTGTAGGAATGCCTTTAGCAAAACCTCAATCTTTTGAAGAAGCAAAATAAAAACAAAAATGCTTCCCCCCCCCACCACCACCGATATGAAATGCTTCCTCCATGTTGTTATATATAACCTAACAGCACCTAGCCTACCTTATCTGATCTTTTTTAAAAAAACCCAAAACTAAACAGGGTAGAACCTGCTTAATATGTGGAAAGAAGACCACCAGGCAAGGCCAGGTGCGTGGGCATAACAAGCTGGGTTTTACACGTACACGTTCTCTCTCTCTCTCTCTCTCTCTCTCTCTCTCTCTCTCTCTCTCTCTCTCTCTCTCTCTCTCTCTCACACACACACACACACACACACACACACACACACACACACACACACACACACAGAAGGCATTTGAAAACAGCTTCCCTGTTTAGGATGGATGGATCCCAGGAACCAAGCACAATTCGCAGGAAGCTCGGACTCCCTTCCCTCTGAAAAAATGTCTCAAGTCCACAGTGGCTCAAACTTCATCTCCACCATCCTGGCAAATTTTCTACAAAAACAATCTGCATTCCAGCTCCTCGTTGGCCACACACACACACACACACACACACACACACACACGGCCAATCCATTTCCCGGGGTTTTGAATTCCACCACTTTCCAGGGAGTCTTCCTGTTGATCGTCCAAGACGAGCCCTTCCTTCGCAGGACTGTCCGTCTCATTCCAACTACTTTGCCGGAGAAAGACTCGGCCCGAGATGCCAAAGCAAAGATGCCCCAGCGCTGCCTGGTGTGTTGTTGTGCCTTCCCTTGTGCTGAAGGCCGCAGCCACTGCTCCCAACCACCCACCAATAGGGCTGCAGGTGCTGGTGCTCATTGCCCCTCCTTCCCTTCCTTCCCTCTCACCCCCCCCCCAAAAAAAAACACATTCCTGTCCAGGAACATCTTGTAAAGTTGGGTTCAGAAGCTTTGATGGAGAAGCGTCACTTGCGCATTGCTGTTGCTGGGGTTGCTGCTGCTGCTGCTGTTGTTCTTAAGCCCCCCCACATACACACACACCTCCCAACTGCACGGGGGGGGGTCCTCCCAAAAAAAGAACCAGGAGCAAAAGCCAGGCAGAAGTCAAGGGGCTGGCGGGGAAAGGCGAAAGCAGGAGCATGGCTAGAGGGGGAAAAGCTGCTCCTTTGAAAAAAGGGAAGGGGAAAAAAGAAATCGACCAGGCGTCTTGAAAATTTGCATTGGAGC
>JALIGW010000006.1:7030661-7038161 GCA_023053685.1 Diadophis punctatus similis
GGATGACTGAGAATCTCTACAGACTTTTAGCCATACAATTTGGGATGAAGACCCTTTTGAATGGTGTGGGAGTAGGAATGGATTTCCAGAGGAAAAAATTGCAGACTACAGGAACCAGGACAGAGGTGGTATTCAGCCGGTTCGGACCGGTTCAGGTGAACCGCTAGTAGCCACCCACCCACCCCGGCGCTATGCCGTCCTATTTAGCCACGTTTTCAAGCCGCGCGCATGCGTGCAAGCCGCGTGCTCACATTTGTGAACCAATAGGGAAAGTACGTGAATACCACCTCTGGAGAGATTCTCCTTTATTAATCACTCAGACTTAAGTAGTGGTGTTTTCCAAGCAGGATCTCCGCAACTCCTGGCAAGCTATGAATGAGAAGACCTGAGGCCAAATTACACATCCTGTGCAAATTCTATGGCTCAGGAGGAAATAACTGGTTCTGCAACTTCGAAGACCAGTTCTTTCCTGAATGCAAAATATTAAAAGTGCTCGTCTTCTGTTTCATTTGAGCACTCAGTCCTATCTGCAAGTATTAGCAGGCAGGTAAATACAGGTAACGTCCACTTAACGTCCACAATTGAGCCCAACTTTTATATGGCTAAGTGAGACGTTTGTTGAGTGAGTTTTGCAGTTGGCAAGCTAGTAGCACGGCTGTTAAGTGAAACTGGCTTCCCCGTTGACTGCTTGTCATAAAGTGGCAAAAGAGAGTCACATGATCCGTCACAAATATGAACCAGTTGCCAAGCGTCTGAATTTTGATCACATATGGATGCTGCAACGGTCCTAAGTGTGAAAAAACAGTCGTAAGTCAGTTTTCAGTGATGTAACTTTGAACAGTCACTAAATGAATTGTTGTAAGTCAAGGACTAGCAATAGCAATAGCACTTAGACTTATATACCACTTCATAGTGCTTTACAGCCCTCTCTAAGCGGTTTACAGAGTTCAGCATATTGCCCCCAACAATCTGGGTCCTCATTTTACCGACCTCAGAAGGATGGAAGGCTGAGTCAACCTGGAGCCGGTGAGATTTGAACAGCTGAACTGCAGTGCTGCACTTTAACCACTGCACCACTGTGCCTCCTCGGATCGACTACATGTATGTACAGAATCATACAATCACAGGGCTGGAAGTGACCTTTGCAGGTCTTCTAGTCCACCTCCGTCCCCTTATATTATCTTGAACAAATGTCGTTGAATCTTTTTTTGGAAACCCGTATCGCTTCTCTTCTTTTTCTAATTTTTATTTGTTTATGGATCGTTATTTGGAACACAACATGCCAGATATCACAGTTGTCGAAAACCGAAACATACAATTTATTGATATTGCTGTACCAGAAGACGCCAGAGTCAAAGAAAAAGAACTGGAAAAAATTGTGAAGTATTGCGACCTGGCCATCGAAACTACGTGATTATGGATGAAACATGTGACAGTGATACTCACTGTCATCGGGGCACTTGGTACCATGTCCAAGAATTTTACAAAACACACAGCTTCTTGCAATAACACCAGCAGAACTACAAAAAACTGCGCTACTTGGAACATCATATATTTTAAGAAGATACTTGGTTGATACCTAGGACGCTGGCAGCAACCCATATCAACAATTAGCACCAGTTAATGGTATTTGTGACACATTTTTAAATGTTCAGTTGACTGAGTTTCATGTTTAATGAATAAAAGAAATAACAACAACAACAACAACAACAACAACAACATCTTAAGAAGGTACTTGGTTGATACCCACGATACCTACATATCAACCTACATATCATACCTACATATATCATACCTACATATCAACCATTAGCACCAGTCAATGGTATTTGTGATGCAATTTTGAATGTTCCGTTGACTGATTTTCATGAATAAAATGAATAAAAGAGATAATAATTATAATTTATTCAGACATTTTTAACAGAATCAAACATCCACATCTGCCTATTGCAGGTCCTTGAGAAGGACTTAATAAGTGGACAAAAAGGCCAAACCCAGTCTGAACCTCTGGCTGGACCATAAATTCAAACATAGGAACAAAAACAACATGTTTTTGTTTGAAATATTTGTCACGATTCACCAAGGATTTAGAAACCCAAAGCACATTTGTCTAAAGACAGGCACATTTTCACCTATTTCAGTTTAAATTCACATCGTGAGGTAAATTCTACAGGCTGTAGAATTTAGGCTGCAAATGGGATTCAGTCATGTGTATTCAAATCCTTTCTTAAGCATAAAAGCTAAGTAAGTTTGGACTTTCTCTGCCCGGGAAACCCAACTGGTGGGACTGTTATTTTAGGAGGAACATTGTGTACTCCCTTTTGTGTTGTATAAAATAAAGGAGAGAAGGGAATAAATCCAATAAATAAACAAGCTGAATGGTTAAGTGGAAGATTGTACTGTAGTATCTTTTAGATAAGTTGAGATTTGTAGATCATAAACACATGCATATATTCATGACATTCCAACTTGTTTTTCGTCTTTTAAATGAATGTTATTACCATTTGCCATAGAGTATTTGTCTTTTTTAAAAGGGCCCAGAAAGAACAAGTTTCGGCCTTATTTGAGATTATGATTCCAACGCACAAAGCTGTAGGAATCTTCGTGATTTAGAACTCAGATTTTTTTTTTAAGTCCTCTCAATGCCTTTCATTGTTTAATAAGATCCATGTCGTGATAAAATTCATTCACACAACGTGTATTTTTTCAGTCCAGATAAAGGGCATTCCATTCAATGAGCACAAATGTTATAAAATTATCCTTGCCTCTTATGTTTGATACATTATTATTATTTATTATTTATTATTTATTATTTATTATTTATTATTTATTATTTATTATTTATTATTTATTATTTATTATTTATTATTTATTATTTATTATTTATTATTTATTATTCTCGTAGACGACCCTCACTCTGTCAAAGACCTTGGAGCACTCATCTCAAACAAGGTGCAGGAGTGCGAAGACAAAGGATGTTAGAACCCTGTTCAAACGATTGGGTGTTTTAATATATGATTAAGCCACAAATCATTTATTATGTGTATATTGCTTTAAATGCATTGTGGATGATTACTATATAAGCAAGCAAGAGAGCATGCTCAATGTGGTTGACGGTTGGTGGTTTAGTGTGGTGAGTGGTGTTTGACGGTGTGTTCCGGATTGAAGACTCTCTGCTGCTTTACTGATGAGTAGATTACTTTATGACTTTGTGGAATTGCTGTGAAGAAGAAGAGTAACTATCTGTGATAGTATAGAATTAAGTGATAGCTGTAATCTTTGTTTGTGAGTTAAAACAAAGATAGGCAAGAAGAAGAAACTTCGCATTGACTGAATACCTGTGTATGACTTGGACTTCCTATTTAACTTTGCTACTATTTTGTACATATTAAAGATATTCTGTTTATTGACTGAATAGCATTCATATCAAACTGCAACACCATTACTACAACACATTTTGCTGTGTATGTGCTTAACAGCACAATAACTCCTTAACTCCTTAACAATTATTATTATTATTATTATTATTATTATTATTATTATTATTATTATTATTATTATTATTATTATTATTATTATTATTATTATTATTATTATTATTATTTTATTTTATTTTATTTTATTTTATTTTATTTTATTTTATTTTATTTATTTTATTTATTATTATTATTTATTATTAATTTATTATTAATTATTATTATTATTATTATTATTATTCTCGTAGACGACCCTCACTCTGTCAAAGACCTTGGAGTACTCATCTCAAACAAGGTGCAGGAGTGCGAAGACAAAGGATGACCTTGACAATCTAGAAATAATTTATGGCTACATTCAGACAGCTGAGGGGAATTCCCCCTCCCAAATTCCCACAGTAAAGAATGCACATTAAAATACTATAAAGTGTGGCAGGGCAAAGACCCCAACTAAAATGGCTTCGGCCTGACATTGTCATCGATCTCGTTTAGTCAGGATTCAATAAAGCATAGGGCAGATGCGTTGTAAAAATCAGAATTGCATCTGTTTATAAGGAGTATTTCATCCATCTTATTAGCAAGTGAACGAAAATTGGTTAGGAAGATTGAAGGGAGTGAGGTTTTTTTATTTCCCCTATTCCTTAGTCTATTTAAAATTCCTGCCCTTTTACTTCTCTGTCTCCACCGTCTGCGTTTGCTTTTGGTGATCCATAGTTCCGGGGAATTAGCTTCCTCCTGTGTTAGAATCTCCTCCTTAAGGAAATCCCTTAAGGGATAATCCCTGTTATGTGAAAGTAGAAAGCAGATAAAAAAGTATATTTTCCTGGGAAGGACACTGCCAGACCTGTTTTTCCGCTGGCTAACTTTCACTTCAACATTCATAAGCCAATATTTTTATGCATGCAGAAAGTTTAATCCTTCGGTACATATAAACAAACAAGATTATGATGAAGCTTTGCATTGAACTATTGAGCGTGTCAAGTGACTCATCAAAAGTCACAGCTAATGATAAATCCTGAATCAGAAACCACTGGAAGGATCGGACGCTTCCCTGCCTCTTTTTGACTTTCTAAATCTTCCCTCAATTGTAATATAGAGTTATTTCATGCTTGTAGTCATCTAATGCATTACCAACATCAGGATCAATTATCCTGCCTGTCGCTCTTCTAGACCAAAAAAACATGTTCTTACTGGTCTGTGTCTCTGTATTAGGTAAGTGTTTGATGGCCAGTTCATGATACAGTCTACACTTACTTACTTACCGTATTTTTCGGAGTATAAGACGCACCGGAGTATAAGATGCACCTCAGTTTTTGGGGAGGAAAATAGGGGAAAACAATCTGCCTACCAGGTATTCATCTGGCTAGCGTCCTTAGTCTGGTCAGCTTCAGCACATTATTTTATCCCCTGGTTAGGACTTAAAAAAACCTTCTTCTGAGAGAATAACAATGAAAGAGCATGCAAGCCAGTAAGAGCTGGGAAGATCGTTAGCATCTGGTTAGGGCTAAAAAAAAAACTTATTTGGAGCAGCTTCAGCACATTATTTTATCCCCTGGTTAGGACTTAAAAAAACCTTCTTCTGAGAGAATAACAATGAAAGAGCCTGCAAGCCGGTAAGAGCTGGGAAGATAGTTAGCACCTGGTTAGGGCTAGAAAAAAACTTATTCGGAGCAAGTAGAGCAATGAAAAAAAATTCTGCAAAGACTTAGGGCTGGAAAAACATTCTTTGGAGAGAGTAACAATGAAAAAGCCTGCAAGGTAAGAGCTGGGAAGATCTGTTAGCACCTAGTTAGGGCTGGAAAAAAAAGCTACATTCGAAGTATAAGACGCACCCAAATTTTCAGCCACTTTTAGGGAGGAAAAAGGTGAGTCTTATACTCCAAAAATACGGTACTTACTTACTTACTTAGTCAGTCAAGTACATATTTGATAATATACATAACATTATTTGAATACATAAGATGGGTACAAATAAAAGGGAACATTTGGACAGGGACGGTAGGCACGCTGGTGCGCTTATGCACGCCCCTTACAGACCTCTTAGGAATGGGGTGAGGTCAATGGTACACAGTCTAAGGTTAAAATTTTGGGGATTTGGGGATGTAACCACAGAGTCAGGTAATGCGTTCCTGGCATTAACCACTCTGTTGCTGAAGTCGTATTTTCTGCAATCGAGTTTGGAGCGGTTCACTTTGAGTTTGTATCTGTTGTGTGCTCGTGTATTGTTGTGGTTGAAGCTGAAGTAGTCGTTGACAGGTAGGACGTTGTAGCAGATAATTTTGTGTACTACACTTAGGTCAGATCTAATAGTTCTAAGTTTTCTAAGCCCAGAATTTCAAGTCTGGTGGTATAAGGTATTCTGTTGCGAGCAGAGGAGTGGAGGACTCTTGTTGTAAAATATCTCTGGAATCGCTCAATTGTATTAATGTCTGATATGCAGTGAGGGTTCCAGACAGATGAGCTGTACTTGGATGTTGACAGCTTACTCTTGACATCCTCACTCTAGGATCTACATGACAATCAAGATGTTGTAAAGCTTGACTCTCCTGGGTGGTTTCTACGATGATGCATTTCCACCATTGCATATTTTCCTTCACCCGTGCAAACAACTTCCAAAAATAGAAACTGGAAGCTAAAACACCGTACTGGTCATCACATAATTTAGCTAGTTTCGTTTTAAGCTAGCTGAGCCATCTTAAATGCTACTGGTTCGGCCCGGTACGGGCGTACTAGTAGCGGCAGTGGCGCATGGTTCGGAGAACCGGTAGCAGAGGTAGCACGAGTCTCCACCCACCCGCCCAGACATCGCCAAAGCATTCTGTGCATGCGCAGAGGGTGAAAAAGCACATGCATGAGCGGAGCACAGGTGAAAAAGCACGCGCGCGAAGCATGCACTTCTGAACTGGTAAGGAAGGTAAGTAGATTTCACCACTGAGCTATTGGATGATCCCCACCCCTTGTGTTGTTCACTTCTTTTTATTAGGTCATGTGAAACCATGCATGACAAATTAAAGCTGCTCTTGGAACTCTACTACAGCCGGGACTGCTTTGATTTTGCAACTGCTTCTTTGCCTAGCGATAGATAAAATCGACTGATAGGTTGGAAGCGGGGGAGAAGTGTGGTGTCTTCACTCAAGGAAGTGAAACCCCTTAGGCAATCAATAGCAAGCAATTATACAGGGGTGGAATTTAAAAAAATCTCTATCGGTTCTGTGGGCGTGTCTTGGTGGGCGTGGCAGCGGAAGGATACTGCAAAATCCCCATTCCCTCCCCACTCTTGAAGGAAGGATACCGCAAAATCCCCATTCACTCCACACGGGAAGGATACTGCAAAATCCCCATTCCCTCCCCAATCCAGGGGAAGGTTACTGCAAAATCCCCATTCCCTCCCCACTCCTGGGGTAAGGATACTGCAAAATCTCCATTCCCTCCCCACTCCAGGGGAAGGATATTGCAAAATCTCCATCCCCTCCCCACTCCAGGGGAAGGATACTGCAAAATCTCCATTCCCACCCCAGTCTGGGGCCAGCCAGAGGTGGTGTTTGCCGGTTCTCCGAACTACTCAAAATTTCCGCTAGCGGTTCGCTAGAACCTGTCAGAACCTGCTGAATTTCACCGCTGAAGCAATACCATTGCTTCCCTGAATCCACAGTCCTGATTTCCAGAAATGGCAAACTGAAGACACCTCCACTAAAAAGTGATTTGACAAAAGCGGCAGAATGAAAGCCAATAAATTCAGAAAATGGCCTAAGAGGTCTGTAAGGGGCATGCATTAGCGCACCAACATGCCTACCATCCCTGTCCTAATGTTCCCATGTACTCAAAACTGTCTCATGTATACATGTTTATACTTTTACTGTAATCTTTTTTTAAAATAATTTTTATTTAAATATAAACATTAAAAAGGACAAACAAACATTGAACAAAACAGTCTCCGGATCCAATTTAAGGTGTTGGTTTTAACCTTTAAAGCCCTACATGGCTCAGGACCAGGTTACCTCCGGGACCGCATCCTGCCGCACACCTC
>JALIGW010000006.1:7043161-7495661 GCA_023053685.1 Diadophis punctatus similis
GGAGTGGGGAGGGAATGGAGATTTTGCAGTATCCTTCCCCTGCCATGCCCACCAAGCCACACCACGCCCACCAAACCACGCCCACAGAACCGGTAGTAACAAAAATTGGATTTCACCACAGATTCAGATCTATGCACACAGTCTGTTTCATTGGAGGATAGGTGGATTTAGCTGCATGTCGAGCTGCACCCAGACTAAAGTGTAGTGAGGACAGAACAAAAGTTGTTCAACTCTGAAGATGACAGTGTATAAATTGGAACCGACCAAGCGACCTTAGCTCAGAAACAATGTAGGTAAAGCAATAAGCTAATTACTGTATTTTTCGGAGTATAGGACGCACCTTTTTACTCCCAAAAAGGGGGTCAAAAAGTGGGTGCATCCTATACACCGAATGCAGCCCCCAACCCCCCCCAGCCCCCACCCTTCGGAGGTTTTCCCCGCCGCCCGCCGCTGCCTCCGCCACCGCCGCTTGCCCCCCCGCTGCTTGCCCCCGCCGTCCCCGCTGTTGCTTGCCGCCACCACCGCTGCTTGCCCCCGCCACCCATTCCTGAGCTAGCATGAAATCTAGCACCCCAGTCCTTTCGAGGTGCCACCGCTCCACTTCGATCCCCACCGCTGCCCGCTTGCGAGCGAGCGGGCGTACGAGCAGGCAAGGCGTGGCGGCAGGCAGGTGTCTTGGAAGCGCCGAGGGCAGCACGCGCGTCCGGGATGCCCCTTTCTGTGCTTTCCGCTTAGCCGGCAGCAGCGGGCGCAGCAAGTCCCATCCTCACGCGCGTCCCCGGCGCTTGCTGTGGCGACGCTGTTTTCTCCGAGACCTTTGTCTACTGCTCCTTCTCCGAGACAAAGGTCTCGGAGAAAACAGCGTCGCCACAGCAAGCGCCAGGGACGCGCGTGGGGACGGAACTCGCTGCGCCCACTGCTGCCGGCTAAGCGAGAGGGGCATCCCGGACGCGCGTGCTGCCCTCGGTGCTTCCAAAACACCTGCCTGCCGCCGCGCTTCGCCTGCTTCCTCAGCTGCTCTTCTCTAGCGAGCGCTCTTTGGCCGGGAAAACCAGGAGCTGCCGCTTTCGCCGCAGATCTGCTCAACTCAAGTTGCAGCCCTTGAACTTCAGGAGGGAACTGGCTGCGAGACCAGGAGGACTTGTGGACTTCAACTCTAGCTAGCATGACTGGAGGAGGAATTCTGGGAGTTGAAGTCCACAAGTCTCAAACTTGCCAAGGGGGTGCAAGGGTCTTCAAACTGTGGACTTCAACTCCCAGAATTCCTCCTCCAGTCATGCTAGCTCAGGAATTGGAGTTGAAGTCCACAAGTCTTAAAGCTGTCAAGTTTGAAGACCCCTGGGTTAGGGGTGCAAGGGTCTTCAAACTTGGCAAGACTTTTTACAACCATGTACACTTTTTACAAACTTCAAACTTGACAGCTTTAAGACTTGTGGACTTCAACTCCCATTCCTGAGCTAGCATGACTGGAGAAGGAATTCTGGGAGTTGAAGTCCACAAGTCTTAAAGCTGTCAAGTTTGAAGTTTGTAAAAAGTGTACATGGTTGTAAAAAGTATACATGGTTGTAAAAAGTATTCTGCCACACTGGTATTTTATTAAATAATATATTACTACACCATTTGGTTCAGAATACTTTTTTCCTTGTTTTCCTCCTCTAAAATCTAGGTGCGTCCTATACTCAGGTGCGTCCTATACTCCGAAAAATACGGTAGATAAACAAAAATTCAAAAATAAACACTCTTGTTTGTTACTTTCTCCCAAATGACAAGAGATAGAACTTCTAATAAAGGGGGGGGGGAATGCAATGCATTATTCTTTATGATATTGTCTGGTTACAATTATTTAGATAACCAATATACTGTTTTTTTCGGAGTATAAGACACACCTTTTTACCCTCAAAAAGAGGGTGAAAACCTGCGTGCGTCTTATACACTGAATGTAGCCCCACCCAGCCACCCCCACCCTTTGGCCTCTGCCTGCCAGCAATTTACCTCTTTGCAGCAAACAGGGCAAAGCACAAGAAGAGATAAACTGCCTCCCGATCTACAGCTGACGGAGGCTTGCAAGCCACGTGGTAAAATGAAACTAACTATGGTGGCTGTAATGTGACAAATTGCTGGCAATATTAGACTGCTGAAATTGAAAAGAGGCAAGCTATAGCTGCTATGGCTCAGAGCTAGAGCTCTTGCCTCACAATCAGGAGGTTGTGAGTTCTATCCTAGGTAGAGGCAGATTCTGTTAATATGTTATTTTGTTAAATGTTTGTAGAGTGTTCAAATTATTAGACTTATTTTTTAAAGACTGCTTTATTATTGTTCTAGACAACTTAACAAAATGAAGAAGCTTTTTAAAATAAATGCTTGCTCTGAAGAGGCCCAGTGCTATTGTATCTTCTTTTAAATAGCAGAGAATACTTCCAGAAAGCCACATCAATTTTAAAGATCTGTAAAAGTATAATCTGAAATGTCCTGTTTTAATATTAAGTATTAGTATTAAGTATTAGTATTAAAAGAAGGCAGCTGAGAAACCTTGACTTAGTCATGTTTGGAGTAGATCTATTTAAATAATTGGGAGGAGTTAGTGTGATTACATTTAAGAAAACTTTCTGGGATTAATACACTGCCATAAATGTACATTTCTCCAATTTTTTGCTATTTCTATGGGTCAGGCACACATGCACAGAAATACACAGCAAACAGTGTATATCATCTGTACTGTTTGCTGTTTGGAAAATTGCTGGGAGGCAGAGGCCTTTTTTCCTTGTTTTCCTCTCCCAAAACTAAGGTGCGTCTTATACTCCGGTGCGTCTTATACTCCGAAAAATACGGTAGATATGATTTATCCTGCGCAAAAGCTCTGCCATTATGAAGCATTTCTCTAAAAGTTCCTCTAATTAACAAGTTTCTGTGCCTTGTGACCAGCATCTTGTAGAGCAGATGACAACAGTCAGATACAGGTAGTCCTTGACTTACAACAGTCCATTTAGTGACTGTTCAAAGTTACGACGGCAGTGAAAAATGTGACTTAGGACCGTTTTTCATATGTATGACCTTTGGAGCATCCCCCACGATCAAAATTCAGAGGCTTGGCAACTGGTTCGTATTTATGACGGTTGCAGTGTCCTAACAACCAGGTTACTGACTCATCAACTGCAGTGATTCACTTAACAACTGCGGGAAGAAAAGTCATAAAATGGGGCAAGGCTCACTTAACAAACGTCTCACTTTAACCTCAGAAATGTTGGGCTCAATTGCAGTCGCAAGTCGAGGGCTCCCTGTATTGGACGCACGCACAAAGCTTCATTATTCAATTCAATTCAATGGCATTATTCAATTAATTCAATGGCATTAAGAGTGGTTAACCTAATCTTGCGCAGCTTCTTCTCTGGTAACATTATACTCTTAACCAGAGCATACAAAACATTTGCTAGAACGATTATTGAATACAGCTCATCAGTCTGGAACCCACACTACATATCAGACATTAACACAATTGAGAATGTCCAGTGATACTTCACAAGAAGAGTATTACATTCCTCTGTTCACAACAGAATTCCTTATGAAACCAGACTTGAAATTTTGGGACTTCAAAATTTAGAACTCCGCCACCTTCGATCTGACCTAAGTGTAGCTCACAAAATTATCTGCCTCAATGTCCTACCTGTTAACGACTACTTCAGCTTCAACCGCAATAATACACGAGCTCACAATAGATACAAACTTAATGTAAAACGCTCCAAACTTGATTGCAAAAAATTCAAATTCAACAACAGAGTGGTTAATGCCTGGAACACTTTACCTGACTCAGTAGTTTCTTCCCCAAACCCCAAAAACTTTAACCTCAGATTATCTACCATCGACCTCACCCCATTCCTAAGAGGTCTGCAAGGGGCGTGCATAAGCGCACAATCGTGCCTACCGTTCCTGTCCAAATGCACCCATATATTCATAATTCTTGTACTCATAATCATGCTTGTACTATTATATATATATACAGTCATGTTTATACTTTGTTTATACTTTGCTTGTTTCATATACGCTTGACAAATAAAAATAATAATAATAATTACTGCTAATGACAGTCTTGAAGGCATTTTTACGGATGAGTATCCAACGAGTATATAACAGAGGAATGTCTCCAAATGTTTGAGATGGTCACATTGAGGCTAGGAAAACACTGAAAGGATGAAAGGATAGTAGGAATAACAAAAAACACAAGTTCAATCGTCGAGAACACAGGAGATATCCAGCCCTTTAAAAATATCAACAAACTGTGATGTAAGGTCTATCCTAAACATTAGCTCTCAATTCGAGCTCGTGAACAAGACAAAACCAATCGTATGCAAGAAGTAGTCAGCATGAGGTCTTTGTCGGCAGATACCAACCTACGGGATGGGCAAAATAAACAAAGAACTACCTCAGCATGTAGTGAAAATAACAAGGCAGTTCAAATAAAACAAGGTAGTAAGAATTTGTATGGACTCTTGAGGGTCCACCTAACAATCGGGAAAGAGCATGGTGTCTTCTTAGCAAAGCAACCGATGATAGGAAAGTCCTTCCAAGGGTCAACGTGTATCAAATGCAAAACCCACAACCGTGTGTGGAAGGTGAGTAACAAGAAAAGGAATCTACGTTCCAAATGGATATCAGAAGGCCCTCCACCTTTTTCCCTCAAAAGGCCATCTTGGCTGCATTTGTCCATCAAGATCTTGGGGATCTTTTAAGAGTAAGGGTGAAGGAGGAACATCTGTGTGACATTTCTGTGAGGAAATGTTTCGTGTTGAGCTATTTTCTACCGGATAATAGTTAAAACAGATTTGCATTCTACTAGTTGGGCCCAATACTCTCAATAAAACCCCATTTAATCAACCTGCTTTTTTTTTTTTTTTTTTTGTAGAATAAAGCCAGTTGTACGGTTTCTTCTCTGGGTTTATCTGAATCCGAATCGTGAAATGTGGAGTCATCCAGCTGTTTACTCTTTTGTATCTCCGACTGCAAGTAGTGCAAGTATCCGACTTAAAACTCTTTTTATTGTGTTTAGCTTAAATTTGGAATGTAAGACAGATCTTCATTATATTTAGGAAACTGAGGATGCAAAATTTGTTCTAAAGATTCCCACAATTGCTTGTAACAGAATAACAGAGTTGGAAGGAACCTTTTAGGTCATCTAGTCCGACCCCCACTCCTACCCAAGCAGGAGACCTTACACCATTTTTGACAGATGGCAGTCCAGTCTCTTCTTGAAAGCTTCCAGTGATGAAGCTCCCACAACTTCTGAAAGAAAGCTGTTCCATTGGTTGATTGTTCTCACTGTCAGGAAATTTCTCATTTCTAGATTGAATCTCTCCTTGATCAGTTTCCATCCATTATTCCTTGTCTGGCCTTCAGGTGCTTTGGAAAACAGGTTGACCCCCTCGTCTCTGTGACATCAATTCACTTTTCTGCTCAACATAGTACCCAACGCATCTCGCCTGAGACGCAGGCCGATAAGGCGAAGGCAAGCACCATCCACACATTCTACATTATTCCCGTGTTGCAGCTCTCGCTGCGGCCCGCAACGAAAGGAAAGGCATGAAGAGGCGCCCCACAGATTCCCCGAAGGAGTGATCTGCCAACTCGGGCAAAGCGCTGACTAACGATCCGGCCGGGAGCGACAGCCTCGCTGACTCCCCTTTCCCTCTCCTGCTAGTACGTGACGGTCCGTAATCCGCTAGCTATTGCTTTCATATATTTATAAATCATGACATTTGTAGTCATCCCAGTGTAATTGCTGTGCATTTAAATGTATCTGTGCATTTAAGAAAAACACAGGAACAATGAACATGAATGGATGGATGCATAAAATATAGAGTTAGAAACAGACAAGGTTACTTGGGCTAGGATTGTTTCAGAAAGTGTATGATAGCTTGGAATATATGTTTTGCTGTTATTTATATCCTACCCTCAAAACTACGCTACAGAGCACTGCACACCAAGACAACTGGACACAAGAACAGTTTTTCCCCGAACGCCATCACTCTGCTAAACAAATAATTCCCTCACAACTATCAAACTATTCACTAAGGCTGCATTACTATTACTATTATTCTCATCATTCCTATCACCCATCTCCTCCCACTTATGACTGCAGGACTGTAACTTGTTGCTTGTATCTTTACGATTTATATTAATATTGTTTCCTGATTGCTTATTTGTACCCTATGACAGTCATTAAGTGTTGTACCTGATGATTCTTGACAAATGTATTTTTTCTTTTATGTACACTGAGAGCATATGCACCAAAGACAAATTCCTTGTGTGTCCAATCACACTTGGCCAATAAATAATTCTATTCTATTCTATTCTATTCTATTCTATTCTATTCTATTCTATTCTATTCTATTCTTGATATTGTTTTGTTGTTTGTATTGTATTGTATTGTTATTGTTTGTTATTGCAAATTTGGCAGCCATATAAATTGAATAAACAAATGTAAATAATTTTTTCAAAAGGTATATGGTGCTGACACATGCTACATTTTAAGAACCTGGAAGAAAATGTTTCACATAATCATTGCAGACTATCGATACAGCCTTCATGCTTAATATTTAACCATTTGGACACCTGGTATGAAGAAAGAATAACAAGATTTATTTCGCATGTTGTTCCCAATTAGTTCGTGTTTTCCATTTCCCCCCCCTTTATAATTATTAATAAAAACACAGGATCGTGAGACCCCCTCTGTCATATACACTGGATTTAGGGAAGGGGTACCAAGCGAGGTGTTACCAAGGCACCATCCCATAACATAGCAGAGTGAAGCCAGCGTGTGTTTTGAGACCCTGCAGCCTGGGCCTCGCCAGGCTCCCATGTTGTTAAGAGCTGAAGTGGTGCAGTGGTTAAATGCTGCGACTGCAGGCTGACTGCTAGTTCAGCAGTTCAGCTGTTCAAATCTCACCGGCTCAAGGTTGACTCAGCCTTCCATCCTTCTGAGGTCGGTAAAATGAGAACCCAGATTGTTGGGGGCAATATGCTGAACTCTGTAAACCGCTTAGAGAGGGCTGTAAAGCACTATGAAGCGGTATATAAGTAAAGTGCTATTGCTATTGTTCAGAATAAAGAAACCCAAAGTTTTCACTGGGTGGCTGGTCGTAAATAAATTAGAATATAAAGTGAGTAACACCTTTCTTCTTGCCATGCATTTATTGGTTAGGAATTCAAGACAAAAAGTTCAACAGAAAGTCTTAAAACCTGGGCATCTTGTTGAGAGTAAAATTACACTGGAGAGAAAAAATAAAATAAAAAATAAAGGGATGGAGTTCCGATGAAAGGAAGCATAGATAATTCAAACATTTTCAATTTGACTAGCCAATTGATTCTCAGCTCATTAACTCGGATAACCCTGGCCCATGCTGACGTTGTAATTCAAGTTGTAATTCAACAATACTTGAAAACTCATATTTAATGACAACGGTGCTTTTCCAAAGGGCAAATGGACTTTCTTGGCTTTTTTTTTTTTCCTTGAAAATATTTTGCTTCTCATCCAAGAAACTTCTTCGGTTCTTCAGAACGGAAGAAGCTTCTTGGAGGAGGAGTGAAACTTTGGGGACAACCATGACTTAATCTCCAGAGTCACACAAAAATATCTGATGAAAAGTTGGCTGAACGATTTGATTCAAGATCTTGAGCAACAGATCCTTTCGTGGCCACCACTGGTCCCAAAATCAAACAACTGACCCAACCTAATTCCTATCAAGGTATCAGTAAAAATTAGGGAGTTATTAACAACTGACATTAGATGTTGTTTCTTGCTAAACAAAGCCATGCAGCAGCTTCCAGACTTAAAATAAAATGATTTTAAAAAATGCAGACCTCTAAATCCTACACACAGCAGCAGGCGGAGTAAATATAGCGAAGGAAGTTAATAGCTGCTTATGAAACCAGATTTTGGCTTAATTTGGTCAGCGGAGTAAGAAACGGGCAGTTCTGCTTTTAATATCCTTGTTCATGAAATAAAGGAAACAAGCATCAAATGTTACTGTTCTTTGTTCACTCGGACTCTCTTTTGACTGTATATATCATGAGAACACATGAGTGTTTAAGGTAACAGTGGCAAAAAAGAAAGAATGTACAAAACTTCAGGAAAATCCAAATGGGGTGACTATTTGAGAATCTTCCTAAGCTCGCAAGATTCTCTTTAAGTTCAGTGAAATTTTATTTTAAGGAGAAGTTCTACCTATCTACCATATTCTATTGTTTTTACGGGCATTTGCCCTCCCATCTTGAATGTTTAATTTAATTTAATTTAATTTAAAGTTCTTATAGACCGCCCAATCCCATAGGACTCAGGGCGGCGTACAACAGAGATAAGAACGATACAATAAAATCGCATTTAAAAACATTACATTGCATTTAAAAACCATTCATACATGGGGGAATCCTCTCTTCACCCCGCCTGCCGGAAGAGCCATGTTTTTATTGCTTTGCAGAAGGCCAGTAGGGTGGGGATAGTCCGGATCTCTGGTGGGAGTTGGTTCCAGAGAGATGGGGCTCCCACAGAGAAGGCTCTCCCCCGTGGGCCCGCCAACCGACATTGTTTGGCTGATGGGACCCGGAGGAGGCCTACTCTGTGGGACCTAACTGGTCGTAGGGAGATATGTGGCAGGATGCGGTCCCGAAGGTAACCTGGCCCTGAGCCATGTAGGGCTTTAAAGGTCAAAACCAACACCTTAAATTGCGACCGGAGACTAATGGGCAGCCAATGTAGCTGGCGGAGAATGGGTGTTACGTGGGTGTATCTCAGTACACCCACCACAGCTCGCGCAGCTGCATTCTGTACCAATTGTAGTCTCCGGATGCTCTTCGAGGGTAGCCCCATGTAGAGCGTGTTACAGTAGTCCAGCCATGAGATGATGTTGTTTGAGGTTGTCTTCTGCTTTGGTTTTGGCTGCACGGAGTAATTCAGAGGAAAAAAAGGATGATTCACGAGAGAGCAAGCTTTTGAGTGGGCGTTGAACTGTCTTCCATCCGGTAAAGGGGAACATTATATGAGCATCCAGGAATCTGGACAGGGTGAGCTCCATTCCACGCCAAAGCACGCACTACAGAATTTCAGTCTACATGAATAACTTGGCAAAACATTACACACCAGTTGCAAGGGAAAACTGAAAACAAAACTGCCGGAATCATAGCCAAGGGATTAGGAGAATTGTTTCTCGAATTATTTTCCTAGGAACAACAGCCCCCAGTGGACGAATTAATTCAATGGACAATGGCAAGCATCCAGAAATGAGCACGGCGGGTTCACAGCCAGCAGGACTTCTGACTATAGTCCTTTCCTTCAAGCAGAATCCGTCTCTTCCTTTCCTTATCCACGTGGAATGTCAAATGACTTTGAAAGACTGTTTGCAGTCTCCAATTTCTTTCGGGGTTCACCATCTTCCATTTTCTACCCTCCCTACAACGCCTGTTCCAATAACTTCCTGAGTTATCATCTTTCCAATATGTTGAGTCTTTTTCCTCCTCCCAATTATGACTTTAAGATACAGCTTATGACTACAAGATTCTTCTATTGCTACAGTCCTTTTTAAAGTATTGTAGATGGGGGGGGGTCTTTTTTAAATACCACTGTAGTTGGTATCCTCTGCATAGCTATTAAACATACCACAATCCTCACTTTCATAGATCCGGTCCCTCTAGTGCAGGGATCACCATACTTGGCAAGTTTAAGACTGTCTCCCAAATCCACAACCACCCCAAATCTTGTTTGGGAAAGGCTAGAGATATCTCTGCGCATCCTGGTAGTTATAGATCACCAATGAACAATGAAGTGATGCGGCTGGCTTAAATGACAGATTGGGGGGGGGGGAAATAGCAAACTTGAATTATTTTATTTGTTTTGTCAAAGGCTTCTACCTAGAGCAGTCCATGATAATTAATACGGGAAAGTATGAGGAAACGGTTCAGATAGAGGACTTCCCTTGACTACCTGATATTTTTGTTTGAATGTACTCTATGAATTAAAGTTTAATTTATAAACTTTATAAAAAGGTAGGTGTTTTGTTTCTCAACCGTAAGAGTGTTCATGAAAGGATTATAGGTACAGGAAATCATTTAAGTGTAAGAGAAGAAAAGGAAGAACCTGGGGGTGGCGTTTAAAAGAGGAATCAGCCTAGAATCCCTACGTAGCCACAAGTGAACTAAGTCCAACCTTCCTTGAATTCCACTGACCCTTCCCTAACCCCTAGCAGATGCATATCCTTACTAGAGAAGATTCCTGTGCATATCAGGGATGGGTTCCGGATTCTGCTACTGCTGGATCGCTCAGGGATGTGCTGCGCAGGCATGCACAATACTAAAAAAAAGCTTATGTGCATGCGCAGAAGCAAAAAACAAAATGGTGGAGCTGTAGGCGCCGCCGAGAGAACCGGCTTGGGGGCGTGGCAGGCCTGGGTTGCTGCCGGTTCCAGCGACCCAGGCCGCCAAGTTACTAACGGTTCTATAGAACCGGTCCAAACCAGTAGGAACCCACTTCTGGTGCATAGGCATGTGTAGAAATAAATCAGCTTAATTGGAGCTTCATCTGTGGACCTGACCTTTCCCACCTGACCTTAACAGATTTATAGCCAACAGATTCATGATGAATGTTTTGCATTTTTATTTGAGGTTAACAGGAAGAATTAAACTCCGGTGTGAGTCGCAAAGGAAACACCTTTAAAGAAGCCATCTTCAATACAATAAATAAAACAAAACATGTTAAATTCTCCAATCTGATCGTTAGATATAACGTACTTTCACAAAATAGGTAGTCATAACACCAGAGTCCCCACTATCTTCCATGTCCTGGAGAAACAAATAAATAAACAAACGAATGAATGAATAAATAATAGACATTTGGATTCGGAACCATTTTTTTTAAAGCTTTTCTGACATCAGATCCCCAAGAATGTATTGTACAGAACGGGATCACCTACACACTGTATCCCTGCAAGTCTGTAAAAACAGTGCATTTTAAGGGCCCTATCGAAGAGTTGTAATCAAATCCGATTTAATCTCAATAGTATTTAACTTAAAAAATTTTTAAAAAATGATTCAAATATTATGTATGACACAAACAAGAGAGAGCGGAAGGCGGTTCTCCTTCCATCTTTAAAGCCCTCCGAACTGCTTTCATTCGATGAACCGAAGGACACACAAACTGGCTGAAAGTAACATGCGAATCAATTACACAATCTTTACCGTGAGCAATGTCTAGATATCCCATCCTGGCTGACAGCTGTATGTGGTTAAATCGGAATAATTCTAGCAATCGATTCGGGTTTTTAGGGAGGCTTACAGGAATCCCCGGAGAAAAGGGGAAAACGACTCATCACCAGTGAAAGACTATCTACCCTAAGAGCGGTACGGCTCACAGGAATATGAGCTTGAACACGGCCAATTGATACGCAGGATCTTGGACCAAGACGCCCACGGAAACCGGCCAAGGCAGCACATTCAGCATCTTAAGACCTGCTGGGGTTGAGAGAAAAGGGGGGGGAGGGTGTTGTTGCTGCAGGCAACTGTTTTGGCTCCTGCTTAAGACAGGCTTCAACAGATCCTGGAGAAAGCAGGTGCCCGGACACACGTGTCTTTTCCCGGCAGAGTTGGGAGAAAGTGTGAGACAAGGACTAAATTGCATTTAGTCAACTGCATTTAGGGAACGGAGGATATGTCGTGACGCATTTCCACCCCCCCACCCAAGTTTTTTTTGGGGGTGCTAATTTCATTTCCCAAAAATAAAACAGGTTTTGCTGACTTTTAAGCTTGAAAAAAAAAATCTCTTCACCTCTTGATACTTGATCTTAACTGTGTTTCGTGTGCGCGCATGCGCCTTTATCACATCGTTTGCAGTTTTCTATCCGTTTCCCCGAAAATAAGACCGTCTTATTTTTCTTTTTTCCACCAAAAAAAGGCACCAGGTCTTATTTTGGGGGGAGGAGGGGGTGTCTCCCACTGACTCACCTCACTTGCGTGTGTCGCCCCAGGCCTCCTTTTTGCTGTCAGAGGTCTTCGGGAACTTTTTCTGAGGCCAGCAAGGCTTTCCTGAAGGCCTCTGCAGCCGATAACAAGTTCCAGATCGATCCGGAGCTCTGATATCGGCTGCAGAGGCCTTCAGGATCTTCTTCTGAGGCCAGCAAGGCTTTCTTGAAGGCCTCTGCAGCTGATAACAGAATTCCAGATCGATCCGGAGCTCTGATATCGGCTGCAGAGGCCTTCAGGAAAGCCTTGCCGGCCTCAGAATAAATGGGCCGGCAAGGCAAGTGTCAGGGTGTTCAATTGTCCGAAGGTCAGTAGTAGGGCAGCTCTACACACCTCATCCCCAACCTAGCTTAATTTTTACCCATGCACCCTGGAGTGGGCGGGGCCTTAATTAGGGCTTATTTGGGGGGGGGTAGGGTTATATTGGGCACACGTGTAAAAATCAAGCTAGGACTTACTTTCCGGGTAGGTCGCATTTTCAGGGAAACATGGTATAACTCTATGAGCCTCCAGTTGACTAAAACGAACAGCTCAGTTCACCAGAAATAATCCAGAGGGAAGCATGGCTACCATTTTTCACGATCATCCGATTTGGAAAAATTAAATATTGTAAATACTTTTCTTCAAGTATTGCAGACAAACTAA
This sequence comes from Diadophis punctatus similis, assembly GCA_023053685.1. NCBI lineage: Eukaryota > Metazoa > Chordata > Lepidosauria > Squamata > Dipsadidae > Diadophis > Diadophis punctatus. The sequence goes on from JALIGW010000006.1 coordinate 7,055,804, forward strand.
GGTGAAATATTCTTTGACTGGATCATCATCATCATTTAACAACCCCATAATCCCTTGCGGGGTGGAGTCTGGGCAACTGAATGGAGCTGAATGTTTACTGGCCAGATGCCCTTCCTGTTGCCAATGTGGAGTTTTGTTCAGCAGATATATTCTCATTGTGCCCAGAGAGAAATATCTGCCTCTACCTAGGATCGAACTCACAGCCTCCTGATTGTGAGGCGAGAGCTCCACCTCTAGGCCACCGCACCACTCCATTCTTTGACTGGATAACAGATTATAATTAACTGGTGTGGGGGGATCCTTTCCACCTTTATGGCACAAAGACAGCACTGAGATCTAGAGGTAATAGATTTTCCCCTTTCGTCCTGCACTTAATACTGCATGCATTAAAGAAAAAGATTCCCTTTTTGATTTGCACTACATCCAGGTATCGCAGCTTGACTAAAATGCAACAAGCAGCAGCAGTGAAGAGGTGGTTGCGCAACAGCCTTTGGCAACGTTACCAGGTAAGAGCTGCATATTCAATTCTTTGCAAAACCTTAATTGTTAAATTGTCAACTGGGTGAAAGGGTTGCATGGCTTATTATCAGCATCTGTTGAAAGTCTACTAGCAGAGCAGCCCTGTGGTTTCGGACGGTTACGAAGAGCTAGTGGCGAAGAGGAAGATCTGAAGAAGAGGCATAACTTTCAGAGTTGAAAGATCAGCAAGGACAGCCTGGAAAGAAAAAGGGTGAAAATTGTAATATTTCCTAAAAGGGAAGGTCAGCGAGTCAACGTCTTCGTTCATAAGTGCACATGGTCGTTTCCTGCTTCGACTTTGACTGACAGGCGTCTGCGGAGATTCTCAGTCATCCAGGTCATGATGGTGCCCCTCAAAAGACAACTTCGGCTTTGCTTTTCCTTGAAGATGTTTCGCTTCTCATCCGAGAAGCTTCTTCAGTTCTGGCTGAAGGATGGAGGATGGAAGGATTTATATTCCTTGTAGCCATTGGTCGTTAGCACTCTTTCTGAGAGTTATTGAGGCCACTTGGAAGTTTATCTGTGCCTTCAGGGTGACCTGAGTTCCCATTTGCACTATTCAGATGACCCCAAGGGCGCGGATCAGGGGCGGGTTCCTCTTACTTGCCTACTGGTGCGCTGCGTGCGCATCATCTCGTTTCACGCGCGCGCTTGCTACACGTGTGCGTCGCCTCATGCGATTTTGCTTCCGCGCATGCGCAGGAAGCAAAAAAAGCCCAAAAATTCCAGAAAAAAAGATGGTGCCTACCGGTGCACTGCATCATCTTGTTTCACGTTGCGATTTTGCTTCTGCGCATGTGCAGGAAGCAAAAAAACCCCCAGAAATTCCAGAAAAAAGATGGCATCGTGCGACGGACCGGCAAAGACGGCACCGGAGCTGTCGCACGCAAATTGTGCAATCGGCCGGTCGCTACCGGTGCGTCAGAGTGGACTGCACTGGTAGGAACCCACCACTGGCGAGGATAAACCTCCAAGTGCCCTCAACGACTCTCAGATGACTGCAAGGAATATAAATCCTTCCATCCTCCACCATTCAGTCAGAACTGAAGAAGCTTCTTGGATGAGAAGCAAAACGTCTTCAAGTCCAATTGACTTTTGAAAAAAGCACCTTTGTGTCTACTGAAAAGCCTTTCAACTTTGATTGAGGTTAAACTTCCAAGTTCATTGAGAAAGAGGCTGAACGCAGGCTGTGAGCAAGTAAACAGTTTTTTTAGATGTTGGGATTTAGACCTTGTTCTAATATTCGTGGCCTCACTGATGCTGAAGGGAGTCTAAAATTTCACCTTGTATCTAAAAATAATTGTGTGTTAAGAATCCTTATCCGGCTTGGGTTAAATTATAAGTCTTACTAGTAGCTGGTTACCTGTGCTTCGCTACGAAACTGAACTCCTTAGCATGGAGTAGAATGTCTAAACTCCCAGCCCGCAGGCCGGATGAGTCATGCGCTGGCCACCCCCACTGGCAGTTGGAACAGAGTTCTTTTCAGGTGGGGAGGGGGAGTAGAACGTCAAACTCCTTAGCATCAGAGTGTGTTAATAATAATATAAGAAATAACTAATGATCTGATGATCATTTCGAAAAATCCTTTCTTAGTGAGCACCTAGAAGCCAAAAGGAACATATGTGCCAAGTTTCAAGTTTGTAGGCTTTATGGTTCTGGAGATTTCGTGATGATGCGTGAGTGGCATTTGGCTTTTATATCTAGAGATAAGTCTGTGGTTTTAATTAGGCTTCAACTCATGCCCTTTCATTTTCAAAGTAGCATTTTTATTACTTCTTTTTAAAAAAATCTTACTTGAAAATAACACTTCATCCCGTGGCTTGACACTACCAATTTAAGAGAATGCTGCTGGAAGTATTTCTGGTTCGGACAGGAAGGCTGTTCATACAGTGGTGAGGACAGCAAAAAAGATTATAGGAAGTTCACTTCCTTCTACCCAGGACATGGCATATAAGCGATTCTTGACCAGGGTCTGCAGGATTGTCTAGGACTTCCTCTCCATGACCGGGTTTTTTTGTTACCTTCTGGGAGGCGGCTTTGTGGTATCCAAAGCAGAACAATTAGATTGTGTAATAGTACATTGTACCATATAGTATCTACTTTATATATATGTATAGATATATAGCATATGTACAGTGTATGTATATTTGTGTGCATATCTGTGTATGGGTATATATTTATTTTCTTTAGAGAGCGGGCATCAGAATTTCATTTTTAATGTGTTCAGTGTGTTCACAGAATAAAAAAGTGACAGTAAAGGTTATCTTAAGCTTCAGAAATCCAGGAAAGTATTGAGAGAGGTTCCGGAAATATGAAAATAGCCAAACTAAGAAAATTAGGCTAGGCTAATTTCAAAGCACTGCGAAATTTTAAAGATGCAATAGAGTTTGAAAGGAATGGAGATGCCAACAACCAGGTTGTTAATTTTTTTTTTAAAAAAAGCTTTGTGTTCTTCTTTTAGATACATCAGAGAAAGTCCTACCAGCCCGTTCTCTGATTTTCGGAAGCCAACCTCTTGTACACTTGGTTATTGCTTTCTAAGGCAGCACAGATTATTCCTGGGAATAAAAATTTCTTCTTGATTATGAATTTCATGCAGCATGATCTGCATGCTCATTGATTTTAGAAAAACCAGAAAAAGTCCCCCTCTGTCATGCCTCTGTCGGAGTCTGAATCGGAGGCGGAAGACGAACAGCTGACAGAGAGCCGGAGAGTGGCTCCGTTGGTTGTGGAGGAAACTGGGGAAGGGCAAAGTCAGGCTGGGCAGAGCAGGGGAGAGGCAGAACAAGGGAGAGGGGATTCAGATGAAGACCAAGGCCCACCCCCTCCTCATCCTGGGGCACGCAGGGAGGAACGCAGAAGAGAGCAATGTGGGTTGCGCGGCTTACGAGAAAGGAAAGGGCCCCGATTCACTTCATAAGGCACACCTGGGGATGGAGTTTAAAGGAGAGGCAGCTGGGAAGGGTGTTTGTCGGGGAACAAATGCTGAGTTCCTGGAGTGTTGTGTGCCAACGTTTGAACTTGCCAAGAATCCTTGCATTCCTGTGTGGCATTCTGGACTGATTATCTGTATCTCTTGCTCCCTGAACTCCTTGCTTTGTTCTTGTTTTGCTAGATAAATTTGCGGTTTATTGCCGTGCAGCCTTGGTGCAGACAGCGCTGGGCTGGACTAATTGCGACCAGAGGCTTTTTGAGGTTTGTTTGGGGGAGATTTGGAGCACTAAAAGGGCCGGTTTGAACTGCCAGCTGTTTGTGTTATCTCTGTGCCGTGCCCTGGGTCATCACACCCTCCCTTTCTCTCTGCAAATATTAAGTGGAACTGCACTGGAATAGGAGTGTCTATCCAAGGACTGGACAATTTAAGATTGACATTGTTAAATATTTATATAATGTAAATAAATGCTGATTGTGTTTTCAATGGAAAGATGAAATTACTTAGGGCTACCTGGAGAAGCTCCTTGGATGAGAAGCAAAATGTTTTCAATGGGGGGGAAAAAAACAAGAAAGCCCAATTGCCTTTTAGACAAGGCCTCTGGAACAACCTTGACCTGGATGACTGAGAATCTCCATAGACATCAGGTTTCTTTCAAATTCCAGAAAAGTGAGTTAAGACAGAAGCAAAATATATCATTTGCTCAAATATACATGTGTTTAACAGCTGTCAAATCCAAATTTCATGGTCTGTTATCATTTATCAGTGGGAAAAGTTGGATTTAACACTCCGGCATTGTTCAGGGTAGCTATCAAAGCCATGAAGTACCATGAGTTGAAAGGAATATTTTCTGGGTAATGATGGGATGCGAGACTGAACTGAAAATCGTTAATGTTCATTAAACGCTCGGCTTTGCAAAAATTAATCAAAGGGATACTGGATTTAATGTGAGAGGACATTAAACTTCATTATATATTAAAGAATGTATAAGGTAAAGGTTCCCCTCGCACATACGTGCTAGTCATTCCCGACTCTAGGGGGCGGTGCTCATCTCCGTTTCAAAGCCGAAGAGCCAGCGCTGTCCGAAGTCGTCTCCATGATCATGTGGCCGGCATGACTCAATGAAGGCGCACGGAGCGCTGTTATCTTCCCACCAAAGGTGGTCCCTATTTTTTCTACTTGCATTTTTTACATGCTTTCGAACTGTTAGGTTGGCAGAAGCTGGGACAAGTAACGGGAGCTCACTCCGTTACGCGGCGCTAGGGATTCGAACCGCTGAAGAATGTATAGCATGCAGCTAATTACTGTACATAAAACATCTGCAGAATCAAATATTTTTCCAGGACCTAGAAGATCTGGATTATAAACCAGATGGGAACATTAAACATGATCTTCTTTTTAGCGTTTGTAATCACAAAATACAACTGATGGTTAGAAGCTTCCAAACGAAGTATTTCTTTCCACTAACAATAAAGAGGTCATGTTCTAAAGGAGGGTCTAATTTGTTATTAGTCATTATTTTATTTATATCCCGCCTCTGTTATTTTTTGCAAATAACTCGAAGCAGAACACATACCTAATACTCCTTCCTGCTCCTATTTTCTGCACGACAACCCCTATGAGGTGGGTTGAGCTGAGAGATGGCCCAAGGTCACCTAGTTGGCTTTCATACCTAAGGCGGGCTTTGAACTCACGGTCTCCCGCTGTCTAGTGTGGTGCCTTACCCACTAGACCGGGGTGTCAAACTCGATTTAATTGAGGGCCACATCAGGGTTGTGTTTGATCTCGGAGGGCCGGGGGGGAGCTGGGGTGTGGCCAGGGGGCGTGGCCATGGTGGACATGACACGAGACTCGTGTCGGGGGCACCTGTTGTGGTCAAGTGCTAAGGCAGGACTTCCCTCCCTCCCTCCGTTCCTTCCCTTTTCATTCTAATTTCTTCTTCCTTCCCCTCTTTCCTTATTTTTCCTTCCTTGTTGTCGTCCCATCTTTCCTTCTTTTTCTTTTTCTTTCCTCTTTCCCTTTCTTCTTTCCTGTCCCTTCTTGCATGCTCAAATGCAAAAGGGGAAACATTTCTCCTTTTGTTTTGTTTTGAGTTTGCTTTGATAGCCCTTTGCCAGCGAAAACGGAGCCCGGAGGGGCCACGCGCGATCCCCTCTGAGCTCTGTTTTCACTGACAGAGGGTTGCAGGAGGCCGCCGTTGCCGAAAACAGAGCACGCCCCCCCCCCATGCACGGCTCCCCCAAGCTCCATTTCTGCTAGCAGAGGAACCACGGGCCGGTCCTTTGGTGTTTCCAGGATAGCCCCGCAGGCCAGATCTAAGCACCCCGAAGGGCGGATCCAGCCCACGAGCCTTGAGTTTGACACCCCTGCACTACACCCACTCTAACATTTCTGTTCTCTTTTACCATTATTTGGATTGTTTTCAATTGCATTTATTTTGGTTTATTTTTATTTGGTTTATTTTGGTTTACAGTATTCTTAAGTAAACAGTTATGAATTCTTTTGGGGTTAAACGTTCCAATGCAAAACTAATTTCCTAGTGCCGGTTTTAAAGAGATAAATGCTATTTATTATTTCATTTATTTGGTTTCTATCATGGTTTTTTTTTTAAAAAAATATTTTTATTAATATATAAACATTAAAAAAGACAAACATACATTGAAGACAACACCATATGTACTTACATGTACATATATACAAAGTTTTACAGTAAACGTCTTGGCCATAGGTTTTAGTAGATTAATACATATATAATTATATTTATATTACTTATATTTATCTATTGTTCTATCAGTTAATAAATTCTTAATTGAGGCTTATCTATCTATCTAAATATTTCTATATTTCTTTTGTTCCATTTCTTTTTTCTAGCCAGTTATAGAAGAGATTCCAAGTTTCAAAGTATTCTGAGTTTTCCTTCTGTTTCAATTCTAGTGTTAATCTGTCCGATTCTGCACATTCTAAGATTTTCCTTATTGTTATGTTTTCTGTTGGTACGTCACCGTTTCCAATGCTGCGCTAATACTATTCTTGCTGCCGTTAGTATGTGTGTTATGATATACCAGTTCTTTTTTTCTATTTCTTGATCTAACATCCCTAGCAAGAAGGTTTCTGGTGTAAAATTTATTTTTAATTTAGTTATTTCTTGAATCCAGTTGTGTATAGTTTGCCAGAAATTTCTAGTTTTGGGACACGTCCACCACATGTGATAATAGGTTCCATTTTTGTGGGGGCATTTCCAACATTTTGGGTTCATATTTGGGTACATTCGGGCCAATCTCGCTGGTGGAAGATGCCATCTGTAGTACATTTTGTATATATTTTCCTTGTATGCTGCTGATTTAGTTATTTTCAAATTTTTAATCCATGTTTCTTCCCACTGTTCCTGGTTTATTTCATATCCAAAATTTTTGATCCAACTCGCCATATTTCCCTTAACTCTTTCTTTTTTCATTTTATAGTTTATTAAAAATTTATAAATTTTTGTTATCATCTTTTTTTCCGGTCCCAATAAGATTTTATCTAATTCTGATTTCTTTTTTGCTACTCCAAATTTTTTCATGTCCTCCTGTAGTCTGGTTTTAATTTGGTAGTATGGCCACCAATCTATCCCGATTCCTTGATCTCTTAGGGTTTGGATCTCTTTTAGGTTCCCTTGTTCATCTAGTATTTGTTCGTATTTAACCATTTTGTATATGTCCGTTGTGGTGGGGTATGTAATCGCCTCCATAGTCGAAAACCATGTTGGGATTTCTGTGTAATGTTGATGTTTTATTTTGCTCCAAGTGTTATATAATGAGTCTCTGATTTTATGTTTTTGGAAGTAGGAATGTGTTTTGTGTTTTCCGTCCCATATGAAACTATGCCATCCTACCTGTAGATCATGTCCCTCCAGCGTTAATATTCTTTTATTATTGATTTTAATCCAATCCGTTATCCACTGTAGAGATGCTGCTTGATAATAGGTTTCCCATTCTGGAAGTCCAAAGCCCCCTTGCTCTTTATTCTGCTGTAAATATTTTAATTTAATTCTTGCCTTTTTTCCTGACCAAATGAATTTAGATATCATTTTATTTAAATTGTCAAAATATTTTCTATCTAATTTAATTGGTATCGTTTGGAACAAATATAATATTTTTGGTAGCACTGACATTTTAATCGTGGATATTCTCCCTGTTAATGAAATAGGTAGTTTTGTCCATTTTTCTAAATCTTTTTCTATTTGTTTATTCAGCTCTATATAATTATCATTTTTAATTGTTATGCATTTGGCCGTTAGTATTATTCCTAAGTATTTAATTTTTTTAACCGTTTGAATACCCAATTTCTCTTCCAGTTCCTGAATTTGTTTATTTGGTAAATTCTTCGTTATTATTTTGGTTTTATTTTTATTGATTTTTAGGCCTGCTACTTTCCCAAATTTATTGATTTCCTCTATTAATTTTGGTCCTACCTCAATCGGGTTTTCCATATTAAAGACCATATCATCTGCAAAAGCTTGCAGTTTGTATTCTTGCCCTCTAATTTTAAGTCCTTCAATATTTGAATTTTGCCTAATTCGTTGTAGCAGCGTTTCTAAAGTGAATATAAATAGCAAGGGAGACAGTGGACATCCCTGTCGTACTCCTTTTTGAATGTCAAATTTGTCTGTTGTATCTTGATTTATAATTATTTTTGCTGTCTGTTTTGAGTATATGGCTCTAATCATCCTGATATATTTGGGGCCGAAATTTGTAATCTCTAACTTTTTAATAAGAAAATCCCAATTTAAATTATCAAATGCTTTTTGAGCATCGAGGAACATGAGAGCTACAGGTTTTCCTGGATTTGCCTCATAGTATTCTAGTATATTCATAATTGTTCTTGTGTTGTTTCTAATATTTCTATGTGGGAGGAAACCATTTTGATCCGGATTTATGTTTTTGTTAATTACATTTTTTAGTCTTTCTGCCATTATGGTCATGAATATCTTATAGTCCACATTTAACAGCGAGATTGGCCTGAAGTTTTGTATCTTCTGTTTTTCTATTTTCTCTTTTGGGATTAGTGATATTATTGATTCTGCCCATGTTTTAGGAATTTCCCCTTTATTTAGTACTTCATTGTATGTTACTAGCAATAATTGTTTAATAGGGTTCTGCAATTCTTTGTAGTATTCCGCAGGTATACCATCTGGTCCAGGCGTTTTGTTGTTCTTTTGTTTTTTTATAGCTTTTTCTAATTCTAGAGGTGTTATTTCTTCATCTAACATGTTTTTGTCTAATTCTATTATTGGTGAGTCTTTTGCCTGTTGCAGGTAGGTTTGTATATCCTCTTCCCTTATTTCCTCTTTTTTATATAGTTCTTTAAAATATTTAAGTATTATATCTTTTTTGTCCTCTAATGTTGTTTTTACTTCACCCTTCTCATCTTCTAATTGTTGTATATGTCTTTCCTCCCTTTCCTTTCGTAATTTATAGGCTAGCCACCTGCCTGGCTTGTTAGCATTTTCAAAGTAATTTTGTTTTGCCATTTTAATTTTCTGTGCCACCTCCTCTTGTGTCAGTAAGTTAATTCTATGTTTAATTAGGGCCTTTTCTTCTTTAATTTTTTCATTTAATTGTTCCGTTTGTTGTCTATATTCTAATTCTCCCAATTTTTTTTGCAGTTCATTAATTTGTTTATTTCTGTTTTTATTTTTTTAATGGTATATGTTGTAGTTAATCCTCTTATGTATGCTTTTGCGGTATCCCATAGGTTCTGAATTGTAGTATCGTTATTCCAATTTTCCTTCATAAAGAAGGCTAATTCTTTTTCCATATAATCAATATAGCTCCTTTCTTTTAGTATTGCCCTATTCATAAACCATCTCTTGTTTGTCTTTCTCCTCTCTTTTATTGTAAAAGCTATAGGATTATGATCCGCCCATATATTTGGTTTTATTTCAATTTCTTGGATTTTATTCAATATTTCTGTGTTGGCCCAAACCATTCTATCATGGTTTTTTACCCCCCTACCAAGAGGCTACTCAAAGTAAATAATGGAAAAGGAATAGAATAGCTATCGAAACTAAATGCTGGTTACTGCATTGTTGCCAGCTGTTTTCGTTATGCTTTGGTTATAGACTTCTCAAACTGACCAGTCCCTGTTACAAATGGGTCATTGTTCGGAGTTCTGTTTACTGAAGCAGAGTTTCTGAATAGTTACCGTATTTTTCGGAGTATAAGACGCACCCTTTTACCCCCCCAAAAGGTGAAAACTTGGGTGCGTCTTATACACCGAATGTAGCCCCACCCACCCACCCACCCCCACCCTTTGGCCTCTGTCTTCCAGCAATTTACCTGTTTGCAGCAAAGAGGGAAGAGCCTGTAAAGCCAAGCAAGTCACTAGCAGCTTCCCGACCTACAGCTGATTTGCCACGTGTTAAAATGAAACTGAAACTGAAACTGCAAAGAGGCAAACAGCTGGGAGAGACACGCAGATTTTTATTTTCTGCTGAACTGGATGGAAGGGGGTAAGTGAATAACTATAAATGTCTGTAGAATGTTCAAATTATTACTTATTTTTTAAAGACTGCTTTATTATTGTTCTAGAGCCAGGGGTCTCCAACCTTGGCAATTTTAAGACTTGTGGACTTCAACTCCCAGAATTCCACAGCCAGCTTTGTTAGCTTTGCTGGCTGTGGAATTCTGGGAGTTGAAGTCCACAAGTCTTAAAGTTGCCAAGGTTGGAGACCCCTGTAAATCTAGACAACTTAACAAAATAAAGAAGCTTTTAAAAATAAATGCTTGCTCTGAAGAGGCCCAGTGCTATTGTATCTTCTTTTAAATAATAGAGAATAATGTATACTTCCAGAAATTTTAATTAATTTTAACAGCTCTGTACAAGTATACTATGAAATGTAACAGTGTCCTGTTTAGTATTAGAGTTTAGTTACCTTGGAGTAGATCTATTTAAATAATTGGGAGGAGTTAGTGTGACTACATTTAAGAAAACTTTCTGGCATAATGTACATTTCTCCAATCCTTTGCTATTTCTATGGGTCAGGCACACATGCACAGAAATACACAGCAAACAGTGTATATCATCTGTGCTGTTTGCTGTTTGGCAAATTGCTTGGAGGCAGAGGCCTTTTTTCTTTGTTTTCCTCCCCCAAAACTAAGGTGCGTCTTATACTCCGAAAAATGCGGTATGTAAGAAGATGAAAGCAAAGACTGGCGGGAAAGGATGGATGTGGAAGAAATATAAAATAAATGTAACTTATAATAAAGTCACAATTCCAAGCATAACTTAGCTGGGAAGAAAACTCATTGAATCCTCGAATGCTTTATATGGAAAGTGATAGGCATTTTCAGAAACACGACAGAACAAAATATTACTGAAAACAAAAATAGCTACAGTACACTCTTTTAGCCACGTTTGACTATTCTTTGCAGGACTCCGCAGATGTTATTAAAGGAGATGAAAACTCCAAGCAGAACTGGGGGTGGGGAGAGAGAGAAACACACATCGAAGGTTTACAACCCAAATTAATTTTTCCCACCCTTTCAATAGCTGAAAAGAGTTTTTATGAATTGCAATCTGCATTTTCACAACATCTCCTGAACTTCTTCCAGGGTAAAAAATTTCCAGCAGAGAGCCTGGCACCGCAAAGCTATGTGCCCGTGAAGCTCAAATTACTCTGGTTGGCAAGACGTCAAAAATTATTTTCATATTTCTACAACTGAAACTTATCCTTACTTCAGCTGCGGCTAGTGATGTCACCTCCATTAGATTCCCCGCTCGGAAAGCAAACACAGCAGCTGCCAGGACTGGGAAAGAAAAAAAGAAAGAAAAGAATGCGCAGCATTTAGACTGGCGGCCATACTAATTAGTTGTTAACGATACATTTGGTCTAGTTATTCTTGAGCTCCGTTCAATATTCTTCTGGCTTGGTAAGGGATTGCCGATTTGTGAGAGCTGAACAAAAGCAATGGGAAGGTATTGAATGAGAGCTTCAACATCCACGTGGTACGTATAACCTGAGTTTTCTCTAAAGCAGTGGTTCTCAACCTTCCTAATACCGCGACCAATGTTCCCTCTGACATTAGAAAACGCCGTGCGGCAGTTGGAAACTGCTGCGCGGCTTTTTCTTATCATGTGCGCGGCCGCGCTTCAATGTTCCCTCTGACATTAGAAAATGCCGTGCAGCAGTTGGAAACTGCTGCGCAGCTTTTTCTTATCATGTGCGCGGCCGCGCTTCAATGTTCCCTCTTACATTAGAAAACGCTGCACGGCAGTTGGAAACTGCTGCGCGGCTTTTTCTTATCATGTGCGCGGCCGCGCTTCAATGTTCCCTCTGACATTAGAAAACGCCGTGCGGCAGTTGGAAACTGCTGTGCGGCGTTTTCTTATCACGTGCGCGGCCGCGCTTCAATGTTCCCTCTGACATTAGAAAATGCTGTGCGGCAGTTGGAAACTGCTGTGCGGCGTTTTCTTATCACGTGCGCGGCCGCGCTTCAATGTTCCCTCCGACATTAGAAAACGCTGTGCGGCAGTTGGAAACTGCTGCGCGGCATTTTCTTATCACATGCGCGGCCGCGCAGCTGCGCATCTTAGAGGGAACATTAGCCGCGACCCTTTAATACAGTTCCTCATGTTGTGGTGACCCCCAACCATAAAATAATAAAATTATTAGGAAACTCAGGGGTGGGTTCCAACTTACCTCGCTGCCGGTTCGCTTCCTCCTGCGCTGGGTGGCCGCGCCTCGTGGGCGTGTGTGCGCAGTGTTTAATTTTTAAAAAAAAAAATGCCAAAAAAGCCAAAAACAAGATGGCGACGCATGCGCAGTGCTGGAAATTTGGCTTCTGCGCATGCTCAGAAGTTCCCATGTGATGGGGCTGGCGCGATGATGTCATCACGCCGGGTACTCGTATGTGGGCGTATCTGCATGTGGGTGGACCCGCCTGGAGACGGATAGAGGAGCAGTGTCTCGGTTCCTAAGACCATCGGAAATATGTGTTTTCCAATGGTCTTAGGCGACCCCTGTGAAAGGGTCGTTCGACCCCCAAAGGGGTCGCGACCCACAGGTTGAGAACCGCTGCTCTAAAGCATATTACAGCATTTGGCTTACAAGTTGTACCCACGCATTTGCCTACTCGTTTAATTTGCCTTGATGCCCGTTATCCTACTGCCCCTATTTTGAGGCAAAAAGAGAACGGGTGGGGTGAGGGGGGTAGATAGCAGCTGCAGTCCCATTCTTCAATATAAAAAAGAACTTGCAGTGGAAGGATTGATGGGCTCACAATTAATGTTAGGTATGATTTACCCGAAGTATCATTCACAGGGCTGAGAAACGAGTGCTTAGTCGAATGAAAAATAAATATGAATAAATTCCCGAATGGATTGTGTCCTACCCGGTATCGCTCTCTCTAAACTAATAGTAAAACAAATAAAATGGCAAAAGCAATAACACTCATCTCAATTGCTTATGCAGAATATTTATCTATCTGTTTATCTATCTATACACACACATACACACATACAGCAAATTAACAAAAATGAACCACTGACTGTGGGGAGGGAGGGAGGAAGGAAGGGAGAGGAAGGAAGGGAAAAGGGGGAGGGAGAGGGAGTGTCACGTAGTGAATATTGTCAGTTGTATGTCTATGCAGGGTGATGCACCCCTATCCTAATATTATGGTACATTCCATGACAAGCAGGACACGTGATGTGATCTTATGCGCATGTGTGCATTCCTGATTCTCCATTATTTTTTTCTTGTGGTTTGGCTCTGACCGGGAGCGGTCGCATTTAATTAGCAAGAATGTAATTATTCAGAATTTATTGTTTTTGTACCGAAATAAATATTTTATTAGACCTTTTAAGTTCGGTTTCATTTCTAAATGTCTGAGCTCCGAGAGAAAGATCAAACATCGCCTCTATGTGAGATTTATTCTCACTCTAACGGGGAGGGAGGGAGGGGGAGGGAGGGAGGGAAGGAAGGAAGGAAAAAGGGGGAAGGAATGGAGGCAGTGAGGGAAGGAGGAAGGAAGGGAGAGGGAGGGAGGGAGGGAGCAAGGAAGGAAGGAAGGAAAAAGGGGGAGGGAGGGAGGGAGGGAGGAAGGAAAGAAGGAAGGAAAAAGGAGGAGGGTGGGATGGATGGAGGGAAGGAATGAAAGGAGGAAGGGTGTGAGAGAGGGAGGAAGGAAAGAAGGAAAAAGAGGGAGGGAGGGGAAGGGAAGGAAGGAAAGAAAAAGGAGGGGAGGGGGAGGAAGGAAGGATGAAAAGAAGGAAAAAGGGGAGGGAGGGTGGAGGGAGGGAGGGAGGGAGGGAGGGAAGGAAGGAAGGAAGGAAGGAAGGAAGGAAGGAAGGAAGGAAGGAAGGAAGGAAGGAAGGAAGGAAGGAAGGAAGGAAGGACAAATCAGTAGTTCATTAATGCTAATTTGGTATGAAGCTGTGCAATAATTTTATCTTTTGGCAAAAGCAGCTGAGATAGTAGAAGTACCTTAATCAACAAACGGCTCATTTTGACTCTGCTAAAATTACAGAGTTCCTGCAAAGCAAGCCATTGTGGTTTTAATTGCAGAAAGTCTGCTTAATCACAATGATAGACTCCCGGATTCAACAAAGCAGCAATTTCCAGATTTCTGCAGGGGCTAAAGAAAATCCCGCCCACTCAATAAAGCAATTTTTCACATGAGCAGACTCTTTTTGTCTTTTTTTTTTCTGACGGAAATGGCAGGGCGAAACGTATCAAAAGGTTCTTTTTCTTTCCATTTGATTCCACTTTGCCCCCCCCCAAACCCCCCCCCCCAGAGTTTTGCCACTGCCTACCAAGGGGACCAATACGGATTTTTCTTTCTTTCAGGCAAGCACCCTTTTTATTCATTCTCTACCCAACGCAAGCCTCGACAAGCTTCGTTTTTGTTTTGTTTACAAAAATTTTGGAATTTCCTTCTACGGACAGCAAGAACTCCCGTCCCCTAAACATTACCAGCCAGAATTTCCAGTGTGTTGTATCCCAAAATTCTGTCCCACAAAAACAGCAGCTGATCGGTAGCCAAGTATCCAGAGAACGCCCGGACCATCCATTTAAATGATATTCTTAGCCTGCAAAAAAACAGTGGAAAACACATTGGCTTTTTTGGTGTTTTTTTAACTCTTCTTAGACCCACTGCTTCTGTAGCTTTACTCTTCAGCTTGCATACTTTTGTATAGATTTCTCCACCCTACACTGAAACTTTTAATTCTCTCCTAATTCTCTCCCAATTGTTACAAAAAGCTGTTTCTTCGACTGTTAGAGTTAACTTGATGTATTTGAGTTCCAGCTGGCTTATTCAAGATGTACTTCCTCCCAGCTTCTTAAAACTGACTGGATTATCTCATGCCAAACTAAAGAATTCTAAACAAAAAAACCCCCGCATCCTCAGTTCTAAAGGTAGAACATGCGCTAGAAATAAGAGTAAAACGTATATGTGGATATTTGGAACATCACAGAATAAAGAACCATAGGATTGGAAGGGACCTTGGAGAAAGAAGGACTAGGGGTGACATGATAGCAGTGTTCCAATATCTCAGGGGCTGCCACAAAGAAGAGGGAGTCAAACTATTCTCCAAAGCCGCTGGGGGTAGAACAAGAAGCAATGGGTGGAAACTAAACAAGGAGAGAAGCAACCTAGAACTAAGGAGAAATTTCCTGACAGTTAGAAAAATTAATCAGTGGAACAGCTTGACTCCAGAAGTTGTGAATGCTCCAACACTGGAAGTTTTTAAGAAGATGTTGGATAACCATTTGTCTGAAGTGATGTAGGGTTTCCTGCCTAAGCAGGGGGTTGGACTAGAAGACCTCCAAGGTCGCTCCCAACTCTGTTGTTGTTGTTGTTGTTGTTGTTGTTGTTGTTGTTGTTGTTGTTGTTGTTGTTGTTGTTGTTGTTGTTATTATTATTATTATTATTATTATTATTATTATTATTATTATTATCTAGTCCAACCCCCTGCTTAGGCAGGAAACCCTATACCAGTGATGGTTAACCTTTTTGGCATCAAGTGCCGAAACTGGAGCGTACGAACGCACTTGTGTGCATGTGCGCACGCCGGAACCCTTGAAGAGAGCACCTGTCCGGTGCACATGCGCGTGACGGAACCCGGAAGAGCAGCTGGCGACAGCGCGCATGCCCACAGAGAGGGCTTCATCATGGCCCTATACCATGTCAGACAAATGGCTGTCCGATCTCTTCTTAAAAACCTACCTCCAGTTTTGGAGCACCCACAACTTCTGGAGGCAAGTCGTTCCACTGATTAATTGTTCTCACTGTCAAGAAATTTCTCCTTTGTTCTAGGTTTTATTTATTTTATTTATTTATTTGGTTTTCTTATATGCCGCCCAACTCCCGTGGGACTCAGGGCGGCGTACAGCAGAGAAAAAATACAAGAACAACCAATAAACATTGAATTAAAATCAAATATAAAAATTAAAAATTACAATATTAAAAACCATCCAACAACCAGACATACCCGGGGGAGAGCTCAGATGGATTAGGCTCTACCCCCTGCCTGCAGGAAAAGCCATGTCTTAACGGCTTTTCGGAAGGCCAGCAGGATGGGGATGGTTCGGGTCTCTGGGGGAAGTTGGTTCCAGAGCGCGGGGCCAGCCACAGAGAAGGCTCTCCCCCTAGGGCCCACCAGCCGGCATTGCTTGGCTGACGGGAGCTGGAGGAGGCCAACTCTGTGGGCCCTAACCGGTCGGCGGGAAGTATTAGGCAGAATGCGGTCCCGGAGATAACCTGGTCCTAAGCCATGAAGGGCTTTAAAGATGGTGATCAACACCTTGAATTGGACCCGGAGACCGATGGGCAACCAGTGCAGCTGGCGGAGTATAGGTGTCACGTGGGTGTACCTTGGCACACCCACCACAGCACGCGCAGCCGCATTTTGCACCAACTGAAGTCTCCGGATACTCTTCAAGGGTAGCCCCATGTAGAGCGCGTTGCAGTAGTCCAAACGGGAGGTGACAAGGGCATGAGTGACCGTGAGTAGAGCCTCCTTCTCCAAGTATGGCCGCAACTGGTGCACCAGGCGAACCTGTGCAAAGGCCCCCCTAGCCACAGCAGTAAGATGATGGTCCAATTTTAGCTGTGGATCTAGGAGGACCCCCAAGTTGCGGACCTGATCCGAGGGAGTCAGTTTCGCTCCCTCGAGGACCAAGGAGGGACAGTTGTCATAGTCCTTAGGAGACAATATCCACAGCCACTCAGTCTTGTCGGGGTTGAGTCTGAGTCTGTTCCTCCCCATCCAGATCCTAACGTCGTCCAGACACCGGCACATTACATCAACTGCCACAATGAAATCAGATGGGGTGGTGATGTACAGCTGGGTGTCATCAGCGTACTGGTGAAAACGCACCCCATGTCTGCGGATGATCTCCCCCAGCGGTTTCATGTAAATGTTGAACAGGATGGGCGAGAGAACCGACCCCTGAGGCACCCCGCATAACAGGGGCCTAGGGGACGATCTCTGCCCTCCTGTTAACACCGACTGCATCCTATCGGCGAGATAAGAGGAGAACCACCGCAAAATGGTGCCTCCCACTCCCAACTCGCCGAGGTTGGATCCTTCTTTAATGATCTTCCATCCATTGCTTCTTGTATTTAGATAAGCTTTATTTTATACCTTTGGACAGATGCCTTAAAGCAGAAATCTTCAGCTTTTTCAGAAATAAATCATACCTGGCATTCAAAGATGCATTTTAAGGCCCCCTTTTTAGCAATATATCCCATATAATACTTTTTTCTTGCAACCTATCCTTAGACAGGGGTATAGCAATAGCAATAGCACTTAGACTTATATACCGCTTCATAGTGCTTTTACAGCCCTCTCTAAGTGGTTTACAGAGTTCAGCATATTGCCCCCAACAATCTGGGTCCTCATTTTACCGACCTCAGAAGGATGGAAGGCTGAGTCAATCTTGAGCCTGGTGAGATTTGAACAGCTGAACTGCTGAACTGGCAGTCAGCTGGAGTAGCCTGCAGTAGCTGCATTTAACCACTGCGCCACCTTGGCTCCTTTCAGTATCAGCTGAAAGACGTGAAAGACACAAAAACTCTATTGCTTTTGAACAGGATGATTGTGCCAACACATCACCTTTGGAAGCTTAAACATTCTGTATTGAATAATCCAGTATTGGGGCCAGTAAAATCTTCACTTGGAGAAATGCTTGACAGAGACTACAATTAAAAAAATCTTAAAGGTTATGATTTTCATGCTCTGGAAAGGTGCTCCTACGGGGCAAAATGTAAACTTTGGGGTGTTCAGCTAAATTTTTTTAAAAAGGAAATGATATCATTGCGTGGCATGGCGTGGAGAAAGTTGGCCAACGTGTCTTACAAAACCAGAATTCAGGTCGTCTCCTGCGCTGGTGTAAACAAACGCAGGATCTTTTTAACGCTTAAAAGAAGGCAAAGAAGTCAAGCCAAGTCTATGTACCTCAAATTAATATATTTACCGTATTTTTCTGAGTATAAGACGCACCTTTTTCCTCCCTAAAAGTGGCTGAAAATTTGGGTGCGTCTTATACTTCGAATGTAGCTTTTTTTTTCCAGCCCTAACTAGGTGCTAACAGATCTTCCCAGCTCTTACCTTGCAGGCTTTTTCATTGTTACTCTCTCCAAAGAATGTTTTTCCAGCCCTAAGTCTTTGCAGAATTTTTTTTCATTGCTCTACTTGCTCCGAGTAAGATTTTTTCTAGCCCTAACCAGGTACTAACTATCTTCCCAGCTCTTACCGGCTTGCATGCTCTTTCATTTTTACTCTCTCAGAAGAAGGTTTTTTTAAGTCCTAACCAGGAGATAAAATAATGTGCTGAAGCTGACCAGACTAAGGATGCTAGCCAGATGAATACCTGGTAGGCAGATTGTTTTCCCCCATTTTCCTCCCCAAAAACTAAGGTGCGTCTTATACTCCGAAAAATACGGTATGTTTCACTTTAAAGGACAATACTTACGGCTGTGCTCCAATTTCTCGAAGATGATAGAACAGCTGTGGGAGATGGCTTTGAAGGAGGTTCTCAAACAGCAGACATAGTGATACAATCCCCTTTAAAATAAGGAAGGATTAAAAAAAAAACCACACCAGATATCCCCATAGTACATCTCTTACACTGGTTTTAAAACACTAGAAATATTCAATATAGGTCGTTACAGTTTTAAAGCAGCGATAAGCAAAGTCTGCATTCGCATGTTGCAAGAAATCAGTCGCAAGCCTGTGACAAGAGCAGTTTTCGCTGGAATGCTCAAAACTGGTTCTGGCAGGGCTTGCTTTAAGTCAGTGCTTCTCAATTATTTTCTGTTACGCCTCCCCCTAGGAAGAAGTAAACATTTCGCGCGCCCGCAACTCTCCACCAGGACAATTGTTTGCAATATTCGGCACGTGTCCGCTGCCAACATTTTTAGACACAGTAAACATACCGGTCTTTCCTCGTCTCCCACCATAGTCACAGTGAAGCCAAGCACTACATACACTTCATCGTATTTCCTCGTCTTAGCTTTAATGAGAGACTTACGTTTGTCTCATTATCTCCGTCTCTCTCCTCCTTTCTTTTCATCCCTGTTAAATATTTTTCCAAGGTGTCTCTTAAGGGTTTGTTATCTGCACTTCATATTTCCTGCTCTGTGCTGTGTGCTATTGTTCGGTGCAAAAAACCCCTACTCCCTGCGGCAAAAAAAAGCACGTTCCCCAGGGTCATGTGCCCCCCATGGCATCGGTCCGCGCCCCCCCAAGGGGGCCCACCCCACTATTTGAGAAGCACTGCTTTAAGTACAGGTACAGTAGTCCTCAACAACATTCGTTCAGCGACCGTCTGAAGCTACCACAGCACTGAAAAAGGTGGCTTCTGTACCAGTTTTCACACTTAACAACCAACGCAGCATCCCAAAATTCGGGAGAATTTGGGAAGAGCTGGACTTTTCTTAACAGCCAGAGGATTCATTTAACGACAGCCATGATCCAGCTTAACAGTGGTGGCAATAAAAGGGTTGTAAAATAGGGGGAGGGAAACTCACTTAACAACCATCTCACTTAATGGAAATTTAAATTTCGGGCTTAACTGTAGTTGTGAAGTCGAGGATTACCCATACTGCTTTATGTTTAGACGCCAAAATTAAAACTCCAAGCTACCCTTGGTCGTTTTTTTCCTCCCCTGCATTCCTTCCCAAGCCATTTGGTTGGCAAGAGGCAAGGGCAGCTAAAGAAGAAGGCACTCCAAGGGAGAATTAAATGAAGATTCTCCATGAGGGAACTTTGGGTGGGTTTAGCAGCTTCAGTTGGCCTGGACGCATCACAAGGACGGCCAAGACATTTCCATCAAGCAAGTTCTATTTTTTTTAAAAAAAAATTATGGGCATTGCAGTTACGCATTACAAGAAGATTACTTACAGAAGAGTGAGAAGAAATGGAGTGGAGTCTGAAGAAGTAACGCACATATATTTCACGAAATATCTGATACAGCTTGGAGGGCTCATTGTACAGAAAACAAAGAGGAGCAACTGAAGATGTAAAAAAACAAAAACAAAAAAAACCACCACTAGTTAGGCGAAGGAAAAATAGTAACCTGTACTGTATAATAATTTTAAAAATCCAGGAAGATGAATTTCAATCGCAATAGCACTTAGACTTATATACCGCTTCATAGTGCTTTACAGCCCTCTCTAAGCGGTTTACAGAGTTTAGCATATTGCCCCCAACAATCTGGGTCCTCATTTTACCGACCTTAGAAGGATGGAAGGCTGAGTCAACCTTGAGCCAGTGAGATTCGTAAAAGAGAATATGTTTCTTTCTTCAACCAAGGTTTGTACTTGGCACTCACATAGAGCAATTGGTGCCTTATCCATCTGTTTTAAAAGCTCATATATTCACTGTTTCTGCCTTTAAAAGATGCAATTGCTGCAAACAGAAAAGCACTCTTTTATTTATTTTATTGAAAGAAATACCTATTATATTTATTTTTCCTGCAAATGGCAAAGCACAACATTTAAAAGATTGACTGTGGTCTATAGAACCCACCTGAGAATTGAATGCAATTCTCACTTTGCTAATGTATCAGAAAGGGGAATGATTTAGTACATAGCAATAGCAATAGCACTTAGACTTACATACCACTTCATACTGCTTTACAGCCTCTCTAAACAGTTTACAGAGTCAGCATATTGCCCCCAACAATCTGGGTCCTCATTTTGCCCACCTCGGAAGGATGGAAGGCTGAGTCAACCTTGAGCCCGGTGAGATTCGAACTGCCAAACTGCTGGCAGCCAGCAGTCAGCAGAAGTAGCCTGCAGTGCTGCACTCTAACCACTGCGGCTCAGAGATGCTGAAATAAACTATAGTTGTGGAATAATAATGTCTCTTTTCCCTTAATATTCATTCAGATACTGGTTACCGACACTTGGAAGAATTAAGCAGCACCACATACTGCCGTGGTGGCGAACCTATGGCACGCGTGCCACAGGTGGCACGCGGAGCCATTTCGGCTGGCACGCCACGGGTCCGGCACATTCTACTTCCGGGTTTCTGGCGCGCATGCGCAGAGCTGCTAGAGCTACCCGAAGCAGAAGGAGGAGGGGCAGTTGCGCAGGCTGGGCGGCTCGCGTAACCGCTCCCTCCTCCTTCTGCTGCCAGCCTCATGTTCCTGCTTCTGCCCGGAGTGCGAGGCTTGGAGCAGGAGAAGGGGGCGGTTGCGCAGGCTGGGCGGCTCACGTAACCGCTCCCTCCTCCTTCTGCTGTCAGCCTCACGTTCCGGCTTGTGCCCGGAGTGCGAGGCTTGGAGCAGGAGGAGGAGGGGGCGGTTACACGTGCGCAGTAGATGTGCGCATGCGCGGTGCGGGCGCGTGCGTGGTGCAGGCGCGTGCATGTAGGTGTGGGTGCGCATGCGCAGGGGGGGTGCGCATTGCATTTTGGGTAGTGGCACGCGGGAGCGCTGGTGGGTGTGCGCGCGCCTATTTTTGGCACGCCGAGAGAAAAAGGTTCGCCACCGCTGACATACTGTATAAGCCACTGTGTATTACCCGTTACCAATGTCAAAAGAATTGCTGGAAAGCCATAATTTAGGTGAATAGAGATCACCACATCGGTTGTGTAGATCATACTACTTTCAGAAACAGCTGTGTTGTTTTTGTGTGCTGGCAACTAATAAAAAAATTGGCAGGTGCATAAACGCTGCTAAGAATAGCACCTCCATGCAAATTCGGTCTTTTTCTTTTTTCTTTTTCCACGCTCAGAAAAAGTCCATCTGAGTATATCTGTTTAGAATCCAATGATTCTATCATATATAAGGCTACTCCTCTTTCTTTCTTTTTTTCTTTCTTTTTTCTTTTTGCTGTGATGACGTAAAATATAGTTTCCCAATTTTGGGGCATTCTAAAAGTTTATAGCGTTGTTTCTTTATGTGTGTTTCTTGCAGACAAATTATTTCTGTGTCCAATTTTCACAACTGTGTAAAATAATGTCTTCGTTTAGAAGGGGAATTTAATCCATTTACCGTATTTTTCGGAGTATAAGATGCACCTTTTAACCCCCCAAAAGAGGGTGAAAACTTGGGTGGGTCTTATACGCCGAATGTAGCCCCACCCACCCAGCCACCCCCACCCTTTGGCCTCTGTCTTCCAGCAATTTACCTGCTTGCAGCAAACAGGAAAGAGCTTGTTAAGACAAGCAAGTCCTTAGCAGCTTCCCAACCCACAGCTGATTTGCCACGTGCTAAAATGAAACTGAAACTAGCTGCAAAGAGGCAAATAGCTGGGAGAGACACGCAGATTTTTATTTTCTGCTGAACTGGATGCAAGGGGGTAAGTGAATAACTATAAATGTCTGTAGAATGTTCAAATTATTAGACTTATTTTTTAAAGACTGCTTTATTATTTGCTTTGCTGGCTGTGGAATTCTTGGAGTTGAAGTCCACAAGTCTTAAAGTTGCCAAGGTTGGAGACCTCTGTTCTAGACAACTTAACAAAATAAAGCTTTTTAAAATAAATGCTTGCTCTGAAGAGGCCCAGTGCTATTGTATCTTCTTTTAAATAATAGAGAATAATGTATACTTCCAGAAATTTTAATTAATTTTAACAGCTCTGTACAAGTATAGTCTGAAATGTAACAGTGTCCTGTTTAGTATTAGAGTTAAATCCTGACTTACCTTGGAGTAGATCTATTTAAATAATTGGGAGGTGTTAGTGTGACTACATTTAAGAAAACTTTCTGGCATAAAAGTACATTTCTCCAATTCTTTGCTATTTCTATGGGTCAGGCACACATGCACAGAAATACACAGCAAACAGTGTATATCATCTGTGCTGTTTGCTGTTTGGCAAATTGCTTGGCGGCAGAGGCCTTTTTTCCTTGTTTTCCTCCCCCAAAACTAAGGTGCGTCTTATACTCCGGTGCGTCTTATACTCTGAAAAATACGGTATATTCATTGAAAGGATCCTATTTCTTTTCTCCATCTTGCTTATTTATATTTGGGGTTTGGTTTCCTAGTGATTCTTCTCTGTCTTTGTTCTCTTATTAGTCCCTCTTCTTCTTGGTCAGTGTTTCCTTTCCCTTTGTCTTCCTCTTCATTTTGTATCACTGTATCTTCTGTTGTTTTTTTCTCCCTGTTTTCTTCTGGGTTTCTTATCTTCTTGTGCACCTTGTTTTCTCCCTTCAAAAATGGCTTGCATATCTCTCATAGAAATCTGCTGCCTTAAAGGTAGAATCCAGTCTATATCTTCTAGAGTTCCAGTTAATTCGGATCCCCTCCGGAACCAGCCATCTAAAATTTATTCCTTTTTCATTCCGCTGTGTTGTCAAAAATTGATATTGTCTTCTTAGATCTCTCATCTTCCAGGGGATCTGTTTCAACACCATGGTTTCCTTTTTTTCTGTATTGAAGTGGTTCTTCCCTCACTCTCTTCAATGTTTCATCCCTTATTGTTCTCCTGACAAATCCAAGGTTTGTCCATGGTCTCCAGGTTATTAAACCGTGAGAGATAATATAGACGGGAGTCTGTTTTAACAACCGTGACAAACCACAGCCTCTACACAACCATCAACTGGACAGTTTTAACACCAGGGTGTTGTGGCCCGCCAGCGGCAAGCGGAGCTGTCGGGAGATTCGGACAGTGAGGAGGTTGGGGAGGAACATGGGCCAGTCCTGGATTCTGGGGAAGGCTCTGACGAGTGCTCTGTGTTGGAGGCAGAGATGGGGCCAGGGCCATCTGGCAGTTATCAGCTGCCTTTGGAGTCAGACGTCAGTGAGGCAGATGAACAGCTGGAGCCTGTTCCCAGTGTGCGCATGCACAGAGTTGCCAGACGAAGGGAACAGCTGAGGAACAAGGGTCGACTTGGGAGTAAGGCCACAGGTGGACGATGAATGGCCCCTCCCATAGGGAATAAAAGAGGAGTGAACGGCGAGGGGAGTTTGCAGGAGACAATTAGTTCGCTTAATTGGTTCGTGACTCTCAGAGACTCCTCGCCAAGTTTTGAAGATATCGGCCTGGCAGCACTCCAAGCCAGATAAGGTCTGTGACTGTAAATGCTCTCTTGAAAAACTTTGTTGGATGTAAAAAAATAAAAAAGGGTTTTTTGTCGGCACAAGGAGTTTGCTTCGTGGTTTGCGAACACCTAGGTCAGAACACAGGGAGCCATCTTTGCCGAACACCGGCTGTTAATTCAATTTTATTAACAGCCAGCACGAGTCCATGAAATAATAAATCAAGTCTGAGCAAACAGTCTTGGAGATATCGGGAAGCTTACAATGGTTGGCAAAATGCCCAGAAGCAATTTGCAGGAAGAATGCCAAGAAAGAGAAGAGCCGAGCAGATGTTTCTAAATTCAAGATACGAAGGCATATGAACGAACGTTGTTTCCTGCAAAGTGCTGCCTGTGTTGTCATCCCTTAAATAGGCTAGGGGAGTGGCCAATTAGCCCCAAGCCTACTCTCGAGGAGATCTCCTCCTGAGGAACCATTCCTGCCTTTTGACAGCTCTGCGTGCCCATGCATTAAGAATAGGCTCCTCCTCTTCTTCCTCATTACTGATGGGAGTTTCTGGGGATTCTGAAGGCCCTGGCTGAATCTCCGCCTCTGGCACCAAATCCTCTCCAGCCTCCTCACTGTCCGACTCGGGTGCCAACTGTACAGGCCGCTTGCGCATCATCACATCAGCCTTTTCTCTGGCAGGATCTGCTACCAGCTGCACGGGCTGCTGGCGGCCCACAACACATCTTACTATCTTCAAAACATCCAGGAACACGAATGTTCCTTGAGAAGAAATGCACGAATCACTAAGAGGAACTCAGACACGTGTTCTGTGCAGCTGAATTCTTCAGTGAACATTATTCTGCCACCGTCTCATTTTGCCCAAAAGTTTGGCCAAGCTTCTGGCTTCAAAACCTGTCAGGAACAACACTCTGGAAGGCTGCAAAGAGATAAAAAGTCTTATTCATGCATCTCTCCCACATGTGTTTGCTCCCAGATGTGTGCCAGCTTAAATGCCAAGTCATCCGCTGACAAAGAAGGGGTGTCACGATGTGAATATTGTCAGTTTGTGCATCTCTATGTTTTTTACTGTTTCTTGTATTTATGGTCAAGCAGACGTATGATATATTCTATTACGCATGCCTGCATTCCTGAAGTCAACTCCTTCCCTTCTCTCCGCCATTTCTGCTGAAGGTAGAAGTGATTTATTCTTTAGCTGATAAAATGTAGCTTAATAAGGATTCTTATTATTATTTTCTACTGAAATAAAATATTTTGTTAATTAGATTTGAATCTCGGTTTTATTTTCTAAGTAAGAAATATGACTTCAAAGGGAAGCAAAGATCCATCGACCTCCGGAGGATTTATTCCTCCTGCTAACATCCTCGACTTACAACAGTTCTTTTAGTGACCGTTGGAAGTTACAACAGCACAGAACAAAGTGACTTGCGACCATTTTGCACACTTATGACCACTGCAGCATCCCCATGGCTGTGTGATTTCAGACTTTCAGATGTTTGACAATTGCTTCGTGTTTATGTCCCGGGGTAACACGACCATCTTTTGCGACCTTCCGACAAGCAAAATCAACGGGATTCACTTAACAACCGTGTTACTAATTTAACAACTGCAGCGATCACTTAACAAATGTGGCAAGGAAAGTCGAACAGTGAGGCGAAACTCACTTAACCAAGTTCTCACTTAGCAACATAAATTCTGGGCTCTGTTGTGGTCTTAAGTCGAGGACTAGCAGAGTAATCATGAATCATGGCTGGAACACCTGCATAATATTGATGGATTCCCACCTGCAATCCACAACATCATCTGAACATGCCTCATTGTGGAAAGAACATGGAATTGTCCATTAAAACTAACATTAATGAGTTAATTAAATAGGTTAAGCATGTCAGTCAAGCCACTGCCGTCTTGCACAGTATGTGACAAACTTTGGCCACGCTTAGAGAAATAAGAGTCATGTGAATGTAAAAATAAGAATTTTAAACAAAAGAATTTTAAATAAAATTGATCGGAATGACCAGATAATGGCCATGGTGGCGCAGTGGTTAGAGTGCAGTATTTCAGGCTACTTCTGCTGACTGCCAGCTGACTGCAGTTCGATTCTCACTGGCTCAAGGTTGACTCAGCCTTCCAACCTTCCAAGGCCGTTAAAATGAGGACATAGATTGTTGGGGTTGAGATGCGGACTCTGTAAACCGCTTAGAGAGGACTGCGAAGCACTGTGAAGCGGTATATACCGTATTTTTTGGAGTATAAGATGCTCCGGAGTATAAGACACAACTTAGTTTTTGGGGAGGGAAATAAGGGGGAAAAAATTCTGCCTCTGCCTACCAGCATCCATCGGTATAAATCTGGCTAGCGTCCTGTCAGTGTGTGAGAGAGTTGGGGGCTGTTTGGAAACTGAAACAGTATTTGCTGTGTGAAAAAGAAGGAAGGAGACAGCAAGAAGCCTGGGCTCTGAGTTTGTGCTGAGCTCTAAACCAGTCTGCTGCTCAAAACTGAAACTCCTCTCCTCTGCTTGTGTTTTGCTTGTATTTACTACCACAACCTGCTTTTGGTATTGTATATTTACTTCATGTGTTATATTATATATAAAGAGAAGTCATTGAATCCTGCTGAATCAGTTACTTGTGTGTGCTTTCTGGATGTGGTTGCTGCTGCAAACTCTGACACGTCCTTGCAGCAAATACCGAACAGCCAGGTCAGCTTCAGCACATTATTGCAGCCTGATTCAGCACGAGCAGCTGATTGGCGGGTGGATCGGCCTCCCGGAATACCCCCAATCAGCTGTTCCAGGCTGCAGGGATTGCCACAGATCATCGCCGGCTCCGTGCCTCACGTAAACACTCTGCTAGCTCCATTCAGTTGCCCAGACTCCACCCCGCAAGGGATTATGGGGTCGTTAGAAGAAGATAATGTTTTTGGAAGAAGATGTATGTTTTAGGATGTTTCTTTTAAATGTATTTTAATTATTATTAAATTATATTGTTTAGCTGTTCTTCAAATGTTGTACTTCAAATGTTGTACGCCGCCCTGAGTCCCCAGAGAGTAGGGCGGCATATAAGAGAACTAACTAACTAACTAACTAACTAACTAACTAACTAACTAACTAACTAACTAACTAACTAACTAACTAACTAACTAACTAACTAACTAACTAACTAACTAACAAACTAACTAAGAGCTGAGATGGTGCAGTGGTTAAATGCAGCACTGCAGGCTACTGCTAGTTCAGCAGTTCAGCAGTTCAAATCTCACCGGCTCAAGGTTGACTCAGCCTTCCATCCTTCTGAGGTCAGTAAAATGGGGACCCAGATTGTTGGGGGCAAGATGCTGCTCTGTAAACCGCTTAGAGAGGGCTGTAAAGCACTATGAAGCGGTATATAAGTCTAAGTGCTAACTAACTAACTAACTAACTAACTGAATGAATGAATGAATGAATGAATGAATGAATGAATGAATGAATGAATGAATGAATGAATAAATAAATAAATAAATAAATAAATAAATATTCTGAAACTATCAAGTTACTAAATAAGCATCAACTTTCTACGGAGTTGACCTACTTTAGTGACTTCCCATGCAACTGTCATGCACAGTTTTTAATTCTAGTGATAGCAATGACAAGCTACTTACCATACATTGAAAAGCCGTGAAAAGGAATGACGCCTAAAGAGGAAGAAAAAAACATATTCCACTTACTGTCCAAAGAAGAGTATGTGTTTTCAGAAATAGGAAACTTAAAAAAAATCTGTGGAGATCATCCAGATCATGGTTGTCCCAAAGATGCTTTTTTTTTTTTCAAGTTTTCAAAAAACTTTCTGGGAGTTTTCGAAGACATTTCGCTTCTCATCCAAGAAGCTTCAGAAGAGCTGAAGAAGCTTCTTGGACGAGAAGCGAAACGTCTTCAAAGAAAAATCAGAAAGTCCAGTTGCCTCTTGAAAAATAAGCACTTTGGGGAAACTTGGAGGGGGAAAATTCCAAATTTTGCGCAAAACACTTCGCCCACAGGATAAAATTCTGCCGCAAGTAAGAGTTAGAATGACAGGCTCAGATGCCATCTGTGGCCCTTTGCAGGGGCGGGTTCCTAATTTTTTTACTACCACTCTGTGGGTGTGGCTTATTTTGTGGGTGTGGCTTGCTAGCCATGTGACTGGGTGGGCGTGGCTTCTCAGACTGCTGAAGGGAGGGGAATGGAGATAGCTCCTGCCGCCCGTTCTTTCAGTGTCTCACGCGCTCCCTCAGCCATCCTCCCCTGCTTGGACTCACTGTGGGGTAGGAAGGCAGCGCATGCGCAGTGCCGGAAGCTTGGCTTCTGGGCATGCGCAGAAGAAAATTTTTTAAAAAAAATTTAAAATATTTTTTCATTTTTTTAAAAAAAATGGCGGCGCCCAGGCACCGGCAACCGATTGCACCAGTACTGTGACATCACCAGCGGGCCACTACCGGTGCTATAGAGTGGACCGCACCGGTAGGAACCCACCACTGGCCTTTTGGCTGCACGTGATGGCGATAACGTTGGGGCATTTATTGTGAATTATGTGGGCAGCAATGTATCACTGGCAACCACTTTCCCTGGATGGATTAGAAGGGGATTCACTGCCCGCAGCCTAAAGAACTGAACACGTTCAGGAACGTGTTGCATTTGATCCTTGTTCTTCCATGGCTAATTAAAGCAGCCACAAACACAAAGTATTTATGACAAAATACTCTGTCAACAGGCTGAACGGAGCATCATGCGCTGCTCTAGAGGAAGGTCTATTTCTAGTCAACCTTGAGGAGGCCGTTGTGTAGCGAGATCTTTCTTTCTTGAGACACCCCACACACGCCCCCCCCACCATAACCAGTGTCAAGTTTGCTATTTCTCAGCAAATTACTTCAACGTGCAGTCATCCTAGGCACCAGGAATTCTTGGACGAAAGGGATTATCTAGATCTATTTCAGTTTGGCTTGAAGCCTGGTTTAGAACAGCTTACATAATAATGATAATAATGTTTTTTTTAAAAAAAGCAGTTGCTCCTTTGTGACAGGAGGAGGAGGAAGAGGAGGAGGAGGGAGAAGGGAAGGTGGGGAGGAGGAGGAAGGGGAGGAGGAGGAAGGGGAGAAAGGGGGGAGGAGGAAGAAGGAGGAGGAGGAGGAAGGGGAGGAAGTGGGGAGAAGGAGGAAGAGGAAGAGGGGAGGAAGAGGAGGAGGAGGAAGGGGAAGGGGGCAGGAGGAGGAAAAGGGGGAGGAAGGAGGAGGAGGAAGGAGGAGGAGGAAGAGGAAGAAAAAGAGGAGGAAGAAAAAGAGGAAGAAGAAGAGGAGGAAGAAGAAGAAGAAGAAGAAGAAGAAGAAGAAGAAGAAGAAGAAGAAGAAGAAGAAGAAGAAGAAGAAGAAGAAGAAGAAGAAGAAGAAGAAGAAGAAGAAGAAGAAGAAGAAGAAGAAGAAAAAGAAGAAGAAGAATCAAATAAATGCAGCACCGATTCTTTAATTTTCTGAGCCTGCGTCTGTATGGCCGGGAAAAAACCTTGGAATGCTTCAAAGCAAAAAAAAAGTTCTGCCAATTTTTTGAACAGTTGTTAAACGCCATTCAAAAGAATCCAGTCTTAAAAATGGGTGTAGTTCCCCCTGTTCCCACTAGAGGGGGCAATGGTATAACATCTTTACCGTTTGGAGGATAAAACGCAGCATATTGTTCCATTCCAAGCTTCCCTACACACACACACACACACACACAAAAACAGAAATAACACACCAAGAATCAGATGAGCAGCAAGAGAATGCAAGGTTTTCCATATGAAAAATGTAGACACTGCCACAATAACAAGAGGGACAAACTAGAGTTAAATTCAGAGGACAAGAAAATAATAAAAAAACCATAACAAGCTGTAAATCACAGGTAGTCCTTAACTTACGACCACAATTGAGCCCAAAATTTATATTTCTTAAGTGAGATTTGCCCCATTTTTATGACCTTTGTCGCCCCGTTTGTTAAGTAAATCGCTGCAGTTGTTGAATGAGCTACACGGTTGTTAAGTGAATCCGGTTTCCCCGTTGACTTCGCTCATCAGAAGGTCGCAAAAGGGGATCACATGACCCCCGGGATACTGCAACCGTCATAAATGTGAGTCACTTGTCAAGCATCCAAGTGTAAATCGTGTGATGCCACAACGGTCATAAGTGTGAAAAATGATCGTAAGTCGCTTTTTAAAATGTTGTTGTCACATCGGACAGTCACTACGAACCATTTTAAGTGAAGAACTACCTATAAAACGACCCTTAAAGTAATGATCTAGATCAGTGATGGCGAACCTTTTTTCCCTCGGGTGCCGAAAGTGCATGCGAGCGTGCTATTGCACATGCGCGAGTGCCCACACCCATAATTCAATGCCTGGGGAGGGCAAAAACGGCCTCTCCCGCTCCCCCGGAGGCCCTCTGGAGGCTGGAAATGGCCCGTTTCCCAACTTCTGGTGGGCCCGGTAGGCCCATTTTTCATCCTCCCCAGGATCCAGAGGCTTCCCTGGAGCCTGGGGAGGGCAAAAACACCCTCCCAAGTCCCCCCGGAGGCCCTCCGGAAGCTGAAAACGCCCTCCCAGAGCTCCGTGTGAGCCAAAAATCAGCTGGCCGGCGTGCACATGCGTGCTGGAGCTGAGCTAGGCAATGGCTCGTGTGCCGGCAGATATGGCTCCGCGTGCCACCTGTGGCACCTGTGCCATAGGTTCGCCATCACTGATCTAGATACAGGGGTCTCCAACCTTGGCAACTTTAAGACTTGTGGACTTCAACTCCCAGAATTCCTCAGCCAGCTTTGCTGGCTGAGGAATTCTGGGAGTTGAAGTCCATAAATCTTAAAGTTGCTAAGATTGGATACCCCTGATCTAGAATGAGGACCAGTAATGGATTAACTTTCTTCCAGCTATTATGCAACGTGTATTATACTTTAATAGCAACCATTAAGGTAAAGGTAAAGGTTCCCCTCGCACATATGTGCTAGTCGTTCCCGACTCTAGGGGGCGGTGCTCATCTCAGTTTCTAAGCCGAAGAGCCAGCGCTGTCCGAAGACATCTCCGTGGTCATGTGACCGGAATGACTAAACGCCAAAGGCACACGGAACGCTGTTACCTTCCCACCAAAGGTGGTCCCTATTTTTCTACTTGCATTTTTTACATGCTTTTGAACTGCTAGGTTGGCAGAAGCTGGGACAAGTAACGGGAGCTCACTCCGATACATGGCGCTAGGGATTCGAACCACCGACCTTTCTGATCGACAAGCTCAGCGTCTTAGCCACTGAGCCACCGCATCCCTTATAACAGCTTAAAAGTTTATTTCAAACCATGAATTTTCCAGAAGAATATTGGGATGTATTAAATTTATTATCCTGCACACAGGCATCTATTGCAAAGTTCATCAAAAGCACTTTTTTTTTTGGTCTTATTTTTCTACTCTGTTTTGAAAGGAACGCGCATTTGTACATTCTCTTAAATTTTAAGATCAGAGAAACGGTACTAAATGTTACAGATAGGTAAAAAGGCTCGTTTCATGGAAGAGCAACTGAAAGCAGGAAAATGAGAAATGCACAAATAAGCTATTGCAGACCTTGGGCCAGGATAAACAGTTCGTTTAGTGACCGTTCAAAGTTACAACAGCAACGAAAAAAGCAACTCGGAACCGTTTTTCAGACTTAAAACTGCAAGCACACACACACACACACATGGTCTTGTGATCAAAATTTGGAGGCTTGGCAATTGGCTCATATTTATGACGGTTGCAGGGTCGTGTGATCACCTCCTGTGGCCTCCTGACAAGCAAAGTCAATGGGGGGATTCACTTAACAACCACGTTACCCACTTAACAACTGCAGTGAGTCACTTAACAAGTGTGGCAAGAAAGGCCGTATAATGGGGGCAAAACTAACTTAGCAACAGAAATTTTGGGGTCGGTTGTGCTCGTAAGTCGGGAACTGCCTGCAGTCATTTTTCCCCCAACAGAAATAATTCAGTATGGCACATCAGTTTTCATTTAAAAAAAAGGAATACAAGTAAATCGGGTTTACTCCCAGTACCCCTGTCAATCTTTTACTTTGATTGATGTTTCAGCAGCTGAATTACACAGAACAGGGGTGGGGGTCAAACTCAAGGCCCGCGGGCAGGATCCGGCCTGCGGGGTGCTTAGATCTGGCCAGCGGGCCCGCCCTGGAAACAGTGAAGGACCGGCCCACGGTGCCTCTGCCAGCAAAAACGGAGCTTGCGAGGGCCAGGCGCGACCCTCCTGAGCTTTCTTTTCGCTGGCAGAGGGTTGCAGGAGGCCATCTCCGAAAACGGAGCTCGGGGGCTTGTTTTCGCTGGCAGAGCGCTCGGGCCACCACAAGCGCCCCCCCCAGATGAGTGACGTCATGCTGGCCACGCCCCCTCCCCCCCGAGATCAAACACAACCGTGACGCGGCCCTCAATGAAATCGAGTTTGACACCCCTGACACAGGCCACAAAAAAGGCCGAAACATTTTCCCTCTGTAGGACTTACATACTCCACATGAATATCCAAAGATATTCATGAGATGCAAAGAAAGTGGTAATTAAATGCACTTGTCGTCATGGACCAAAGATGTCAACGTTTGAACGTTTCCAAATCCTTTTTTTCGGTTAAGACCGTCAAGTGACATTTATTTATTTATTAGTTGCATTTGTATGCCGCCCACTCCACAGAGACTCTATTCGGTCTCTTCAGCGTCTCTGGATGGCTCGAGCATTTCAAATAAACTTTTCTTTACCTCGAATGAATGATCTGGGTGGGGTAGCACTATTGTACGCAAAGTGTTCCAACACTGAAGTGTCTCGGGAGAAACACAGCAACACCTGTGTGGGGAACACAAACTTATCAGAAAGTCCTCTGTGAAGAATAAGCTCATTTTTAACTGTAATATCGAATACAGGCATTTCCTGCAAAGGTAAAAGTTTTTCTACACGTAAGGACAAGCAAAAGGTTTAGATTAACCCCCTGCAATTGAATGATGGCTTTTGTGTTTCTGGAAAAGCCACAGGTATACTCCGTCCTATTTGAACTTTTTTTAAAAAATCAGTTTATTATTTATTTATTTATTTAGTGAGATTTATATACCGCCTCACAGTGCAAGCACTCTCTAAGCGGTTTACACCAGTAAGCAATGTATATTTATATATTATTGCGTTTTACCTACCTTGGAAGGATGGAAGGCTGAGTCAACCTTGAGCCGGTGAGATTTGAACAGCTGACCTGCGGATCAGTGTCAGCTAAAGTGGCCTGCAGTACCTGCCTCTAACCGCTGCGCCACCTCAGCTCTTGGCAATAGTTTATTTATACATTTTCAATTTACATACAAAAGTGCTTGGTGAACAGCGCATTGTCTGGGTCAATTTGCTTATATAGTAATACTTTTCTAACTCCTAATGTCTATCTCTGTCATCCAACCATCTGTAAAACAAATCCCACGTCCGAAACTACTCTGTATCTTCCCTTTCTTTTATCTTTAACGTTAATCTGTCCGTTTCTGCACAATCTATTTTTTTTTTAAATTTACATCATCTTCTATAGGTGTATTCTCATTTTTCCAGGACTGTGCAAATACAATTCTTGCTGCTGTCAAAACATGTAGTATTAAATAAATGTTCCCTTTTTCATACTTCTCTGGTACTATGCCTAACAAAAATATTTCTGGCTTATAATCTATATGCTGCTTCAACATTTTTTTTCTAACCATGTATGTATTTTTGTCCAGTGATTCTTCCTATTTGGACTTTTAAGGAGTATTGTAAAAATAGCCTCCAGTTTCCTAGTTTTTTTAAGGCAGCAGTAGAGAAAACTGAAACTGGATTACCGGCAAAGAGACAATTTTTCTACGTATAAACTCAGAAACCTATTCACACACGACTGCTCCTTTTATTCCGCCACAGAAAAAACATACAGGTCTACAGCAAATTCATTTCCACGAGCGATAATTCTAATGTGGGACATGCTGCAGCTTATCTTTTTATTTTAAACAGAATTTTTCCAACGCCATGACAATGTTTCCCAGTGTGCGGAGAGTAACTTTCTGTTTAATATTTGTATAAACAAAATCCTCTGAAAATTGTATTTGTCAAAGAAAAGCAGAAATGTCTTGAAAATCCGTCTGGGCTTCTGATAGAAGACAGAATAATTTTCTGCCCGAGATACGGGCTCACCTTCTTGAACAACTTACTACTTTGCTGGTTAACATTTTTTCAGACCACAAAGTACCTTTATCTTAAATACACACTTTCAGCATTACTTATCAGTCCCCGTTCTCCTATCCAAACTCTTAAAATATACCACAGCCAGCAAAGCCAGTAATAAACAGGAAAAATTAAAAGCTAGTTTATAAGATCCCACGTCTGCAGAAAGAGGAGAGAAAATTATGGATTCAGACAAGCGTTCTCCTGACTGTCATACAGATTGGGGCTGAAGGTAGAAATAACTTCCTATTTCCTCCCTCCCTGTCTTCCGTCCTTCCTTCCCTTCCTCCCACCCTCTTCCTTCCTTTTCTCCTTCCCTGTCTTCCTTTCTTTTCCTTCCTTCTCCCTCTTGCTTCCTTTTCTCCTTCCCTATCTTCCTTCCTTCCTTCCTCCCTCCCTCCCTTCCCTCCTTCCTTACTTCCCTCCCAACTGTCATCTTCCCTTCCCCTTTTCCTTCTTTCTCTGTCCTTTCTTTCTTTCCTTCCTTCCTTCTTTCTTTCCTCTTTCCTCTTTCTTTCTTTCCTTCCTTCTTTCTTTCTTTCTCTCTCTCCCTTCCTACCACCCTCTTCCTTCCTTTTCTCCTTCCCTGTCTTCCTTTCTTTTCCTTCCTTCCTTCTCCCTCTTGCTTCCTTTCCTCCCTCCCTATCTTCCTTCCCCACTCTCCCTCTTCCTTCCTTTTCTCCTTCCCCATCTTCCTTCCTTCCTTCTTTCCTCCCTCCCTCCCTTCCCTCCTTCCTTCCTTCCCAATTGTCACCTTCCCTTCCCTTTTTCCTTCTTTCTCTGTCCTCTTTCTTTCTTTTCTTTCTTTCTTTCTTTCATCTTTCTTTCTTTCCTTCCTTCTTTCTTTTTCTTCCTTCCTTCCTTTCCTTTCTTTCTTTCCTTTCTTTTTTCTTTCCTTCTTTCTTTCTTTCATCTTTCCTTCTTTCTTTCATCTTTCTTTCCTTCCTTCCTTCCTTCCTTCTTTCTCTCTCTCTCCCTTCCTCCCACCCACCCTCTTCCTTCCTTTTCTCCTTCCCTATCTTCCTTCATCCCTCCCTTCCCTCCTTCCTTCCTTCCCTCCCAACTGTCACCTTCCCTTCCCTTTTTCCTTCTTTCTCTGTCCTCTTTCTTTCTTTCTTTTTTCTTTCTTTCATCTTTCTTTCTTTCCTTCCTTCTTTCTTTTTCTTTCTTCCTTCCTTCCTTCCTTTCCTTTCTTTCTTTCCTTCTTTCCTTTCTTTTTTTCTTTCCTTCTTTCTTTCTTTCATCTTTCCTTCTTTCTTTCATCTTTCTTTCCTTCCTTCCTTCTTTCTTTCTCTTTCTCTCCCTTCCTCCCACCCTCTTCCTTCCTTTTCTCCTTCCCTATCTTCCTTCCTTCCTTCCTTCATCCCTCCCTTCCCTCCTTCCTTCCTTCCCTCCCAACTGTCACCTTCCCTTCCCTCTTTCTTTCTTTCTTTCTTTCTTTCTTTCTTTCTTTCTTTCTTTCTTTCTTTCTTTCTTTCTTTCTTTCTTTCTTTCTTTCATCTTTCTTTCTTTCCTTCCTTCTTTCTTTCTCTCTCTCTCCCTTCCTCCCACCCTCTTCCTTCCTTTTCTCCTTCCCTATCTCCCTTTCCTTCCTTTCTTCTCCCTCTTGCTTCCTTTCCTCCCTCCCTATCTTCCTTCCTTTTCTCCTTCCCCATCTTCCTTCCTTCCTTCCTTCCTTCCTTCGTTAAGTGCAATTGAACAACTGCGGTGATTCACTTAACAAACGTGGCAAGAAAAGTCGTAAAATGGGACAAAACTCACTTAACAAATTTCTCACTTAGCAACATAAATTCTGGGCTCAATTGTGGTCGTTAAGTCGAGGACTGCCTGGATTAGCTTTAGTTTGGCAAAGTTCTATCCACTAAGTGTAAGCAAATAAAAGACTGGAGTCCATTGCCTTTCAGTGTGTCTTTGGCCTTGAGCCTGACATATGCAGACACAGAGCAGACCTCATGAAATTATACACAGATGGAAAACGTTCTGTCCTCTTCGGGCTTATCCAACAGTTATTGATATATCCAAATTAGCCATTATAAAGAGTCCCAAAGAAATGAACATCTGACGACACATCCTTATCACTCGGAAGCAGAATTTGGCAATTAGGTAGGTAACCTGAGGATTTGTGTCTGCTCTAAGAAACTCTGTTGAACCAGACAAATCTTTTCAGAAATGGTGGAAATAGCTTTTATCAGATTTTTTTTTTTTAAAAAAAAATAGAACACAGGAAAACAATGTTCCGCCTTCAATTCTGCCTGAACTACACGGCTATTAACTCTGTGATAAAACCAACCTCCAAGACTCCTGATGGTAGAAAATTAAAGCGAATTGACAAAACAAGGGAGCTTGGAGGTCCTCTAGTCCAACCCCCTTGCTCGAGTCGGAGATCATGTACCATTCAAATTGGATGGCCGATCTCTTCTTAAAAACCTCCAGTGATGGGGCAGTCACAACATCTGAAGGCAAACCGTTCCACTGCTTTGCAGTATTGTTCTCAATACTGTAAATTGTCAGGAAATTTCTCCTAGGTTGCTTCTCTCTTGGATTGCTTTCCATCCATTGCTTCTTGTCCTGCCCTCAGCTGCTTTGGAAAATAAATTGGGGGCCCCCTCCTCTTTGTGGCAGCCCCTCAAATATTAGACCATTGCTATCCTGTCGCCCCCTAGTCAATTTTTTAAAATTAGACTAGAAAGTCTGAGTTTTCGTTCTTATGTTCTATCGTCCAGTCCCCTAATCATCTGTATTGCTCTTCTCTGCACTCTTGAGTTTCAACATCTTTCTTGTATCGTGGTGACCAAAGCTGGACACGGTACAGGTACTCCTCAATGTACGACGGCAACGGAGCCCAAAATTTATGTTGCTAGGTGAGAAATTTGTTACTGTATGTGAATTCTGACCCATTTTACACATTTGCTAAGCGAATCACTGCAGTTGTTAAAATTAGGAACACGGTTGCTAAGTGAATCTGGCTTCCAGATCCATGGATTTTGTTCGTCAGAAGGTCGCAAAAGGAGATCAGGTGACCCTGGGATGCTGCAAACCGTCAAAAATGTGAATTTTTTTTTGCTTAGTGCGTTTTATTTGCTGTGCCAATTTTTTCTTCTCAATAGTGTTCAATTTGTGTTTAATTAGATCTATTTGTTGTTTCAATTCCCATCTCTGTGGTTCATTTTGTAGTTTTGTCTCAGCTCTACCAAGTTCTTCTTCTAAATTTTTTTGTCGCTTTTTTATTTTATTTTTTCCTGGTCATATAGGCAATTGCAGCACCTCTCATGTAAACTGTGGCCGTGTCCCATAAGTTTTAACTACTTGTGTCTTCTTTCTTATTTGTCTTAAAAAGCAGACCCATTTGAGAAGGTATTTATTTATTTATTTATTATTAGGTTCTTCTATGCCGCCCTACTCCCTAAGGACTCAGGGCGGCGTACAACATTTTAAGAGAACACTAAACAATAAATTTATTTAAAAACAGTTTTAAAAAGTAAAAAAAGACATCCAACAACATACATACAGAGGGAGATCTCGGATATAAACTTGTCTCAGACCCCTGCCTGCAGGAAGACC
This sequence comes from Diadophis punctatus similis, assembly GCA_023053685.1. Lineage (NCBI taxonomy): Eukaryota > Metazoa > Chordata > Lepidosauria > Squamata > Dipsadidae > Diadophis > Diadophis punctatus. Next base: position 7,093,497 of record JALIGW010000006.1, read on the forward strand.
CATGTCTTAGCTTTCCGGAAGGCCAGCAGGGTGGGGATAATTCGGATCTCGGGGGGAAGTTGGTTCCAGAGCACGGGGCCCCCCACAGAGAAGGCCCTCCCCCAAGGGCCCGCCAGCCGGCATTGTTTGGCTGACGGGACCTGGAGGAGACCCACTCTGTGGGCCCTAACCGGTCAGAGGGAAGTATGAGGTAGGATGCAGTCCCGGAGGTAACCTGGTCCTAAGCCATGTAGGGCTTTAAAGATGATGATCAACACCTTGAATTGTACCCGGAGACCAATGGGCAGCCAATGCAGCTGGCGGAGTATGGGTGTCACGTGGGTGTATCTTGACACACCCACCACAGCACGCGCAGCCGCATTTTGCACCAGCTGAAGTCTCCGAATACTCTTCAAGGGTAGCCCCATGTAGAGCGCATTGCAGTAGTCCAGTCGGGAGGTGTATAAAAACCCCTCACTCTCAACTCCACGTGGTCAGCTGCACCAGAATCACCCATGTGCTTCTGCTTCATCATTAAACCATCTTTCCAATCAGCCTCCATGTTTCCAGTATCTTTCTCCCGGCTTGGAACTGAACCAGGTGGATCTTTCTTCCAACATGCCCTTTCCAGAACTACTCCTAAAAAGACCCCAATTTCTCATGCATGCCACCTTTTCTTCCAAACCCATGGCCACTGCCCATTAATCTCCACTGCAAACAAAAGCAATGCTTACAACGACTGTAGCTATAATGCTTCACATATCAACCCTTTTATTTATTTAAGAAAATTGATAGGGTCCACCTGGCTCACTCTCAGTGACTCCAAGCGGCTTATAAGGGAAAAAATAACCCAATATAAAAAATATATAAAAATAATAGTCCCCACCCTTTTGGCGACAATGATCAAACGAGCCATTTGATGGGCTGCATCCCAATCTGGGGTCCCCAGGCCCCTTTGGCAAAACCAGGTCTTCAGGGACATGAGCAAGTAGGGGCCAATTTTATGTTCTACAGCAGAGGTCCCCAACCTCTGGCCCACTACTGGGCCTTGGCCCGTTCGCAACAGGGCCGCTGGAAGTGGTAGGCGAGCGTGTGTGCCCCACAAAGGATAAATGGAATTTACTCTTGTGCAGATACACATAGCAACGCACTGTAGCTCTACTTAAGAGCAGCTGTTGTATTACAAGTTTTATTTGATCTACAAAGTAAACAGAACAAACTCTGCCTCACATGTCCTTCTTCCATTTGCTCCACGTAAACACTTACCTGATATAAATAATCCTCAAACACAAAGTAGTAGTCATCATTGCTGGCTGTCAATTTCACATCCTGAAATCAAAAGAACACAACTTTCTGAAGCTGGGCCACATCTTTTCCACGTGGGCAGCACTATCGCAATCTAATGGTGTTAACAGGAGTTATGGCACTAATCGTATCAAGCTCAGTCTTTCGTCAACTTCTAATTTTCAAATGCAATGAAAAGTTCCATTAGAATCTATAATGAAAGAAACAGAATAACAGAGTTGGAAGGGACCTTTGAGATCTTCTAGTCCAACCCCTTGCTCAAGCAGGAAACCCTACATCATTTCAGACAAATGGTTGTCCAATCTCGTCTTAAACAGCTCCAGTGAGGGAGCACCCACAACTTCTGATTACTTCTGATAATCCACTGATTAGTTGTTCTCGCTATCAGGAATTTTCTCCTTAGTTCTAAGTTGCTTCTCTCCTTGACTAGTTTCCACCCTGTTGCTTCTAGTCCTGCCCTCAGGTGCTTTGGAAAATAGCTTGATCCCCTCTTCTTTGTGGCAGCCCCTGAGATATTGGGACACTGCTAGACAAACATTGTGGGATCCAACAATGGTCATTTCTCAAATCTCCATTTATTCCTGCTGTTTTATTATTGAACTAGTTAGCAGTCCAAACTAAGAGGGTTTTCCCCCCATTTATAGCAATAGCAATAGCACTTAAGACTTATATACCGCTTCATAGTGCTTTACAGCCCTCAGCGGTTTACAGAATTCAGCCTATTGCCCCCAACAATCTGGGTGCTCATTTTATCCACCTCGGAAGGATGGAAGGCTGAGTCAACCTTGAGCCGGTGAGGTTTGAACCGCCGAACTGCAGCTAGCAGTCAGCTGAAGTAGCTTGCAGTGCTGCACTCTAACCACTGCGCCACCTTCGGCTTATTCAGGAAATGAAATGGCTTCTGATCACATTTTTGAATGCCTGCGATTGTGTTTGGCCAGACTTAGATATGCCACATTCCAAAGGATTCTAAAGAGGTGCAGAAATGGGAATTCCTGGAGCATCCTGATTTTGATTCCTCTGTTAGTACTTCTACATAAACACCACATTCAAAAGATATATTGTGGCGATCATAGCAGAACCGTAGAGATGTTCACTCCTTACTAGCCAGAAATTCAAGGCCCTTGGATTAGTTTGCTGCCAGCTATCTTGCAAAGCAGAACACAATTAATAAGGTTAGCCATTATAAAAGACATTGAGCACAGTCAAAGCAAACATTCCTTTTCACTGCATGAAGCCTAGAGGCTGAGTAAACACATTAATTACTGATCACAGAAATAGGCAATTCAAAAATTACTGACTTTATAAATCAGACTGTCCACCAAAAGATTGTACTCGATCACGTTGGACTTCAGTTGTTCATAGTACAAGATATCCTAAAATGAAATAAATAAATAAACAAACAAAAATTATATATAAATAAAAATAAAAATAAAAAAAATAAAAATATCATCATCATCATCATCATCATCATCATCATCATCATCATTATTTATTTATTAGTTAGTTAGTTAGTTAGTTAGTTAGTTAGTTAGTTAGTTAGTTAGTTAGTTAGTTAGTTAGTTAGTTAGTTAGTTAGTTAGTGCTCTTATATGCCGCCCTACTCCCTGGGGACTCAGGGCGGCGTACAACATTTTAAAGAACAGCTAAACAATATACTTTAAAACAATTTAAAATACATTTAAAAGGAACAAACAAGGCATACATGCGTGGGAGGGACCAGAATGAAAATCGTCTCAACACCCCGCCTGCAGGAAGAGCCATGTCTTCACGGCTTTTCAGAAGGCCAGCAAGGTGGGGACAATTCGTATCTCTGGGGATAGTTGGTTCCAGAGAGCAGGGCCCCCAACAGAGAAGGCCCTCCCCCTAGGCCCCACCAGCCAACATTGTTTGGTTGACGGGACCTGGAGGAGACTCACTCTGTGGGACCTAACCGGTCGAAGGGAAGTATGAGGTAGGATGCGGTCCCGGAGATAACCTGGTCCTAAGCCATGTAGGGCTTTAAAGATCATCATCATCATCATCATCATCATCATCATCATCATCATCATCATCATCATCATTGTTATTATTCAGGCAGTGCCTGGAGACAGCAGAATAGAAGAGAAAGAACTGGAGAAGATAACAAAATACAAAGACCTACAAATAAAAATAGAAAGACTATGGCAAAGGCAAGCAAGGATAGTATCAATAGTAATAGGTGCGTTGAGTGCAGATCACCACTTGAACATCATAGGCCAGTGATGGCGAACCTTTTAGACAGTAAGTGGCCAAACTGCGTGCACGCCCAAACTGAAAGGTGCGTGTGCATGTGCGAACGCGGGCATGCGCGTGCACAGACATGCACGTGTGTATGTGCAGCAGAGGCCCAAAGACCAGCTGGCCAGAGGGAGGTGGGGCATCCCAACACAGGCAGCGCAGCAAGAGGTAAGATCTTTTTCTTTCATGAACTTCTGTTTCGTTGTTTGCAGGGAAACAGAAGCTCACGAAAGAAACCTCTTTTTACAACGTGTTTCCCTGGACACAATGGCGAGGAACATGACGGATCAGCAAGTCTCAGATATGGTAGGACTCGCGTCTCGCTTCTCCCCCGCCCCACCTGCCACCCCTCTCGATAAAGAGACAGCGGGGAAGGGAAGCAGCCAGGCTGCTGTTGCCATTGGGTCGAGGTGGGACATGTTGGGCTGCAAGACACGCGTCTCATGGCCCGCCCCATCCCCCGCCTGCCCTGCCACCCCCAAATTGCACCCTATCGCGAGACGCGCATCTTACCTGGGTCTGGCAGCTCTGTGGCGTCTCTCAGCCGGTCTGTGCAGGGAAACACCTTGCAAAGTACAGAAAAACGTCTCGCAAGGGCGAGCAATTAACAACTTCTCGCAGCGAGAAGTCTTTCTGTACTTTGCAAGGTGTTTCCCTGCACAGACTGGCCGAGAGACGCCATGAAGCTGCCAGACTCCGGTAAGATGTGCGTCTTGCGGCCCGTCTCGCCTCCTGCGCCCCGAAAATAATAAGACACCCCCACCCCCATGATAGTAAGGCCAAGGCTATATTTCGGGGGTCAAAAAAATATAAGACAGGGTCTTATTTTCGGGAAAACACGGTAGATAATACTAAAATCAACAAATGTGACTGGAAACCACACAATTTAAAAATCTTAATAAAAACGTTTTATATTTACCTTTGCTGTGAACGAATTTAATTTATTGCCCGTTTGATATGGTATATTAGTGTTTTCGGCTGTAATAATGGTCCCAGTGTTTTTAAATATTATTGTTCTAAAATTCTTATATAACCAGCTCTGATTATACCGTAGTGGAAAGGCAGAACTGAATTTCTTACGTAAATAAATGAGTTCCAAAAATAAAAAATGGAACTAGGAAAAAATTCATTCAGGACATCCGAATATAATCTCAGAAACCTTGTTAGATATTCATCATCAAAACAAATGGAACGTATTTTATATCCAAACAAGGAATAATACATATTTTAAAACAAGGAAATATAAGATTTATTTCCATAAGCATTTATATTCTATTATTCAAACAGAAACTGTTATCAAAAATGGACTTGAATGATGATTAAGGGACATTTGTAGGGTAGAATTTCATTTAAAAAAAAACAAATACAAACAATGGCAAAGAAATACAGGAGTTATAATTTTTTTTAAAGTATATACTGTGTTTCCCCAAAAATAAGACCCTGTCTTATATTTTTTTGAACCCTGAAATAAGCGCTTGGCCTTATTGCCATGCACTCAAAAGCCCGATTGGGCTTATTATCAGGGGATGTCTTGTTTTGGGGAAAACAGGGTATATTATAGTGATTAAAACACTAAATTCAACAGAAGAGGGGAAAAAGAATTTTTTTAAAAAATCCATGGGCATTAATTAATTCAATTTTTGTCTCAAACATATAACACATATTGCTTCAACTCATTTTCACAGCCTTTATGCAGAACAGACCAAATCCATTTCTTCGTATCAGGAGAATAATAAATAATGAAGTCCCTCGTAGATTTACAAATTGAATTTCTCTGCCTTCTGAAAATACTGCATCAGGATTCAACAGTTTCAGAAGATAAGTCAATTATTTGCTTGTTACATCTCAGATATTCTTAGGTTAGACACGACATTGAGAACAGTTTCCTGGTGGCGTCATTGAGGATAGAAAACAGGTGGTTGACTTAGATCAGATAATAGGTAGAAAGAAAGCAATTTCACTAGCCCATCTGGACCAACTGACAGTTTAGAATAGAATAGAATAACAGTGTTGGAAGAGACCTTGGAGGTCTTCTAGTCCAACCCCCTGCTCAGGCAGGAAACCCTATTTCAGAAAGCTAGCAAATAAATGACTCATCAAACAAATCAACTCTTGCATTTAAATATAAAAGCAGGTGTGAAGAATCAGGATCACACATTAAGTTCCAGTTAAACTGATTTATTGCTCATGCCTCTAACATTAAAAAAATCTATTCAACTAATGGTCAGCATTAAATTGGCACTAGATAAGGAGTTAACGGAATTCAAGGGGAGAGATGGACTTGAAGCATTTGTGGAGACGCAATGATTCTAGGATGACTCCTCTCTTGACTCCACCCCCAGGCTCTGCTTCTCCGTCTTCTACAAGTGCTAAAGGATTTACATTATTTATTAGTTCCCAAATATTAATCTGGAATCCCCAAAAAGCAAAAACAACAACAACATAAGCACGTAAAATGTTCACTCTATGCCATAAACTAGGTCACTGTCTTACTGTTTCCCAACTCCACAATATTTATAGTTATATCTTTTAAAAAAATCCCAGACCAAAACAACGGGCATTTCTCAAATGTCCATTTATTCCTGCCGTTTGCTATGCCATTTCAGACAAATGGTTGTCTAATCTCTTCTTAAAAATCTCCAGTGTTGGAGCATTCACAGCTTCTGGAGGCAAGTTGTTCCACTGGTTAATTGTTCTAACTGTCAGGAAATTTCTTCTTAGTTCTAGGTACAAGTAGTCCTTCGACTTACAACCACAATTGAGCCCAAAACTTCTGTTGCTTTGTTAAGTGACTTTTGCCCCATTTTACAATCCAGCTAGACATCACTTGTGTGATCAAAGGCCACTTTTGCTAGTAATTTGTTTTGTTAGCACTCTGCCAGTGAAAACGGAGCTCGCGCATGGCCCTCCTGACCTCCGTTTTCCCTGGCAGAGGCACCGCGGTCCTTTGCTGTTTCCAGGGCAGCCCCGCGGGCCAGATCTAAGCACCCCGTGGGCCAGATGCGACCCGTGGGCCTTGAGTTTGACACCCCTGTTCTAAAGAGAGGGGTTAAGCTCAAAAGGAAAATGATAGATGATGTATTCTGGGACTTCCTTTAAAAACCGGGAAACTTCAGATGGTCCAGAATGCAATTTTTCCTAAAACAGTCATTGAGTGTCTATACTTCAGCGGTTATTGGATTTTCCAAGACCAAATTAAAAGTGGCCCGTCAAGTCCAAAGCATAGGCAGGTATTCTTCGACTTACAACAGTTCATTTAGCAACTGTTTGAAGCTACAGTAGCACTTTAAAAAGTGACTTACGGCCGTTTTTCACGCGACTGTTGCCGCATCCCCACGGTCACGTGATCCAAGTTTGGATGCTTGGCAAGGGGTTTATATTTATGACAAATTGCAGCGCTGTTGTAACTTTGAACTGTTGTAAGTTGTAAGACTACCTGTATTAATAACCTCAATGACCTTCTGACCACCTTGGGCAGGACCCTAACCCAATCTTCCCAAACAATTTCAAGGCAGCGATGACCGGGTTCTCGCTAAATAAACCTTGGAAATAATAGGTTAACCACACCTAGCTATAAACCGGGGGTATTAAACTGGATTTCTTCAAGGGCCAGATCAGCATTGTAGTTCTCCTCCGCGGGCCGGCCGGAAGGAGGGACGGGGGGGGGGGGTAGATGGCACAGACACCTCCTGCAGCACCCTGCCAACCAAAAGGGGGCGCGTGGGGGCCGCACGCACCCACCATGCCCTGTTTTTGGCTTGGACGGCCTCCTGCAGCACTGCCAGCCAAAACGGGATGCAGGGGGCCGTGCATGGCCCCCCATGCCCCATTTTCTGCCTGGATGGCGTTCCGCAGCACCCTGCCGGCCAAAACAGGACATGGGGGGAGCATGCGCCCCCCCCGGTGCCCCATTTTGGCCGGCAGAGTGCTGAAGGAGGCCGTCCAGGCAGAAAATGGGATGCCTTGAGTTTGACACCCCTGCTATAAACCCAACTCGCATGGGCCTTTTCAAAGAAGACAGAAGCCACTCTGCAAAATTTATTTGATACAGTTAGTCCTCGACTTATAACAGTTCACTTCGTGACCGTCTGATGTTACAACGGCACTGAAAAATGTTGACTTATGATCGATTTTCACGCTTAGGACCATTGCAGACTCCCTACAGTCAGGTGATTTACATTCGGATGTTGACTGAGGTAACGCGATTTTTTTTTGCAACTTTCTGACAAAAAGTCAATGGGGAAGCCAGATTCACTTAACAACCATGCCATTAATTGAACGACTGCAGGGCTCCACTTAACAACTGTGGCAAGAAAGGTCGTAAAATGGGACAAAGCTCACTTAACAAATTTCTCGTTTTAGCGACATAAATTCAGGGCTCAATTGTGGTCATAGGTTGAGGACTATTGTACTGGAATACAGGAGAGCTGGCGTATTTTTGCACACGGTCATGGCAGAAATTCAGCATAAATAGAGAAAGCAAGGAAGATGAGAGCTGTACAATTCTCCTTTTAAGACAGCAGGGGAAAATATATAGTTACACAGCAGACACATTTAATACTGTATTTATTATCCTTATGATTTTTTTCTCATAAACACAATTTGCTCTATTTTAGGATTTTAACTGTGCGGTTATGGAATGCATGTTATTTATCAGATGGCAGAATATGTAGTACGTTCAACTAGGCAAGTATAAAGTCATTGTTACTTTTATGATAAAGATAAAATGAACCAGATGTATTCAGAACATGTAAATAAAGTCATGTTCGTAAGCAAGTTATAACCGAGGTCGTCCTCGACTTACAACGGTTCATTTAGTGACCGTTCAAAGTTACGACACTGGCAAAAGTGACTTATGACCGTTTTTCACATTTATGACCGGTGCAGCCTCTCCATGGTCACAAATCAAAATTCAGCCCGCTTGGAAACTGACTCATATTTATGACGGTTGCAGTATCCCGGGGGTCATGTGATCCCTTTCTGTGACCTTCTCACAAGCAAAGTCAATGGGGGAGCCAGATTCACTTAACCGCCATGTTACTAACTGTCACGATGTGAATATTGCCAGTTGAGCACCTCTGCAATATTTCTAGGTTTATTTTATTTTCTAATCAAGCAGACATGTGATATATTTTACTGTGCATGTCTGCATTCCAGGAGTCTCCTCCTTCCTTCTTCTCCTGTGAGCCTCGCCCGAGGCAGACGTGAATTCTTAGCTGAGAAAATGTAGCTTAATAACGTTTATATTCTTTTGTTACTTTTGTACTGAAATAAATATTTTGTTAATTAGAATTGAATCTCAGTTTTATTTTCTAAGTAAGGATGACTTCAAGGAAGCAAGATCCTATATCGCCTCGATAGGAATAATTCTTATTCCGACACTAACTTAACAACGGCAGTGATTCGCTTAATAACGGTGGCCAGAAAGGTCGTAAAATGGGGCAAAATTCACTTAACTGTCTCACTTAGCAAGAGAAATCTGGAGCTCAATTGTGGCCGTAAATCAAGGATTACCTGCATAGAACAATAATGTAAATATTTCACAGTGACAAGTCAAATCTCATTTGATTTCTAGAAACATTGTTTAAATTAATGATTTCCATGACAAAGTGGTTTTTTTATACTGTGCTAGCTTTCAATCATTTAAATGATTCCAGGAAATTGAATTGTACCGTATCTTTTAAAATGAGTATTTCCTTTGTCTGAATTACCGTATTTTTCGGAGTATAAGACGTACCTTTTTCCTCCCTAAAAGAGGCTGAAAATTTGGGTGCGTCTTATACTTTGAATGTAGCTTTTTCGAAGCTTTTTTTTCCAGCCCTAATGAGGTGCTAACGATCTTCCCGGCTTCCTACTCCATCTTTGCAGGCTTGTTTTCATTCCTACTCCCTCTGAAAAAGGTCTTTTCAGCCCTAACGAGGTGCTAACGATCTTCCCGGCTTCCTATTCCCTCCGAAGGTTTTTTCCAGCCCTAAGTCTTTGCAGGCTAGTTTTCATTCCTACTCCCTCTGAAAAAGGCATTTTTGGCCCTAACCAGAGGATAAAATAATGTGCTGAAACTGAACAGACTAAGGACGCTAGCCAGATGAATACTGATAGGTAGATTTCCCCCCCTATTTTCCTCCCCCAAAACTAAGGTGCGTCTTATACTCCGGTGCGTCTTATACTCCGGTGCGTCTTATACTCCGAAAAATACGGTATATCTTGACCTGTAATTCCCCAACATATTGGCGGCATCATTTATTTTACGTATTAAATCAATTCATATTGCAGTCTATCTCTCCAAGAATGTCTGGCAAGAAACAAAATAAAAACAGACAATCGCATTAAAATAAAATTATTACTAACACTGAGTTGAGGCTCAACAAAAGAAAAAATCACTAGATCATGCCAGAATTCTCACACTAACATCCCAATTGTGTTGGAGCCTGAGCACTTTCTTTTCTTTTTTTTTTAACTTCTTGGTTTTAGTTTTTATGGTCTTATTTGTTTGTAATTTTACTATTCTTGTGAGCTGCTCCAAGTTGTATTCTAAAGATGAAAGACCATGTAAATCTTTTTTCATAAAATAAGCCCTTATGTCTGAGAGACAAGCAGGGGAGAATTAAAAAAAAAACCCACCACTATATAAAAATAATATAGTCCCTCTATTTAAACCCCCCTCCAAAATAACTATGCATTAAATTAAAAATCTGATTTTTCATAAAGACGGAGTCAAAATCCACTTAACCTATAAAAACTCTAAGAGGTAATACCCTGTTTTCCCCCAAAATAAGACATCCCCTGATAATAAGGCCAATCTGGCTTTTGAGTGCATGGCAATAAGGCCAAGCGCTTATTTCAGGGTTCAATAAAATATAAGACAGGGTCTTATTTTCGGGGAAACACGGTAGCTAAATTCATCCTGTAATTGTTTTAAATTCTGGAATCTTTTAAGAGAAAACAGCTATACAATTACAAAAATTAGCCATTTCCCCCAGTAATTCTGAAGAAACCGAGGGAGGAAAGATTGTCTAATGGTAACAGGCTTTAAACTGTACTCCTTTACATTAACACTTAAACTAACCTTATTTCTAAAGTTAGCAATTCTTTCCCTGGCTGGAACCACGAGGTCAATTTAATTCCCTTTTTAATGAAGGAGAGAATTGCACAACAGAATTAGTAATAGCACTGAAATTTAGAGAGTCAGGTTAGAGAGCTTGAAATCTATTCCCTTCTTAAAAGCAATCCTCCTAAGTTGCTGACCATTTACTTGAGAAGCTTAAAGAGAAAACCCTTATATAAAGGAATAAGAAATTGAATGCTATTCCAAAGTTTTCTCCTTTTTCTGGGGTCCAACTCCAAAAGGAACTTAGAATGTGTTTATATTTACTCCCCATGTTTGCATATCAAATCCTTTGGGGGTTGAATTCAAAAGGGAAAGCTGTTATGCTTACATTAATCGTCTATTTATTCCATTTTTTTTCCAGGAATGAGCATTTGGATTCACCCTTGGGACAAAGTAGGCTTGTCTGCTTTGGCCCCGATTTGATCAGGGTTTAAGGAGCCAAGCTTAGATACCCAGACACAGTATCCAGATCGCCTTGTCTCTTGACAACACACACATACACACACACGTAACATATTAGATTTTAGATTTATTATTAGAATTGGAAGGGACCTTGTAGGTCATCTAGTCCAACCCTCTGCTCAAGCAGGAGTTCCTACACCATTTGAGACAGATGGCAGTCCAGTCTCTCCTTGAAGGTCGCAAGTGTTGGGGCTCTCACAACCTCTGCTGGCAAGCTGTTCCACTGGTTGATCGCTCTCAGTGTCAGAAAGTTTCTCCTCACTTCCAGGTGGAATCTCTCCTTGGTCAGCTTCCATCCATTATTCCTTGTTTGGCTTTCTGGTGCCATAGAGAACAGCCTGACCCCCTCCTCTCTGTGGCAGCCCCTCAAGTATTGGAACACTGCTATCATGTCACCCCTGGTCCTTCTCTTCGCCAGACTGGCCAAGCTCAGTTCCTGCAACCGCTCTTTGTATGTTTTATTTTCCAGACCCTTTATCATCCTGGTTGCTCTCTTCTGCACTTTCTCTAGAGTTTCAATGTCTTTTTTGTAGTGTGGTGACCAAAACTGGATGCAGTACTCTAGGTGTGGTCTGACCAAGGCTTTATAGAGTGGTTCTAGTACCTCTCTGGTCCTTGATTGTATCCCTCTATTTATGCAGCTCAGGACTGCGTTGGCCTTTTTGGCTGCTGCTGCACACTGCTGACTCATATTTAATTGGCTGTCTACCAAGACTCCAAGATCCCTCTCACAATCGCTGCTATTGAGTGTGGTTTCGCCCAGTTTGTATGTGTATTTTTGATTCTTCTTACCTAGGTACAGAATTTTACTTTTCTCTGTGTTAAATTTCATTTTATTGGTTTGGGCCGAGTTTGTCGAGGTCCCTCTGGATTTTCAGTCTGTCCTCTGGGGTGTTTGCTACTCCCGCTATTAGATTGAATGGAAATGGAAGCTATCCCTGACTAACCTTGGGGATCTATATAACTGTATAAAAGTAAAGAGGGGAGGAGGGAAAGGGAAGGTGTATGAGCAAAATAAGTGCATATGTCTCAGATCAATCCATTAAAAAAATTAACAGGTCTCACCTGAGTCATTCTCTTATATGAACTAATAGATTTTTTTAAAATAAAAAAGCGGGTTGTAGGAGGTAAGCCCCCCATTTATTTTTCTACTACTTTATCAATAAAAGTATAATTGCAACCAGCCTGCCTTCCATTGAGGATCTGTATATTGCACAAACCAGAAAGGGGGTTCTATAGGGCATTGCATGCCAAAACAACTATACACAAAGATTCCCGCCCCACCTCCGCTGCCGCCATCTCTCTACTGAGCACTTAATTCCCACACTATTTATTTTATTTATTTGGCCTTCTTATATGCCGCCCAACTCCCGAGGCACTACTGTCTCATTTCTCATCTTTCCTATTATCTTCTGCTATTAGTTTCTTATGTCCCCAAGATTCTTTATTCAAGAGGCAATTGGACTTTCTGGTTTTTCTTTGAAGACATTTTGCTTCTCATCCAAGAGGTTTCTTCAGCTCTAGATGAAGAAAAAGCATCTTTGGGACAACCATGACCTGGATTACTGAGAATCTCCATAGACATTGGTTTCTTATGGTTTATCAATTGTTGTCTGTAACGTATGATTAATGATCGTAACTATCATTTATGATATATGACCTATTACTTGCTGTTTATATGTATACTGTGAGCTTATGCCAGAGACAATTTCCTTGTGTGTTCAAACACACTTGGCTAATAAAGAATTCTATTCTATTCTATTATATTCTATTTTCTATTCTATTCTTCATTCCTCTATTCTATTCTATTTTATTCTCCTCCATTCTATTCTATTCTATTCTATTCTGTTTTATTCTATTCTATTTTCCTCCATTCTATTCTATTCTATTATCTATTTTCTATTCTATTCTTCATTCCTCTATTCTATTCTATTCTATTCTATTCTATTCTATTCTATTCTATTCTATTCTATTCTATTCTATTCTCTATTTTATTCTATTCTCTATTCTAATAATACAAATAACAAAAGAAGTTCAAAACTTTAAAAAAGTATATTAAGATTAACAATAGGTTGAATCTACACTTTCAATTTATACTCATATAATCTCTTTAGTTTGTAGTCTTTACACTGTTCCAGGCAACCCCCTGACCCTTTAAAGTAGATTTCTAAGGATTGTGGCCATTTCTATAATATTTATTTTATTTATTTATTTTTTCAAACATGTACGAGGTAACAGGTGTAAGAATAAAATGGACATGAGCACAGGAAATGAGTACAAATAAATGGGGACAGTAGGACAGGGACGGTAGGCACACTGGTGCGCTTATGCACGCCCCCTTACAGACGTCTTAGGAATGGGTTGAGGTCCACGGTGGACAGTTTTAGTTAAGCTGTGGGGGTTTGAGGAAGTAACAACGGAGTCAGGTAGTGAGTTCCAGGCATTGACCACTCTGTTGCTGAAGTCGTATTTTCTGCAATCGAGTTTGGAACGGTTTACCTTGAGTTTGTATCTATTGTTTGCCCGTGTATTATTGAGGTTGACGCTGAAGTAGTCGTGGACAGGTAGGACGTTGTAGCAGACAATTTTGTGTACTATGCTTTGGTCAGAATGAAGGCGGCGAAGTTCAAGGCTGTCCAAGCCCAAAATTTCAAGCCTGGTTGCGTAAGGGATTATATTGTGAGCAGAGGAGTGGAGTACTCTTCCATTGCAGGATCAACATCCTGTCCCAGAATAAAATTCACCCATCTCTGACAAAGTAATGAGGAATCCAACTGATAGTTTGCACTACAATCCAAATTCAATCTGCAAAGGAGAACCATTTCCCGATTACTCCTTCTCTTCTGCTACTTATGCACTTTATTTTCAAACTCAGTTGCAATTACTCCTTGAAGTTTCTGAAAAATAAATCATATCCATCCCCAGAAATTGATTTAAACTACGGTAGTTCCTTAATTAAGGAAAAGGCTAGAGGCCTTTGAGCAGAATGGTATGGCAGTAAAATGACTCCCAGTAAATTAATGCTCCTAATTATTCTACAGCTTTTAAAAGTTGCTACTAAATACAGTATTGAAATGCATAAACACAAACATAGTTGAATAATACCACATGTGTTTCCTATTTCATAACAATACTCAGAACTGCAGAAAAAACAATTGCTGTTAACCTGCCTTCCATTGAGGACCTGTATACTGCACGAGTCAAAAAGAGGGCCGTGAAAATATTTTATTTATTTATTTTATTTGGAGGTTCTTCTATGCCGCCCTAAGGACTCAGGGTGGCATACAACATTTTAAGAAAACAACCAAACAAATCATTAAAAAATTTACTGACCCCTCGCATCCTGGACATAAATTGTTTCAACTCCTACCCTCAAAACGTCGCTATAGAGCACTGCACACCAAGACAACTAGACACAAGAACAGTTTTTTTTATGAATGCCATCACTCTGCTAAACAACTAATTCCCACAACACTGTCAAACTATTCACTAAGGCTGCATTGCTATTACTATTAGTCTTCTTATCGTTCCTATCACCCATCTCCTCCCACTTATGACTGTATGACTGTAACTTGTTACTTGTATCCTTACGATTTATATTAATATGGATTGTTTCCTGATTGCTTATTTGTACCGTATGACAATCATTAAGTGTTGTACCTTATGATTCTTGATGAATGTATTTTATTCTCCTTATGTACACTGAGAGCATATGCACCAAAGACAAATTCCTTATGTCCAATCACACTTAGCCAATAAAGAATTCTATTCTATTCTATTCTATTCTATTCTATTCTATTCTATTCTATTCTATTCTATTCCATTCCATTCCATTCCATTCCATTCCACTCCACTCCACTCCACTCCACTCCACTCCACTCCACTCCACTCCACTCCACTCCATTCTATTCTATTCAATACTATGCGTGTTCCCTATTTCGTTATACAGATTGCTTTTTCTATTGACCAGGCTTTCCAAGTTACGACCCCCTTCCCCGTATTCATACAAAATACAAATACATTTTGTAAAAGAGAATTCTCAGTATAGATAGTCCTTGACATACAGCCATTTGTTTAGTGACTGTTCAAAGTTGTATCTACAAATGTAATCAAACCTCCCTCTCTTAAGATTACACCAGGGTTGCCTTCTCTCTATAACCTAGTCTTTCTAATAATCGAAAGCGCAAATCACAAAATCACTTTCTTTTTTATGTAAAAAAAAAAAGAAATCCATAAGAGGTTTCCAGTCATTGATGAATGTCAGTAATGACCTTTCTCTAGTCAAAGTCAGTTTGCCTTCTCAGCAAGATCAGAGTTTCACCAACCACTTCTCCATGGTGGGTAGCGTCAAATCTTCCCATCTTTGTGCCTAAAATATCGTATTTTTCGGAGTATAAGACGCACCTTAGTTTTGGGGGAGGAAAATAGGGGGGGGGAATCTACCTACCAGGTATTCATCTGGCTAGTGTCCTTAGTCTGGTCAGCTTCAGCACATTATTTTATCCCCTGTTTAGGGCTGAAAAAACCTTTTTCGGAGGGAGTAGCAATGAAAACAAGCTTGCAAAGACTTAGGGCTGGAAAAAACTTCTTTGGAGGGAGTAGGAATAAAAAAAATGCTGCAAGCCAGGAAGATCGTTAGCACCTCGTTAGGGCTGAAAAAACCTTTTTCGGAGGGAATAGCAATGAAAACAAGCCTGCAAAGAATTAGAGCTGGAAAAAAACTTCTTCGGAGGGTGTAGCAATGAAAAAATCCTGCAAGCTGGGAAGATCGTTAGCACCTCGTTAGGGCTGGAAAAAAACTTCCGGGAAAAAAAAAAAAGCTACATTCGGAGTATAAGACGCACCCAAATTTCAGCCTCTTTTGGGGGGGAAAGGTGCGTCTTATACTCCGAAAAATATGGTAGTCCCCAGAGTAATCATAGATTGAAAAATATATCCCATAAAGGGGTGAAATTCAAAATGTTTCCCTACCGGCTCTGTGGGCATGGCTTGGTGGTCATGTGACTGGGTGGGTGGGTGTGGCCAAGTCGACCTCACTTCTTTGCCCCAACGACCTATAAAAAGAAGATATACCAATTATTAAACACAAAAGAATAAAAGAGGTACACAAATACATAAGAGCAATAAGACTCTTATTGCTCTTCTGTAAGTATTTGTGTACCTCTTTTATTGTTTTGTGTATAATAATTGGTATATCTTCTTTTCGAATTTTACTCTTGATCTATCTACTTGCTTTCCCCAAGCTGGGAGGAGGAGGAGGCGGCTCGTTTTGTCTCACCCACACCATCCTTGTGAAGCAAATGTTATCGCCTACTCTAGTCCCATTCATCTTTCGCTTCTTGGCTCCGTCGACGTGGCTGCTTGAGAGCATCCCCGGTGGAACTGCGGCCTGAGGATCATGTGCTCTGCAGTTCTATTATCCGTTTCTAGCCATCTGGGCATTGAAGTTAGATTCAGTCAGATTTAAGGTCGAGTCGGCTGGAGAGCGTCGACCGGGTGCAGGGCCAACCAGAGACGATTTTTACTGGCTCTGCGAACCGATTCAAATCGTCCCTACTGCCTCTCCCAAGCTGGGGCGAGGTTGTTGAATTTCACCCCTGATCCCATAACTCCTTTCTGATTGGGTATCCATCAGTCCTACAAGGAAAAGTTCTAGCTTCAAAACATCCCATAATTCATTTGTATAGTCAGTTTGCAAAACTGTTTTTCAGAGGGACCTGAATACCATCAGATATACAGTTATTTATGTAAATCTTCTTTTGACCCTCAGTCAGGATTTAGAGACCATTTGAGATCTGATCAGTCATTGTTTGCAAGTTTAAGACTTAGCATACTGCAAATCATCCGACTTAAGCACATGTGGACATGTACTATAATTAAATATCCCGTAAATCCGTATCGTTTACAGGTATCTTTGCACAACTGATTTATAGGCTAACAGCATCGCAGTAATAAATCTGTAGAATAGCTTGTTTGAGTTCTCCCATTACTTTAGAAGCAGTGTCAGAATAACTGTAGGATTAAATAACTAGGAAAAATAGACCAGCACTACCAATACAGTCAGAGAGTGTAGAACAGGGGTCGGCAACCTTAAACACTCAAAAGAGCCACAATGGTCCTAACCGGAAGCCCCCTGTTCAATTCTGGAGCCAACTGGAAGTCCACTTCCCCCGCCATAGAGTCTCCTCCTAGCGTGGCGTCCTTTTTCCTCTGCCGACCGGAAGTCCAGTTCCTCCACCATAGAGTCTCCTCCTAGCGCGGCATCCTTTTTCCTCTACCTGTCCTAACCGAAAGCCCTATCAATTGTGGAGCCGACTGGCAACAGGGAGCCGCAGCAGAGGGATGAAAGAGCCACATGCGGCTCCAGAGCCGTGGGTTGCTGACCCCTGGTCTAGAAGAATTATGGCTTTCCTAATGTCCACCCTGACTTTATAACAATATAATGCGGGCGTTCACATTTTGCAGTGGGAAATGCTCATAATGTAGTCTGTCCTTGAATTACAATCATTCGTTTAGTCGTCGTCATCATCTTTTAACGACCCATAATCCTTTGCGGGGTGGAGTCTGGGCAACTGAATGGAGCTGAGTGTTTACTGGCCGGATGTCCTTCCTGTCACCAATGCGGAGTTGTGTTCAGTAGATACATTGTTGCCCAGAAAGAGAAATATCTGGCTCTACCTAAAATTATGCTAGAATCGAACTCACAGCCTCCTGATTGTGAGGCGAGAGCTCCACCTCTAGGCCACTGCACACTCAATCATTCGTTTAGTGAACCGTTCAAAATCACAATGGCACTGAGAAAAGTAACTTAGGACAGTTTTTCACATTTATGACCATTGCAGCATCTCCAGGGTCATGTGATCAAAATTTGATCGCTTGGCAACTGGTATGTATTTATGACAGTTGCATGTGATCCCCTTTTGTGACCTTCTGACAAGCAAAGTCAAGGGGGAAACTAGATTCACTTACAACCCTGTCATTAACTTAACAGCTGCAGTGATTCACTTAACAACTGTGGTCATAAAATGGGGTAAAGCTCATTTAACAACTGTCCTGCTTAGCAATGGAAATTTTGGGCTCAATTGTGCTTGTAAATTGAGGACTACCTACCGTATTTTTTGCACTATAAGACACTCAGGACCATAAGACGCACCTAGCTTTTGGGGAGGAAAACAAGAAAAAAAAATCTGCCTCTGCCTCCTTGCAGCAAAGAGCAAACAGCGTGATCAGCTTCAGCATGTTATCGCAGCCTGATTTAGCCGATCAGCTGTTCCAGGCTGTGGGGATCACCGCCGCCTATCTCCGCCTCTGCATGTCCCATTTTCGGCCTCCGCGTACCCCATTTTCCGGCCCCTGCATGTCCCATTTTCAGCCCATTCCAGGTAGCAGAGATCACCACCATCGCTGTCTATCGCCACCACTGCTGTCTATCGCCGCCGCCTATCGCTGCCACCTATCGCTGCCTCCGTTCGAACGGAGGCGGCAATTGGTGGCAATCGGTGGTGATCGGTGGTGGCGGCAGGCATTTCCTGATGCCTGGAATGGGCCGAAAATGGGACACATGGAGGCCGAAAATGGTGCGTGCGAAGGCCGAAAACAGGGTGCACGGAGGCCGAAAATGGGGCACACGGAAGCAAAAAACGGCTGAAGGATGGGGGCCAGCGGGTGGGCGGGGCTTCAGCAAAATTCACTCTATAAGATGCACAGATATTTCCACCCACTTTTTTTGGGGGGGGGGAGTGCGTCTTATCGTCCGAAAAATACGGTATATTGAAGAGTGTATTACGCTTGTGAATTATTGACTGGGACCCACCGAGGCATATTATTTGCAAAAGAGATGAAATTCTGTGGGAAAGGAAATTATTTATTTAGTTATTAAATTGCCATGCTGCCCATCTCCCCTGGAAGGCAACTCACAGATTACAAAAAGACAAATAGATAAATAATTAAAACGATGCAATTTAAAAAAATTAAAACTATAGAAAGAGAAACAGTACTAAGTGATGGACAGCAGAGGGATGAGATCTTCTTATTCCCATCAACCACCTACAAGTGGTGGGCACTCCCTCGTGGCCCCAAGCCAACTGGCAAAAACCAAGTTTTGGTTACAAGTTTTTGATAAACTTATTCAACTATATTTTTTGACAGGATTAAACTGAATGCCTTTCAAGAGAGGAGCCACCTTAACCCACACTATATTTATGGGAAAATTGCTTTTCTCTAGGCCATTCAGTTCATCCTGCATTGGGAAGAAGGGTTGGTGAAGTTTCCCTAGGCGGTTCCCGCAAAAAGGGTAGCAGAAGTTGCCCTCAATGGGAGGAACACGATCAGACAGTTCTGAGAACTGGGAATATGCTGCAACTTCAGTAGAATTTATTGATAAAAAGAGAGCCCACTTAGTAAAAAAAAAAAAAAGTTAAGCTAGAACAGGGGTCCTCAAACTTTTCAAACAGGGGGCCAATTCAATGTCCCTCAGACTGCTGGGGGGGGCAGGACTGGCTGTGTGGGTGTGAGTAGGGGGTCATGTGACTAGGTGGGCGTGGCCAATTTGGCAGTCCATTAAACAATGCACTCAAATTAAACTTTCATTTGTTTTGCTCCTGGGGGTGTTTTATTTGCTTTTGTTTGCATGTTGCTCTTTTGGTTGACTTTTCTTTTTACTAGATCGTTTTTTTCAGTTGTTTAGGAGTCTAGTGGTCCACTTCAGGAAACTCAAGGTTTTGCAGCAATTCTTCTCAGCCCCAAGGAGCTTACAATCAACAAATCTCTCTCTGTGTCTAGCTCTGTCTCTGTGTGTCTCTTGTCTCTCTCTCTCTCTCTATCTATCTCTCTTGTCTCTCTCTTCCCCCCCTCTCTTTCTCTCTCTCTCTATCTTTTCTCTCTCTCTCTTTCCCTCCCCCCCTCTGTCTCTGTCTCTGTCTCTGTCTCTCTCTTTCTGCCTCTCTCT
This sequence comes from Diadophis punctatus similis, assembly GCA_023053685.1. NCBI lineage: Eukaryota > Metazoa > Chordata > Lepidosauria > Squamata > Dipsadidae > Diadophis > Diadophis punctatus. Next base: position 7,113,557 of record JALIGW010000006.1, read on the forward strand.
CTATCTTCTGGAGGTGGGGGTGGTCAAAAACGGGGCACACAGATGCCCCGGGAGGCCTCCGTGCGCCCTGTTTTTGACCTGCAGAGTGCTACTGGAGGCGAGGGAGGCCAAAAACAGGCCCGTTTTTGGCCTCCTGTGTCATCCGTGCACCCCATTTTTCACCTCCCCCGCCTCCAGAAGCATTCTGCAGGCCAAAAAGGGCTAAAATGGCACCGTTTTTGGCCTCCCGGGGCGTCCGCGTGCCCATTTTTTCACCTCCCTTGCCTCCAGGAGCACTCTGCAGGCCAAAAATGTTGGCCTTACCTTCCAATTCCAGCCCATGGGGCTCGTTAAGGTAAGTGTTGCGCTCGGCCAAAGGGTGTGGACCGGCAGGTTGGCGGGTTGATGTGGGCCAGGCAGCCTCATGGTCCTGCGCAGGCTGGATTAATGGCTTCGGAGGGCCGTATGCGGCCCGCGGGCCATAGTTTGAGGACCCCTGAGCTAGAAAGTCAGAAGTTTGAACAAAAGTGTTAAATGAAGGTAGATGCCCCCGTAGGATCTTGCAAAGAAAGACTCCTAGAATGCTCAATTCTAGATCAAAACATACACTTAGCTGTCAGATGAATAGAAACAGACATCTGTGCTTCCATTCTAATTTTCCGACTTACCTCTGGTTGGGTTGAAATGTTCAGAATCAGTGCCCACAGCTCTGCTCTTAATGAATTTGGGGAGCCTTGTCGCACATACTGTTGAGCGGCTGCGCTGTCCTGCTCCATAAGAACTGCAAGAAATGTATATAAAATATAATTAGGCAAAATCCCTAAAGCTTCAAAGTATTAAAGCGAACCTAAGAGGTAGCTAATATAGCAATTATAATAGGACTGAGCTACATGGAAAAGAATTTCATTGATTGTAAGAAAGATGAGCTGAGTTAGAGACGAGATATTTTATTTGGGTTATCTAGTTTTAGAAATTTAGTTATTGAGTTTTGATATCGTTGAATTTTGATGTCATGTACCATATGTATTTTTGTACGGTTGTTTCTGTACCTGTTTGTTCTGTTTTTCTTTTCTTTTTTTTTGAAAAGGCCTTTGGGCTATTCAATAAATGTACTGCCTTTGAAATTAAATAGGACTATAATTGGACCTTAATTGAGACCCAAATTTCTGACACTAAGCGTAATAGTTACTAAGTGAATTTTGCCCCATTTTATGACCTTTCTTGCCACAGTTGTTAAGTTTATTTATTTATTTATTTATATTTATTTATTTATTATTTATTAGTCATTTTTATATGCCACCCAACTCCAGTGGGACTCAGGGCGGCGACACAGTAACACGGTTGTTAAGAGAAAGGGGGAAAAAACCCTCTTATGTTCCAATTGGTGTATTTCTTTATCATTTTAATGTATTTATGTGCGACTGCTACTGCTACTTGTAACTCCCAGTGCTTTACATGGGGACAAACATGTGATTCAAATATAAATACAAAAACAACAATCGTGTTGATCTGCCAAGAGTGCAAGGCTTCCAGAAATTCCAGGAAGCGTTTTTGAACTTGGCTTGGTGTAGGATAGTCAAAGTTTCCCAGCTGAATCCATGGCTAAATCTTAAGACTTTTTTTTTTCAGGTTTAATGGAAAAAGGCCTGGGAGGAAAAAAATCGGAACTTTGATGTTATATATGTTGAAGGCAGCAAGATTACTTTACACACAAAAATGGAAGGTCACCGTGGTCCCCGCAATGGAGGAATGGCTGCAAAAACTGATGGGAGTTAGCAGAGATGGCCAAATTGACTGTTTTTGGTCAAGGAAAAAAAATACAAATACTTTTATTTCTATTGGTTCTGGACTTTGTGCTTGAGGTGGGAAAATGTAGAGATGGGGGCCAGGGGGAGGGTGTGTGTAGCATACTGCCTACCCTAAACAGGCCCCTATGCCTACATGAGCTCATCCAGTTCACATAGCCAGGATGATCTAAGACAGTATCCCTGGCTGGTACGTGATCTCATCTAGGTTGTAACAACAGGATGCTCTTAAGGATTTGGGTGGGGGAGATTGGTGGGGGGGAATTCACCAATGAGAGCCCCATCTCTCTGGAACCAACTCCCACCAGAGATTCGGATTATCCCCACCCTACTGGCCTGCCGCAAAGCCGTAAAGACGTCGCTCTTCCGGCAGGCGGGGTGAAGAAGATCGATTTCCCCATAGATGAATGGTTTTGTTTTAACTTCTGTAATGTTTTAAATTGTTTTTATTATATTTGTATTGTTCTTATCCTTGCTGTACGCTGCCCTGAGTCCTTGGGGTTTGGGCGGCCTATAAGAACTTTTAATTAAATTAAATTAAATTTTAATTAAAATGCTGTTGCTTCTTTCTACCTTTGGCTGCTTGGAAAACGGTATAAAAGCAATAAACACTGCATCTTCACATCCTGCCATGATTTGTCTCTAATTCCATCAGGACAAAATGAAACTTTGATTTTGGGTTTTACCGATTAAATAGATCTGTTGTTGTAGAAATGGCTAGTTTATACTATTATGTAAAAGTAAAAAAGTTGAGGTTTGAGGTTAATGCCTTATTCTAGTGCACCAAAGGGAAGCAGAAGTCAATGTCTTTTCTTTTTTCTTCCCCCCCTTGCTTTCCGCCACTTTTCTCTTCCCCTTTCCCTTCCCTGACTTCCTTAATATTTACTTCTTTATTTTCTTTGTATGCTATATTACGGTATAAACTAATAAAATTAAAATGGCTGAGGGGAAGGCGGGGGGGTCATGTACACATCTGTGGGGGGACCGCAGGGGTGTCGTGCATGCATGCGCAGGGGGGGTGTCGCATGCGCATTGCATTATGGATGCGGGCGCAAGAGTGCGCTGTCGCTTTTGGCACACGACAACAAAAAGGTTAGCCATCACTGCCCTATATCATTTCAAACAAATGGTTGTCCAATCTCTTCTTAAGAACTTCCAGTGTTGGAGCATTCACAACTTCTGGAGGCAAGCTGTTCCACAGGTTAATTGTTCTAACTGTCAGGAAATTTCTTCTTAGTTCTAAGTTTCTTCTCTCCTTGATTAGTTTCCACCCATTGCTTCTTGTTCTACCCTCAGGTGCTTTGGAGAATAGTTTGACTCCCTCTTCTTTGTGGCAACCCCTGAGATATTGGAACACTGCCATCATGTCTCCCCTAGTCCTTCTTTTCATTAAACTAGACAAACCCAGTTCCAGCAACCATTCTTCATATGTTTTAGCCTCCAGTCCCCTAATCATCTTTGTTGCTCTTCTCGGCACTCTTTCTAGAGTCTCAACATCCTTTTTGCATCGTGGCGACCAACACTGGATGCAGTATTCCAAGTGTGGCCTTACCAAGGCATTATAAAGTGGCATTAACAGTTCACCTGACCTTGATTCTATTTGGTTAGAAGGTGTTGTATAGATGATCTGTTTCCTTTTTTTTTTTTTTGATGCTCAGAGTTGCAGTTCCATCAAAGGTCCGCAGTAGTGACTAACCATCAAGCAGAATTAAGATTATTTTCTTTTCCAACGCATGGGCATAGCTCTCTTAATACCGATAAGGATATTTTGGGGATGGAAGAGAAGAGAGGCTCTGGTGATTTTCAAGTGAAATTCTAAACAGGAATTCAGCTCGGACAAGAAGCTGTACATAGGGACACATTGTTTTAAATTAGCCTCCTGTTAAGTTCTTTCTGTAGCTAAGGGTGTTTGTAATGGCCTGGCTATTTTGCCTTTTTTTAAAACGCATAGGGCACATCACATTGTCTACAACTGCAGCATAATCCTAAACTTGCTTACTTAGAAATCTTCAGCAGGCTTATCTCTAGAGCAGTGTGATTACAACTCTAGCATGACTGTTCCTTATGTAACTTAAAATAGAAACAAATGGCAATTGTATGATTTTTTTATTAAAAAACCCAAACAGTATATTAAAAGCGATTAATGTATCCAACTCTTACCTTTTTGACCAAGCCGTACGTGTTCATTTTCATAAAGCTCTAAAATATTAATAAGAATAAAATAAAACTATTAGTTCTAGGAGAATATTTGAGTTCATATATCAGAATTGACTTATTTGAAAGTAATGTTCCAGGCATATACGAAGATTCAAACGAACATGCATAATGACATGCATGCAAATATTTCTCAGGGTTGTTTTTTTTTAACAGAAAATAGCAGTCCTATGTTGTTGTTTTTTAAATCTCCAGTCAATTTATACACTGAAATGTGAAGGGAAAAGGTGTAATTTCTGTTTAAGAGCTTAAAAACGTGCCATTTTATAGTAATAGTTAAGAAGTCCCTACAGGCCAAAACTTATGATATTTTAATTTTGTTGATTATGTTACCAAGGTTGGTCTGAAAAGCAACCTTTCTAATTGTATTGTCAGCAAGGAGCCCTTCCTATAAAATGCACAAAACAGGGAAAAGAAAGATGCAATTGTCTTCACTGTAAACCTATACATTGTCAGTCAAAAGTCTAATTCTCAATAATTGGAATTCTTTCCAAGTAAGTGTTGCCTTAATCTGTTATCCTACACATGCTTACTTGGCATTAGACCCAATTAAATGGGATTTACCTCTGAATAAATAGCAATAGCAGTAGCACTTAGATTTATATACCGCTTCATAGTGCTTTACACCCCTCTCTAAGCAGTTTACAGAGTCAGCATATTGCCCCCAACAATCTGAGTCCTCATTTTACCGACCTCAGAAGGATGGAAGGCTGAGTCAACCTTGAGCCGGTGAGATTTAAACAGCCGAACTGCAGCTAGCAGTCAGCTGAAGTAGCCTGCAGTGCTGCACTCTAACCACTGCACCACCTGTAAGCTTTGCAGGCTTACTCATAAGATAAACATTAGGCAATAAAAGGATATTATCAGACATTAGTTAACTATAACATAAGCTCTCATTAAAATCCACCTTTTATCAGTTGAAGGATAAGTGAGATGATGTTAGGTACATCAACAAGAGTCCAAAATATCTGAACGATTAAAGCCAATGGCACAATAACTGCGTTTTATTTCTAAAACAATACAAGCGTTATTTCTTCTTGCTATTATCAACTATCCTACAGAGTATTTTTTTAACAATAATTAAGAGACATTTCAGTAGAGTGCTATCTCATGCACAAGAACCCAACTTGCCAAGAAAAACCATATTCAATCTTTTATGTTTATGCAGCATGCCATTATTCACATGTTACGCAAGCTCTTAATGTGCTATAGTTTTATGTTTATTGTTTTATATTTATTATTTTATTGGGTTGTTGTCCAGAGTCACTTTCTGTGAGATGGGCAGTCATATAAATTTGATAAGATAGACCCATTAGTTATGATAAGAAAACAGGAAAATAATACTATAGTGCAGTGTTGGCGAACCTTTTTAGTACTGAGTGCCGAAACGGGAGAGAGTGCGGGCGCGCGGGGGAACACAAGAAACTGGAATAGCAGCTCTCCGGCACTCCCACGCATGCGCGCCGGGGAGCTGTTCTTCTTGTTTCCGGCGCTACCGCGCTCACGAAGACTAGCTGAAAGAGCAACAGGCGACAGCTGCCGTGCCCGGAGAGATGGCTCTGCTTGTCACTGCCAGCACGCGTGCCATAGGTTTGCCATCACTGCTATAGTGAATCAGTTGTTGTGAAGATCATCAAGGACTGTGTTATGTGTTAAGGCAGGGGTCTGCAACTTTAAACACTCAAAGAGCCATTTGGACCAGTTTCCCACAGAAAAGAAAATACCGGGAGCCACAAAACCTGGGTGGGCATGGCCAACTCGATGTCACTCACTTCCACCAGTCACGTGACCCCCCCCTAGCCATGCCTACCCAGCCGGTCATTAGGGCAGAGAACCAGTTGTTAAAAAACACCGGGAACCACAAAACTCTTTTAACATCTCTCTCCCTCTCTCTCTCCCTCCCTCCCACCCTCCTTCCGTATCTCTCTCTGTCTCTCTCTCCCCCTCTCTCTGTCTCTGCCTGTCTCTGGCAGCTTCTCCATTCCTCGCCATCGCCCTTACCGTCTCATGCCAGGCGAGGAGTGACTGGGAGGGGAGGGAGTGGGGCGGGGCCAGCCAATGGTGGGATTACCCAACAGGGAGCCACAGCAGAGGGCCCAAAGAGCCGCATGCAGCTCCGGAGCCACAGGTTGCTGACACCTGTGTTAAGGCATCTGTCAAAATGTGAACAACAAGTCCATGGGGACTCTCAATCATCCAGATCACGACTGTCCCAAAAGTGCTTTATCAAAAGGCAACTGGACTTTCTGATTTTTCTTTGAAAATGTTTCGCTTCTCATTCAAGAATCTTCTTCAACTGAAAAGTTGAGAAGCGAAGCGTCTTCAAAGAAAAACCAGGAAGTCCAGTTGCCTCTCAAAAAAGCACCATTTGGGACTTCTTGTATGAAGTGAAATGTTTTTAAAGAAAAAAAAAAGAAAGAAAGCCCAGTTGCCTTTGTAAAAGCATTTTTGGGACAAGTGGGCAACAGAATTCAGTAATGATGGCCAGGTAACCAGGGCTTAGCAGTCCTGATGGATTTACTGGAAGTACCACCACCACAGAAAAGAGGAAAGTATACTATGTTTGAAAACTATTCCATTATGGCCTGCTATTATAAATTAGGACCAACAAAGCAGGGCTACTTAAAGTATGGTATAAATAAATATATATAAAGTTTGAAGAAAGGAATTTAAACAATGTTTAAAATGTGCTAATTTCTAGGGGAAAAAAGTGCCCAGCAGAATTCACTTATTTATTTAAACTTGGTTACTCCCACCACTATAAATAATGACCAAAAAAGAAATCTTACCTGGATCTGTTCTTTTATAACTATACCTTACAAGAATCCTTTTCGGAAGCAAAAACTATTATTTACTGACAAATTAAACACCTACCTGAAGGCACATGTGCAGAATCATCAATATCCATCTGACCAGTGTTCAGGTCTAATTCGCTAAAGTAATCCTTCTTGAGGGGGGGAAAAAAGAGGGCGTGCATAAGTGCACCAGCGTGCCTACCGTCCCTGTCCTAACGTTCCCTCTTATCAGTACTCATCTTATGTATATAAACAATGTTATATCTATGTATATTACCAACACGTACTTGACAAAAATAAATAAATAAAATAAATAAAAATAAATAAATAAGAGGACAAGATGTGCCACCCTATGCCATATGTGAAATCGACATTAAGTATCAATATATTGCTTTAATTGGCAAGCTGTAAACACAAAACGTAAGGCTCATGGGACCCACGGTATGTAATAAATTCCTTCCCTCAGAAGACCAAAATCCCAGCATCTTAGTTAAAAATTCAATACAGATGGTCTTTGACTTACAACAGTTCATTTAGTGACCATTCAGAGTTACAACAGCACTAAAAAAAATGACGCATGATCGTTTTTCACACTTGCGACTGTTGCAACATCCTCATGGTCATGCGATCAAAATTCAGACACTTCGCAATGTCTCATATTTATGACAGAGTATCCTGGGGTCATGCGATCCCCTTTTGTAACTTTCTGAAAGCAAAGTCAAGGAGGAAGCCAGATTCACTTAACAACCAGGTTATGAATTTAACAACTGCAGTGATTCACTTAAGAACTGTGGCAAGAAAGGTTTGGAAAATGGGGCAAAGTTCACTTAACAAATGTCTCACTTAGCCACAGAAATTTTGGGCTTAATTGTGGTCTGATGCTGGACTGCAATATCGCAACAGCCAGCATATCACTTACATTACAGTTATAGGCTAGAATTTTCTTTAATGTCACTTGTGAAAAATAATCCTTTACAGCAGGGGATTTAAAATTCATGTATCAAGAATATTCAGCAATTCTCACACACAATATTTGAATTAGAATTACAATTCTTTATTGGCCAAGTGTTTATTAGACACACAAGGAATTTGTCTCCGGTGCATAAGCTCTCAGTGTACACACAACAATAGTGATAGATCTGCGATGGCGAACCTATGGCACGCGTGCCGGAAGTGGCACGCAGAGCCATTTCTCCGGGCACGTGGAGCTGTCGCCTCTTGCTCTTCCGGGTTTCCGGTGAGCCGGCCAGCTGGTTTTCATGCACACAGGCGCGCCAGAAACTGGAAGAACAGCCACCCATTGCGCATGCGTGCTCCAGGAAGATGATCTTCCTGTTTCCAGAGTGCACATGCGCACCGGCCAGCTAGTCTGGTTTCTGGCACTAATGCGCGGGCAAAGACCAGCAACAGGGGCAAGTGCCAAAAGATGCAGAGAGGGGATCCCGGCGGTCGCTTCCTAAGGGAGCAGAGCAAGATAAGCCGGGCTTCCCTTCCTCCCTGCCCATGCGGGCTTCTTGCGCGGCCCCAGGCGGTCCAGAGCACCAGTAGATGAGAGCCGGTGAGGATGGGGTGGTGGTCTACCTGCGCAGATGACCCTATACCCTGGGCTCCTCCCCGCTGGGAGCTGCTGTTCCCTGGCCGGCGGCAGTGCTCACTGCCCCCCCCACCTCGGCAGTGCCATGCGCCAGCCGGAGAAGCTCCAAACGCACGGCCTTGTCTGGGCTCCTCCCCGCTGGGAGCCGCCATTCCCCGGCCGGCGGCAACGCTCTCTGTCCCCCCCACTTGGCAGAGCCATGCACCAGCCGGAGAAGCTCCAAACACCATGCCTTGCCTGGGCTCCTCCCCACTGGGAGCCACCGGCCGGCGGTAGCTCTCTCTGTCTCCCCCATCTCGGCAGTGCCATGCGCCAGCCAAAGAAGCTCCGAACATGCGGTCTTGCCTGGGCTCCTCCCCGCTGGCAGCCACCGTTCCCCAGCTGGCAGCAGCTCTCTCTGTCCCCCCCCACCTCGGCAGTGCCATGCGCCAGCCGGAGAAGCTCTGAACGTGCAGCCTTGCCCCCCCCCACCGCCGGCTGGGGAATGGTGGCTCCCAGCTCCGTTTTCAGCAGCGACGGCCTCCTGCAATCCTCTGCCAGCAAAAACGGAGGGCCCCCAAGCTCCATTTTTGGTGGGAGAGGGCTGCAGGAGGCGATCACGGCCCTCCTGAGCTCAGTTTTTGCTCTCAGAGGCACCACGGACCAGATCTTTGCTGTTTCCAGGGTGGCCCAGCGGGCCAGATCTAAGCACCCCGCAGGCTGGATCCGGCCCGCGGGCCTTGAGTTTGACACCCCTGCATTAATCCACTCACCCCGGCCCTGGCCCATTTTTTCATCCTCTGCAACAGGAGGCAAAAAAAAATATTTCTTCCTGAAGGGTATGATTACCTCACCTCACCCTCTGTACCATATTCATTTTCTAATATTCCAAAAGGTTTTCTGCATCTTGGACCCCGCTAATTATTTTTTATACAGTACATATCGATTCAGGAGTTAGGTCCACTGAGTTCAATGCACAGAGCTGTACTGTTAAATTAAATGGTTATTCTCTAATTTTAAAGAAGCTATAATTGATGCTTACCAGTTCAGGTATATCTTTCACATTCACTGGGACCTGAATTAGTCCCAAGTGATTTCTAAAATTAGGCACCTCGCTGGTGTCGTAATTTGGATTGTGCAGGTTCATCAGCACCTTTAAGAAGAAGACTAGAAGTGACTATGCGTGTGTAAGAACTAAATAAATTATTTTAAATAGCAATAGCACTTAGACTTATATACCGCTTCACAGTGCTTTACAGCCCTCTCTAAGCGGTTTACAGAGTTCAGCATATTGCCCCCAACAATCTGGGTCCTCATTTTACCCACCTCGGAAGGATGGAAGGCTGAGTCAACCTTGAGCCTGGTGAGATTTGAACAGCTGAACTGCTGAACTAGCAATCAGCTGAAGGTCGCAGTGCTGCTTTTAACCACTGGGCCACCTCGGCTCCTAAAATAGCTACCTTAACGGAACGGCACAATTTTCCCCAGCCACATTTTCGTGCCCACTTCTCCGCGGGCCCCCCCCTCAGCCAACCCATCACCAGCGTTTATGCTTGGCGGGCCCTCTGCCACACTCCTTCCCTGGCAATGGGCTGCTGGCACTCCTGCCCCACCCCTTTCTCCTGGCCGATTCATTTAGAGACGCTTATCCCTGGGTGTTTCACTGTCCCAGACACTTAAACTCACCTCCCAATGGCCGGGTGGGATGGATGCCTGGCACATCCCCCCTCTACCAGCAGTGGCGACAGCCCAGCCAGTGGTCACTCCCACTGCGGCCAGGCTGCATTTGCCGCCAAGTCCCAGTCGGGGGGGGGGGCTCCAGCCCCCCAGCATTCACCACCCTGAGTCCTAATCAGGAGATGCCGCAACAGAGCCTCCAGGATTGGCCCATGTTCCTTCCCAACCTTCTCCCTGTCTGAATCTGCTGCCAGCTCTGCTGGCCACTGGCAGGCCACAACAACCAGCTCTAAGCTGCAAAACTACACAGATGGCTATTAATGGCAATAACAAGAGTCAAAGTTCTCCAAATTTTTGCAGCTTAGGTCTGGTAGCTTTAAGTCTACCTTACCAGCGACAGGAAACGTTATTACGGAAAAACCTTTTTCCAGAACACGGTGAACAAAATCAGATATTAAGGTAGCTAGGCAGGACACATCTTCACAATGTAAGAAATGCTGTTTTGTCCCAGAGGAACAGATTATAAATATTTTTGGCTTTTAAAACTAGTCCTCGACTTACAACCTTTCATTTACCGTATTTTTTGGAGTATAAGACGCATCTTTTTCCCCCCCCTAAAAGAGGCTGAAAATTTGGGTGCGTCCGAATGTAGCTTTTTCGAAGCTTTTTTTCCCAGCCCTAACGAGGTGCTAACAATCTTCCTACCTTGCAGGAATTTTCATTGCTTCTCCCTCTGAAGAAGTTTTTTTTTTTTAGCCCTAAGTCTTTGCAGGCTTGTTTTCATTGCTATTCCCTCCAAAGAAGATTTTTTTCAGCCCTAACCAGGGGATAAAATAATGTGCTGAAGCTGACCAGACTAAGGACGCTAGCGAGATGAATACCTGGCAGGTAGATTTTTCCCCTATTTCCCTCCCCAAAAACTAAGGTGCGTCTTATACTCCGGTGCGTCTTATACTCCGAAAAATACGGTAGTTCAAAGTTACAGCAGCATTGAAAAAAGTGTCCTTGTGACCGTTTTTCACATTTATGACCATTGCAGCATCCCCATGGTCACGTGATCAATATTCAGATGCTTGGCAACTGGTTCATATTTGTGAAGGGTTGAAGCGTCCCGGGATCACGTGATCCCCTTTTGCGACCTTCTGACAAGCTAAGTCAATGGGAAGGCCAGATTCATTTAACAACCGCGTTACTAATTTAATAAAGGCAGTGTTTCACTTAACAATTGTGGCAAGAAAGGTCATAAAATGGGGCAAAACTCACTTAACTGTCTTGCTGAGCAACAGAAATTTTGGGCTCAAATGTGGTCATCTATAGATAATGTATATATAATGTATATATAAATGTGGACTATCTATAGATGATCCCCTAATTTTACCGTATACAGTAAAGTATAAAGTATACAGTATACTGAAGATCGCATTAAAGCTCATTTGTGAATCTAATGACTCAAAAGATCCATTCTCAGGAATGACAAGATTTCACTGGATTTAAAAAAACGCATATCCAAAACTAAAACCCGATCCATTTTATTTTATTATTTTTGCAAAAAACTTACCTCAAGAAAATCTTTAGGTGCATAAACTGGCCTGAAGAGACTCAGATCTGAAATGTAAAGTTATTCAACCCTAAATATTTTGTAGTTGTTTGGACCATACATTTTAGCAATAATAATTATCAAATTTTATTATTTCAGTCTCATTCTAATATGCTGTTCAAAACACCATCCAGGATTATTTCCAGAGGAGTAAATCTCATGCACAGTAATCGAAAGCACTAATGTAATAATTGAGGACAACTCTTAGAAAGTTTTCCTTAATGGAAAAACTAAGAATACACAAAAATATCAATCAATAATCGAGGCTGGTTTATTTTAACTCATTTAAAATGAAAGGATAACATACGTTGGAATAATCAAGATATCTGTGCACTCTATTGAGAGATGAGTTAACACAGACAATATTTCTGAATATCTGCCCAGAACCGGAAAAAAAGTTAATGATATGTGGATTGTGGAACAAGATAGAAATGGGATCTGCAGATCATTAAATCTTCTAGAAGGCCATTAAATCCTGACTCTTTATTCGGCCCTGAGATATAGTGGTAGATCCCGCAAATAATTATTGAGGCACCCTGAGAGATTGATTTAAGATACAGGGCCTTTCAGTTTTTGTCACGGTCAGACGTGAAAGATCAGATTCACACATGAAAATCCAATTCAATTGATTTATTGCTACATACACAATCTTTTCAATGAATGGTTAGTATCTACTTGGAGTTAGATAAGGGACAACGGAATTTATTTATTTATTTATTTATTTATTTATTTATTTATTTATTTGTTTGTTTGTTTATTTATTTATTTATTTATTTAGTGAGATTTATATGCCGCCTCACAGTGCAAGCACTCTCTAAACCAGTGTTTCTCAACCTTGGCAGTTTCAAGATAGCAATAGCAATAGCACTTAGACTTATATACCGCTTCATAGTGCTTTACAGCCCTCTCTAAGCGGTTTACAGAGTTCAGCATATTGCCCCCAACAATCTGGGTCCTCATTTTACCCACCTCGGAAGGATGGAAGGCTGAGTCAACCTTGAGCCGGTGAGATTTGAACAGCCGAACTGCTGAACTAGCAGTAGCCTGCAGTGCTGCATTTAACCACTGCACCAACTCGGCTCCACCACTCGATGTGTGCCAGCAATGCTGGCTGGAAAATTCTGGGAGTTGAAGTCCACACATCTTCAAACTGCCAAGGTTGAGAAACACTGCTCTAAACGGTTTACACCAGTAAGCAATGTAGATTTATATTGCCCCCAACAATCTGGGTCCTCATTTTACCTACCTCGGAAGGATGGAAGGCTGAGTCAACCTTGAGCCAGTGAGATTTGAACCGCTGACCTGCGGATCAGTGTCAGCTAAAGTGGCCTGCAGTACCTGCCTCTAACCGCTGCGCCACCTCGGGTCTTAATTCAAGAAGAGTTGCATTTAGTCCACTTGTGTCTATGTAGGGATTCTAGGCTGATCCTTCTTTTAAACTCTGCTCTCAGGCTCTGTCACGCCTACTACAGTAGGGGTGTCAAAGTGGATTTCTTTGAGGGCCGGATCAGCATTGTATTTCTTCTCCGTGGGTTGGGGGGGGGCAGGGAGTGGGGGGGAGATTGGATGGATGCCTCCTGCAGCACTTTGCTGGCCAAAACGAGGTCTCTCTGCGGCCCGTTTTTGGCCAGCAGAGTGCTGTTAGAGACTGGGGAGGCCGAAAACGGGCCGTGCAGGGGCCTCGCGGGGCCTCCACGCAGCCTGTTTTTGGCTGCCAGAGGCACTACGGGCTGGTTCTTTGATATTTCCAGGCCGGTCCCCCAGGCCAGATTTAAACACCCAACGGGCTGGATGTGGCCCATAGGCCTTGAGTTTGACACCTCTGTCCTACAGTTATATAGTTTTTAGGGTTATTATAGTTTTATGGCTGTTACGAGTCACCCAGAGTTGTTTTAAGACGGGTGGCCATACCACTCTTTTAAATGAATAAATAAACCCAGTGAAACATTTTATGCACATATGTCATCAGTGCAGACCAGCACAAAACCCTCCTCCCTAAATACACCCCCAGGGAATTGAGACACAATCTATGACCTGTCAATTCAGCGATAAAACACTTCAGAAAGCCAAGTATCCAATCACCTAATTTGTTAACTTTGTATAGATTGTAACCTCATTCTTTTCAGTTTTGTTTTTATTGCCTGCAGTAGCATAATGAGCAGTTTGCATTTTAAGGGACAGTTTTGATTCATAAGGAAAATTGATAAGGGAATTTTCTCCTACAAGCTTATTAATAGGAGACAGACAAGAAAATAACAACTTAGATTTCTGAAAAGCTTTTGCTATCTTCAACCTTTTGGGTAGGAAGGTTTTCCTGTGTTTCTCTTGCATATTCTCTTCTTTAAGTAAGTTTGTGCGTGTGCACATACGGAGTGTGATTTTAATTTTCATAATGAAGGCGTGCAATACCTGGTTCATCCGTCCCCATTTCATTCCATTTATTCAAAAGTTCTTTTTGCTCACTCAGCGGTCTCTGTAGAGCAAAAGAAACAGGATGCCATCAACTCTAATATTGACAGACACCTAAATATGCATGAGATTATAGATAAACTTTACATTCACAGGAAAAGCAGCTAATAAAGGTACCTTCTGTGATAACGGAATGCCAAGTTCTATACACATGCTGTTTAGGCTCTTCAAAATACGTTTTTCCCAGTTTGCCTGGAGAAGGAAACATAAATCAATAGAATCAGTTCATCTTCCTCCTAATTATAATTTTCAATGGGAAGGTGTATTTTCTCATTTTCTCTTTCCACTTAAGTTTTAAATACTGGTATACATATGTACTATATACATACATTTCCATCTAACCTGTCTTTTCAAAGCAGGGCAATGATAAGTCCACTCTTCCCAGTTGTGTTTAAACAGCTGCAGAAGTAGTTTTTAAGCACGGGGATATATATATAGATAGATGATGGGTGAATGGATGGATGGATGGATGGATGGATGGATGGATGGATGGATGGATGGATGGATGGATGGGTGGGTGGGTGGGTGGGTAGATAGATGGATGGATGGATGGATGGATGGATGGATGGATGGATGGATGGGTGGGTGGGTGGGTGGGTGGGTGGGTGGGTGGGTAGATAGATGGATGGATGGATGGATGGATGGATGGATGGATGGGTGGGTGGGTGGGTGGGTAGATGGATGGATGGATGGATGGATGGATGGGTGAATGGATGGATGGATGGATGGGTGGGTGGGTGGGTGGGTAGATGGGGGTAGATGGATGGATGGATGGATGGATGGATGGGTGAATGGATGGATGGATGGATGGATGGATGGATGGATGGATGGATGGATGGATGGGTGGGTGGGTGGGTGGGTGGGTAGATGGATGGATGGATGGATGGATGGATGGATGAGAGAGAGAGAGAGAGATATGATACATTGTAGATTCTTCCAAGGCGATAGATAGATAGATAGATAGATAGATAGATAGATAGATAGATAGATAGATAGATAGATAGATAGATAGATAGATAGATAGATAGATAGATGATGGATGGATGGATGAGAGAGAGAGAGAGATGATGATGATGGATGGACAGATGACAGACAGACAGACAGATAGATAAATAGATAGATAGATGGATGGAGAGATGGATGGATGGATGGATGGATGGATGGATGGATGGATGGATGAGAGAGAGAGATATATGATGATGATGGATGGACAGATGACAGACAGACAGACAGATAGATAAATTATAGATAGATAGATAGATAGATAGATAGATAGATAGATAGATAGATAGATGGATGGATGGATGGATGGATGGATGGATGGATGGATGGATGGATGGATGGATGGATGGATGGATGGATGGATGGATGAGAGAGAGAGAGAGATGATGATGATGATGGATGGACAGATGACAGACAGACAGACAGACAGACAGACAGACAGACAGATGATAGATTTATTTATTTATTTTATTTTATTTTGGAGTTCTTCTATGCCGCCCTACTCCCTAAGGACTCAGATAGATGATAGATGATAGATAGATAGATAGATAGATAGATAGATAGATAGATAGATAGATAGATAGATAGATAGATAGATAGATAGATAGATAGATAGATAGATAGAGATAGATAGATAGATAGATAGATAGATAGATAGATAGATAGATAAACAGACAAATCTGTCTGTCTATCATCTATCTATTTATCTATCTATCTATCTATCTATCTATCTATCTATCTATCTATCTATCTATCTATCTATCTATCTATCTATCTATCTATCTATCTATCTATCTATCTGATATATATATATCCCCGTGCTTAAAAACTACTTCTGCAGCTGTGCATAGTAAACACAACTGGGAAGAGTGAACTTATCATTGCCCAGAGGAGCCGAGGTGGCGCAGTGGTTAAAAGCAGCACTGCAACCTACTTCAGCTGACTGCTAGTTCAGCAGTTCAGCTGTTCAAATCTCACCAGGCTCAAGATTGACTCAGCCTTCCATCCTTCTGAGGTGGGTAAAATGAGGACCCAGATTGTTGGGGGCAATATGCTGAACTCTGTAAACCGCTTAGAGAGGGCTGTAAAGCACTGTGAAGCGGTATATAAGTCTAAGTGCTATTGCTATCTATCTACTATCTATCTTATCTCAGATAGATAGATAGATAGATAGATAGATAGATAGATAGATAGATAGATAGATAGATAGATAGATAGATAGATAGATAGATAGATAGATAGATAGATAGATAGATAGATAATCAATAGCTACATGTTTCCCCTGTGAAAGAAAACAGATAGAATAGATAGGTAGGATAGAATAGAATAGAATTCTTTATTGGCCAAGTGTGATTAGACACACAAGGAATTTGTCTTCGGTGCATAAGCTCTCAGTGTACATACAAGCCACAAGTGATAAATTATAGTCGTCATACATTCATCATAAATCATAAGATACAACACTTAGTGATAGTCATAGGATACTAAATAAGCAATCAACATAAATCATACTAGGAAACTAAATAAAACAATATAAATAATAAATAATGGAATAGTCTCAATTACTGTGTTTGGGAGTGGGTGCGGTGGGTGGGGTGAACTGCCAGATTAGATAGATAGATAGATAGATAGATAGATAGATAGATAGATAGATAGATAGATAGATAGATAGATAGATAGATAGATAGATAGATAGATAGATAGATGATAGATAGATGATAGATAGATGATAGATAGATAGATGATAGATAGATAGATAGATAGATAGATAGATAGATAGATAGATGATAGATAGATGATAGATAGATAGATAGATAGATAGATAGATAGATAGATAGATAGATAGATAGATAGATAGATAGATAGATAGACATAGACATAGATATATAGATATATATCAATAGCTCAATTTTTTCCCTGTGAAAGAAAGCAGAAATGGAATAGTTTCAATTACTGTATTTGGGGGTGGGCAGGGTGGATGGGGGGAACAGCCCTATCTTCCTGTGTTTATCTTCCATTTGAG
Source organism: Diadophis punctatus similis (assembly GCA_023053685.1). Classification (NCBI taxonomy): domain Eukaryota; kingdom Metazoa; phylum Chordata; class Lepidosauria; order Squamata; family Dipsadidae; genus Diadophis; species Diadophis punctatus. The sequence continues at coordinate 7,130,691 of JALIGW010000006.1, forward strand.
AATTTATTTTCCTGCAATTCCTGTTTTTTTTAAAAAAAACAATCTAGAGAACAATGTTACACCTATGTAATATATAACAATCTGACATGATTGTTTCATATATATCATATGTAACTCGGTAATAAAAATGGGGGAATGTAATGGAACTGTCACACATCAATTCATTTGAGGACAATTTATTACTCACCCAAGGTAACAATGTTCGTCTACATTTATGGATCACTGATCTATTTTTTTTTTCATCCAGCAAACTCTTCCTATTATATTTTTGAAAAGATTTTTCAGGCATGGAGTTTACAGAACTGCAATTAGCCTATTTAGTGTACAAAGTGACATATGTTTTTTTTTAATCCTTTAATATAGCAAGTATGGGTGGAGACTAATTTTTCATGTGTTTGCTGAATATGTTGATGCAGTGTTTGTTCGTTTCATTTTAACTGTCTACAAAAGAACAGAAATGTCTTAAGCTTCTTTTATTGCCAATCATCTTCAAATATTTATGCTCAGACATACTGAATGGCCGATATTATCACATCTACTCTAATAAAAGCATTAAGTGGAAAGTTTCAGCTTGTCCAAATTGTCCTGTAGATGAAACGGCATTGATTAGGATTTTGTGCACATCTTTTCCCGCTTTTCAACATTACCCTAATAATAGATTCTTCACTCTCAGACAGGGGTGGGTTCTAACTTACCTCGCTGCCGGTTCTCTTCCTTCGCCCGCGGGCAAAAAAAATAAATATAAAAAAAAAGCCGAAAACAAGATGGCGACACATGCGCAGTGCCGGAAACTTGGCTTCTGCACACGCGCAGAAGAAAAAAAAATTAACAAAAATTTTAAAAATTTTATACATGGCATGACTACTTGCGATTGGTGGCACTCAGTTCAGCACAAACGTATTTATTATTTATTTATTAAATTTGCTCATCTCCATCGAAGCAACTCTGGTCGCTTTAAAAGCAATAAAACCATCTTAAAAAATAAACATTTCTAAAAGCAATTCAAACAGAATTACAATCCAGGTGAAGTTGCAATTAACAGATGTGGAGAGAGGGAGATAGCAGGATGTAGGATTTTCTCTTAAATTCATTAACCACGTCCAGTGGGATACTCTCCCATTGGGGACCCAAACCAATTGGCAGAGTTGGGTCAAATCAGAGGTGGGTTCCTCCCGGTTCGGACTGGTTCAACCGAACCGGTAGCGACCCGCTAGTGACATCAGAACCGGTTCGGTCGGTGCTGGTTCGTGGGCACCGCCATCTCTTTTTTTTTTAATTTTTTGGGATTTTTTTTCTTTTCTTTTTTTTTAAATTTATTTTTTTTCCGAGTTTTTTTTCTTCTGCACATGCACAGAAGCTGAGTTTCTGGTACTGTGCATGCGGTCGCCATCTTGTTTTCGGCTTTTTTTAAAAAAAAAAATTGTGCCATTGCGCATGTGCGCGCGCACGAGGTGCAGGAGGAAGTGAACCGGCAGCGAGGTAAGTTAGAACCCACCCCTGGGTGAAACACTTAGTATATATCCATATTTGAGCATGTGCAGTAAAATTTAATCACATCAAACCTGAGCTTTCCTCATGTAAGCCAAAGGTTCCTTGATGTGTTCAGGAGGCACTGCTGGGGAACAAGGTAAAGGAAACCTAAAAGGAAAAAATAGGTATTATTTTAGTGCCAGTACTATTTAGACCCACATTTCTAAATAAATCTTTATAAATCATAATTTTCTTACAGATACGTAAATTTTCAGGCACAATATACAGCACTAGCACTTATGTACCGCTTCACAATGCTTTATAGCCCTCTCTAAGCAGTTTACAGAGTCAGCATATTGCCGCCAACAACTTGGTTCTTCATCTTACCGACCTCAGAAGGATGAAAGGCTGAATTAACCTTGAGCCGGTAAGAATCGAACTGCTGGCAGTCGGCAGAATTAGCCTGCAATACTGCATTCTAACCACTGCGCCACCACGGCTCTCAATACATGGTGTTATGATCAATCTATGAAATATTATGAAATATTGCTTGAAGCACTTAATATTTCACTCTTTATCCTGGTGGGCAATAAGGCAGGATAAAATTGAAGAGAAATATTGAGAACTGATAATCGCTTCAAAGACTTAATATCGGATAATTCATTCTTTGTTCCCTGCTAACTTCCCACAAGCAAGGCCAAAGGGGAAGGCTGCAAGAAGTCAGAAATCACAGCCATATTAAGGCCTCGCTTAATGACCGAAATGATCCTGTTAGAGGAGGCACTAATGGGTTCAACCCAGATTGAGTTGCATTGGAAACAAATGCCATACAGGTAGTACAAGAGCCGAGGTGGCGCAGCGGTTATAGGCAGTATTGCAGGCCACTTTAGCTGACTGTGATCCGCAGGTCAGCGGTTCAAATCTCACCGGCTCAAGGTTGACTCAGCCTTCCATCCTTCCGAGGTCGGTAAAATGAGGACCCAGATTGTTGGGGGCAATGTAAATATACATTGCTTACTGGTGTAAACCGCTTAGAGAGTGCTTGCACTGTGAGGCGGTATATAAATCTCACAAAATAAATAAATAAATAAATAGTCCTTGATATACAATTCACTTAATGAGGGCCAGGGGTGGGATTTGGAGGTTCTCCGAACCGGCCATAATGTTAGCTACAGGTTCTCCCGAACCCGGGCAAACCCGTAGCAGCCCACCCTGTTTGTTGAGGACTACCTGTACACATTTAGTCAGGGTTTCCCAAGCTGTGAAATAGTATAGCTCGCTTGGAGGTGCACACAGAATCCAGGGAAGAAGTGAAGAACATTTCAGTTTACACTTTCTTACAAGAAATCCATCTTTCCCACAATTTTACTGCATTGTTTTTATTGTTCGTTTGTCTTCATTTTGGTGTTTGGGTTTGTAGGGAAGGTTGCACATTAAGATCACACTAAAGAAAATGTGATGGCAACATTTTAGGGAGTTAAGCAACACTGCATGCAAACATGAAGCAAAAGTTATGCCAACACCGAGACAAAAACAAAACTCACATACTGATTTCTCTATAAACAGCATTGTGCAGCTTCTTCTCCCAACCTGGAAAAATAAGAGTTAAAAAAAACACCCTGAAGATTAGAAAAAATCATAATTCGGATGTTTAAAAACTTGAGAATAACGGGATGGGGTAGGAAAGAGAATTTTTAGTATTAAAAGCACATGAAAGCACAGAACGTAATTCATCCATTCCTAATTTTGTTTAAAACAGGGGTGTCAAAGTCAAGGCCCGCGGAACGGATCCGGCCCATGGGGTGCTTAGATATGGCCTGCGGGGCCACCCTTGAAACAGTGAAGGACCGGCCCGCAGTGCCTTTGCTAGGAAAAAACGGAGCTCGGGAGGGCCGCATGCGTTTTCGCTGGCAGAGGGTTGCCGGAGGCATTTGCCGCTAAAAACGGAGCTTGGGAGCCTGTTTTCGCTGGCAGAGCACTTGGGCCACCATAGGCTCCCCTGACACGAGTGATGTCAAGCTGGCTACGCCCACCCTGGCCACACACACCCTGGCTCCCCCAAGGTCAAATATAACCCTGATGTGGCCCTCAATGAAATCGAGTTTGACATCCCTGGTTTAAAACATTTATATATCTTATCAGGGGTGGGTTCTAACTTACCTCCAGTGCCATGTGGGCGCGCGTGCTTTGCGCATGCACAGTGCTGAAAAAAAATTACAAAATCCCCCCCTCAAAAAAAGCACCGAAAACAAGATGGCGACACATGCGCAGTGCCAGAAATTCGGCTTCTGCGCATGCTCAGGAGAAAAAAACCCGGAAAAAATTCCAAAAACAAAATATATATATAAAAAAAAAAGATGGCGGCGTCCATGGACCGGCACCGACCGAACCGGTTCCGTGACGTCATCGTGACATCACCAGCGGGTTGCTACTGGTCCGGGCAAACCGGTCCGAACTGGTCGGAACCCACCTCTGTATCTTATATACTAGAGACCAATACCCGATCAAAATTCAAGACAAGTGATGGCTTGAAATTTATTTCCAAGTGAAGGTCCACAGTAAGGCAATTTTACAATTGCACACAATCTCCCACTATCCTGAAGCATCCATTCCCACTCATCCTATGCCATTCTAGATTCTGGTGCCATAGAAAAGCCACCAACTCTTTGCCTGTTCAGATACTTCAAGCGAGCCACTGCAAGAACGCATTAAGAAGCCACCCCAGCATTGCGCCAAACCCCAATGAAGAAGAATTTAATTACAGGCAATCCTCGACTTACGACCACAACTGAGCCCAAGATTTCTGTTGCGAAGTGAGACATTAGTTAAGTGAGTTTTGCCCCATGTTACGACCTTCCTTGCCTCGGTTGTTAAGCGAACGACGGCAGTTGATAAAGTTAGTAACCTGGGTTGTTAAAATGAATCTTCCCGTGTTTAATTTGCTTGTCAGGTCGCAAATGACATGACCAAGGAGGTCCCATGATCCTTGGGACACAGCAAGGGTCATCCATGTGAACCAATTGCCAAGCACCTGACTTTTGATTTTAGATTTATTATTAGAGTTGGAAGGGACCGTGTGGGTCATCTAGTCCAACCCCCTGCTCAAGCAGGACTTCCTACACTATTTGAGACAGATGGCAATCCAGTCTCCCCTTGAAGGTCGCAAGTGTTGGGGCTCTCACAACCTCCGCAGGCAAGCTGTTCCACTGGTTGATCGCTCTCAGAAAGTTTCTCCTCACTTCCAGCCTGAATCTCTCCTTGGTCAGCTTCCATCCGTTATTCCTTGTTTGGCTTTCTGGTGCCATAGAGAACAGCCTGAACCCCTCCTCTCTGTGGCATCCCCTCAAGTATTGGAACACTGCTATCATGTCACCCCTGGTCCTTCTCTTCGCCAGACTGGCCAAGCTCAGTTCCTGCAACCGCTCTTTGTATGTTTTATTTTCCAGACCCTTTATCATCCTGGTTGCTCTCTTCTGCACTTTCTCTAGGGTCTCAATGTCTTTTTTGTAGTGTGGTGACCAAAACTGGATGCAGTACTCTAGGTGTGGTCTGACCAAGGCTTTATAGAGTGGTACTAGTACCTCTCTGGTCCTTGATTGTATCCCTCTATTTATGCAGCTCAGGACTGCGTTGGCCTTTTTGGCTGCTGCTGCACACTGCTGGCTCATATTTAGTTGGCTGTCTATGAAGACGCCGAGATCACATGGTCATGGGGATGCTGCAAAGGCCGTAACTGTGTAAAAAAGGTCACTTTTTTCAGTGCCGTTGTTAACTTCGAACGGTCCCAAATGAACTGTGGTACCTCTACCTGCCTATAGTCTAAGTGATGGAAACTGCACATGACTAAAAGCAGCAACTGCTACTATTCCAGAATATAGCCTCCACATCAACAGCAAATCCCACTGCAATGATCTAAATATGCTTCCAAGATTTCAAAGGACAACGTAGGAGTCCGAGCCAAAATTGTGGTTGTTGTTCAGTTGTTAAGTCGTGTCCGACTCGTCACGACCCCATGGACCGTAGCACGCCAGGCCCCCTCGTCCTCTCCTGTTTCCTGGAATTTGCCCGAATTCATGTGCATTGCGTGATGACAATATCTAACCATCCCATTCTCTGCCAACCCCTTTTCCTTTGGCCTTCCGTCTTCCCCAAGCCAAAGTAGGAAGATAAAACAGGAGTTTCCTGGCTAGCAGTATTAAGCTGCACAGGTAGTCCTCCACTTACGACAGTTCATTTAGTGACCATTCAAAGTTACAACGGCAGTGGAAAAAAAGTGACTTATAATCATTTTTCACACAATCAGGGCAGCATCAGTGCAGCAAGTCACATGATCAAAATTCGGACAATTGGCAACCGAGTCGTATTTATGACCGTTGCAGTGTCCCGGGGGGGGGGGGGTCATGTGGTCCCGTTTTGCAACTTTCTGACAAGAAAAGTCAATGGGGAAGCCAGATTCATTTAACAATCGTGTTACTAACTTTAACAACTGCAATGGTTCCATTAACAATTGTGACAAGAAAAGTCTTAAATTGGAGCAACACTCACTTAACAAATGTTTCACTTATCAACATACATTTTGGGCTCAATTGTGGTCATAAGTCGAGGACTACCTGTATAAGGGCAATATATTTTCAGGCAGTTGAAAGGATCAAAGTAGAGATGTTAGCATTAACATGAATATATTTTTGCTTGATAGAACAGTATTTCAACTGTGAAGTTTCAGGTAGCACAAGAATACGTTCAGCAGTTCAGTTAGCAAGCTGCTTAAAGCAAGGAAGAGATTTCAAAAAGGTTGCACAGAAGATTGGCGCAATATCAGCTTGGACCCCATGGTTGTTAGCGGAGAGTAAAGATACATCTTTATAAGCTGCTACAGTTCATGTATTTATTGGTCTGTTGAAAATTATAACCTGAAGTACCGTATTTTTCGGACTATAAAATGCACCAGAGTATAAGACGCACCAAGATTTCGAAGAGGAAAACAAGAAAAAAAAATAGTTTTTGCCCTCCCCAGCCCCCAGGAGCACTCTGCAGGACTCCCAAACCTTCTGCGCATCCCACTTTTGCAAAAAAACGGGGCCGTTTTTGGCCTCCCAAATCCCCCACGCATTCCATTTTTGCCCTCTCCAGCCCCCAGGAACACTCTGCAGGCCTCCCAAACCCTCTGTGCGCCCCATTTTTGTGAAAAATGGGCCCATTTTTGGCCTCCCAAACCACCCATGCGTTTCATTTTTGTCCTCCCCAGTCCCCAGGACTCTGCAGGCCTCCCAAACCCTCTGCGCGTCCTGTTTTTGCAAAAAAAACCAGGCTTGTTTTTCACAAAAATGGGACACGTGGGGTGGGGTTTCACGAGGCCAAAAATGACCATATTCGGTGTATAAGACGAACCGACATTTCCACCCTCTTTTAGGGGGGAAAGAAGTGTGTGTTATAACTCCGAAAAGTACGGTAGATGGATCATATTTAACATTCAGCACTTACTCAAAGCAAAAATCTTAAAAATGTAATGAATAAAAACCACAAACCTGATGTCTTCAGAAATTCCTTAATATCTTCCTTTAGGGATTGTAGCTTAATCTCTGGATTGTGTAAACTGAGCTAACAAGAAAGATAAACATGACAGGATTGTCAACCTCCTTCAAAAATCACGAGAGTCCACATTTAATTAGAAAAAGCGCGAAAATTAAATTGAAAAACCAACACACTGTTTTAAATTTTCTTGGGATATATCAGGTGCACAAACTAACAAACTATGTTTTCTGGATCACTGTTACCACTCACTTTTGAAAGTTAGCTTGGTTTGACAAATGCCAAATTCTTGTCAGAAGGTCGCGAAAGGGGATCACATGACCCCGGGACACTGCAACTGTCATAAATATGAGCCAGTTGCCAAGTGTCTGAATTTTGATCACATGACCATGGGGATGTTGCAACCCCATGGTCATGTGATCAAAATGACCATTGATCGTAATGGTCATAAGTCACTTTTTTCAAGGCCGCCCGCTGTAACTTCCAGCAGTCACTAAATGAATGAATTGTAAGTGAAGGATTACATGTATTAGGTGTGGTGTGCATATCAGTATTAGGAAGCCAAAAAGAATATTCTGACTTTTATCAGAGGAGATTTGTAAAAGAAAACCAGCAATGGAAAGCTCATAAAATGATACAGACGTTACAAAAAAAATGGCTTTGGAGTTTAATCTTTCAGGCATACAATTTCCCAAAGTTAATTTCCTCGCTTCTAAAGGTTGGCTAGTGCTAAATTATGACTGAGTAAATTGTACGGATATAGTTACAAATCTACATCAGAAGTTATAAAACATGGAACGCATCAACTTTGATTTTCTGATGAACTTGTGTATCTTATTTCAGATAACAATTCCAGAATAGAAGATAGAAGTGCACAGTGTACGGGGGGGGGGGGGGGGGGAATAGCTCGTGGTTCAAATGAAAAAAAAATTCTAGTTTTTTTTTAAGAAAATCCTCAATTGTTTTACAGATATGTAGATTATTTTAAATATTACCAGATTCTAATTTCTAATCGTTCAAAAAGTGTTAATAATTGAAATTAAGTATCCTATAATAAAGAAATATGCAATATAATTCCACAATTATATCCCTCCTCCCAAAAAACAAATAGTCCTATGGGAGTTGGGCGGCATATAAAAATGACTGACTGACTGACTGACTGACTGACTGACTGACTGACTAAATAAATAAATAAATAATAAATAAATAAATAAATAAATAAATAAATAAATAAATAAATAAATAAACTTTTTATTAGAGGCACCAGTCTGAATAAATGTGCCTGACTGCCCTCTATTTGTGAATATTCTCTATAATTTAATATAGAAATTGCAGAAATACAATTTATTTCTTACAACAGTAAGAAAATACTTCCTTGCCAGGTACTTTTTTACATTTTTTTCTTTTCATGTGTGTGTGTGTGTGTGTGTGTGTGTGTGTGTGTGTGTGTCTATATATTTGTATGTACAGTATAGTCTATAAAATATTTAGAATTCTGAACAATCCATAAGACTCAGGCACAATGCAAGCTGGTAAATAATATTTTAGTCCTTTTCATAACAAAAAATATACTGCAGAAATAGTAATGTATGTGTGTAATCTCTAGTTAGATCCACAGTCAAAGTCTGATGGAAACTGAATAATTCAAGTCCTAACCACAGATTACTGCTTTTATTATTATCATAATGTAGGAGCTGAGATAGCGCAATGGTTAAAAGCAGCATTGCGACCTTCAGCTGATTGCTAGTTCAGCAGTTCAGCTGTTCAAATCTCACTAGGCTCAAGGTTGACTCAGCCTTCCATCCTTCCGAGGTCGGTAAAATGAGGACCCAGATTGTTGGGGACAATATGCTGAACTCTGTAAACCGCTTAGAGAGTGCTGTAAAGCACTATGAAGCGGTATATAAGTAAAGTGCTATTGCTATTGCTAATGTAAGAGAGAAATAAATACTATAATGTATGCATTGGCAACAAGAAAAAAGATACTATTCTTCTTGTGGTATGATTATGATTATGATTGATTATGATTGAAAAGCCCTGGGAGGAAAATATATTATTATTACAGGTAAGCCTCGACTTACGACCTCAAATGAGCACAACATTTCTACTGCTAAGTGAGACATTTGTTAAGTGAGTTTTGCTCCATTTTACAATCTTTTTTTTGCCACAGTTGTTAAGTGAATCACTGCAGTTGTTCAGTTAGCAACACCGCTGTTAAGTGAATCTGGCTTCCCCGTTGACTTGGCTTGTCAGAAGGGGATCATGTGATCCCGGGACATGAAGTATGCATCAGTTATCAAGCATCTGAATTTTGATCACATGACCACGGGGAACGCTACAACGGTTTAAATGCGAAAAATGGTCATCAGTCACTTTTTTCAACGGCATCGTAACTTTGAACAGTCACTAAATAAACTATTGTAAGTCGGGGACTACCTGTACTGCAATGGATAAATTGGGAGGAAATGATATTATTGTTATCACTGACAATCTTATCACTGACAATCTTATGATGTCGAAGAAAGCTTTGACATCTGGGCAGGAAGACCACAAAAATAATGAATCATATCCTTCCTTCATTGCAGCCTCGATAGTTAATTTTTAATGTTAATCGCTGCAGGATCTCAACTGTTCCAAGTAAAGCTGCCTGGTGGTGATTATTGTAATGAATTTGGATGAAGAAAAGTAATTAACAATGCATTGGGAGGAAATATGACTGCAATGAATTCGGAGGGAACAGATTGTGAATACATTAGGAGGCAAGCGATATTTAGCAGTAGTATTTATTATGACAATGAATTGGGAGGGAACAGAATATGAATACATAGGGAGGGAAAAGATACTTATTATTATTTCAGATTTAATCTTAAATTCCATTCACAGTCTGGGACTGGTAAAAATTTAACAGTTCAAGTCCTAATCAATGACCTAAGAATTATCTGAGTATATAGGCAGTTCTGAGTAGGGTGGGTTTTTTTTTTTTTTTTTGCAAAGTCAGGATATTTAGATCTAATAAATTCAAATTTTTCATGTATCTAAGCAACCCTTTCAGTATTGCTCCAAGGGCTCCTATTACTATTGGTACAACCATTGATTTCTTCCTCCATAGTCGCTCAACTTCAATTTGCAAATCACAATATTTTGATATTTTTTCTGTTTCTCTTCAATTCGTGCATCACCTGGTATTGCAATATCAATGAATATCTATTATTATTATTATTATTATTTATTCACAAAAAATGTAATACACAGCAAACGAGATTTATATGCTGGATTTCGTATCACTATATCACAAGTCGAACACTTCCCAAGCGTCTAGGACTGTGTGATGTATTTTCGTATGATGCGCGCAGATCCAAGTAGGGTGGCCTTTTGCAACTGACAGATCGTAATTTTGTCAATGTTTATTGTTTTCAAATGCCGGTTAAGGTCTTTTGGCACAGCACCCAGTGTGCCGATTACCACTGGGACCACCTGTACTGGTTTATGCCAGAGTCGTTGTAATTCGATTTTAAGGTCCTGATATCGGTTAAGTTTTTCTTGTTGTTTTTCATCAATTCGACTGTCACCTGGTATGGCGACATCAATGATCCACACTTTTTTATTTTCCACAATCGTGAGGTCTGGCGTATTATGTTCCAAAACCTTGTCAGTCTGAATTCGAAAGTCCCAAAGTATTTTGGCATGTTTGTTTTCAACTACTTTCTCAGGTTTATGATCCCACCAGTTCTTTACCACTGGTAGGTGGTAGTTGTGGCACAGGTTCCAATGAAGCATCTGGGCCACGTAGTTGTGCCTCTGTTTGTAGTCCGTCTGTGCGATTTTCTTGCAGCCGCTGAGGATATGATCAATTGTTTCATCAGCTTCCTTGCAAAGTCTGCATTTTGGGTCATCAGCTGATTTTTCAATCTTGGCTTTGATTGCATTTGTTCTAATTGCTTGCTCCTGGGCTGCAAGAATCAAGCCTTCTGTCTCCTTCTTCAGTGTTCCACTAGTGAGCCATAACCAGATCTTCTCCTTATCAACCTTTTCTTCAATCTTGTTGAGGAATTGCCCATGCAAGGCTTTATTGCACCAACTGTCGGCTCTAGTTTGCATTGCAGTTTTCCTATACTGATGCTTGGTCTGCTGCACTTTCAGAAGCTTCCGGTTGTTTACTTCAATCAATGCAGGTTCTTTACTTTCTTTGATGTATTCTGCCAATGCATGTTTTTCTTCTTCTACTGTTTGTTTTACTTGTAAAAGTCCTCTGCCACCAGTTTTTCTGGGCAGATATAGTCTGTCGACATCACTACGAGGATGAAGTGAATGGTGAATGGTCATGAGTTTTCTTGTTTTTCTGTCCAAATTGTCCAGTTTAGCCTGTGTCCAGTTTATTATGCCAGCAGTATATCTTATAACAGGTATAGCCCAGTTGTTTATGGCCTTGATGGTGTTGCCTCCATTGAGCTTGCTTTTGAGAATTTTTCTGACTCTTTGTGTGTATTCTTTACTGACCACATTCTTCACATGATCATGTTTGATATTATCCAGTTATTTTTATTATCCAGATATTATTATTATTATTATTATTATTATTATTATTATTATTATTATTATTATTATTATTATTATTATTATTATTATTATTATTATTGATCAGCGCACAGTCTGCCAGATGTTCAGACTAGATTTGGCATTTTTGTCTACCTATTGAGTCCTTACCAAGGACCTGGGATAGGCAGATGTGGACGTTTGATAGTGTTACAGATATTGTCGCAGGATGGAAGCGGTTCCCTGTAATTGACTTCTGCAATTGACTGATGGTGAATTTGTCAATGCCGACAGTGTTCAAGTGGTGCTCCAGTTGTTTTGGGACTGCACCCAAGGCACCTATTACTATTGGTACTACCCTTGCTTGCCTTTGCCACAGCCGTTCTATTTCTATTTGTGGGTCTTTGTATTTTGTTATCTTCTCCCATTCTTTCTCGTCTAGTCTGCTGTCTCTAGGCACTGCCACATCCACAATCCAGAATTTTTTGTCTTTCTTATCGACAATTGTTAAGTCTGGGGTGTTATGTGGCAGGTGCCTGTCTGTTTGAATTCTAAAATCCCAGAACAATTTAACTTCTTCGTTTTCTATGACTTTCTCTATTTTATGGTCCCACCTATTCTTACTTGTTGTTGTTGTTGTTGTTGTTGTTGTTGATTTAATCTTCAATTCGATTCATAGTCTGGGACTGGTAAAAACTTCAAATTCTAACCAATTAAGGTAGCATCTGAGTACATAGACAATTCCAACTAGGGTGGTTTTTTGCAAAGTCAGATTATTATTATTATTATTATTATTATTGTTGTTCTTGTTCTTGTTCTTGTTATTTCTTTTATTCATTAAACATGAAACTCAGTCAATTGAACATTCAAAAATGCATCACAAATACCATTGACTGGCGCGAATGGTTGATATGGGTTACTGCCAGAGTCCTAGGTATCAACCACATTTTTTATTATTAGAATAGAATAACAGAGTTGAAAGGGACCTTGGAGGTCTTCTAGTCCAACCCCCTGCTTAGGCAAGAAACCCTACACCACTTCAGACAAATGGTTATCCAACATCTTAAAAATTTCCAGTGTTGGAGCATTCACAACTTCTGGAGGCAAGCTGTTCCACGGATTAATTGTTCTCACTGTCAGGAAATTTCTCCTTAGTTCTAAGTTGCTTCTCTCCTTGATTAGTTTCCACCCATTGCTTCTTGTTCTACCCTCAGGTGCTTTGGAGAATAGTTTGACTCCCTCTTCTTTGTGGCAGCCCCTGAGATATTGGAACACTGCTATCATGTCTCCCCTGGTCCTTCTTTTCATTAAACTAGACATACCCAGTTCCTGCAACCGTTCTTCATATGTTTTAGCCTCCAGTCCCCTAATCATCTTTGTTGTTCTTCTCTGAACTCTTTCTAGAGTCTCAACATCCTTTTTTGCATCGTGGCGACCAAAACTGAATGCAGTATTCCAAGTGTGGCCTTACCAAGGCATTATAAAGTAGTATTAACACTTCACGTGATCTTGATTCTATCCCTCTGTTAATGCAGCCTAGAACTGTGTTGGCTTTTTTTGGCAGCTGGCTCATATTTAAATGGTTGTACACTAGGACTCCAAGGTCCCTCTCACAGTTACTACTGTTGAGCAAGGTACCACATATGCTATGCTATGCTATTGTTAGATAAGAATTACTCTCATCAGAGGTGAAATAGATCTTTTCCCTGGAACTCTGACATTATAAAAAGAAAACCGCAGTTTAAAATACTAAAGTAGAAAATATTTATTTCTGAATAATGAATCACATAATGAATCACATCTTGGCTATAAAACAGGTCTTGCTCCTTACAGAAGCTGAAGAAAAAGGGAGGAACAAAGAAAGGAATGTACACATGCGTACTAGGAACATATTAATCACGTGCTCAGGAATAAACCATTATATTTGATAGGGATGCATCCCCCTGCATATACATGTAACAGGCAATATAAAATCACTGCCTGACAGCTATGCTATGCTATGCTATGCTATGCTATGCTATGCTATGCTATGCTATGCTATGCTATGCTACGCTACGCTACGCTACGCTATCTATCTACACACACACATACATATACATATATACATACACATACACACATATATACACATTTATTATTATTATTATTATTATTATTATTATTATTATTATTATTATTATTATTATTATTATTATTATTATTATTATTATTATTATTATTATTATTATTATTATTATTATTGCAATGAATTAAGGGAACAGATTATGAATGCTTTAGGACGAATAAACGTATTTGGTATTCTAAGTATTATTGCAATGACTTGAGATGAAATGACACTGTTGCCGTTATCATTATTTTTGCAAGGCAGCGAGATTTTAGAAAGATACTGCAATTGCATGCATGCACCGGCAGCAAGTAACAGAAATCCCCGTTTGCTATTCTTAAGAGGGGAGGCTGAGGAAGAGCCGCCCGAGCGCAGAGCCGGGCAAGAAGCAAGGAGGGGAGGCGGGGCAGGGCAGGAAAAAGGCTGCGGCGGGGAGGAGGGACCCAAAGCGCGGCTCAAGCCGCCTCACCCGAGCCTGCCGCTCCATCTGGGCGTGAAGTCCGGAGCCCTTCAGCCTCTCCACGATCTGGGCGATGGTCAAGGAGAGGCCGTCATCCGCGCCGGCTAGCATGGCGCCCGCGGACGAAAGGGGGCTCCTTCTTTTCGGCCGTTGCGGCACGGGGGACCGATTTCAGCAACGCACCCGCCAGGCCAGGCTCGGCTCAAAACCCCAGCGAGTTGCCTCGGCGTTGCCAGGCAACGGCGCGGGGCGGGTGCAGCGGGGAGGCGTTCCCCGAGAAACGCCGCCCGGGAAAGCCACGTTCCGCCCGCTTGCAGCGCCCTAGCGAGCAAAAGCGACCGAGGGTGGAAAATCCTTTGTAGAGGGAGAGACTGTTAAAATCATTTCACGCAGAATCACAAACGTGTCCTCTTCTCTGTTAAAAGAGTGCATATAAAATCAACCCCAAATAAAGGGCTTTTTAACTTGGCAAGATAGGATCGTGCCAGCCTTTTTGGAATATATTCAGAATAACTAAGTTGGACAGGACCATGGAGGTCTTCTACTCGAACCCACCTGCTTGAGCAGGATTCCCTATACCATTCTGGAAAAACGGGTGTCCAATCTCTTTTTAAAACAATTATCTTCTTAAATTAAAAAAAAAGATTCAATGGAGGTGAAGGGAAAATTTTCTCTGTGCAAGTTTTTCAAAGTAAGGAAAATACAAATTGGGGCAAGCAAGCAAAACAGGCATTAATCCAAGAAAGAGAAATTGTATTCATTCATCAGTTCCTTAGATTTTTTTATGTACTCCGTATCTTGCAGGAACTCAGATTGCAATTGCTTCATGAATATGATTTGATGGCTTTACCTGTTCATAAAGAGAGAGAGTGATGCACATATCCTAACTATTAATATATTTTTTAAAAACATCAAAACAGAATAAATAAAAAATGTATACAGTAATCCCTCGTTTTTCGCTGGGGTTATGTTCCAAAAAGAACCCGTGATAGGCAAAATCCGTGAAGTAGGAACCTTTATTTTTTTTACAATTATTATACAATGAAATACTCCATAATACATTGAAACCAAAGAACAAAACCTTTTTACAGGCCCAAGCATTTGTTTAACAAATAAATACACATGAGTGAACCAGGGGTGAAATCCTCCCGGTTCGGTCTTACCTGTTGGTCGCCGCACAGTCCAACAACCTGGTGGCGTTCGCGGCGCGAGGCTTCCCCCGCCCGCTTCCCCCGCCCGCCTGTACGCCGGCATCTGCATTTTTTTGCCCTCTGCGCAAGCAGAACGCTTTGCGCATGCGCAGAGGGCAAAAGAACGCAAATGCCGACATCCATGAGAGACTGTTTAGCCAATCAGAATGCAGAACACAATGCACGATGCAAATCCGTGAAGCAGCGAGACCATGAAAGGTGAACCGCGATATAGCGAGGGATTACTGTACTCAAGAAACACTAAGGCTTGTAAAACAAAATAAAATACAAGCAATTGTTCCTATTGAACTTCAAATATAGTTTTAACGAATCAAATACAGATTGCCAACAGTCATAAATAGCAAACAATATGCCAGATCAATGCTGAAAGCCTTAGGGGAAAAAATTAATTCAGTAAGTAGGAGAACTCAAATTTTGAGCTTGGCACAAATCCAGGGGTGAAATCCTCCCAGTTCGCTCTTACCTGTCGGTCATCGCAGAGCCAATGGAGCGGGTGGCGGTCACGGCGCAGGGCTTCCCCCGGCCGCCTGGACTCCGCCATTTGCGTTCTTTTGCCCTCTGCACATGCGCAAAGTGTTCTGCATGAGCAGAGGGCAAAAGAACGCAAATGGCGGCATCCAGGCGGGCGGGGGAAGCGGGTGGGGAAAGCCCCGCGCTGCGACCTCCACCCGCTCCATCGGCTCTGCGACGACCGACAGGTAAGAGCGAACGGCTATATACAACATCATAATCCAAGAATAGTTTCCTAACTGCATCACATTTACATTTTATGGAGGAAATTATTCTTGACATCAGGGGATACTCCCACAATTTCATTAGCTATTCTTCCCAAAAGGAACAGCAAAGTTCCTTTCAATTCAAAATTCTTGCAGCAGAAAGTATATTGAGCACAAACTCAGTGAACTTTGAAGAAATAACAAGAATATTCTCACAGTTCAAAAATTATTAATACAGTTTGATTATGTGCTATTGACCACATAAAGCAACCCTCTCCAAAACCCTTCTAAAACTAAGACATAGGCATAACTGAAAAGGTAATGCAATGCAAAATGAAATAAACACTGTATTTATGACACTATAGGTAAGAATGACTCCTAATAATAGTTTCAGAATAACTACTGGTACTGTAAAGTCCTCAGACTTAAGACACCACCAAAACCCAAGCCGACTGCAAGCCGAGCCTGATTGGCTAAGGCGCGAGCAGTTGGCAAGCAGGAAATTGGGGCGGCGTGATTGGTTCCTGGTTTGACAGCTCCTGTATAAAAGGAGCTGTCAGCCGGCAAGTTGTTGTTCTTGTTCTACCAAAGATGCCTGTGGTGTTGAAGTTGAAATAAACATGTTCCTGGTTAACAAGCCTTGCCTCGCCTCTGTTCCTTCAGCCCAGGTTTCCCATATGAAACACCGGCGACGAGGGTGGGATTCCAGACGGAACGGCTGGCGAATCACCCCTCGGAGCTGAAGTACTTTTGAGCTGAAGCACTTCAGAGCTGAAGCACACTAAGCTGAATCACTGTTCTAGTCACTAGCCGGACGACGAGAGGTCGCAGGGCTCCTGCCGCCGAGCTCCGTCCTTGTCAGGATGGCCACTTTGCTGGCATTTGCTCCTTTTGAGCCAGCTACCGAGACATGGGACAATTACCTCACATGCTTTGAATGTGTCTTAAGAGCAAACGAATTCACGGAGCTATCCAGCACTTGGAAGCTGGGCTATTTCCTGAGCTCCTGCAGCCGTGAAATGTTTGCTACAGCACGAGCTTTGACAGCACCTCAGCCAGTTTACACGGTGCCTTGGGAGACGCTCCTAGAAAAGCTGAAGAATCACTATTCTCCAGCACCATCTCGCACCGCAAGGCGGCATGCTTTTTGGCAGAGATATCAGAGAGAAGGGGAGACTATAAATGAATATATGGCTGCCCTTCGAACTGCTGCCCTAAACTGCGAATGCACAGATCTTGATGACCTCCTGCTGGACCAACTGGTCTGTGGAGTGTGAGATCTCAGGCTCCAGCATCGTCTATTGGCCTGCCCAGAGATGAATCTGCAGACTGCCCTGGATGAAGCCAGGGCATCAGAATTATCTGAAAAGTCAGCTACAGAAATGCAGAGGTACCAGCCTTCAAGTACTCTACCCAGCAGAAGTCAAGCTGTCCACCATGAGGACTCTGACCTAGATGACCCATCGAATGAGGGCGAAGAAGTAAGCTGCCTCAAGACAATGCAAAAGTAAACTCCAGCTGCAAAAGTACCTCAGAACTCTTGCCTGGGCTGTGGGGGGAACCACAACAGAGCTGATTGTAGGTTCTGCACTGCCACATGCCGTCGTTGTGCCAAGAAGGGTCACTTATCCAGAGTATGCAGAGCCACCTTCCCAACCAATGATGTGCCATCTGAACCTGCCTACTAACGGAAAACCTATCACAAGCCACCAACTCGCAAGGATGACTGTTTCTCTATCACCAGAGTTAACCATCCCCACACAATGTCAGTCAGCCAGGCCTCTGCGACCACTTCATCTCACAAACTTTACCTCACAGTCAAGATCGAAGAGAGGCCCTGCAAGATGGAGGTCAACACTGGGTCCTCCAAATCCTTAATTTCGTGGGCCACAATCAACCAACTGGTGCCAAACTTCAACAAGCAACTACTCCAACCATGCCGCATTGCTCTCAAGGACTACCAGGGCAAACTGATACCTATTGTCGGCTGCGGATCGTTCCAGGTATCCCACAAAGCCTTATCAGGCCACCTGCCTCTCATCGTTGTGAATGGACAGTTACCAACGCTGCTAGGCCTCGACTGGTTCTCTGCCCCAGGCCTCACAGTGTCTGGCATCCACTCGACCACTCCCGGTGCGTTTGACAACCTTGCCACAGAATTCGCAGACATGTTTGACAGCAGCCTTGGTAACTATATGGGAAGCCCCATTTCTTTTAATTTAGACCCCCAGGTGGCCCCAATTCGGTTAAAGCCAGGCGGGTCCCGTTAGCACTCCGACCTAAGGTTGATTTGGAATTAGATAGGCTCATTGCCCAGTGGGTGTTAGAATCAGTAGACCATTCAAAATGGGAGAGCCCCATTGTCATACCCCTGAAGCAGGATGGATCTATCAAGATCTGTGGAGATTACAAGGGGACCCTAAACAAGGCACTTCAGGCCAACCCCTATCCAGTTCCAGTAGTGCAGCACCTCCTGCATTCCTTGGGCCAGGGCTTGGTTATCAGCAGCTCCCGTTGGATGAAGCCACTGCAATAGCTCAAACCATTGTCACCCACCAAGGTGCTTTTAAGTGCAAGTACCTCCAGTTTGGGGTCAGTGTTGCCCCTGGCATATTCCAGAGCCTCATGGAAAGGCTGCTCCAAGGACTGCAGGGGGTGGTTCCATACTTCGATGATGTCCTGATCTCCACATCCTCTCAGGCCGACCTCCTCTGCAAACTGAGGGCTGTTCTCTTACACTTTAGGCAAGCTGGGCTAAAACTACAAAGAGACAAGTGTAAAATTGGGGTACCAAGGGTCGAATTTCTAGGGTTCCTAATTGATGCCCCTGGCATCCATCCCACTCTGTCCAAAGTGGATGCTATTAAACAGGCTCCTACCCCTGTGTCTAGGGCACAGCTTCAGGCCTTCTTGGGCCTGCTCAATTTTTATGCTATCTTCTTACCACATAAAGCTTCAGTGGCTGAGCCCCTACACAGGCTGTTAGATGCCAAAGCTGCCTGGAGCTGGGGTCCTGTAGAAGCTAGGGCTTTCCAAGCTTGTTGACTTGTTGACCTCTGAAGCTGTCCTGGTACAGTACAGTGAAAGCTTGCCCTTAGTATTGGCTTGTGATGCCTCACCCCATGGGGTGAGGGCCGTACTTAGTCACCTCATGCCCAACGGCTCTGAGGCCCCTATTGCTTATTATACTAGGATCCTATCAGCGGCTGAACGTAATTACAGCCAGCTAGATAGGGAAGCCCTTGCTTGTGTAGCTGGAGTCCGCAAGTTCCATGACTACATCTATGGCAGTCACTTCCACTTAGTGACCGACTATAAGCCACTCTTGGGGTTACTGGCTGGGGATCGCCAAAGCCCCCAGATCTTATCTCCCCTCATGTCTCGCTGGACTGAATTCTTAGCCGGTTACAGCTATCAGCTACACTACCGGCCGGGCACACAGATGCACTGAGCCACTGTCCATTGCCCCTGCCCATTGAAGACCCGGCCCCTGCTGCCTCAGTACTCCTCATTGAGGAGTTAAAATGCCCTATTTCAGCCAGACAGATAGCCGCCCTCACCAGCACCAACCTGTCTTAACTCAGGTGTTGGATTGGGTACGCAGGGGATGGCCTCAGGGGCCTTTGGATTCAGAATTCCAACCTTACCTGGCCAGGCAACACGAGATCTCGGTCCAAAGGGGATGCCTACTATGGGGGCAGTGTGTAGTGGTACCACCCAGGGTAAGGAAGGCCATCCTCGAATGTCTGCACACTTCCCACCCTGGCCTGGTGCGTATGAAGTCCCTGGGTCACAACTACGTATGGTGGCCCAGGATGGACCAGGAGATTGAGGGCTGGGTGGCTAGATAGCAATAGCACTTAGACTTATATACCGCTTCATAGTGCTTTACAGCCCTCTCTAAGCGGTTTACAGAGTTCAGCATATTGCCCCCAACAATCTGGGTCCTCATTTTACCCACCTCAGAAGGATGGGAGGCTGAGTCAACCTTGAGCCAGTGAGATTTGAACAGCTGAACTGCTGAACTAGCAGTTCAGGTTGCAGTGCTGCTTTTAACCACTGCGCCATCTCGGCTCTTTGACGGTTTCGAACCTGAAAAACCTTAGCGAAAACAAAGATCTTTTAGCTATGTGTGGACGAAGCAGTTGATAATGTTACAGTTTTCATGTTAGATAAATAGCTCTTGCTACTTTGGTTTACCTTCGACATAAAAGTCAAGTAACTGGAAAAAATGCATTAGTCAGACACCTAAAATGGAGTATTTTAAAGGTTAATATGTTTTCCTTAAAGAAGAAAATGAATTTCTGTGCATATTATCTCTGAACTCCAGGCTCCAGTGTTCTAAGGTGGAATTTCATGATTAAATACAGGAATGCAGATGCAACTTGTTACCAAAACCTTTCCTGGAAAGAAATCGCATTACATTTAATACATAAAATTTAATAATACTATACATTTCTTATTGTTGTAGACCTAAGGCCTGCTTGATGCCATCATACATCCCCTTGATGTTACCTGTGTCTGTTGCTATCTGGATCCGAGAGCAAAGTTGCAACCTGATTCTGACGCTGGGAACGACGGGGAGCACACGCTAGCCCCAGCGATGCATCTGAACCAGCCACCCGTCAGCGGGGGGGGCGGAGGGTTGCCCTACTGGAGTCCTAAGAGAGCTGAGAAGGTCTAGTCATATTAGAAGGCGTCCGGCGTACCTAGCGGATTACTCATGCTCCAACCTAGGGGGAAGGGGTGTAATGTCCGAGAGCACCACTAGGAGGCTCCCGAAGGAGCGGGAAATACAGGCACTGTGATTGGTGGGTGCTCGTTGTTCAGGGGGTATAAATAGAGAGCTGTAAGACAGAAATCTCTCTCCTGTCAGTTGTGTCCCTCTGTTAATAAACGTTACGTTTAGAGTTCCTCACGTCTCGTCTTTTCCCCGCACGACACAATACTGTAGATTGTGCACACTGAAGCAGGCTTTATATGCAATTAGCGTTTTCCTTTTTTCCTCGACGGCTGGTGTCAGCTCCTCCAAATGGGCTTCAAACCAATCTGCTGGCTTTCTGATCTCCTTACCAAATACTGACAAGGCGGTGTTATAGACAGCATTCTTGAAATATTCCCATCTTTTGGATGCGTTTGCTTCAGCCGGGTCTGGAAGCGTTTCCTCTAGTGCTTGTGCAAATTCCTCCACTTTGCCCTGGTTGCTGGTCTTGCTGATGTCGATTAGTGGTCTTCCTTCCTTCTTCGAGTGATGCAATCTCTTTGTTTGCAGTTTTATTCTGCTGCACACCAGGGGCGGGTTGCTTGTTCTTCGCACTATTGGGACGCTGCACGCGCATCACCATGTTTTGGTGTGCGCACGCTCACTACACACACACGCCCCCTCGCTACGTGCATATGCCCCCTCACGTGATTTTGCTTCCTGTGCATGCGCGGAAGCAAAATCTTGCAAGGGGATGTGCGCGCACACGCGATTTCGGTGAAATCTCACGTGCACATGCATCCCCTCGTGAGATTTTGCTTCCGCGCATGCGCAGGAAGCAAAATCAGCCCAAAAATTCCCCCCCAAAAGATGGTGCCACGCGACAGACCGGTGAATACGCCACTGGAGCTGTCTCACGCAAATAGCGCCATCTGCTGGCTGCTACCGGTGCGGTAGAGTCGACTGCACCGGTAGGAACCCACCACTGCTGCACACCAAGGAGTGGTCTGTATTGCAATCAGCACCCTGATAGCTGCATGTGATTGTAATACTGGGAAGATTAGAACGCCTGGTAAGAATCAAGTCGAGCTGATGCCAGTGCCTCGATCTTGGATGTCTCCAAGAGACTCTGTGTTGAGGCTTTGTTTTGAAGAATGTATTGCTAATGCAGAAACCATAATAGCAGCAAAACTCCAGCAGGCATTGGCCATTTTCATTCATGTTCCCAACGCCAAACTGACCTAAACAGGTAGGCTAAGAACTATAATCTGTTCCGACTCTGGCATTAAAATTGCCAAGGATAAACAATGATTCTTTCTCAGGAACTTTCTTGAAATGGTGGCCAGATGGTGGTCGTAAAATTTGTCTTTAGATTCTACTGAAGATGATAATGTCGGTGCATATGCGCTAATACAAACAGATACAAACTCAAAGTGAACCGCTCCAAACTTGACTGTAGAAAATACGACTTTAGCAACAGAGTGGTAAATGCCGGGAACTCACTACCTGACTCTGTGGTTTCGTCACCAAACCCTCAAAACTTTACCCTTAGACTGTCCACTGTTGACCTCACCCGATTCCTAAGAGGTCAGTAAGGGGCGTGCATAAGCGCACCAGCGTGCCTACCGTCCCTGTCCTAATGTTCCCGCTTATCAGTACCCATCTTATGTATATAGACATAAGTGTTATATCTATGTATATTACCAACATGTACTTGACAAAAATAAATAAATAAATAAAAAATAAATAAATAAAATAAATAAATAAATAATAAGAGTGACCGGCCCTGCTAGCAAGTGGAGCTGCAAGGACATAATCCTCTCGCTCCCTGCAGCAGATGGAGTGATGAATCCTAGTAGAGTGTTTTTGACTGCAAAGCCCATCCCGTATTCCCTAGTCCAGTGGTGGTGAACCTATGGCACGCGTGCCACAGGTGGCACGCGGAGCCATATCTGCCGGCACGCGAGCCGTTGCCCCAGCTCAGCTCCAGCATGCATGCGCGCGCTGGCCAGCTGATTTTCGGCTCTGGGAGGGCATTTTAGGTTTCCGGAGGGCTGGCGGGGGGCATTTTCGCCCTCCCCGGGCCCCAGGGAAGCCTCTGGAGCCTGGGGAGGGCGAAAAACGGGCCTACCAGGCCCACCGGAAGTCGGGAATCAGGCCGTTTCCGGCCTCCAGAGGGCCTCTGTGAGGGCAGGGGAGGCCGTTTCATCCTCCCCAGGAATTGAATTATGGGTGTGGGCACTCGCACGTGCATGATAGCGTGCGCGCACGCGCTTTCGGCACCCGAGGGAAAAAAGGTTCGCCATCACTGCCCTAGTCTCATTTGATGGTTTTCCCTGCTAGAAGAACAAGAAGTTTCTCTCCTTAACAGATCCCGAGTCTGACAGCCTTGTCTCTTGAAGGGCAATGATGTCCATTTGCAGTCTGCTCAGCTCCGTATCGATAACAGCGGTCTTGTGTATGTCATCTATTTCTTGCAAATCATCAGAAAAACCGGGGCTCACTGTCCAAACATTCCAAGTGCCCAACTTTAGGGCTAAAGTTTCCTTATGGTTGTTGCATGGTGCAAAGTTAACAATGTGCTTGTCATTATGCCAATGAGGAATAATGACCTCTCCCACTGTTGAAAGCGGCCCCTGGCGTCACACTCTACACCAATCAAGCAAAGAGTTATAACCAGTAGCTGCCACTTTCCTTGTTGTTTCAGTGCTGTATGCAAAGCTGGAGTATCCTCTCCAGAGCATGAGGCCTGGGTAGGTTAGTATGGAGGATAGACTGTAACCCAAGCAGCAGATCCCCCCTCTCCACGACTCTGAAATAATCCAATGGAATGGCAAAGCCAATACGATTGGTTCTAGCTGCGTCGCAGGAGTTATCAGAATGTGGTTGTACACAGTCACGAACTGCTTCCGGGACTCTGGCTCCGGATTTTGCCTCAAGGTTTACTCCTGAAGCCTTTTCCAATGATGGATATAGCTACAAGGCAGTGGAGTTTTGGAGTCAGAGTTTCCCTTCTCCTCGAAGATGGTTTTGCCGCTTTATCTACCGTTGGGGTGTAGAGCCCTCTTCCGCCTTCAAAACCGTTGACCATCTTCTCCTGTAACCCTGGAAAGGAGCCGTTACAAGGTGCTACCAGCCGGGCCAGTTGGACCAAGGTTTTTTAATGAGGTATTACTCTTCCAACACGATGGTGTAACAGACGATGATCTTTCAAGTATCCATGTAAATTTGGACAACTTCTCCTCCCACAATCAGGATCAGGAATGGGGGGAGAGGAAAACAGCCTAACTGCCTGTTGGTGGCAAAAGGCAGGATCAGGAATTCTACTGATTCTCACCTAACCTAACATGTTACTAAATTAACAGCAATGGTAAGAAAGGTCGTAAAATGAGGCCAAACTCATTTAACAACTGTCTCACTTAGCAACAGAAATTTTGAGCTCAACTGCATTAACAGAGGGATAGAATCAAGATCACGTGACGTATTAATACCACTTTATAATGCCTTGGTAAGGCCACACTTGGAATACTGCATTCAGTTTTGGTCGCCACAATGTAAAAAAGATGTGGAGACTCTGGAAAGAGTGCAGAGAAGAGCAACAAAGATGATAAGGGGACTGGAGGCTAAAACATATGAAGAACGGTTGCAGGAACTGGGTATGTCTAGTTTAATGAAAAGAAGGATCAGGGGAGACATGATAGCAGTGTTCCAATATCTCAGGGGTTGCCACAAAGAAGAGGGAGTCAAACTATTCTCCAAAGCACCTGAGGGCAGGACAAGAAGCAATAGATGGAAACTAATCAAGGAAAGAAGCAACGTAGAACTAAGAAGAAATTTCCTGACAGTTAGAACAATTAATCAGTGGAACAACTTGCCTCCTGAAGTTGTGAATGCTCCAACACCGGAAGTTTTTAAGAAGTGAATGGACAACCATTTGTCTGAAGTAGTATAGGGTTTCTTGCCTGTGCAGGGGGTTGGACTAGAAGACCTCCAAGGTCCCTTCCAACTCTGCTATTCTATTCTATTCTATTCTATTCTATTCTATTCTATTCTATTCTATTCTATTCTATTCTATTCTATTCTATTCTATTCTATTATTTTCCATTAGTCCTATTGTATTGTATTGTATTGTATTGTATTGTATTGTATTGTATTGTATTGTATTGTATTGTATTGTATTGTATTGTATTGTATTGTATTGTATTGTATTGTATTGTATTGTATTGTATTGTATTGTATTGTGTTCTATTCTATTCTATTCTATTCTATTCTATTCTATTCTATTCTATTCTATTCTATTCTATTCTATTGTGTTCTATTGTGTTCTATTGTGTTCTATTCTAATTGTGGTCATAACTTGAGGACTATCTCAGGTATTTTCACTCCGTGTAGAAAAACAAACTGCATAGAAAAATAATTCCCATTATAGCAGAGAGAACAAAACCTGGAGTTCTACATTAATCACTTGGGCTGGCAATCTGAAGGAATGGCCCCTCGTAGTAGAATATGGTATATTTCTTCACATTGAATGAATACCAAGGGTATTCCTTGGTTTCATCAGTTATATGTCAAAGGCTACATCATGGAGCTCTCCAAAAGCTTTCTTCTTAAATCAAGGTAGGCAATAGATCAAAACAGTTGGCAATAAGTGCCATTTATTTTTAAACCATTGCCTTTTTCTCTTGAACAATTCAATATTATAAAGCCGTTTTTGAATCTTGCACTCTGTCCAGAAAACCTCCAGAGATCAGGTTTAGTTTTTGTGTGTCAGACCAAATTCTATTAATTTATTAATTTATTTATTTCTTTTTTGGCTGGGAAAGATCAGACAAGTCTCTAGGACAGTGATGGCTAACCTTTTCCGGACCAAGTGCCCAAAGCGTGTGTGTTTGTGCACGCGTGCGTGAATGTGCGTGCATGCGCGTGCCCGAACCCCCAAAATGCAATGCGCATGCAGCTCCATGCATGCCCCCATGCATGCGTGTGTGGCCCCTGCACGTGGCCGACCCCGTGCACGCGCACGCACACCTGTGCATGTGCGCATGGCCCCCTGCACGTACCCCACCCTCTTCGCATGCACAGCAGAGACCCGACCACCAGCTGGCCGGTGAGAGGTGCGCGCACATGCACGGCACAGCTGAACTGGGGCGACGGCTTGCATGCCCACAGAGAAGGCGCTGCGTGCCACCTGTGGCACTCGTTCCATAGGTTCGCCATCATGGCTCTAGGAGATTCAACAGCGGCTTGATTATTTTTTATTTTTTTATTTTTATATATATATTTTATTTTATTGTTTTTTATTTGACTGTATCATTCAAATATGGTTTATTCACAGAATTTTATGTGAGTTTTCAATAAAGGAAATCGAACTACCGTATTTTTCGGAGTATAAGACACACCCTTTTACCCCCCAAAATAGGGTGAAAACTTGGGTGCGTCTTATACACCGAATGCAGCCCCAGCCACTCAGCCACCCCCACCCTTTGGCCTCTGTCTTCCAGCAATTTACTTGCTTGCAGCAAAGAGGGAAGTGCCTGTAAAGCCAAGCAAGTCAGTAGCAGCTTCCCGACCTACAGCTGATTAGGTTTGCCACGTGGGAAAATGAAAGTGAAACTAGCTGCAAAGAGGCAAATAGCTGGGAGAGATACGCAGATTTTTATTTTCTGCTGGATGCAAGGGGGTAAGTGAATAACTATAAATGTCTGTAGAATGTTCAAATTATTAGACTTATTTTTTAAAGACTGCTTTATTATTGTTCTAGCCAGGTGTCTCCAACCTTGGCAATTTTAAGACTTGTGGACTTCAACTCCCAGAATTCCACAGCCAGCTTTGTTAGCTTTGCTGGCTGTGGAATTCTGGGAGTTGAAGTCCACAAGTCTTAAAGTTGCCAAGGTTGGAGATCTCTACACAACTTAACAAAATAAAGAAGCTTTTTAAAATAAATGCTTGCTCTGAAGAGGCCCAGTGCTATTGTATCTTCTTTTAAATAATAGAGAATAATGTATACTTCCAGAAATTTTAATTAATTTTAACAGCTCTGTACAAGTATAGTCTGAAATGTAACAGTGTCCTGTTTAGTACTAGAGTTAAATCCTGACTTACCTTGGAGTAGATCTATTTAAATAATTGGGAGGAGTTAATGTGACTACATTTAAGAAAACTTTCTGGCATAATGTACATTTCTCCAATTCTTTGCTATTTCTACGGGTCAGGCACACATGCACAGAAATACACAGGAAACAGTGTATATCATCTGTGCTGTTTGCTGTTTGGCAAATTGCTGGGAGGCAGAGGCCTTTTTAGCTTGTTTTCCTCCCCCAAAACTAAGGTGCGTCTTATACTCTGGTGCGTCTTATACTCCGAAAAATACGGTACTTTTCTTGCAACTGTTTTTCCAATATCAAGCTGTCACACCAAAGCAACTCTAATTTAAAAATGATTTTTTAAACATGACTAACAGTCATTAAATCCCCACGTGAATTGTTTTCATAATTTCCATTAAAGTGAAGTAGATTGATGTCATCCACAATTGTTCTCTGGTGTTCACTTCATACATTTTCTGAAGATGCATTTCCTTTTAATGCCCTAAACTGCCTCAAGTTCTAATATTATGAAATCAAAAGTATTTCCATCTTGACATCACTTATATAACTTACCCTCATGTCCTTTCCTTTGTTCTTTGCTTTTCTAAAGAAATTAATTGTGATTTTGTTATATAGGAACAGCCATATTACATTTCGCATTGCCCTCTAAAGTTATATAATCGATTTAAGGCTTTCCCTTCACTTTTTAAATGGATTTCTCAGCCTTATTTATCACTGTGACTCATCTGTTGATGATGTCATCCAATGTTAAATCTCCGCTAACACAGCATCAAAAAGAGGCAATAAAAAAAAAACTTTGAAATATCAATTCTTGCCATGATCTTTCTGAATTAAACATTAGTCCTGTTGCCCTTTCTAACAACAATTATAATTGTTAGAAAGGGCAACACTCTCTCTTTTCCCTCCCTCTTTCTCTCTCTCCATCTCTTTTTCTCCCTTTCCCATCTCTCTCTCGCCATCTCTCTCTATCTCTCTCCCTTCCTCCTGTAGGAAGTTAGCACCCACCCCTCTCCTAGAAAAATGAAAAATCCTAGGAAATATTAAAATGCAGAATATATTCTGTGGAATATCCCTGGAAACATGCTTTTGAGCGGACAAAAGACTCCTCTTGGAAACCCCCACCCTTTGCCAATGGGCCATTAAGGACTGGGCCCAGATCACACATTCCTCTCACCTAGCCTGGAAGTCTTCTGCATAACAGAACCACAATAGGATTTGCCCAAGGCCCTTTCATTCAGCCAGGCCTGGGACAGACAAAGGCCTGTGGAGTTGCCACTGCATGGCCTTCTGGGAGCTTGACCACAAATCAGTTGCATTATATATACAAGGAACAGGAAACTAAGAGGTGGGACCCAACAGAGAGTATAAAACAAGGAACTCAGCATCTCTTCTCTCTTTTTTTTCTCTTCACCCACATCTGGAAACATGTAATCTACCTTTTCTGTACAGGGGCTCATGCCATGTGCTCCTGTCCACCATTAAACCTTCTTTCCAAGCAACTTTCATGAATCCAGTGTCTTTTTCCCCACTTGGAACTGAACCCAGAAGGATATTCCTTACAACATTCCCCCTCTCATCTCTCTTTCTCTCTCCCTCTCCCATCTCTCTCTTTCTCCCTCCCTCTCTCATTGCTCTCTTTCTCCCTCCCTCCCTCATCTCTCTTTCTCCCTTCTCCCCCTTTCTCCCTCTCTCCCCCCTTCTCTCTCTCTCTCTTGCTGAGGAACGATCGCCACCCCCGGTGGAGGCTTCCCTTCGGGCGACCTTCCTCCCCCTCTCATGACTCCTTGGGCGGATTGACGGAGCCAGGAGGGTGCACACGTGCAGAGAGACCCTCCTCAAGTGAGCGCCAAAGCACAGCAAAGTGCAGCAAAGGTGCGCGCGGAGGGCAGGCGGCTGCTCGCTTAAGGATCGTTCCTCAACCAGCGCCAGAGAATCAGTCCCGGCCGCTTCTCCATTCCCGCCGTCGCCCATCGCTCTCAGGCCAGGGGAGGGAGGGGAAGGCGAGGGGCGGGGCCAGCCAAGGAGACAGGGAGCCACAGCAGAGGGCCCAAAGAGCCGCTTGCGGCTCCAGAGCTGCAGGTTGCCGACCCCTGGTATAGAGTCTCCTGTTTGAGCAGGGGGTTGGAATAGAAGACCTCCAAAGTCCATTCCAACTCTGTTATTCTATGTTCTTTGCAGGCACCTTCCTCAAAAAATATCAGCTTCCTGATACCAGCCTAATGTCCTGAATTTTTTTTCTTTTATTCCATAGTTTTAATCAGCAATCTAAGCTAATTAAGGAATGCTTACATTTCAAGGGAGATCTATAAGACCACACACAATGTCACAAAAGGATGATTACTGAAGGAATCTGTTTAGAATACAAGGAATTAAAGTCTTGGGAAGCAGTTCCTTAACTTTTCTCACAGTCAAACATGTCTGGTTACACAACTGGTTATGGATCAAAGACAGAGCTATTGTTGGTTTTATTCACAAAATAAACATACCCAACCCCTTAATAACAACTCTGAAACTAATAAAAAGAAACCCAAAATACAGATGACCAACAACAGTTTTCAAAGGAAACCGTAGGAACATAAATGATCTCACGCTAGCTGAGATAGCCCAAATATAACACAGCAAAATTCATTTTGCGTAGATCCATATATGAAAATATATATGACATTTTTTTAAAAAAAAATATTACTTTGCCAAATTGACATTAAACCCTTGCATTTTGTCAGTGTGGGGTAAGATGAGTTTTTGCTAAGTAAGGCCTATTTATTAATATACTGTACGTGGATGGCTTCAAGCCTTCTATTAATTTCTCCAGTTTAGACATTAAACAATGTTACACAAATAAAGTGTCCCATAATTTTACGGTTCCATTGACTTCAAGCCAGTATTTATGTTTTGAGCATTTATCTTTTTTATGTTGATGTTTTGTTTATGACCATTATAAACCACTTCACTCCCATCTGTCTCTAAGCATTAATGCAACAGCCTCAAGCCAGTGAAGTACCAGAAACTAGAAACAGACTGTAAAGTCATATTTCTAAACCCTTCCTATCAGTTTCTTATTTAGGAACATTCAGAAAAAAACAACATCAAAAAATCAGCATGGAAACACCTGCACATAAATGCCAATGAGGATTTTCGGATTATTCCACCCAAAACCAAAATAAAAGGCATATGCCATTTGTTTACTTTAGCATTACGTTTAAAAATCCATTTAATTTGTAGATTAAGCCAGAAAGCTTTTTGTTAGAAAACTACTGTATTTTTTTTATTAAAAAGATAGCTTGCCGTGTTGTTACCATAGATATCTGACAGAAGCCGTAATGATGGCTAAATGACCCTGCTTGGAGAACCGGTAGCGGAAATTTTGAGTAGTTTGGAGAACCGGTAAATACCACCTCTGACTGGCCCCGCCCCCATCTATTCTCTGCCTCCCGAGTCCCAGCTGATCAGGAGGAAATGGGGATTTTGCAGTAACCTTCCCCTGGAGTGGGGAGGGAATGGAAATTTTGCAATATCCTTCCCCCAGGAGTGGGGAGGGAATGGAGATTTTGCAATATCATTCCCCCAGGAGTGGGGAGGGAATGGAGATTTTGCAGTATCCTTCCCCCAGGAGTGGGGAGGGAATGGAGATTTTGCAGTATCCTTCCCCTGGAGTGGGGAGGGAATGGAGATTTTGCAATATCCTTCCCCCAGGAGTGGGGAGGGAATGGAGATTTTGCAGTATCCTTCTCCCAGGAGTGGGGAGGGAATGGGGATTTTGCAATATCCTTTCCCCAGGAGTGGGGAGGGAATGGAGATTTTGCAATATCCTTTCCCCAGGAGTGGGGAGGGAATGGAGATTTTACACTATCCTTCCCCTGCCATGCCATGACAAGCCAAGCCACGCCCACCAAACCAAGCCAAGCCATGCCCACCAAGCCAAGCCCACAGAACTGGTAGTAAAAAATGTTGAATCCCACCACTGAGTCCTGTGTGTGTATTTGCATTGATGTCATGATGCATACAAAGTTTCTTCTTTCTCCCTTGCTTCCTCTCTATGGACATCCATGATTGCAGCACTGAGCCATGATGGTGCAGTCATTAGAATGCAGTATTGCAGACTGGCTCTGCCGACTCCCAGCAGTTCTGTTCTGACCCGGCTCCCAAACATGACAAACCCTCTGTAGTTAAATCAATTTATTAGGAGTGCCAACAGCCCTGGCAAAAAGTCTCTCTCTCTCTCACAGCAGGCTAACAAGTCTGTCTGGGAGGGAGATGAATAGTGGTCTGCCCCCTGCCTTTTATCCCCATAGCTAGGGTGGGGCTTCACTAGCAGCAGTGGCTCTTCTGTCCCAAGGATCGGCCCATAGATTTCCACTGCTCTCCTCTCCTGTGCCTTCTGCGCATCTGCACGTCAGGCACTGGACCCAGCTGTTCCTCCTCTTCCTCATCAGCCCCTCCAGACCTGGGGGCTGTTGACTCTCCATCTGAGGGCTGAGGGCTCCACCTCTCTCTCTATCTCTGACAGCTCCATTTCCTCTTCCCCCTCGGAGCTCTCAGGTTCTGGCCTGACTCCCATGCCACCTCCTCATCTGATTCGGCTGCTGGAGGGGCTGGCGACCGACAGGCCACAACAAGTTCAATCCTGATTGGCTGAAGGTTGACTCAGCCTCCCATCCTTCCGAGGTCAGTAAAATGAGGACCCAGATTGTTGGGAGCAATATGCTGACTCTGTAAACTGCTTAGAGAGGGCTGTAAAAGCACTATAAAGCGGTATATAAGTCTAAGTGCTATTGCTATGGATAATCCTGCTCCAAAGCGTCGCTAGCTGGAGAACGCCAACTGCCCCCTAACACTTCTCTAAGATTGTGTTTTTTTTCTTTTATTTAATTTTTTCACTGCTTTTTAGCCAAGGAAAAAGAAAAACCTCGACCCCCCAAGAAATGAATTTACAAGATCAGTGGCAAGTTAGGCCATGTTGAAAAGGGGAGAGAAGAAAGAATATTAAAGTTCTTAAAATTAATTTAAAATTAAAAATTTCTTAAAATTCAGGGGTCTGCAGGCTAAACCATGCATGCATGATGAATGATTGAGGGAACTAGGTATGTTTGACAAAGAGAAGGACTGAGGCAGTGGTGGTATTCAGCCGGTTTGCACCGGTTCGGGCGAACTAGTAGTAGCGACCTGCGGGTGGGCCTGCCCACCCACCCCGGCGCTTTGCC
Organism: Diadophis punctatus similis; assembly: GCA_023053685.1. Taxonomy (NCBI): domain Eukaryota; kingdom Metazoa; phylum Chordata; class Lepidosauria; order Squamata; family Dipsadidae; genus Diadophis; species Diadophis punctatus. Next base: position 7,162,721 of record JALIGW010000006.1, read on the forward strand.
ATCCTATTTAGGCACATTTTCAAGCTGCGGGCATGCATGCAAGATGCGTGCCCGAGCAAAGTGCATGCGCGGAAGGCCGTGCACATGCGCAGAAGGGGGTGCACGCGCTCACATTTGCGAACCGGTAGGGAAAGTAAATGAATGCCAGCCCTGACTACGGGGTGATATGATAGCAGTCTTCTAGTATTTCAGGGGTTGCCACAGAGAAGAGGTTGACTTATTCTCCAAAGGACCTGAAGGCAGGACATGAAGTAATGGCCAGAACATCATTAAAGAGACTTCCAACCTAGATTTAAGGAGAAATTTTCTGACAGTGAGAATAATCAGTGGCCCAATTTGCCTTCAGAAGTTGTGGGTACTGCTACAGGGGTGAAATCCAGCATGTTCTGATATGTTCTGGAGAACCGGTAGTGGAAATTTTGAGTGGTTCGGAGAACCAGCAAATACCACCTCTGTCTGGCTCCAGAGTGGGTTGGGAATGGAGATTTTGCAGTATCCTTCCCCTACCATGCCCACCAAGCCACACCTACAGAACCGGTAGTAAAAAAAAATTGGATTTCATCACTGTTACTCCATCACTAGAAGTTTTCAAGAAGAGACTGGACAGCCATTTGTCCAGAATGGTATAGGATCTCCTGCTTGAGCAGGAGGTTGGACTAGAAGACCTCCCAGGCCCTTCCAACCCCACTATTCTATATTCTATGGCAGTGATGGCGAACCTTTTTTGGCTCGGGTGCCAAAAGGGTGCGTACGCGCTCGATAGCGTGCACGTGTGTGCCCATACCTCCTGCATATGCACACAACCCCCATGCTGCCCCCGCATGCACGCACACACCCGCACTGCCCCTCCGCGCATGCACACAGGCCTCACTGAAGCCTCCAGATTTTCTGTAGGCCCATTGGGCCATTTTTCGCCATCCCCAGGATTCAGTAAAGCGTCCTGAAGCCTGGGGACAGCGAAAAACGGTCCAACGGGCCAACCGGAAGTTCCAAAATGAACTTCCGGTTCTGCCGTTGGGCCGTTTTTTGCCATCTCCAGGGTTCAGGAGGCTTTCCTGAAGCCTGGGGAGAGCGAAAAGGGCCGAAAAGGCCAAAAATCAACTGGCCAGAGTGCGCATGCACGCTGGAGCTGACATAGGACAACGCCTCACGTGCCCTCAGTTATGGCTCCGCATGCCACCTGTGGCACGCGTGCCATAGGTTCACCATCACTGTTCTATGGTCTATGTTCACTTTTCACAGAGTGGTGTGGCTAATTGAAAGGTCTTCATGATAAACTAAGGTGACCAGATTTTATTTTTTGTAAAGCGGGACACCATTGACAGGGAGGGGGTTTCTAGGGGAGCAAGACAGGAGGGGTCCGTCTCTCTTATCCTGCAGCTTTGTGCACCCACCCCCCAAACACCCCCCTTCATCGCAGCCAGGGGTGGGTTCCTACCGGCGCAGGCTTACCTGTTCGTTGCCGCAGAGCCGAAGAAGCTGGTGGCGTTCGCGGCGCGGGGCTTCCCCCACCCGCTTTCCCCGGCAGCTGGGACGCTGCCATTTGTGTTCTTTTGCCCTCTGCGCATGCACAAAGCATTCTGCTTGCACAGAGGGCAAAAGAACGCAAATGGCGGTGTCCCGGCGGCCGGGGAAAGCGGTCGGGGGAAGCCCCACGCCGCGAATGCCACCAGCTTCTTCGGCTCTGCGGCGATGAACAGGCAAGACCACTGCTGCCCCTCTCACTGCCCTCCCTCCCCGCCTGGCAGGAGGAGGCAGGCGAGGCAGGAGGCAGAGGGGTGTGCAGGGCAAATTCAAATTTAAAAAGCGGGACTTTTTTGAAACGTCGCGGGATGCGGGACAAATTATTAAAAAGCGGGACTGTCCCGCCAAAAGCGGGACGTCTGGTCACCTTATGATAAACTGAAGGGTCTTCATGAGTAGGGGGTATTGGCCACCACAAAACTTCCACTGTGAAACCAGTGTGAGGACCTCCCTTTCTTCTAAAACACGAAGACCGATACATAATTCCATGGTTTATTAACTGCTAGACAACTGTGAAGAATTTTGTTTAAATATCCTCAGCCCTCTTCAAAAGCAAGATGCCAAGTTTATGAGTAGACAAGTCACCATTTCAGACTTCTAATTGCCATTAATGGCGGTTTACAGCTACAGGACCTTTCATTACTCAACTGTTTTTTTTAACGTTTCTTTCTTTACAGATAAATAAACTGTCATTCTGCCTATAGAATGCGTATGTTGCCATTTGTTTTATGGCACCATGACATGACAATCAGTTTTTTCTCCCCAATTTCCAGTTTAGCTATGGAAGAACAATTGGGCTTCCACAAATGTCTGACAAGTCAAACACCATCATCAAGACAAATATTTATTCCTGTAACCAAGATTTACCAGACACCCCCCACCCCCCGTCGTAAATCTAACACTCAAGCTGACATTTTAGGGGGAATTAGAAGCAGCTGAAAGGTAAATTCAGAAATAGAAACACTTGAAGCGCAAGATTGAACTAAACAGAGCTGGAGAAGTTACCTTCTTGGGAAGATTGCTAACCAGAGCATTGTGGCACCATAATGTCATAATTAGCTTTTTTCAATTTCCGCAGTGTAGCCGTGGAACTATGCTTGGGCTTCCACAAATGTCTGAGAGGCCATTATCTTCGTTTGACTATCGGTGTGAAAATGTGGTCCTTTGCACACTTTTGTTTTAAAACTCTTAATGGCTGGGGCCCAAAAATGAGCTAAGAAATTAACCAACCTGTTCTGTTCAGTTTTGGGCTACTTTATATGTCTAGTCCAGGGGTGTGAAACTCGATTTCATGGACGGCCGCATCAGGGTTGTGTTTGACCTCAGGGGGCTGGGATGGGTGTGGCCAGAGTGGGTGTGGCCAGCTTGACGTCACTTCTGCCGGGGGTACCTGTGGCGGCCTGAGCGCTCTGTAAGCAAAAACGGGCTCCCGGGCTCTATTTTTGGCTGCGACGGTCTCCGGCAACCCTCTGCTAGCAAAAACTGAGCTCGGTAGGGCTGCGTGCAGCCCTCCTGAGCTCCATTTTTGATGGAGCCGGTCCTTCACTGTTTCCAAGATGGCCCCACGGGCCAGATCCAAGCACCCTGCGGGCTGGATCTGGCCTGCGGGCCTTGGGTTTGACACCTCTGGTCTAGTCTAACAAAGAGAAGGATTCGGGGTGACATGATAGCAATCTTCCAATAGTTGAGGGGCTGTTACAGGGAAGAGGGAATTGATTTATTCTCCAAAGACCTGAGGGGCAGGACAGGAAGTAACGGATGGAACTTAATCAAGCAGAGATCCAGCTTAGAACTAAGGAGGAATTTCCTGCCGATGAACCAGTGGAACAGCTTGCCTCTAGAAGTTGTGGGTGCTCCATCCCTGAAGGTTTTTAAGAAGAGATTGAATGACCATTTGTCTGGAATGGTATAGGGCCGTGGTGGCGAACCTATGGCACGCGTGCCACAGGTGGCACGCGGAGCCATAGCGGAGGGCACGCGAGCGTTGCCCACCGGCAAACCAGAAGTGCGGACAACGCACTTCCGGTTTGCCGGTGAGCTGTTTTTTGCACTCCTGAGGGTTCAGGGAAGCTCCCTGAAGCCCCGGAATGCAAAAAACGACGAAACGGACAAACCGGAAGTGCATTTTTCCGAACTTCCGGTTTGCCAGTTTCGTCGTTTTTTACCGTCCCAGGCTCCAGTAAGGCCTTTGCGCAGGGGTGGGGGTGTGTGCGCATGCGCAGGGGGCAGCATGGGGGGGTGTTGTGCGCATGCATGGGGGGGAGGGAATGGGTGTGGGTATGCGGGCGCGCGCTAGCGCGCGAACCCCCCCTTTTTGGCACGCGAACCTAAAAAGGTTCGTCATCACTGGTATAGGGTCTCCTGCTCAAGCAGGGGGCTGGACTAGAAGACCTCTAAGATCCTTTCCAACTCTGTTCATTCTGCATTCTGTTCTCTTTAGGTTGTATGGGGAAAATGCTTTGCATTCTGTCCTCTTAGTGGCTGAGCTATAATTAGTCAGAAAAAATGAAAAGCTTTGCGGCTCAAAGAATCTCAAAAGCTTCATTCCCAAATTGGAATCCTGCTTCTTGTTTTACTTCCCGTCGAAGCTGCATCTTCTAATAAGCATTTAGCCTGGTGACGTTTTCCTGCAATGAATGCATATCTTGGAAATGATTCTGGATCCATTTGTTCAGTCACCTCTGTCTTGTTTATTTAACAATTTATTTTAAGATCCATGTTCTGCCAAGGCCCACCCAAGGTGGTTTACCGTCTGAAAATGTGGGAAGAATTGAATGTGGCACAAAATAGAAGCCAGTCAGACTGATCGAAAGGCTTCTGAGGAACTTTTTAATTTGGATTTCTGCTTTTTCCTCAGGTCACGGAAGACTTACAGACTGCAGTGGGAGAGGAAGGGAGGGAGGGAGGAGGGAGGGAGAGAGGGAAGGAAAGGGAAGGGGAAGGGGAAGGGGAGGAAAGGAGGAAGGAAGGAAGGAGAAGGGAAGGGAGAAGGAAGGAAGGAAGGAAGGAAGGAAGGAAGGAAGGAAGGAAGGAAGGAAGGAAGGAAAGAGAAGGGAAGGGAAGGGAAGGGAAGGGAAGGGAAGGGAAGGGAAGGGAAGGGAAGGGAAGGGAGGGAGAAGGAAGGAAGGAAGGAAGGAAGGAAGGAAGGAAGGAAGGAAGGAAGGAAGGAAGGAAGGAAGGAATGCAGTGATTGATTCAGGAAGACTGATTAGATCTATAACAGTGATGGCTAACCTTTTCCGGATGGAGTGCTCAAATGCGTGCGTGCGTGCGTGCACGCCAAAACACCCAAAATGCAATGCGCCTCCCCGTGCATGCACCCTGCCCCCCGCACATGCAAATGTACCCTGCATGTGCCCCGCCCCCCATGATGCATGTGCGCCCCTACATGCGCCCCGCCCCCACGCATGTGCGCATGGCCCCCGCATGTGCACGTAGCTGCCCTGTGCCCCCTGCGCATGTGTGCGCCCCTCACAGCACCCCGCCCCCCGCGCATGCACAGCAGAGACCTGACGGCCAGTTGGCCGGCGGGAAGCTCACGCGCATGCACAGCAGAGCTGAATTGGGGCGACGGCTCTCGTGCCCACAGAGAGGGTGCTGCGTGCCACCTATGACACACATGCCATAGGTTCGCCATCATGGATCTATAACATCTCGAGGCACTAAATATTGAACCTGATCGTTCTGCCAGAGGAGATAACCCTAGCTTAGACCATAGTACTCCTTTTTTTAAAAAAAATATGTGTTTTATCATCCCTCATATACAGTAGGACATGTCACCTAACACTACTTGGAAGTCACTAGTTTAAAGAATGCCTCAAAAAAAAGCCTACACAAAAGTTCAAATGCCTGGAAAAACTATGGCCACTATGCATAGATAGTCCTCAACTTACAACCATTTATTTAGTGACCGTTTGAAATTACCATGGCACTGAAAAAAGTGACTATAGACCCCTTTTCACACTTATAACAGTTGCAGCATCCCCATGGTCACGTGAATTAAAGTTTGTTGCAAAATCAAAACCAGAAGCGCACACAGATGACTGATTCAGCAGGATTCAATAACTTCTTTATAAACATAATAACAGATGAATCTACAATACCATTAGCAGATTATTTCTTCAAGTAAACACAAGCAGGAGTTAGTTTCATTTCAGCAGAGTTTAGAGTGGAAGAGTACAGAGTGGAGACTGGAGCCACACCCAGCCTTAAGCTTAAGTTCAAGTTTTGATTCTCTGCACAGACTCAGAAGTGGTTAGCTCCTATTGGCTGATTCAGTTGCTATGCCTATTCATTGGCTAACCTTGTTAACATGGCTCTCCCAGTCATGAATATTTTAACAACGTGATCAAAATGCGGACCCTTAGCAACTGACCCATATTTATGACGGTTGCTGTGTCCTGAGGTCATGTGATCCCCTTTTGCGACCTTCTGACAAGCAAAGTCAAAGGGGAAGCCGGATTCACTTAACAAACCGTGTTACTAACTTATCAACCGACTTAGGAACTGCGGCGAGAAAGGTCACAAAAATGGGGCCAAATTCATTTAACAAAAGTCTCGCGTAGTGACAGAAATTTGGGGCTCAGTTGTGGTGGTACACTGAGGACTGAGTTGAGGTTGTTTCATGAAGACAACTTGAGCATTATGAAACAAAGATGAAGCTGCCAATATTTGCGCCATAGGCCTCACCAGGGTGGAGCGGGGGAGAGTGACAATATGTGGGGGAGAGGAACCATCCATCAATAGTGTCTCCATCTTCTCAAGAATTGATTTCAATATGGAGCATAATTGTATTCATCCCTGCTTTCAAAGCAGTTCTTCTGCTTCATTTGATTCTCCTGCAAACGTCTGAGAGATACAGATGCTGTGAGAATATGGAAACAGCTTGTTATCTTTCCCAGAGGCAGCAGGGCATCCCATCAGTGAATCAGGAATGACGCTGAATAGATCTTCTGCCCCTGTGAATCCCTGCTTACAAACTGGGCCTTCTCTTCTTGCCCTTTCTCCAGTGGTGGGTTCCTACCAGTGCGGCCCACTCTACAGTAACAATAGCGGCCAGCAGATGGCGCTATTTGAGCGCGGACGCACCGGTGCCGAATTTTTGAGCTTTTTTGCTTCTGCGCATGCGCGGAAGCAAAATATCGGTGAAATCTCATGAGGGAACGTGCACACGAGATTTTGGTGAGATTTTGCTTCTGCGCATGCTCAAAAGCAAAAAAGCTCAAAAATTCGGCACCGGTGCGGCCGCGCTCAAATAGCGCTATCTGCTGGCCACTACTGGTACTATAGAGTGGGCCGCACTGGTAGGAACCCACCACCAGCATGTGCAGAAGCAAAATCGTGTGAGGGGGCGCTCGTGCGTAGCAAGCATCCTCGTGCACCAAACGTGGCAATACGCGTGCAGAGTTCTGGTAGCATGGTAAGAGAGCAACCCGCCCCTGCCTTTCTCCCCATATCTATCAGGGTTAGGTGAACGGCAGAGCCGAGAATGTAAATACTCCGTTGGCTCCATCAAATGTGGCGGCGTCCAGGGATGGGCACCAACCGAACCGGTTCCATGATGTCGTCGTGACGTCACCAGTGGGTTGCTACCGGTTCGGGTAAACCGTTCCGAACCCGGAGGAACCCACCTCTGCTTCTCAGGTAGGTAAAATGAGGACCCAGATTTGCAGTGGTTTAAAGAGGATAAGATCCAATAATAAGTCTGTCATATATAAAATGAGTTAGCATAAAAGCACTCAAGGAAAAGCAAAGAAAGTGAAAGAGGAAGTAGAAGGGGAGGAAGAGAAGGTGTAGAGAGGGTAGAGGAGGAGGGAAGGAGTTAGAAAGTAGGAGGAGAAGTTGGAGATAGAGAGAGGGGAGTGTAAATGGAATAAAGTAGAACAGACTGATGACTGACGAGGCAAGTGTTGAATAAGATATTGACTTTTGAATGATTGATTATATTGAACAAATATGTATTTTTATTGTAATATTTTAAGGTACATGTGTATTGAATTGTATATGAAGTGATGGAGAAAATAAAACATTTTGAGGAAAAAGAAAGAAAGAAAATAAAAACAAGGGGAAAAAAAGATCCAATAACAAGTCACAACTGGCTATTCTAACCCTCCTTTCAGTGGAGAACAATTTAGAAACTGGAATGAGGCTAGCAAAGAAAAGTTAGATATGTCTGCTCGTTTTAAAATATTTATTTATTTATTATTTATTTATTATTCAACTTGTATGGATACCCGAATCACAAAACAACTTTTTTTTTTAAAAAAATGTGATTTTCAAATATAAATGGTAAAAACTGTCTAAATATAAAGGAAATCTGACAAACGAGAAGGAATATGTGTATCCTTCCAGTGCTGTTTATTCTCTGCAGGATATAATGCTCTATAAACAGAGGACATTGTCCAGATTACTTTGCGCCATTCCCCTCCGAAATGCATTTTCTTAAGGATAATGTAGACAAAGCATTGCAGAGAAATCTGATAGCCTAATCTACAATATTCATCCTTAGCGAGACTGGAAACTTTTCTTCTCGACAGCTGGCGGATAAGCCTCTGTGATGAGGTTATGTGGAAATAATTTAGACTAATTTCATTTTTGTTTTATTCCTAATCATAGAGACATGCAAGCTTAGAACTAACAAGATGTCCAGAAAATGGAGAAAAATGGGGAAAATAGCCAAATTTAGAATAAACAGGTTGGAAAGGACGTTGGAGGTCTTCTAGTCCAACCCCCTGCTCAACCAGGAGTTCCTATACCAGTGATGGCGAACCTATGGCACTGGTGCCACAGGTGGCACGTGGAGCCATACCTGCTGGCACGCGAGCCGTTGCCCTAGCTCAGCTCCAGCGCGCATGTGCGTGCCCGCCAACTGATTTTTGGCTTGCGCAGAGGCTCTGGGGGGGTGATTTCAGCCTCCGGAGGGCCTCCGGGGTGGCAGGGGGGAGCATTTTTGCACTCCCCAAGCTCAAGAAAGCCTCTGGAGCCTGGGGAGGGTGAAAAATGAGCCTACCGGTCCCACTGGAAGTTGGGAAATGGGGGAGTTGGGGGGTCGTGCACGCATGCGCAGGGGGGTGGGGCAAGTGGGGGGCTTTGAATTATGTGTGTTGGCACACACGTGCGTACGATAGCACGCGTGTACACTATTTTGGCACCCGAGGGAAAAAAGTTTCACCATCACTGTCCTATACCATTGCACACAAATGGCTGTCCAGATTCTTTGAAAACCTCCAGTGATGGAGCACCCACAACTTCTAAAGGCAAACTGTTCTACTGATTAATTGTTCTCACTGTTACAAAATTTCTCCTTCGTTCAAGGTTGGATCACTCCTTCAAAGGTTCCTATTCATTGCTTCTTATCCTGCCCTCTGGTGCTTTGGAGAATAGGTTGACCCTCTCTTCTCTGTGACAGCCCCTCAAATATTGGAAGACTGCTATCATGTCACCCCTAGTCCAGGGGCGGGTTGCTTACTTACCTCGCTGCCGGAGCCACGCGCGTGCATCTCCACGCTTTGGGGGGGGCGCTCGCTACGCACACACACACCCCTCGCACAATTTTGCTTCTGCGCATGCGCGGAAGCAAAATCACGCCAAAATCTTGCGAGGGGACACGCGTGCGAGAGAGATTTTGGCGTGATTTTGCTTCTGCGCATGCGCGGAGGCAAAATCTCATGCACGTGCGCGTCCCCTCACGAGATTTCAGCGCGATTTTGCTTCCGCGCATGCGCAGAAGCAAAATCGCCTAAAAATCACCGAAAATCACTGAAAAAAATTGGCGACGCGCCGGGTGGACCGGCAGAGAGGGCTCCGGAGCGGTTGCGAAATCCGCCGCTCCCTACCAGAGCTATGTACTGGGCAGCTCCGGCAGGAACCCACCTCTGCCCTAGTCCTTCTCTTCGTCAGATTAGACAAAACCCAATTCCTGTTCATCATATGTTTTAACTTCCAGTCCCCCAATCATGTTTGTTGCTCTTCTGTGCACTCATTGAACTACCAAGAACACTACCACCAACACCGACAGGAAAAGCCACATGCATATAAACAGGCAACAAACCCCACTCACTTCTCGCACTGATGATGTTCCCTAGTTTGGTAATGAAATGTCTGCAAGAAAACAACCGAGCTCAGAGAGCATCAAGGACCCCACAAAAGCCTTTTTAAAGTGCAAAACAAAGTAACATTCAAAACTGGCTTAGACAGACCCTTCTCTAGTTCACTGAACTGTAAGAAAAAGTATGTGGTGATTCAGCACAAACCAATTTGCAAGATTCTGTTATTTTGCTTTGTTTTGGTTTTTTTTTTTTTTTTGCTCTTTATTAATCAGTTAAAGTCATTTTAGCCTTCCTGAGGAGTTGATTTCCTGGTCTGGTCTCCTTAGTCAGGCTGATAAGCTATGATTCCCCAACAAGAACCTTTTTTAAGGGAACAATCAATCAATCAATCAAATATATAACTGCTGTAATGGTTGCAATACTAAATCAGGAGGAAGGAATCCCAAATTCAAGACAGTCTGCCCTCTGTCATGGAAAATCCTAAGGTGGCTTGGAGGCAGTCCCTACTTCCCAGGATTGTTGTTATGGAGGAAGGAAGGAATGGAAGGAGGAGTGCTTTGACATTGACAAGACATTGACATGACATTGACATTGACATTACTTACATGACATTGATATTGACATTGACTTGACGTTGACATTGATATTGTTTCGATGTTAAGTTGACATTGACATGACATAGACATTGACTTGACATTAATGGGACATTGACATGACATTGGCATCGACATCAATATTACATTGACATGACCCACCCGCAGGTCGCTACTACCAGTTCGCCTGAACTGTTCCGAACCAGCTGAATACCACCTCTGACATTGGCATGACATTCATATTATAAACCAGAGACATTGACCATGAGATGGGTAGCATATAAAGTTAATCAATCAATTGGATGTTGTCATCCAATTTCGGGAGGAAAGGATTTCGGGAGGAAAGGCAGGTTATCAATCTAAGAAATAAATGATAAATAATAATCATGGTCACATCACCCTAGAACAGGAGAACTGCATGCCGCTAGGAAAAGAAAGCCACTGATGATGCAGTGAAAACACACACAGGTAATTACACAAACTATTTTCAGATAACTTCTCAGTACAGTTTGGTTTTAAGTACATGGAATGGTTTATCTTTAGACCAGGGGTCTCCAAACTTCACAACTTGAAGACTTGGGACTACACATCAGACATTAACACAATTGAGAATGTCCAGAGATATTTCACAAGAAGAGTATTACATTCCTCTGATCACAACAGAATACCTTACAAAACCAGACTTGAAATTTTGGGACTTGAAAATTTAGAACTACGCCGCCCTCGATCTGACCTAAGTGTAGCTCACAAAATTATCTGCCACAATGTCCTACCTGTTAACAACTACTTCAGCTTCAACCGCAATGATACACGAGCTCACAATAGATACAAACGTAATGTAAACCGCTCCAAACTTGATTGCAAAAAATTCGACTTCAACAACAGAGTGGTAAATGCCTGGAACATTTTACGTGACTCAATAGTTTCTTCCCCAAACCCCAAAAACTTTAACCTTAGATTATCTAACATCGACCTCACCCCATTCCTAAGAGGTCGGTAAGGGGCGTGCATAAACGCACAATCGTGCCTACCGTTCCTGTCCTAATTTAATTTAATTTAATTTTAATTTAATTAAAAGTTCTTATAGGCCGCCCAATCCCATAGGACTCAGGGCGGCGTACAACAGAAATAAGAACGATACAATAAAATAATTTTAAAACATTTCATTACATTTAAAAACCAATTCATACTTGGGGGAATCCGCTGTTCTTCACCCCGCCTGCCGGAAGAGCCATGTTTTCACGGCTTTACGGAAGGCCAGTAGAGTGGGGATAGTCCGGATCTCTGGTGGGAGTTGGTTCCAGAGAGATGGGGCTCCCACAGAGAAGGCTCTCCCCCTAGGACCCGCCAGCCAACATTGTTTGGCTGATGGGACCTGGAGGAGGCCAACTCTGTGGAACCTCACTGGTCGTAGGGAGGTATGTGGTAGGATGCGGTCCCGGAGGTAACCTGGTCCTGAGCCATGTAGGGCTTTAAAGGTCAAAACCAACACCTAATGTACCCATATATTCATACCTCTTTTACTCTTATTCATGCTTGTACTATTACATATATATTCAATCATGTTTTACTGTTTATACTTTGCTTATAATCATATATGCTTGACAAATAGACAAATACAAATACAAAAATTCCCCAGCCAGCATGTAATCCACAAGTCCTACAGTTGCCAAGTTTGGAGAGCCCTGCTTTAGACTAATATGGGATGGGAAATTTCTCATCATGCCTCTTTGCATCCATCATATTTTCCTGTACAAGGAATAGGACAGTCATTAAGGGAGCCTTTTTCTTGCTATGCATTTCCAGAGCTATCCATCATTTAAAAGTCCTTTGGTTGATTATAGTCTTTAATCAGGGATATTTAAATACGTTTGCTTAATTAACGCAGGTGTTTCTCAAGGACCTTAGACCTTTCATATCATCCGGGAAATGAATGGTGACCCACATCTAATTGTCAAGACCATTTCCCCCTGTCCAAATCCAAATGCATGATTCACTGCCTTAATTTACTAATTAATCTGATTGAAATTTACAGCTTTGATCAAGATCTCAGCTTTGCTGGGTGGCAGGGAAAGAAGCCACGAAACCAGTGGTGAGTTGCTGCTGGTTCGGAAATTTCCACCCGCTCGTCGAACCAGCAGCAATGGCCTGCTGTCCCCAGTTGTCTGGTTGTCTGGTCGCAGCAGCCGGCAAAGAACCCTTGCGAAGTGGTAGTAAAGGGTTTTAGAACCCACTACTGGGCACGACTCGTCTCAGTTTCTATAAGCCATTAAGCCAATGCTGTCCAAAGACACTTCCACATTCATGTGGCCAGCAGGACATCACGCTGCAGTACAGAGTGTGTGGCAAAACACAGAGTGCTGTTACTTTCCCACTGAAGTGGTACCTATTTATCTACTCGCATTTGCACGCTCTCAAACTGCTAGATGGGCAGGAGCTGAGGCAAGTGATGGGAACGCACTCCATCGCACGGCGCTCGGGTCTTAAACCCGAGCTGTCAGCGTTGCAGCTGACAAGCTCAGCGTCCTAACCACTGAGCCATCACACCCCTTGAACTGAGTAAAGTGGGAGGAAGAAACTGATTGATAACTAGTGAGTTCCAACCTCGATTAATGCTCCAAGGGAAAAATGAGGATTACCGTATTTTTGGAGTATAAGACGCACCTTAGTTTTGGGGGAGGAAAATAGGGAAAAATATCTACCTACCAGGTATTCATCTGGCTAGCGTCCTTAATTTGTTCAGCTTCAGCACATTATTTTATCCCCTGGTTAGGGCTGAAAAAAATATTCTTCGAAGGGAGTAGGAATGAAAACAAGCCTGCAAAGACTTAGGGCTGGTAAAAAAAATTACTTCGAGGGAGTAGGAATAAAAAAATGCTGCAAGCCGGTAGGATCGTTAGCACCTCGTTAGGGCTGAAAAGACCTTTTTCAGAGGGAGTAGGAATGAAAACAAGCCTGCAAAGACGGAGTAGGAAGCTGGGAAGATCGTTAGCACCTCCTAAGGGCTGGGAAAAAAAGCTTCGGAAAAGCTACAGAGTATAAGACGCACCCAAATTTTCAGCCTCTTTTAGGGAGGAAAAAAGTGTGTCTTATACTCCGAAAAATACGGTAAGTAGCTTGTGAAGAAGCCAAAATGGGATAGAACTAACCAAGAGATGAGACCAACTTGCCAGATGTGATTCTGGCCATCTGGTCTGATCAACTACGGAAGGCTTGCTGAAGAATCCTGCCCCCATTTGAGGTGCAGGGTACAGAAGCTGAGAAGCTGTTTCCCAGCTTTCTGGGAAACAGGTCCCACACTTTGGATGTGCTGTTCCTCAGAGGTACAGCTTTCCTGTATTTCCAGCAGGCCAAGAAACCAATTTTAAATTCAATTAACCTCTGGTCAATAGCACAACTATGAATGACCGTTGGTTTGATTTAGAATTACAGCTGGGAATATTATCTCTCTCCTTTTTTTTCAAAAAAAATTGTCCTGTATTTTTCAGGTTGAAGGTACCAGACTCTGCCAAATATCTAAATCTGATAATTAAAATAAAAAAATGGAAAGCAAACAAATGACACGGTGCCTAACTTCTCCAATAATGGGTAAAAAATTACAGCCACCATCCACCCTCTTCAGTACTGGAAAAACAGTACTGCGGTCTTCAGAAACCGAATCTGCAGCAGAGTTGGCCCATCCCACTTTTTTCTCGGTTTATGGTTTATCGGTTTGTTTTTGCATTGCAAGAGAACTTTTTCACAAGATTGTTAAATCCATGTTTAAGAAAGAGCTAATTTGAGAGCCCTGGATGCACATTGTGAGCCATTGAGGAAGCTAGAAATCCCTCATTTTCTATAGCCAAGCCAAAATGTCCAGCAACCGAAAAGACGAAGATTTACCTCAGGATCCTTTAAGTGCCAATAAGATGATCCTGTTTCCACACTGTCAATGAAGCACGTTAGATTATGACCACAGCACAAAGGAAGCAGAAAAGAGAAAAAAGGTTTTTTTAAAAAAAACAACCTTGAACCGGTAAAAACATTTTTATGGAGATGTCTATGGAGATTCTTAGTCATCCAGGTCATGGTTGTCCCAAAGGTGTTTTTTTCAAGAGGCAACTGGACTTTCTAGTATTTATTTATTTATTTATTTATTTATTTATTTATTTATTTATTTATTTATTTATTTATTTATTTATTTATTCATTCATTCATTCATTCATTCATTCATTCATTCATTCATTCATTCATTTATTTATTTATTTATTTGAGAGACTTATATACAGCCTCATAGTGCAAGCACTCTCTAAGCGGTTTACACCATTAAGCAATGTTTATTTATATTTATATTGCCCCCAACAATCTGGGTCCTCGTTTTACCTACCTCGGAAGGATGGAAGGCTAAGTCAACCTTGAGCCTGGTGAGATTTGAACAGCTGAACTGCTGATCACAGTCAGCTAAAGTGGCCTGCAGTACTGCACTCTCTAACTGCTGCGCCACCTCGGCTCATTTCTTTGAAGACATTTCGCTTCTCATCCAAGAAGCTTCTTCAGCTCTGCTGAAGGTTCTTCCCCCACCATCCAGTCAGAGCTGAAGAAGCTTCTTGGATGAGAAGCAAAACGTCTTCAAAGAAAAACCAGAAAGTCCAGCTGTCTCTTTAAAAAAAAAACCCTTTTGGGATATCAGAGGAAAACATTACGAGAGTATATCACAGAAACATGATTACCAGGCCTGGTATTTTGTGCCTGGTTAGTGAGTTATGAGAATGAACCATAACATTGCTATCTAAATAAAAATTTTGGCGTCACTGACGGGACAGTCTGGCCTGGATCAAATTACAGGCAGTCCTCAACTTACAGCAGTTCATTTAGTGACAGTTCAATGTTACAATGGCACTGAAAAATGTGACTTATGACTGTTACGACCAGCGCCCCCGTGGTCATGTGACCAAAATTCAAATGCTTGAGAGAGGAACCATTATTATACAAAGGAAGGGAAATAATAACTTTGAAGCAAATACCAAGGAGGGTGAGAGACCAAAGAAGGAAATACCAATTTTTGACGTCACACTTAATTAAGGAAAATGTAATGTTCTGATGGTTAGTCCTGGAAAGGAATATTGATTACCCGGCAAGAGAAATTTTTTTTAAAGTAGACACAATAGAGAAAGCGAGAGAATTTATAGAACAGCAGTTTGGAACAGGAGAAGAACAGGAAGCCAGAGAAGAAGAGGTGGAGAGTATAGGAGCCAGGTGGAAGATCAAATAGAGGAGAAAGAGGAATGAGAAGAAAGGAGAGAACAGGAAAAAGAACGGATAGTAAGAGAAGGAACAAGAGAAAAAGTACAAAGGGAAACAAGGAATGCAAGGAGAATAAGGATGACTAATGAATAAGAAAAAAAATGGAGGAGGAAATAAGAATGGTCAATGATTGAATTAGAAATAGAATAAAAATATGTATTCATGTATGTATGTATATATTAAGGTGACCAGACGTCCCGCTTTTGGCGGGACAGATATGCTTTTCAAGCGTGTGTCCCGCGTCCCGCATTCTTTCCAAAAAGTCCCGCTTTTTTGAAAAGAATGCGGAAACAGCGGGACGTCTGGTCACCTTACGAGTCTTGGCTCTCCTGCTCCCCCTCCGCCAGCGCGCGCGCGCGCGCACGCACACACACACACGCATGCAGCCTTTCCAGAGAATGAACTTGCGAGTAGTCCGGATCCGGAAGCCGCGCCTGGAGAGGGAGGTCCTGGGGTTGCTGCAGCCTCGACAGAGGTAGCGTGGCCGGCTGGTGCGTCTGGGGCGGAGCCGTACGATTCCCTCCTTCCTTCCCTCGCTCGCTCATTCTTCTTCCGGCCGCGCCGGGCTTGACCCGAGTTTGCGGTCTTGCAAAGGCGGCGGAGCGAACCCCGACTCCGGGAAGTGGCTGGGCGCGAAGCGAAAACAAAAGAGAAGCGGGGAGGCGAGGAAGGGAAAGCGGGCAGGGCTTCCACGGCCCTGGGAGGCGGGGTCGGGCTGGCTGGGTGGGTGGGAAGGATGGGCGAATCGGCAGGCCGGCATCCAACCAGTGCAGCCGGGAGACTTCTAGCCACCCTCTCCGGCCGCTGAAAAAAAAAAAAAAAGCACCGGCGGCTTTGCATGCATCACTTCCCAGCCACCCCCCTCTTTGCAAAAACAGGGCTCGGGGGCGATGCCTGCTCCTGCAAAACGTTTGCACAACCGCCTTGCGAGGTCAGCCGGGCTTTGCAAAGGCGCCGGGTGTGTGTGTGGACACCATTGACGGGGGGGCGGGGCCGCCTAGACGCCGGCATTAGCTGTCTTTTGCCCTCTGCGCATGCGCAGCGTTCTGCGCATGCGTAGAGGGCAAAACTCAAATTGTGTCCCGCTTAAAAAAAATATATCTGGTCACTTTAGTATATATGTATGTGTGTGTGTGTATGCAAAAAATATTACACATATAGACAATATAGTTTGTCGACTATAGTAAACTGCCTGGATGGTCCCAGGAGGGGCCGAAAGGCAAAAGGAAGCTGTGATGTTTCCTTCCATACACCAGGATGACTCGACAGAATAAACATATATAACCCTTTCCTGGTGAAGAGCTGATAGGGAAGAGAACCTTGTGGCCTAGAGGTTAAAACTTCTGCCTTACAAGCAGACTGCCCAGGTTCAATTCCCACTAAGGTTATGGCTATCTGACGAGAGCAAAATAGCTCAAAATAGTTCTGTAATAGTCTCCCTTTATTTTCATTTATCAGCAAAAAATGTTACACACACACACACACACACACACACACACACACACACACACACACACAAAATTGGTTTCAATATAAATGGAAAAATTTACAAAGGGAATATAAGAAAAGGAGGAAATAGAATATTATAAAGTATGTGAAAAATGCTACGAGTGGCCAGAGAAGAGAGACGAAGGATGACTGAATAAAATAAGAAAGAGGATAAAGGAGTCATTAGAATGTATCAAGTACAAGCAAATAAAAGGGAAATATAAATAGAATACATTAACATATGATGTACATGATGTATAAAAATAGAAGTGTCAAATATCTGTATATAAATAGAACTGAAAAATGAAAGAGGAAAATGTAAAAATTAAAATGTGTTACTGACGAAAAAAATGTTGTAAAGAGGGAAATTGTATAAATTTCCATGTCTGTCTTCAATGGAAAAAAATGGTTAATAAAAATTATTCATTAAAAAAAAATTCAAATGCTTAGCAACTGACTCATATTTATGACGGGTTGCATTGTCCCTGGGTCATGTGATCCCCTTTTGTGACTTTCCGAAAAGCAAAGTCAACTGGGAAGCCACCCGCAATGATTCCCTTAATAGCTGTGGTGAGAAAGATCATAACATGGAGCAAAATGTCTCACTTTAACCACAGAAAACTTGGGTTCAGCAGCTGTGGATGTATAAGCCGTGGGCTACCTGTACCTTTCTGCCATTAGAGTAATGGCAGAAAGTGAAGAGGCACTAAAGAGCCTCTTGATGCGGGTGAAGAAGGAGAGTGCAAAAGTTGGCTTGAAACTCAACATTAAGAAAACTAACATCATGGCATCCTGCCTTCTCAATTCCTGGCAAATAGATGGGGAAGAAATGAAGGTAAACAGATTTAAGCAGATTTAACAGAGTTGGAAGGGACCTTGCAGATCATCTAGTCCAATCCCCTGCCCAAACAAGCAAGCAAACAAGGTAGTGACAGATTTTATTTTCCTGGGCTCCAAGATCACCGCAGATGGGGACTGCAGCCAAGAAATTAAAAGACACTTGCTCCTGGGAAGGAAAGCCATGGCAAATCTAGACAGCATACTAAAAAGCAGAGACATCACCCTGCCAATAAAAGTGCATATAGTCAAGGCTATGGTTTTCCCAGTTGCAATGTATGGTTGTGAAAGTTGGACCATAAGGAAGGCTGAGCGCCAAAGAATTGAGGCCTTTGAACTATGGTGCTGGAGAAGACTCCTGAGAGTCCCTTGGACTGCAAGGCGATCAAACTGGTCAGTCCTAGAGGAGATCAACCCTGACTGCTCTTTAGAAGGCCAGATCCTGAAGATGAAACTCAAATACTTTGGCCACCTAATGAGAAGGAAGGACTCACTGGAGAAGAGCCTAATGCTGGGAATGATTGAGGGCAAAAGAAGAAGGGGACGGCAGAGAAGGAGGTGGCTGGATGGAGTCACTGAAGCAGTTGGAGTGAGCTTAAATGGACTCCAGGGGATGGTAGAGGACAGGAAGGTCTGGAGGAACATTGTTCATGGGGTCGCGATGGGTCGGACACAACGTCGCAACTAACAACAACAACAACCTGTACCTTCTCAAGAAGTTCTGCTCACACCATCACTCACCATAGAATCCCTCAACCACTCAAGAGAAGGTGGGCTGCTGGTTGCAAACCAGCTTGTTTGCTTTCCTTCTTTTTTCTATCCAGCAGTGAAAAAGGAGAGTTGGGAGAAGACTCTAGCTGGTTGATGGACCTGAATGATGCGGTAAACCTATCCCTGGTTCTCCAAGAAGACCAAATCAACAATTTGCTGCTTGTTCCTATTGGGAGTCAGAAGTGTAAGCAGAGTTAGATTTGCTTAAAAGGAAGTGAGACCACTAAGAAATTCCACAGCTGTAAGAAAATTTCCGAAAGCAACAGCGCCAAATCAATTCCATACAGTTTTCAATGATGTATCTATAAAATTACCAGGGATCAAGAAGGACTGAAAGGAACCACTAGTAACCGTGGAACGGATCTGCATTCGATGCAAACTCTTGTAATTTTAGATTGATGTAAAACAGAACAAGATAAAGGAGCCGTTATTCATATATAATATATTCTCACTTATTTTACTCTTGGCTATTCTTGCCAAGTCAGTGTGATTTGTTACTTCAAGGTGGCAAAGTTTCGTTGTATTATTCATAAAATTCAGTCCACTTTGATTACCTCAGTGATCTATCGGTATTTTTATATTACCTGAAATATAAATTGTTCAATTATTTGGTTAACCTTCTGAATTCTGGCTTGAGACCATAATAAAGAACTATTACTACTACTAGAATATTTAATGATTCTAAGTGTTAGACAAGGACAGGCAAGTTCTAGTTCCCCTCAGCAAGAGAAGTTTTTGAGAAGATTTTGGGCCAGTCACTCTTTCTCAGCCCAACCTACCTCAAAGAAATGGTCATGGGGGAAAATGGGTGGAACACTATCTAACCATCCTTGAATTCCTGAAGGAAAGTGTCACGTAGCGAATATTGTCAGTTGTATGTCTATGCAGGGTCATGCACCCCTATCCTAATATTATGGTACATTCCAATATAAGCAGAACACGTGATATGATGAGTGCGCATGTGTGCATTCCTAAACCACCATTAATTCTCTTCTGCCTTAGCTGTTGACCTGAACGGTCGTGTTTTCTTAGCAAAGATGTAATTATTCAGGATTTATTGTTTTTGTACTGAAATAAATATTTTCTATTAGACTTTTAATCTCGGCTTTATTTCTAGCTGTCTGAATTCCAAGGAAAGATCTACATCGCCTCTATGAGATATTATTCTCACCCCAACAGAAAGGCTAAAATAAATCAATGGAGCTGCTAGAATTCCAGAATCCCATGGAAAGTTAAGATCATATCTTCAAGGGTTCCCAAAGAAGAACCCTATTCAAGAAATGAACGTAGTCAGTTTGTGAGTAAATAGCACCTGGCTCAGTTTTTCCATGTACAAAGAACTTTCTGCAGGAAGAGACGTCTGCAAAAATTTAATTTCCCCCCCCCTTGCCTAGATTTTCAGCCTGAATGAAAAGGTCTTATTATGGTCTGTATGAACTGTGAAGAGCATCTCCAAGGAATAAATTGGAGATGGAGGAGGAGGAGGAGGAGGAGGAGGGGGAGGAGGAGGGGGGAGGAGGAGGAGGGGGAGGAGGAGGAGAAGGAGAAGGAGAAGGAGAAGGAGAAGGAGAAGGAGAAGGAGAAGGAAGAGGAGGAGGGGGGAGGAGGAAGAGGAGGAGGAGGAGGAAGAAGAAGAAGAAGAAGAAGAAGAAGAAGAAGAAGAAGAAGAAGAAGAAGAAGAAGAAGAAGAAGAAGAAAGAAAGAAGAAGAAAGAAGGAGGAGGAGGAGGTGGAGGAGGAAGAAGAAGAAGAAGAAGAAGAAGAAGAAGAAGAAGAAGAAGAAGAAGAAGAAGAAGAAGAAGAAGAAGAGGAAGAGGAAGAGGAAGAGGAAGAGGAAGAGGAAGAGGAAGAGGAAGAGGAAGAGGAAGAGGAAGAGGAAGAGGAAGAAGAAGAAAGAAGAAAGAAGAAGAGGAAGAAGAGGAAGAGGAAGAGGAAGAGGAAGAAGAAGAAGGAAGAAGAAGGGGAAGGGGAAGGGGAAGAGGAAGAGGAAGAAGAAGAAGAAGAAGAAGAAGAAGAAGAAGAAGAAGAAGAAGAAGAAGAAGAAGAAGAAGAAGAAGAAGAAGAAGAAAGAAGAAGAAAGAAGAAGAAGAGGAAGAGGAAGAGGAAGAAGAAGAAGAAGGAAGAAGAAGGGGAAGGGGAAGGGGAAGAGGAAGAGGAAGAAGAAGAAGAAGAGGAAGAAGAAGAAGAAGAAGAAGAAGAAGAAGAAGAAGAAGAAGAAGAAGAAGAAGAAGAAGAAGAAGAAGAAGAAGAAGAAGAAGAAGAAGCAGCTCCTTTATGTGATTTCACTCCCGAAGTGCAGAAGAGAGGGTGAACTGATAGGTGAGGAAAGGAAGCTCCCACCCACCACCACCAAGAAGGTACAAGGAATTTGAGAAAAAAAATGACAGGAAGTTAAAATGATTTGACACCCATCTCATTTCCTTGCTTCAAATGAGAATCTCCCTCACCTTGCCAACTTACTTGGATCGCAGATCCAATGATTCCAGTTGGCTTAGTAGGATCCTTGCCTTAAAATTGCTCAAAGTTCATTCTCTATCAAAATCCAGAGCGTAATTGGGGGCTCCTACAACTAATGCTTCAAAATTGTTATAATTTCTGGAACTGTTCTTCTTAACAGCTTGGTCTATGTATACACTACAGAGGTGAGTTGGTTTTTTTCCCCCTGCAGTGGGCCTCAGTTTCTTTGAAAAGGCAGAGATGGCGCTCATATTATACCCTTTCCAGTATCAGGAATTTCTCTCAGAGCTGTCATTTTAGAAGATTGACAGTGCTGTCATTTTAGAAGACTGATCCTGTCTCTGCCCCCCCCCTGCAATTTACACAGAGAGCAATTTGCACAGACACTTACAAAAATTGCTTCTACGGTGCTTCCGTGTCTATCACCAGTGGTGGGTTGCTGCCGGTTCAGACCGGTTCGCCCGAACCAGTTGCGGAAATTAGCTCCCGCTCGCCGAACTGGCAGCGATGGGCGTCTGGCCACACCCCCAAACCGGTCCTCCAGTCGCCGCTCCTCAAAAGCGGCTGGCAAAGAACCCAAAGGCTTCTGTGCATGCGGAGAGGGTCATTTCCCCAACGTGACGTAGGAAGCGCACTTCCGACGCGATGCGAAGTGCATAAAGCGCACTTCCGACGTGATGCGAACTGGTAGGGGAGGTAAATAGAACCCACCCGTCAATCACCCACTGCCTTCAGATAAAAGAGAGTTTAGACACGTTTTTTTTAAAAAAAGAAACATTTTCACAATTGAGAAGCCAGAAAGTGGTGTGTGTTTCTGCGTGTGTCAGAGAAACGGGCAGCAGATAAAAAGCTACTTTTAAAATAATTTTTTTTAAAAAATCCCCTCAGGTAACACAATTGCCTCAAGCTGTCATATTCTGCATCTCTGAACACCAGGGAGCACTTCTGACGAAACCCGTCTTGAAAGAGGCTGTCAAAAAATCTGATCTGTGGTCCTTCCATCTGCAATTGAACGGATTGCCTGGGAGATGGAAGAGGCTTGAGAAAATGCAAGCCTGGTGGAAGGGGTTAATTGTGTAAATCATTCTCCAGGATGGCTGTGATCCCCACAGCGGCCACAGTCAATTACAGGGAAGGGGTGGGTCTAGCAGAGAGGGGTGTGTGTGGAAAGACTTGTGCCGTGGACACATGCCTCTCTTTCTGTACTATCCAGTTTTCTCATGCCTTGCTAGGAACCACAGTTCCTCATGCTCCTTAGACTACTTTGGACTTATCATTCCGTAGGGGCGGGTGTAGGACAGCTCTCTGGGATAACTGGCATCCTGTTTGCCAAGACTCCCTTCCCTATATCCAAGAATGGATGCTTAGTGGGAAAATTATGCAGCTTGTCGTAGAACCCGGGAGAATAAAGGATGGATATTTTTAATGACAGTCTGATTGAACTCAGCGCCAATATCTCTGCCCTCCTCTGCGAACTCGGCTTGGACAATTACACCATTTTCTGCCTGAACCACTCTCCCCGGACTTTCAAAGGTGAGTGCCATTCGAAAAATAAGAAGGAATCTACCGGTAGCTAATCATAAAGTAAACAAATTGTGAAGGTTTTCAAGTCAGGCCGTGTGAAAAGGGGACATTTGTGGATCAGGGAAAGAGGAAAAGCAGACTCAACGTCGCCGCCCTGAGTCCCACGGGATTGGGCGGCCTATAAGAGCGTTTAAATAAATAAATAAATAAATAAATGTTCGGCTTAAACCACCAGAAATGTGAAAAGTTGCAGGGCAGGATCGAAAAAGATCTTAGAGAATTAAGTTAAAATATTCAAATGGACACTTTGAGTGTCACTCTAAAAGGTATGTGGGAGGAATTAACCACTCCTGTTAAAACATGCAATTATGTATTAGTCTCCTGCTGTCTAACAGAATCACAGCACTAGAAAAATGGTAAAACTTTAAAGTTTAGCTGCATAGAATAGATAGAATGGAATAGAATTCTTTCTTGGCCAAGTGTGATTGGACACAGAAGGAATTTGTCGTTGGTGCATATTTGTGCAAGTTTGATATGTCTTTGGTGCATATTGATGCAAGTTTAGCTGCATCATGGTGCAATAAACAGAAATAACGTTTTCCTAGCCTAGCAAATCAACCCCTTAAAAAAAAACATAGAGCATGTTACAAAAATAAAATGAAAAGCAATCAAAGGCGCACACAGGCTGATAAACTGTATTTTAGAGGGAAATGAAAGCAACCAGAGATAGTCTGGAAGTTGCACTGGACTCTGTATAACAGAATAAGAGAGTTGGAAGGGAGCTTGGAGGTCTTCTAGTCCAACCCCCTGCTAAGCAGGAGACCCTATGCCACTTCAAACGGTTGGTTGTTCAATCTTTTTTTAAACACCTCCAGCATTGGAGCATTTACAACTTCTGGAGGCAAGTGGTTCAACTGATTAATTGTTCTAACTGTCAGGAAATTTCTCCTTAGTTCTAGGTTGCTTCTCTCCTTGATTAGTTTCCACCCATTGCTTCTTGTTCTACCCTCAGGTGCTTTGGAGAATAGGTTGACCCCCTCTTCTTTGTGGTGCCCCCCTGTATAAGATTACCGCCCCTTCTTTTGTTAACTTTACCAGCGTTATCCTCCAGTTCTACTAACTTAGAACGTCATGGTTTCTCAATTCTTTGGGGCAGACACAGAAAACTGAGAGCAAATATAAAATTTCCAATCAGGCAGGCAGTCAGGCAGGCAGGAAGGACATTTGTAGGAGAGCAGCATCAAGCGAGACACATAATTAGCCCTTTCCTCTCTTTATCATGCTTCCCTGTTTTGAGCTAAGTGGCATTGCTCAGGATCTAACTGGAGAGAAATCAGTTGGAGCACGTCTACTTCAGCGGTGGCAGAGGTGGGTTCCTACCGGTGCGGTCCGGACCTCTGCTCTGATAGTGGCCCGCCGATTGCGCAATTTTGGCGTGACAGCTCCGGTGCTGTCTTTGCCAGTCCGTGCGCGCCGCCATCTTTTTTTTCTAATTTTCGGTGATTTTTCGGCTCTCTGAGCATGCGCAGAAGGAAAATCGCACTAGGGGATGTGATGCGCACGCAGCACACCGGTAGGAAACGGTAAGAGGAACCCGCCCCTGAGCAGTGGGTTGCTCCCGGTTTGGACTGGTTCTTAGAACCGGTAGCGCCGGCGGCAGGACACTCCGCCCACCCGCCCGGGCGCATGCGAACCATTGGCAAAATATTTTACAACCCACCACTGGTCTACTTCATCTTCCGCCCTGCTTATGACTTCTTCTCTCCAAATGTCATCTGCACCCTTCACATCATTCTATTTTGAACCACTGGCAAACCTCACGCTTGGTACTCCAGAACGGCTAAACGATGATTTCCAGACAGATTGTAGTGAAGGGGGACATTGCTCGTGGGTTTGGGGAGGAGAAGACCTCTGGCAGATGCACTGTGCTGGTGATAGATAGAAAGAAATGATGGGTGTGAGCAAAGATGTGAAAAGTTCCTTTCCTTCAAGTAATTGTAGGAGCCCCACACTTAAGGAGGACTCGGAGCAAGCTACTCATGGTGGAGGCATTGCTCGCCTCACTGCTTCCTTTCTAGCTTTCAAGTCTCAGTGAGAAAAAACTACACCTTTTTTTTTAGGATGAAACCCAGAAATCTTGGGTCTTTATTCTCCACGCAACTCAAGGCCCGCGGGCCGGATGCAATCCTCGTGGTGCTTAAATCTGGCCCACGGGGCTGGCCTGGAAATAGCAAAGGACTGGCCCGCAGTGCTTCTGCTAGCAAAAACAGGGTGCAGAGCAGGGGTGGGTTCCTATTACCTGCCTACCGGTGCGCTGCACGCGCATCATCTTGTTTCGCGCGTGTGCACGCTGGCTGCGTGCGCACGTCCCCTCATGCGATTTTGCTTCCTGTGCATGCGCGGAAGCAAAATCTCGTGAGGGGATGTGCGCATGTGTGAGATTTTGGAGATTTTTTGCTTTCGCGCATGCACGGAAGCAAAAAAATTGCCGAAATCTCACGTGTGCGTGCGTCCCCTCGCAAGATTTTGCTTTTGCACAATGTCAGGAAGCAAAAAAAAAGCCCAAAATTCCAGAAAAAAAATGGCACTACGCGACGGACCTGCGAAGGCGGCACTGGAGCCGTCACGCACAAATTGCGCAATCGGCGGGTCCCTACTGGAACAACGCACTGGACCGCACCGGTAGGAACCCACCGCTGGCGCAGAGGGGCCGTGCACAGCCCTCCGGCATCCCATTTTGTCCAGCAGGGTGATGCAGGAGGTGTCTCCCTGGCCAACCCGTGGAGGAGAACTACAATGCTGATCTGGCACTCAAAGAAATCCAGTTTGACACCTCTGATGTAGAAAGAAGGAGCTTCCACTCCTTAGCATGACCTTAGCATGTGATTTGCGACACAACGCTTCTTTCTGATTATTGTTCACTTTACCTTGCAGAATTGGACCAGACAGTACGGATCTTCCTCTATTCCTTGATTTTTTTACTCAGCGTCCTGGGGAATACCCTGGTGATCACAGTGCTGATCAGAAGCAAAAGGATAAGGACACTCACCAACTTATTCCTGCTGTCGCTGGCCATCAGCGACCTCATGCTCTGCTTCTTCTGCATGCCTTTCACCCTCATCCCAAACCTCCTACAGGATTTCATTTTTGGCAGCTCCCTCTGCAAAATTACCAGCTATTTCATGGGTGAGTCTGCAGAATTGTCCTTTGTTTTGCTAGGGCAGGGGTGTCAAACTCAAGGCCCTGGGGGCCGGATCCGGCCTGTGGGGTGCTTAAGATTTGGCCTGCGGGGCCACTCTGGAAACAGCCAAGGATCGGCACACCCAGTGCCTCTGCCAGCGAAAACGGAGTTCGGGAGGGCTGTGTGCAGTGCTCTTGAGTTCCATTTTCGCTGGCAGAGGTTGCAGGAGGCAATCGCAGCCGAAAACAGAGCTCCCGAAGGCCCCGGGCGGCACTCCCAAGCCAGGGGTGGGTTCCTAATTTTTTTACTACCACTCTGTGGGCATGGCTTATTTTGTGGGTGTGGCTTGCCAGCCATGTGACTGGGTGGGCGTGGGCCTCGGGAGCTTGGCAGCGGCTGGAGAAGCGGGGGGGCATTGCCCACCCGCAATGCAGCCCCCCGCAGCGGGAGCAGCAAGACCGCGGCAGTGGTTCTTCTAGGAGGCTCCGTCCGGCCTGAATGCTTCTCCCCATTCGATGATCCTAGGCTCCTGCCGCCCGTTCTTTCAGCATCTCACACGCTCCCTCAGCCATCCTTTTCTGCTTGGACTCACTGTGGGGTAGGAAGGCAGCGCATGCGCAGTGCCAGAAGCTCGGCTTCTGGGTATGTGCAGAAGAAAATGTTAAAAAAATTAAAACAATTTGAAAAAATGGCGGCGCCCAGGCACCGGCAACCGACCGCACCGGTACTGTGATGTCATCAGCAGGCCACTACCGATGCTATAGAGTGGACCACACCGCTGTCTCAAGCTCTGTTTTTGCTGGCAGAAGGTTGCAGGAGGCCGTCGCAGCCGAAATGGAGCTCAGAAGCCCGTTTTCGCTGGCAAAGCGCTGGGGCCACCACAACCACCCCCGACACAAGTGAAGTCAAGCTGGCCACGCCCACCCTGGCCACGCTCACCCCAGTGCCCCAAGGTCAAACACAACCCTGATGCGGCCCTCAACGAAATCGAGTTTTACACCCCTGCGCTAGGGAGTTATTTGTCAGCTCCACAATTATCCATCTTGAGTTGGCTAAATAAACATGGCATCTTCTAACGGATTACAGGTAGTCCTCAGCTTACGGCCACAACTGACCGCAAATTTTCCACTGCTAAGCAAGACAGTCATTCAGGGAGCATTGCCCCATTTTACAGCCTTTTTTGGCCAGAGCTGTTAAGTGAATCACTGCAGTTATTAAGTTAGCGACACGAAGGTTAAGTCAATCTGGCTTCCCCATTGACTTTGCTTGTCAATTGGTCGCCAAAAGTGATCACTTGAACCCCGGGACACTGCAACCGTCATAAATATGGGCCAATTGCAAGCATCTAAATTTTGATCACGTGACCATGGGGAGGCTGCAGTGGTCATAACTGTGAAAAACGATCATAAATCATTTTTGTCCATGCTGTCGTAACTTCAATCATTAAACAAATGGTTGTAAGTCAAGGAGTACCTGTACTCACATGCCCAAGAAGGACTCATCAGTTCTTTGTATAACTCTGTTAGGCAAATCCAAAATGCACAGCTGCTTCTGACTTACCTCCAGAACGAGTAGGAGAAACAGCTGCTCAAAAGAGAAATTTGTGGTTGATATGGAATTTCGAGCTATGGATCTCATAGCCTTGTCCAACCCAAATACCCCTTTCTATGCTTCCTATATATTTATACTAGTAGTTATATATTCATACTAGTAGTACCCATACTTCGCTACGAAACTGAACTCCTTAGCATGGAGTAGAATGTCTAAACTCCCAGCCCGCAGGCTGGATGAGTCACCCGCTGGCCATGCCCACTGGCAGTTGGAACAGAGTTATTTTCAGGTGGGGAGGGGGAGTAGAACATCTAACTCCTTAGCATTAGAGCGTGTTAATAATAATATAAGAAATAACTAATGATCTGATGGTCATTTTGAAAAATCCTTTCTTAGCGAGCACCTAGAAGCCAAGAGGAACATATGTGCCAAGTTTCAAGTTTGTAGGCTTTAATGTTCTGGAGATTTTGTGATGATGCGTGAGAGGTATTTCACTTTTATATATATATAGATAACTACCAATGGCTGAGAAGGAACACTTCAGTGTCTTCACTGATCTCCTGAGGGTTTCCCATAGGACTCTGAGCTTCCCTGGAATATGAGTGGAAAATTAGATCATTACCTGGAAAATATGGAGATCCATATTTTCCAGCCTGGTAAATGGTTGGAAATGCGACCTTCCAGGTCAACTCCAAGAATTATTTTGTGCAATCATCTAAATCGGTGTTAACAAAGTAACTTCCAGATGTGCGCACTTCAACTCATAGCCAGCATGGCCACTGTGGAGAATCAGTGCATGTTGATATCCACACATTTGGGCTTTATACAGATCAGCGCAGGAGTGGGTTCCGGATTCTTCTACTGCCGGTTCGCTCAGGGACGTGACGCGCGCATGTGCACGCTTTCACAGTACTAAAAAAAAAACTTCTGCGCATGTGCAGAAGCAAAAAAACAAGATGGTGGCATCTATGGCGGCGCTGAGAGAACCGGCTCGGGGGCGTGGCAGGCCTGGGTCACTGCCAGTTCCAGCGACCCAGGCCACCAAGTTACTAACAGTTCTATAGAACTGGTCCGATAGGAACCCACCTCTGGATCAGCGGCCCCCAACTTTTGGGGCACGAAGGATCAGTTCCCTGGAGAGAATCTTTTTCACGGACCGGGGTGGTGGTGCGTGTGGTTTTGTGTGCTGCCTGCATTTCATAGCAATAGCACTTAGCACTTAGACTTATATACCGCTTCATAGTGCTTTACAGCCCTCTCTAAGCGATTTACAGAGTTCAGCATATTGCCCCCAACAATCTGGGTCCTCATTTTACCGAACTCAGAAGGATGGAAGACTGAATCAACCTTGAGCCTGATGAGATTTGAACAGCTGAACTAGCAGTCAGCTGGAATAGCCTGCAGTAGCTGCATTTAACCACTGCGCCACCTCGGCTCCTCCATTTCATGGATGGGGCTTCGCTTGTTTGCGCGGCCTGGTTTCTGGCATGCCGCGGCCCACAGACCGGGGGTTGGGGTGGGACCCCTGATCTAGGTAACACTGATTTAAAGGCTTGCAATAAAAGCAAAAAAAGACTTTCAGCACTTCTAGCCTTGGGTTGCACCTTGGCTGCTGTTATTGGCACAATTTCCCCTATTTAGAAAAACAATCAAGTTGTTCAAGAGCGTTGAGGCAGGAATTGATCTGGATGGCCTTCAATAGCTTATCCAGCTCTCTACAGGTGGATTTTGCCCTTCCAGACCAGGGGTGGGTTCCTACCGGTGCTGTGTAGGACACCCCACTGGTAGGAGCCTGGCGATTATGTCATTTTTAGGTGCTTTTTCCAGCTTCTTCGCATCCTGAGCTGTCGGAAAAAAGCCCTCCCACCCTTGTTTTAGTATGGACCTTTATTCTTCCTCCGAAGCAAAGCTGAGAAGCTCCTCAGCTGTGTTTCGGCTTGTAATGTCATCCTAAGCATGCGCGGAAGTGAAATCGCCCGATGGAACACGAGTTCACTTCTGCGCATGCTCGCGATGTGCACCGGTAGCGAAAATAACCGGAACCCTCCGCTGTTCCAGACACTGGAAGAGCTATACAGGTAGTCAGAGGTGGTATTCACTTACTTTCCCTACCAGTCCGCAAATGTGAGCACGTGCGCATGTACGCTCGCTTCGCTCACAAGCACCTCCTACCCACATGCACATGGCCTTCTGCGCAGGCGCTTTGCTCGCGTGCGCGGCTTGCATGCATGCGCGCGGCTTCAAAATGTGCCTAAATAGGACGGCATAGCGCCAAATCGCCGCTACTGGTTTGCCCAAACCAGTCTGACCCGGCTTTAGGTAGAGTTGTCAATTGGGTAAAACTGAGAGATAAACCATGAAAACCATTTCCAACTGACATGTTTCCGGAACATTTGTGAGTTTTCCAATAGACTGAGGTATTTCTCATCAGAAGAAAAAAGCTGATGTTCTTTAAGGCTACAAGATCTGGGCCACAAACATTGGATAATCCTTAGGGTTAGTTTTCTGACCCCCCCCCCCAAAAAAAAACATCTAAGTCACAAGTGTCCAACTCACTTTATAAACTTTTTAAAACATAGTGAAATGCAAGTGAATGCATTTTTTTGAACAATAGGTAACAGCAACTTGCAAAATTATCAGCTTCGTGTTTTCCTTTTCCTTCAGCCGGTAGTTATTTATCATTGGCAACTTTAAGACTTCTGGACTTCAACTCCCAGAATTCCCCAGCCAGTTGTCTCTTTGAATAAATTTGCCTATTGCATGAGAACTGCTTCAAAAGGGCCAAAAGGAATTTTGGACATGCCCGTGTAATTATCCCTTATTAATGTGAGTTGCACATTATTTTTCCTGTCTTTGCAAGGAGACAGAGACAGAGACAGAAGCAGAGGCAGAGACTGAGACAGAAACAGAGACACACACACACACACACAGAGAGAGAGACAGACAGACCTGGCTACAGATTTTGATACCTGCCAATGAGAAAATAGCAATAGCACTTAGACTTATATACCGCTCCATAGTGCTTTACAGCCCTCTCTAAGCGGTTTACAGAGTTCCGCATATTGCCCCCAACAATCTGGGTCCTCATTTTACCCACCTCGGAAGGATGGAAGGCTGAATCAACCTTGAGCCGGTGAGATTTGAACCGCTGACCTGCTGAACTAGCAGTCAGCTGAAGTAGCCTTCAGTGCTGCACTCTAACCACTGCGCCACATCGGCTCAAAGGGTTTTGCAGGAAGAAAGATTATTTAGTTAGAATGAGCAACAAAAAGCGTTTTATCCTATCAATGACAGCCTCAGATTCAGCAGATACAGTATGTCTTCAACTTGTTCATTTCCTGGGCAAAAAACTAAATGTTCTACTAGGCAAAGCAAAGTCTAAGCTCCAAACAGCCTTACCTGCTGCAGATTTCTACTTTTTCAAGAAACAGGAAGCTTTTCAGAGTCAGAGGTTTTTTTTTTTTTTTTTTTTTAGAGATCAGGGGTTTCTTTGTGCCAGAGATTTTATTTGTTTGTTTTTAATCATTTAGTCATGTCCAACTCTTGGTGGCTTTATAGGCAAGTGCTCTGTGCTCTGTCAAACGCAGCTTCCTTCAATAGTTGGATACTCATCTTTGTATCACTTTGATGGCATCAAGCCAGCATGTTCTTTGCTTGCCTGTTCTTCTTATTCCACTAATCCAGGGGTCCCCAAACCTGGCAACTATAAGACTTGTGGACTTCAACTCCCAGAATTCTCCAGCCAGCTATGCTGGCTGGAGAATTCTGGGAGTTGAAGTCCATAAGTCTTAAAGTTGCCAAGTTTGAAGACCTCTGCACTAATCATTCAAATTTCAAATTTCAAATCCTTTACATCATGTATACAACAAAATTCCTAGCATCATTGTCTTCTCCAATGAATTCGCACGTATAACATGGCCAGAGTAAGTCAGACATAGTCTTAAGATTTTAGCTTCCACTGATGGGTCTGGTTTTATATGATTTTAACACCTCTCTGTTAATTACTCTGGCTGTCCATGCAGCAATTTACATATTAAGAGATTTTATAATACCTGTAATCTGTATAACATATGCTTGATTATGAATCTACCAGCTGGTGAAAGGAGAAGCATTCACAGGCACGCTTCTCAAAAAAAGGCTGGAAAAATTGGGTTTCTTTCAAAAGCAAAAGAAGTGGGTTGTTTGGTGGTGTTTTTTTTTAATGATGCAGTTACAAATCCTGAAATAGCTCAGTTTCCTAGCTAGATTCTAGAATAGAATAGAATAGAATAGAATAGAATAGAATAGAATAGAATAGAATAGAATAACAGAGTTGGAAGGGACCTTGGAGGTCTTCTAGTCCAACCCCCTGCTTAGGCAGGAAACCCTACACTACTTCAGACAAATGATTATCTAATCTCTTTAAAACTTCCAGTGTTGGAGCATTCACAACTTCGGAAAGCAAGCTGTTCCACTGATTGTTCTCACTGTTAAAAAAAAAAATCTCCTTAGTTCGAGGTTGCTTCTCTCCTTGATTAGTTTCCACCCATTGCTTCTTGTTCTACCCTCAGGTGATTTGGAGAATAGCTTGACCCCCTCTTCTTTGTGGCAGCCCCTGAGATATTGGAACACTGCTATCATGTCTCCCCTGGTCCTTCTTTTCATCGGACTAGACATACCCAGTTCCAGCAACCGTTCTTTATAATTTCTAGCCTATCTCGGTTTAACTCGCCAGATGCTAGTCTTTCACACCAAGGCAAGAATCTTTGTGAGGCTTCCTTTCAAATTCAGGATATCCTACCAACCTAGTTTCTTATCACGGTCAATCAGACAACTATAGAGATCCTGGAAACAAAGGAAAAACATGGTGCAATTTTCTTATTAGTGCAATATCTCATGTTGGAAGTAGACTACATTTGAATAGGGTCTCTTCTCTGTTTTCTAATGTTTCTTAAAAAATCAATGCCTTGGAAAAGAAGTGTAGGAAGTTAGCACCCACCCCTCTCTTAGAAGAATGAAATATTCTAGGAAATATTTAAAAAGGCAGAATATTATACCTCCCTGGATGACAAAAGGAGAAACATGCTCTTGGAAAGCAGCCCCCACCTTTACCAATAGCCCCAGAAAGACTGGTGCCAACCTATCTACAAGACAAAAGACTGGGCCATCATATCTACAAAAGACCTTCCGCTCCAGGGTGATAGGATTAGCCCTCACCCAAGATCCAAACCAGGACAAAGCCATTAAGCCATAATAGGAATTGCCCAAAGCCCCTTCATTACACCACCCAGCAAGATTCAACCAAGCCTGGGACTCAAGACAACCTACAAAGTTACCCCTGCATGGCCCCATGGGAGTCTGACAACCAATCAGAGTACATTTCTTACACAGGAACAGGAAGCTCCAAGACGGGGCCCAAGAGCGGGTCTCTCTCTCTCTCTCTCTCTCTCTCTCTCTCTCTCTCTCTCTCTCCCTCCCTCCCTCCCTCCCTCCCTCCCTCCCTCTCCCTCTCCCTCTCTCTCTCTCCCCCCCTCCCTCCCCCATGTGCTCTGTTGCCCAGGACCTCAAACCATGTGGCCCTGTCCACCATTAAACCATCTTTCCAAACAGCTTCCATGTTTCCAGTGTCTGTCTCCACACTTGGAACTGAACCCAGATGGACATTTCTTCCAAACAGAAGCAAGATCTTTAGCCAGTAAACCACAAAAAGCAGTTAGCAACTAGTTAGATGGGGAAAATATCACATCCTCGCGCTCAATCAACCCGCTCCAGGTGTGGGTTTCACTTACCTTCGCTACCGGTTCGGAACTGTGAACGTGCGCTCGCGCATGGCACTTCTGCGCATGCACAGGACCCTCTGCACATGCGCAGATCATCCGTGATGACATCTGGGTGGGTGGGTGGAGCCTCCCGCCGCCGCCTTTACCGGTTCGCCCAAACTGGGGCGAACTGGTAGCAACCCACCACTGACCCGCTCCTTTCTTATGAACGTCTTAAGGCCACTGAGAATTCAGTTATCCCTTAAAAAGATTGAAGGTATGTTTTATACTAAACTATAACCCTCAATATCAAAGCTGCATAAACCCTCACCCAATTTTGTGGGAATCAGCAAAATATTTTTCATTGTAATCCAACAGTATCTGGTTGGGCCGTGCTGTGGTTCCTGTTCTGTCTCCACGAAGCACACAACCACACAAGCAGTTTAATGCAACACTTTTACTAATAAACCTTTTATCAGTAAAGAATGCACACACCAAGTTGCAAACAGTCTTTGTTGGCGAACAACCAGTTACTAATGAACTTCATTAATAGCTGGTATTAGTTCAAAGAGGTCGCAAACAATGACGAGTAAATTAAGTCCAGTTATCTTACGGAGTTTTCCAAGAGTTGGCAAAGTTCCTAGAAATTAGTCCTTGATAATCCAAGCCAACGCAGAGAATGCCAAAACAAGAATCATGGAGCAAGCTATGATCAGACAGGTCTCTTTTTCAAATGTTGTTCTCTGTAGCTTGTTAGCTGCAACTGATGACCTTAAATAGACTAGGGGAGTGGCCAATTAGCCCCAAGTCTTACTCCCGAGTAGATCTCCTTCAGAGTAAACCTTTCTGCCTCTTGGCAGCCCTGCGTGCTCTTGCATTCAGGAAAGGAGTAGCCCCTCCTTTTTCAGCATTGCCAAGAGGTACTGAAGGTTCCAAAGGCCCAGGTTGCACAAGCTGCGGGCAGGCCACAACAGTTCCAGCATGGCAAATGATTTTTTGCAAATACTTAGTTTGGAAGAAAAGTTTAGTTTGCAGAAAAATGGAAGTTTGAATGATGACAAAGAAGAAGTCTAATTCCAGCCATGGAGGTCTTACCCAAATGGAACGTGCATTTTATTTCTCCCATGAACAAAATGAATGCAATTTAAATTGCACTTTTTTCCTACTGGATTTATGTTTATAGGATTGCAAGGATCGTCATAGACTTAACGTATATTTTAATTTCATGTGCTTGGGACATAAGATTAAAGACAACAGAGTTAATATAAATGACAACAGATTTTTTTGTGGTTTAAGGTGGCTCAGTGGCTAAGACGCTGAGCTTGTTGATCAGAAGGTCGGCAGTTCAGCAGTTCGAATCCCTAGCGCCGCGTAATGGGGTGAGCTCCCGTTACTTGTCCCAGCTTCTGCCAACCTAGCAGTTCGAAAGCATGTAAAACATGCAAGTAGAAAAATAGGGACCACCTTTGGCGTTCCATGTGCCTTTGGCATTTAGTCATGCCGGCCACATGACCACGGAGACGTCTTTGGACAGCGTTGGCTCTTCGGCTTTGAAACAGAGATGAGCCCCCTAGAGTCGGGAACGACTAGCACGCATGTGCGGGGGAACCTTTACCTTTAGGTCCAAGTAGTCCTCGACTTAACAATCAAGTCCAATGTTTCTGTTGTTAAGTGAGACATTTGTTGAGTAAGTTTTGACTCATTTTACAACCTTTCTTGTCACAGATGTACCTGCACTGTAAGGAGGATTTCTTCCTGAAAAACTGTAATAAAAACCCGAAGGCAAAGTCTTTTTTCAGGAAAAGGGGAAACACTGTTGATGAGACAATAAATGAATCAGTAGGGAATAAAAGTAACAGTCAACAACTCAGAGGTTAATTGCAGATCTAAAACCCTCAAAAGAGCAAAAGATTTTTTTTCCCCTTGGTGATTGCCCTCAGAAAGGCAATTTGAGGAAATATGTCAATATGACATTTATAGCAACATCAACCTTTTGGAATGTATAATATAGGAGAAGATATACAATTTGTAAGAGTTACAGCCACAAATGACTTGTTCTCTGTCTCGACACTTTGACTGTCGTTTAAATTTTATGTCTTCAAACTGCGGTACGTCAAGATGGAAAATTATTACTTTTTTCCTACATCCATGTTTGCTGAACCAAACTGGTTTTCTTTCATTCATGATGCTGGGAAGAAAAAATGGTATCTCTTACAACAGTAAATGTCGTAAACCGAATTTTTTCTCGTTAATCAAAACATAAATTAGGAGGAATTTCTATCCACTTTTTCCCCCCTCCCGTTTGCGTGTAAGAAAAACGGCTGTCAATATGTTTCAGGCATCTGTCATTGAGTCCTGGACATCTGGATTGTGTCATATTCGATTTGATTATGGCTGTCTCATTTTGCGAAGCCTTTGAATAAACATTAGTCACCTTCTGCTGATTTATTTGCTAGATAATTCATGTTAGGAGATCCCTACATAGACAAAAATTGTGATATTATGCAGCGATGTTGTCTTAACCTCAAAGAGAAGGAAGTTTTTTTTTTTAAAGGTTCCGAAATATACCACACAATATGTCACACAGTCATTTCAGTGACGGTTGCTGGTTATAAACCTGGAACAATCCCAATGAATCTCTGCAAGATTCCTTTTTTTAAAGGGCACGCAAAAGAGCCGAGGTGGCGCAGTGGATAAATGCAGCACTGCAGGCTACTGCTAGTTCAGCAGTTCAGCTGTTCAAATCTCACCGGCTCAAGGTTGACTCAGCCTTCCATCCTTCTGAGGTCGGTAAAATGAGGACCCAGATTGTTGGGGGCAATATGCTGAACTCTGTAAACCGCTTAGAGAGGGCTGTAAAGCACTATGAAGCGGTATATAAGTCTAAGTGCTATTGCCAAGTGCTATTGCTATGATCTTCCAGATACAGAATTTTGCAAAAATGCATCAGAAAGTGAGAGTGGGCAAGCAGGCCACCTGTTACGGGCATCGTTAGGCAGGGAAAGTGATATCCCACTTATCATCATTTCATTACCACACCATTTGTGTTATTTGCCTGATGAATAATGGAATAATAGATTTGGAAGGTCCTTCTATCTCGTCCAAGCTTCTGCACAAACAGGAGATCCTATACTATTCTGGACAAATGGCCCATCCAGTTATG
The DNA here is from genome assembly GCA_023053685.1 of Diadophis punctatus similis. NCBI lineage: Eukaryota > Metazoa > Chordata > Lepidosauria > Squamata > Dipsadidae > Diadophis > Diadophis punctatus. Next base: position 7,198,878 of record JALIGW010000006.1, read on the forward strand.
CAAAACTTCACGATGCACTTTTTTTTTCTTATAAAATTCATTGAATGTGGAAGGTCATTTACTGACTTTTCCGGAGCATTCATATGGAAGAGAGTTAACATTTTCTATATTGTAAATCAGGAATAATGTCATCTTTATGAAGCAGGTGATGAGAACTTTGGTAACACATTTGTTGTTTGCAGCTCTCTCTCTCTCTCTCTCTCTCTCTCTCTCTCTCTCTCTCTCTCTCTCTCTCTCTCTCTCTCTCTCTCTCTCTCTCTCTCTCCCACACACACACACACACACACACACACACACACACACACCTAAATCTATTTATCATCTCGACTGCAGAAAATACGACTTCAGCAACAGAGTGATCAATGCCTGGAATGCACTACCTGACTCTGTGTTTTCTTCCCCAAACCCCAAAAACTTTAACCTTAGACTGACTACAGTCGACCTCTCCTCGTTTCTAAGAGGTCTGTAAGGGGCGTGCATAAGCGCACCAGCGTGCCTACCGTCCCTGTCCTACTGTCCAATTGTCCTCTTTTATCGTTACTTTTTACTTATGTTTATACAAATTACTACTATACATGTTTGACAAAATAAATAAATAAAAATAAATAAATCTACCAATCAACCAATCCATCTATCCATCCATGCATCCATGCATCCATCCAGCTATCTAGCTATCCAGCTATCTAGCTATCTAAATGGATGAATGTATTGATGGATGGAAAATATCTATCTATCTATCTATCTATCTATCTATCTATCTATCTATCTATCTATCTATCTATCTACTATCTATCTATCTATCATCTATCTATCTATCTATCTATCTATCTATCTATCTATCTATCTATCTATCTATCTATCTATCTATCTATCTATCTATCATCTCTCTCTCTCTCTCTCTCTCTCTCTCTCTCTCTCTCGAACAGGGGTCAGCAACCCGCGGCTCTTTCATCCCTCTGATGCGGCTCCGTCATTCAAAATATACGTCACAACTGCCAATGTGTGACACCCACCGATCTGCAATTTATTAAGCTTTTCGATCCCCAGTAGGCCAACCATGGATAAATCCAAGAAAAGAAAAGTTTCAGAAGAAAACAGAACCTTTAATTCAACTATATATGCTAGTTTTGAGGCAGCTCAGGAAATAGTCAGGCATGGGAAGAGTTTTGTGGCTCCCGGTGTTTTCTTTTCTGTGGAAAATGGGTCCAAATGGCTCTCTGAGTATTTAAGGTTGCCGACACCTGTCATAGAAGGAAGGAAGAAGGAAGGAAGGAAGGAAGGAAGGAAGGAAGGAAGGAAGGAAGGAAGGAAGGAAGGAAGGAAGGAAGGAAGGAAGGAAGGAAGGAAGATTATAATGAGAGTGAGGGAGAGTTTGAGGGAAGTCCTGCCTTAGCACTTGGCCACCACAGGTGCCCCCAACACGAGTGACATCGAGTTGGCCATGCCCATCCCGACCATGGCCACCCCAGCCCTCTGAGGTCAAACACAACCCTGATGCAGCCCTCAATGAAATCGAGTTTGACACCCCTGGCTTATGGGAATGTAATGACTCCAGGCTAATTCCTTTCTTGACTCCACGCCCAGTCTCTGCCTCTTCTCTCACATTCCTCCACCAAATAGGTTGCCTTTCCCACAATGTATAAGAACCCAGTTTTCTTTGGAAGAATGCCTAATTTTAGATATAATTTCCTAATTTCACTTTCAGCTGTTTATGAAACTATCGAATCTCACACAATGGATCGGCTGACATTATTTTGGGAAGGCCTTTTCGTTGGCAATTACAATTTTCCAATTCTCTGTGTGTCCTCAGAATTGTAAGCTGTTGACCTCTGATCTCCTTCACATCTATAAGTAGTTGTGCCCAAACTTGGTAATAAAAATTTAATGCTTTGGCCACCACATTATATGAATAAGCAATTATTGCTTTTCCTTGGAGAGAAATGTTTTTTTGTAGGAAAAAGGGCTGAAGTTGTTAAAAAATGAAGACTAAATAAGGCTTCCATTCTTAAAATAGATTCATGGCTCAGTTGCTGTTGATCACAATCCATGAAATGAATGTTCAGGTGATCCATTAGCATCTCTGCAGACATCCAAATTGTCCATTATGAAGATTTGCTTCTGATTAATCAGAAAATCTTTCTTCTTGTTGTGCCATATCCGTCACCAGATGTTGGCAATCATGTTGGTGATCCTATTTTTATTAACAGCCGCACGAAAAAGTGCTATTGAGTTTTGTCCAAACCAATCCCTTAGATTTTGAAGCCACGATGTTCTTCTTCTGCCTGGACCTCATTTGCCTTCAATCTTTCCCTGGAGGATTAAGGGAAGTATGCCGTATTTTTCTGGGTGTCGCGTCACAGGTCCAAAATATTCTAACTTTCGCTTTTTAATGGCTTTGATGATTTCTCTTGGCTTTCCCAGGTGGCTTATCACCTCCTCGTTTCTGATTTTGTCAACCCAGCTTATATGTAACAGTCTGTAAATCCACAATTCAAATGCTTCTAGTCTCTTCTTTTTTTAAAAAAAATAGTCTTTATTAATTATGTTAAAAAGACAAACAAACATACAAACAAACATAAAGCATGTGTAAACATATGTATATACAAATAAAGTATCAAATATCGTTGAAAATAGAAAACATTGAACATACATGTCAACCATCTCGTTGACACTATCCTTTTACAGCCTAGTGATACAAAAACATGTTTATTCTATATAGTTATTATTTACATCATTATCTTCCTTATATCTTCCAATATTTTCCTTATTCTTTTCTCTTGTTATATTATGTTCAGTCTATTACCATTACAATAATGCAATTTTTCCTTTTTCAACAATGGTTCTTTTGTTCAGCTTGATTAATATTTTAAAACCTTGTAAAATTGTATATATTCTGATAATTTGTTCCGGTCTGTGCGAAAAAGTAGACATTTGTTATTATTTATACTGTCTAAGATCATGACACATAATTATAGCAATTTTTGATATTTGTTTTGATTAAGCCAATTATACCACCTGTCCCAAGTTTTATAGAATTCAGAGTCATCTTTATCTTGCACCAAATGCTTCTAGTCTCTTCAAGTGGCTTTCTATCAGAGACCAACTACGTAGAGCAGGATAGAAAAGATGTAACATAACTAAAGAAAATATTTGGTGTCTCTAATTGGTTCCTTCACTTATTTGCGCTATTTAAAAAGCACCATGCTTATTGAATATACTGTCAAACTTCTCGATGGGGGATATAATTTGGCTTCCATAGGCTTTGCAATGATAGAAAAACTCAAATTGACTTTGTAAACTTGTAAACTCAAATGCTCTGTAGCCGTAATGTTTCATTCTGAAAGGGGAAGCATCGAAGTCTTGAGTTCTTCTCCCCTAAAATCCGATTATTTATTTTATTTATTTATTTTGTTTTTCAAACATGTACAGGATAATAGTTGTATGTATAAACATAACATAAGTAAAAAAGTACCGATAAAAGAGGACAATAGGACAGTAGGACAGGGACGGTAGGCACAGTGGTGCGCTTATGCACGCCCTTTACAGACCTCTTAGAAACGGGGAGAGGTCGACTGTAGACAGTCTAAGGTTAAAGTTTTGGGGGTTTGGGGAAGAAACCACAGAGTCAGGTAGTGCATTCCAGGCATTGATCACTCTGTTGCTGAACCTTTCTCCTAGATTAGCAGACAAACCCACAATTTATAGAATAAAAATTAATCACTGTCCATGCACTGATGGAAAGGCGAAGAGTTTGTGACAACACAGTTACATCTGGAGAGGGCTGTCAGGCTAAGCAAGGTCCATCCTGGTTAATATTTGGATAAGAAGCTATTAGGAAGACCAGGACTACAGTATAACTACAGTATAGACCAGTGATGGCGAACCTTTTTTTGCTCGAGTGCTAAAAGGGCGCGCACAATAGCGTGTGTGTGTGTGTGTTCCCACACCGATAATGCAATGCCCTCCCCCCATGCATGTGCGCACAACCCCCTGCGCTGCCCTCCCACGCATGCGCGCAGACATCACTGAAGCCTCTGAACTTCTGGTAGGCCCGTTTTTCCCCATCCACAGGGTCCGGAGGCTTTCCTGAAGCCTGGGGAGGGCGAAAATGGTCTCCCCCGCTCTCCGGACGACCTAAAATCAGCTGGCCAGTGCACACATGCACCCTGGAGCTGACATAGGGCAACACCTCGCGTGCCCTTAGATATGGCTCCACGTGCCACCTGTGCCACATGTGCCATAGGTTCGCCATCATGGGTATAGACTATATTCAGCAACTGGAGTGGGGGAAGCAGATTTTGGAAGAAAAGAAGGGTTTCCACCACTTCCATTCTCTCCACAACTCAAATATGATTGTTTTAAAAAGGTAAAGGTTCCCCTCACACATACATGCTAGTCGTTCCCGACTCTAGGGGGCGGTGCTCATCTCCATTTCAAAGCCGAAGAGCCAGAGCTGTCCGAAGACGTCTCCATGGTCATGTGGCCGGCATGACTAAACGCCAAAGGCGCATGGAACGCTGTTACCTTCCCACCAAAGGTGGTCCCTATTTTTCTACTTGCATTTTTTACGTGCTTTCGAACTGTTAGGTTGGCAGAAGCTGGGACAAGTAACGGGAGCTCACTCCGTTATGCGGCGCTAGGGATTTGAACCGCTGAGCTGCCGACCTTTCGATCAACAAGCTCAGCGTCTTAGCCACTGAGCCACCGTATTCCTGCTATGTATTATTGCCCTCTATAATGGAAACACAATTCTGCATATATTTAAAATACGGAGAGCAATTGACCTCAGTGATCCGTGTTGAAGGTTCTTTGCTAGGATGTACAATTCCTATTTCTCGCAAAGAGAAAACCCACTGTCATAGGTTGTGAGGATTGGTAAATTATGACTAGCCTATACTTCCTTCTAAATTGCATATGAGAACAGAACTTGCAAAGACTCTATCCTTGAGGAATATGGTGGTGATGATAATGACATAACATCAGTGGTGGCTCTGAAGCCTCTTACAAAATACCAATCCTATCACAGTCCAGATGTTGCTAAATACCATATTTTTCAGAGTATAAGACACACTTTTTTCCTCCCTAAAAGTGGCTGAAAATTTGGGTGCGTCTTATACTCTGAATGTAGCTTTTTCTAAGCTTTTTTTCCAGCCCTAACTAGGTGCTAACAATCTTCCCAGCTCTTACCGGCTTGCAGGCTCTTTCATTGTTACTCTCTCAGAAGAAGGTTTTTTAAAGTCCTAACCAGGGGATAAAATAATGTGCTGAAGCTGCTCGGAATAAGTTTTTTTCTAGCCCTAACCAGGTGCTAACTATCTTCCAGCTCTTACTGGCTTGCAGGCTCTTTCATTGTTACTCTCTCAGAAGAATGTTTTTCCAGCCCTAAGTCTTTGCAGGTTTTTTTTCATTGCTCTACTTGCTCTGAATAAGTTTTTTTCTAGCCCTAACCAGGTGCTAACGATCTTCCCAGCTCTTACTGGCTTGCAGGCTCTTTCATTGTTACTCTCTCAGAAGAAGGTTTTTCCAGCCCTAAGTCTTTGCAGGTTTTTTTTCATTGCTCTACTTGCTCTGAATAAGTTTTTTTCTAGCCCTAACCAGGTGCTAACAATATTCCCAGCTCTTACCGGCTTGCAGGCTCTTTCATTGTTACTCTCTCTGAAGAATGTTTTTCCAGCCCTAAGTCTTTGCAGGGTTTTTTTCATTGCTCTACTTGCTCTGAATAAGTTTTTTTCTAGCCCTAACCAGGTGCTAACAATATTCCCAGCTCTTACCGGCTTGCAGGCTCTTTCATTGTTACTCTCTCAGAAGAAGGTTTTTTTAAGTCCTAATCAGGGGATAAAATAATGTGCTGAAGCTGACCAGACTAAGGACGCTAGCCAGATGAATACCTGGTAGGCAGATTGTTTCCCCCTATTTTCCTCCCCAAAACCTAAGGTGCGTCTTATACTCCGGTGCGTCTTATACTCTGAAAAATACAGTAATAGCCACAGAACCAGCAGAGAATGTGTTTCTGTAATATGCTGTCATAATGTCTTCTTCTGATGTCCCAAAGGTGCTTTTTTTTCAATAGGCAACTGGACTTTCTTGTTTTTCTTTGAAGACGCTTCGCTTCTCATCCAAGAAGCTTCTTCAGCTCTGACTGGATGGTGGGGAATGGAAGGATTTATACCCCTTGTAGACCGCTGGTCATTTGCGTTCTCTGTTCACGTTTTGGACAGAGAGGACAACTGGTTTGAAAGAGGGGTGAAAGAGGCCATCTATGTCAAAATTGAACAGCCCTCTCTCAACAGAGGGGGAGGGATACGACATCATCTATCTCCAATCTACAACACAGTCCTTTCAATAGTTCCAAGAAGGCTCCACACCCATTTGCACAGCTCAGGTGACCCTGAGGACATAAATAAACCTCCAAGTGGCCTCAACGACTCTCTAAAAAATGCAAATGACCAACTGTCTGCAAGGAACATAAATCCTTCCATTCTCCACCATCCAGCCAGAGCTGAAGAAGCTTTTTGGATGAGAAGCGAAACGTCTTCAAAGAAAAACAAAGAAAGTCCAGTTGCCTCTTGGAAAAAAAGCACCTTTGGGACAACCATGACCTGGATGACCGAGAATCTCCATAGATGTTGAGAACTGTAGTGCAGGAGAACTTGGAGCTCCACCACAGGACTTAAATGGGCTGTTACTAGACACATCAACTGCTGCATTGCCTTCTCTTGTCTTGGTTTTAAGATTGTAAAAAATGAGGCCAGTAATTTTCTTCTTCTCTTTCTGCTTTCCTACCCACCTAGGTGTCTCAGTAAGCGTGTCAACTTTTAGCCTGGTGGCTATCTCTCTTGAGAGATACAGTGCCATATGCAAACCCCTACAGTCTCGTGTCTGGCAGACCAAATCCCACGCCTTGAAGGTAATTGCGGCCACATGGTGTCTATCTTTTGCCATCATGACGCCATACCCAATTTACAGCACGCTGGTGCCTTCAGCGCTTCCTAACAGCACCGCATCCAAGTGTCGCATTAATTGGCCAAGCACAGTGATCGAGCAGTCCTGGTAAGAGTGGGCCACATACGTCCTTGTTTTTTGAAGGCATTTGTCTTAATCTATCAAATTATTGAAAGCGCAATGATTTGTGATTTCGGTGGAACCAAAATAAGTGTAATGCCATTGCAACTATGGTAATTGCAATAACAGTGGATGTCTCGATTACAACATTAACTGTATAACTATAGCACCGTGGTGGCGAACCTATGGCACGCGTGCCACAGGTGGCACGCGGAGCCATAGCGGCCGGCACGCGAGGGTTGCCCACCGGCAAACCGGAAGTGCGGAAAAACGCACTTCCGGTTTGCCGGTGAGCTGTTTTTTGCACTCCGGAGGGTTCAGGGAAGCTCCCTGAAGCTCCGGAATGCAAAAAACTACAAAACAGACAAACCGGAAGTGCACTTTTCCGCACTTCCTGTTTGTCCGTTTTGTAGTTTTTTGCATTCCGGAGCTTCAGGGAGCTTCCCTGAACCCTCCGGAGTGCAAAAAAACAGCACACCGGCAAACCGGAAGTGCGTTTTTCCGCACTTCCGGTTTGCCGGTTTCGTCGTCCCAGGCTCCGGTAAGCCTTTGCGCGGGGGTGGGGGTGTGTGCGCATGCGCAGGGGACAGCATGGGGGGGTGTTGTGCGCATGTGTGGGGGGGAGGGAATGGGTGTGGGCACGCGAGCGCGCCCCCCCCTTTTTGGCACGCGAGCCTAAAAAGGTTCGCCACCACTGCTATAGCACAATGTTGCACATAAGTAGTAATCAATTATTCTCTCTCTCTCTCTCTCTCTCTCTCTCTCTCTCTCTCTCACACACACACACACACACACACACACACACACACACACACACACACACACACACCCATTACCATATTCCTTGTCAAATTAGACAGCCACTTAGACAAATTATTGGGTGCCCTAGCCTTCTTTTCAGATAAATGACACAACTGTTTTGCAGCCACCAGTATCTTTCCAGATTTACAGGAAAGTTTAGAAGCCTACTCACTGAAATCTTCAACAAATAAACAATTTTTTTAAAAATAAAAATAGACCCGTATTTCTTCAGCAGTTCCTATAATAACAACTCAAATTATCATCTACCCTGTTTTGGATTTTGGATGATATTAAATCAAACCTGTGACACGAATATTAGTCAAAAGTGTGTTTATCTGTTTGAGACAATATTATTTAGTGTTTAGAACTGGTGAGCTGGCCAAAGATGCCAGACTAATCAGCTATCATTGTAAAAAGTCAAAGATGTTTTCTGCAATATACCTCCTTCAGATGATATCCTGATTGTTAATCATGACAGTGCTGGAAAGCAAAACAATTATGTTTAAATTATGCCTTCATGCACTCTACAATAATTTCATATTTCAAGTCAGAAATAGCCCCATAATAATAAACTTTCCAAAAATTCTTCTGCTGATCTTATTTAGAAAAACAGAGGTAATTATAGCAAAGAAGGAGATATTTGTTCTGGAATAAATGTTCATGGATCAAATCCTGGGGTGGGTTTTTTTGGGTGGGTGGGTGTCCTGCTTTTAAAATAACAGGCACTGACTGGTCCATTTATTAATTAAATTTACACACCACCCTTCTCACTATGCAGAGCAGTTCTGGGTGGCTTACAATGCAATAAAACAGACGTATAAAAACAATTATCACTATATCCTGTAATCTGCAACTCTTACACTGCAAAAACATATGGACCATACAACTCGATCAGGGTAAAACAATAGACGCAATTTACATAGATTTTTGTAAAGCCTTTGATTCAGTGGTACATGACAAACTACTTCTGAAACTAAAATCCTATGGCATCTCTGGACCCCTACATGATTGGATAACTGTGTTCCCCAAACCCCCAAAACTTTAACCTTAGACTGTCTACAGTCGACCTCTCCCCATTCCTAAGAGGTCTGTAAGGGTCATGCATAAGCGCACCACTGTGCCTACAGTCCCTGTCTTACTGTCCTATTGTCCCCATTTATCTGTACTTCTTTGCTTATGTTATGTTATGTTATGTTATGTTATGTTATGTTAGTTTGTTTATTTATTTTTATTTATTTATTTATTTATTTATTTATTTATTTGTTTGTTTGTTTGTTTGTTTGTTTGTTTGTGAGATTTATATACCGCCTCACAGTGCAAGCACTCTCTAAGCGATTTACACCAGTAAGCAATGTATATTTATATTGCCTCCAACAATCTGGGTCCTCATTTTACCTACCTCGGAAGGATGGAAGGCTGAGTCAACCTTGAGCCGGTGAGATTTGAACAGCTGACCTGCGGATCATAGTCAACTAAAGTGGCCTGCAGTACCTGCCTCTAACCGCTGCGCCACCTCGGCTCTTAATACAAACACCTACTATCTTGTACATGTTTGACAAACAAACAAACAAACAATAATAAATAAATAAATAAATAAATAAATAAATAAATAAATAAATAAATAAATAAATAAATAAATAAATAAATAAATAAATAAATAGTAATAATTAAAATTACAAAAATTAATAGACTAAGAACCAAGAGCTTGTGCAGTACGGTACCAGGTACCTCCAGCCTGAAGTATCTCCATGAGGTCCCCACGCCAAGTCAGGCCTTAAGGTCTCTTTGGAAAAACCACAAGGATGTGGGTTGACCTCATCTGAGGTGGCAGGATGTTCCAAAGGACAGGGGTCACAGCAGAAAAGGCTTTTCTCCTAGACCCTGCCAGTCAAAATTCCTTGACTAGTGGGGTCAAGAGTAGACCTCTTCTTCTGGACTGTGTGGGGTGGGCCAGTCCTATTGGGGCAAGACAGTTATTCAGATATCCTGGAGCCATGCCATAAATGGCTTTAAAGGGGATGTCCAACACCTTGAATTGAACCCAGAAGCAAATCGGCAACCAGGGCCTCTCACATAACAGTGGTGTTATAGCCAGGCGTGGGCTGCTATGGGTTTGCCCGGGTTCGGAAGAACTTGTAGCTAACGTTATGAGAACCTTCAAATCCCACCCCTGCACTGTCCCCCCCTGCGCATGCACACAGGCCTCACTGAAGCCTCCAGACTTCCGGTAGGCCCGTTGGGCTGATTATCACCTTCCCCAGGCTTCAGGAGGCTTTTCTGAAGCCTGGTGAGGGCGAAAAACAGACCAACAGGCCTACCGGAAGTCCATTTCTGAACTTCCGGTAGGCCTGTTGGGTCCGTTTTTCGCCATCCACAGGCTCCGGATGTTTTCCTGAAGCCTGGGGAAGGCAAAACGGCCTCCCCCTATCCTCCGGAAGGCTAAAAATCAGCTGGCCTGCGTGTACATGGGCAACGCCTCGCGTTCACTCAGATATGGCTCCGCGTGCCACAGGTTTGCCATCACAGAGATATATGGCCTGAGAGAGCAGTGAAGGGATCCATTTAAGATGGTCAAGCCTTCCCTCAGTGGTGGTGCACATATATGGGGAACCTCTAGCCAACTGGCTCAGACCGAAGAAGCTACTTGGATAAGCAGCAAAAACTTTTCAAACCAAAAAAGAAAAGGAAATTCTGTATTTATCATGATTAGTTTATAATCATTTTTTAAAAAATCACATGTGTTCTAGTATTCCTTTGACTGCATTCTGATTTGTCTCTCCCTAAAATTCAGTCTATGAATGGCCTCCCATCTCAAAGAGAAACTTCCGCATCTAAAATGGCTGGATGCTTTCAGCGTCCATCTAGAATAGTTTTAGCAGGCAACAAAATCCATTCAGTTCAAGGACTTTATTATTTATTTATTTGTTTATTTATTTATTACTTGCATTTGTATGCCGCTCAACTCCGCAGGGACTCTGAGCGGCTAACAAAAATACAAATAACATCAGCATAAAAACATTTAAAAACAGAGTTAAAATGCAATATAACAATATATAAAAATAGTTAATCAATTCAATCATTCAATCCTTACATTACAAGGGCCAACATCAACAATCAATGGTCCCAGGCTTGCCAAAAGAGCCAGGTCTTAACGGCTTTTCTGAAGGCCAATAGGGTGGGGGTAGTCCGGATTGCGGGGGGAAGTTGATTCCAGAGGGTAGGGGCCGCCACAGAGAAGGCCCTCGCCCGTGGGCCCGCCAGCTGACGTTGTTTAGCTGGCGGAACCCGGAGCAGGCCAGCCCTGTGCGATCTAACCGGTCGCAGGGAGGTATGTGGCAGCAGGCGGTCCCGAAGATACTGTGGCCCTGAACCATATAGGGCTTTAAAGGTAACCACCAACACCTTAAATTGCATCCGGAGACTAATGGGCAACCAGTGCAGCTCACGTAAGATGGCAGTCGTGTGGGTGTATCTGGGAACACCCACAACAGCACGTGCAGCTGCATTTTGCACCAACTGAAGTCTCCGAATACTCTTCAAGGGTAGCCCCATGTAGAGCACGTTGCTGTTTCTCACAGTGCTGGCTCTTATGATCAACCTTGAAAACTTTGACCAACCCTCTTCATTTTTTCAACCTGTTTAAAGATTTAGTTGCAAGGAATCGGCCTTATCCAATCCCCTGCAGCTATTATTTCCGCTGTCTTTCAAGCTATCACCTGCGTTCAATTCCATAGAGCTGAAAATAGGGAAACTGTACTTGACCGGCTCATAAAACGAGGACCATCCATGGAGAGATGTAGGCATCTTATGAAGGTTTCGTAACGATTCCCCATCCCATCTCAAATTTCAGATTCAATTAGAGCACCATTTTTTGAGATCTAACAAGAAATACCCGAGTTCGTTGCCATCTTTCCTGTTATAAATACTAATTGTTATTCTCATTTTAAAAACATAGTCTAGTGGTGGTAGAGGCATGCCGGGAATCGGGTTTGCTGAGAGGCGGGTAGGAAAATGTGATTTTCCTGGTGATCTAAATCTTGCTTGTGGCTTTCCCAGGTATATTTTCCAACTCCTCATCCTTTTCCTTATCCCTGGGATCGTAATGATGATAGCGTATGGATTAATCTCCTTGGAGCTCTATAGAGGGATAAAATTTGATGCGAGCAACAGAAAATCTTCCCGAGGTAATCCTGACAACTGAACTGGTCCATTTGCTTTCTGTCTTAATAGCTTGACACGTACAAGCACAAACAGTGATATGTCTATGTCTCTCTCTATGTCTCTCTCTCCTCTCTCTCTCTCATCTATATATATATATATATACCATCTATCTATCTATCTATCTATCTATCTATCTATCTATCTATCTATCTATCTATCTATCCATCATCATTTATCATTCTTTATCTATCATCTGTCTGTCTGTCTGTCTGTCTGTCTGTCTGTCTGTCTGTCTGTCTGTCTGTCTGTCTGTCTGTCTGTCTACCTACCTACCTACCTACCTACCTACCTACCTATCTATCTATCTATCTATCTATCTATCTATCTATCTATCTATCTATCTATCATCGTCTGTCTGTCTGTCTGTCTGTCGTCTCTCTCTCTCTCTCTCTCTCTCTCTCTCTCTCTCTCTCTCTCTCTATATATATATATATATATATATATATATCAATATCTATATCAATATCTATATCTATATCTATCTATCTATCTATCTATCTATCTATCTATCTATCTATCTATCATCTATCTATCTATCATCGTCTGTCTGTCTGTCGTCTCTCTCTCCTCTCTCTCTCTCTATATATATATCTATATCTATATCTATATCTATATCTATATCTATATCTATATCTAATCTATATCTAATCTATATCTATATCTATATCTATATCTATATCTATATCTATATCTATATCTATCTATCTATCTATCTATCTATCTATCTATCTATCTATCTATCTATCTATCTATCTATCTATCTATCTATCTATCTATCTACTGGGCCAATCACCAGGAGACTGGGAGTTCTAGTCCAGCCTTAGGCATGAGAGCCAGCTGGGTGACTTTGGGGCCCAACCCACCTCACAGGATGGTTGTGGTGGGGAAAACAGGAGGAGGGAAGGAGCATTGTGTATCTTTGCCACCTTGAGTGACTTGTAAAAATAATGAAGGTGGGATGCAAATAAGTCAAAATGAAATAAAGTTTACGTTTATCCCAAGGGAACGACATTTTAGGGAACCCCCGTTTGTGAAGGCGAGAGGGGAGAGATGCCACGGGAAGATATTAGGGTTGGAAGCCAAGAGGCCAAATGGTTTTGAGCGCTAATGAGGGTTGATCTCATCGATCCCACTTTCCACCTGCAGAAAGAAAAGCCAGCGAGAGCAGCAGAGGCAGGCACGAAGATGGGGACGGTTGGTACTTGAAGAAGAACAAAAAGCAGCAGCACCACCAGCATATTTCCCTTCAACTGTCGTCCACCAGTTCCTGCAGCAACAACCAGAAGATTGACCGTCCAAGGAGCAGCTCTTCCTCAGCCAACCTGATGGCCAAGAAGCTGGTGATCCGAATGCTGATTGTGATCGTGATCTTATTCTTCATCTGTTGGACGCCCATCTTCAGCGTCAACACCTGGAGGGCCTTTGACTCCACGTCTGCTCAGCTCCTCCTCTCGGGAGCTCCCATCTCGTTCATCCATTTGCTCTCCTACACCTCCGCCTGCGTGAACCCGATCGTCTATTGCTTCATGAACAAACGTTTCCGCCTGGGCTTTCTGGCGACCTTCACTTGCTGCACCAAGCCACGCCTTCCGGCAGCCCGAGCAGAGATGGGAGAGGACGAGGAAGGGAAGACGTCCAGAGCATCCCTTTCCAGGTATTCTTACACCCACATGAACATGGCTGTCCCTCCATGATCGGCAAACCGGGAGAAGAACATTGTAAGCATTGCGAGTCCGGCCGTCACCTGCGCGCATCAAGCCCATCTCAAATGCTTTGGCACTTTCGGATTTCCCGCTCGAGCAGGGGGTTGGACTAGAAGATCTCACAGGCCCCTTCCAACTCTGTCATTCTGTTATTACTTCTACAAAGACAGTTGGGAGATGAACAGCATACCCATTGATCAAAGGTCTCCCCCCTATAGGATTCTTCAAAGGCCAGTTCAATAAATCCAGAGTCATATTGCCGCAATCGGTGACAAAATACCCATAAGAGGAAGGGTAAAATGCATCCATACTTTTCTTTTCTAATTAATTTTGCAGCTGGGCTTCAGCGCCTCCAAATTAACGGCGTGAAGCTAATGGAAGGCAAACATAAAAACAACAACAACAAACAACGTAATAGCTATTTGGGAAAGTGAAGAGTTTAATGTTTGGGAATAAACAATTAAGTCCCCAAGTGCCTCACCGTAGCTCCATTTTTCGATGACAATTTAATGTAGCTTCGATGCAAAGCAGTGGCGGAACAAGGAACTGATGTGACTGTAATGTTTTATTCTTCTCTAGTCAACAACACTGCGCAAGATCTTCTAGGTCAGATCAAGGAAAGTCATATCCTTGCTCTTGGTATTGATGCACCAAGAACAGTGGTGGGCTGCTGCCAGTTCAGACCAGTTCGCCCATATTGGTGGTGGAAATTTGCACCTGCTCACCGAACCGGCAGCGATGGCCGGCTGTCCACGCCCCCGAACGGTTCTCTGGTCGCCACAGCTGGCAAATAACCCTCTGGGCATGCGCAGAGGGTTTTTTCACTGACTTCCACTTCCGTCGCGATGCGAACCGGTAGGGAAGGCAAGTGGAACCCACCTCCGGCCAAAAACCAGTGTTCACACATATAGGTAGTCCTTGACTTTATGACCGTAAGGGAGCCCAGCACTTTCCGTCGTTGAGTGAGACATTTGTTAAGTGAGCTTCGCCCCATTTTATGACCTTCCTGGCCACGCTTGTGAAGTGAATCAAGGCCGTTGATAAGTTAGTGACCGGGTTGTTAAGTGAATCTGGCTTCCCCATTGACTTCGCTTGTCAGAAGGTCGCAAAAGGGGATCGCATGACACCCCCCCCAAAGACACAGCAACGGTCGTAAATGTGAACCAATTGCCAAGCATCTGAATTTTGATCACATGACCATGGGGGATGCTGCTAAGGCCGTAACTGTGAAAAATGGTCACAAGTCGCTTTTCCGGTGCCGTTGTAACATTGAACGGTCACTAAATGAACTGTTGTATATTGAGGACTACCTGCACGGCCTATTGATAAGAAAGCTTTATTAGCTAGCCTAGCTGAGAGTTGTTGATATTCCTTTCTTCTGATCTGTGGTAGATTGCAGCTTTCATGGCCTTTTAGGCCTACACGGAGAATGGAGAGAGAAACACTAACCTTGGTTGATACCTATCGTTTTAAGATTCCAGAATTGGGATCTTCTACCAAGTTTTTGTGAGATTCAGTAGTGCAGGGGTTCTCAACCTCCCTAATGCCGCTACCCGTGCCCCGCCCCCGCGCCCCCACAGTGGCCCACCCCACCGCCGTGACCCCCTCCCCGCTGCTGCCATTTGGGTTCTTTTACTCTCTGCGCATGCGCAAAGCGTTCTGTGCATGCGCAGAGGGTAAAAGAACCCAAATGGCGGTGTCCGGGCGAAGTCTCCCTACCCCTGTGAAAGGGTCGTTCGACCCCCAAAAGGGTCGCGACCCCCAGGTCGAGAACCACTGCACTAGTGTTTTTAACTCTCCCAAAGGTGTTTTTCCAAAAGGCAACTGGAATTTCCTTGGGGTTTTTTTTTCCTTGGAAACATTTCGCTTCCCATTCAAGAATGTGTCTTCAGTTCTGAAGAAGTGAAGAAGCTTCTTGGATGAGAAGTGAAACATATTCAAGGGGGGGGGGAAGCCAAAAATGTCCAGTCTAGGGGTGGGTTCTGGATTCTGCTACTACCGGTTCGCTCAGGGACGCACCGTGTGGGCGGGCGGGCATGCGGGTGCATGCGCAGTACTAAAAAAAACCTTCTGCACATGCGCAGAAACAAAAAGCAAGATGAGAGAACCAGCTTGGGGGTGTGGCAGGCCTGGGTTGCTGCCGGTTCCAGTGACCCAGGCTGCCAAGTTACTAACGGTTCTATAGAACCGGTCGGAACCAGTGGGAACCCACCTCTGGTCCAGTCCCCTTTTGGAAAAGCACCTTTGGGACAATCAGGAGTGGATGATTGATAATTTCCATAGACATAGAAGAATTAGGGGTGACATGATATTCCAGTATTTGAGGGGCTGCCACAAAGAAGAGGGAGTCAATTTATTTTCCAAAGCACCAGAAGGCAGGACAAGACGCAAGGGATGGAAACTCATCAAGGAGAGAAGCAACCTGGAATTAAGGAGAAACTTCCTAACAGTGAGGACAATTAACCAGTGGAACAGCTTGCCTCCAGAAATCTTGGGAGCTCCATCACTGGAGGCTTTTAAGAAGAGACTAGACAGTCACTTGTCTGAGATTGTATAGGTCCGTGATGGCGAACCTATGGCACGCGTGCCACAGGTGGCACGCAGAGCCATATCTGCGGACACACAAGCCGTTGCCCTAGCTCAGCTCCAGAATGCCCCACCTACGCCGCCCCTCCCCTCTCAGGAGTCTCCACGCGGCCCGTTTTGGATCCTAGGTAAGCACAGGGCTTGCACGGAGGCTCTGGGAGGCCGTTTTCGCCCTCCCCAGGCTTCAAGAAAGCCTCTGGAGCCTGGGGAGGGCGAAAAAACGGGCCTATCGGGCCTACCGGAAGTCTGGAAATGGGCTGTTTCCGGCCTCCAGAGGCTTCAGGGAGGCCTGCTAGGCCCAAAACGGGGCATGGGGGTGTCGTGTGCGCACGCGTGGGGAGCGTGTGGGGATTGCGCATGCATGTGCGGGGAGCAGGGCAGCGCAGGGGGGTTGCACACGCATGCGCAAGGGGATGGGACATGTGGGGGGACATTGAATTATGGGTGTGGGCACGCATGCACGTGCTATCGCACGCGCACATGCACTTTCAGCACCTGAGGGGAAAAAGGTTCGCCATCACTGGTATAGGTTCTCCTGCTTGAGCAGGGGGCTGGACTAGAAGGCCTCTAAGGTCCCTTCCAGCTCAATTCTATTCTATCTAATATTCTATCATTCATTGGTTTTATTTATTTTATTGGTTCATCCATTGGTGTATGGTGGGAATGGGGATTTTGCAGTATCCTTCCCCTGGAGTGGGGAGGGAATGGAGATTTTGCAGTACCCTTCCCCTGCCATGCCCACCAAGCCACGCCCACAGAACCGGTAGTAAAAAAAATTGGATTTCACCACTGCAGTTTTGATGATTTGAGAACTCATTCCACAAAACCGAAACCCAGCAGATAATGCATCTTCCTTCTTGAATTAAGGACAGGTGTTTTAGTTCAACGCTACAAAATATCAATAAGAATCAAAGGTGGATTTTTTAAAAAGTACTTAAAAATAAATGATAGCCATTTTGGTTCCCTGAATGTGTGTGTGTGTGTGGGGGGGGGGAATCTATACGTAAGTGATATCTTTATTAGCAATGTAAGTATTCCATTGAGTTCCAACCTTTGGCAATGTGATGGATGTCTACTTAGAACATCTTGTGAGATCTATCTTGCCTTCCCAGCTAATCAGATTTCCAACTGGTCTCTCATCTACAGATAAACCAGGTCTGACCCTGCTTACGTTCTTAAGATCGATTGGATTTCAGTTTTCATATTCCGGCAGAAATATTAACTAACACTGGAAGATGAATTCCAAATACACGGAATTGCCAATAAAACCAAGGAAAACGACATTCACGCAGATAAAAGGAAGTGCTTTCTCTACACAAGTTAATGAAGTTATTGAATTCCCTACCACAAGATGATTCAGAACAGAGCTGGAAGGGACCTTGGAGGTCTTCTAGTCCAACCCCCTGTTCAAGTAGGAGACCCTATATACCATTTCAGACAAGTGACTGTCCAGTCTCTTCTTAAAAGCCTTCAGTGATGAGGCACCCACAATTTCTGAAGGCAAGCTATTCCACTGCTTAATTGTCCTCACTGTTAGGAAGTTTCCCAATTCCAGGTTGCTTCTCTCCTTCCTTAGTTTCCATCCATTGTTTCTTGTCCTGCCCTCTGGTACTTTGGAAAATAAGTTGACCCCCTCCTCTCTGTGTCAACCTCTCAAATACTGGAATACTGCTATCATGTCACCCCTAGTCCTTCTTTTCTCTAGACTAGCCATACCCAGTTCCTGCAATGAAAATGAAAGCATTAACTGAAACGGAGCCTGACCCTGTTAGCCATTCAGCAAATTGGTTCAGATAAGCCATACCCAGGGGTGAAATGCTCCCGGTTCGGGCGTGCCTGCCGGTTGTCGGAGAGCCGGTAGCGATGGCTTCGCCCACCAGCCCGGACGCCACCATTTGGGTTCTTTTACCCTCTGCGCATGCACAGAACGCTTTGCACATGCGCAGAGGGTAAAAGAACTCAAATGGCGGCGTCCGGGTGGATGGGCGAAGCCTCGCGCTGCCGTCGCTACCGGCTCTCTGACCACCGGCAGGCGCGCCCGAACTGGGAGCATTTCACCCCTGGCCATATCCCTAAGGTAGATCTGTGAAAAATCTATAATGTTGGAAGGAAGGAAGAGATGACAGGGCCGCCGACAGGTGAAGAAATTAGCTAGCTTCCCTTAATTAGACCATAGAAAACATAGCTTTGATTATGCGAAGGAAGTCAAATAAGGGTTACACAACAGAGGCTGCGAAAAGTTGAAACTAAGATCTGGAAAGCAGTGGATATCATGGAAATGATCACCACCACTGTAGTTGATCGACACATATCAGTATGCATCAGGGGCGGGTTCCTAATTTTTTTTACTACGACTCTGTGGGCGTGGCTTATTTTGTGGGTGTGGCTTGCCAGCCACATCACCGGGTGGGCGTGGCTTCTCGGACTGCTGAAGGGAGGGGAACTGAGATAGGTCCTGCCGCCCGTTCCCCCTCCCCTCAGCAGCTCGAGAAGCCTCGAACGTGCAAAAATGCCTAGGATCATCACCGCACATTTGTGGATTCTCGGACTGCTGAAGGGAGGGGAATGGAGATAGCTCCTGCCGCCCGTTCTTTCAGCATCTCACGCGCTCCCTCAGCCATCCTCCCCTGCTTGGACTCACTGTGGGGTAGGAAGGCAGCGCATGAGCAGTGCCGGAAACTTGGCTTCTGGGCATGCGCATAAGAAAATGTAAAAAAATAAATAATTTTTTTTTTAAAAATGGTGGCGCCCAGGCACCGGCAACTGACCGCACTGGTACTGTGACGTTACCAGCGGGCCGCTACCAGTGCTATAGAGTGGACCACACTGGTAGGAACCCACCACTGGTATGCATCTAAAGGAGACATTGGTCTGTTTTCCTGTTCTCTTACACGATTATTTTCATTTATACTCTCTCTCCAGTCCTGTTTTGGGGACACTTAGATCATTTTCTTTCTTTTGGTGAGCAAGATGAAAAGGGCATTAAGTCATTTACACTAAATTTGTCTGTGCGTGTCCTATGTCTCCCTGCTATTGAACATCCCATGTATAACTATATATTTTTAACGTGTACCTTTCGTATGGTATGATATGCTACAAATACATTTATTAAAAAGATATTTTACCTTGCAGTATTACCTCCTGTTTTCGGTATCAAAGCAGAAATCCTTGTTCATGTGTTTCATGACTATGAAAAAAAGTGTAAAAAAGTAGGACCATGCCGTCTTAAAAATTGTAACTTCCACTTCTCCTGCCCTCGTGATCATTCAAGGTGAGGTTTTCTTCAGGATAAAGTCAACTCTTGCTGATGTAACAGATACATCACGCTTACCGTTATTTTCTTTGGGTGAGTTTTTCTATTGCCTCAAGTTTTGGATGGGAAGTGAAATGTCTTCAAGGAAAAACAAAGACAGTCAAGTTGCCTTGAAAAAGCACCTAATCAGAGCATACAAAACATTTGTTAGACCAATTCTGGAATACAGCTCACCAGTCTGGAACCCGAACTGCATATCAGACATTAATACAATCGAGAGAGTCCAGAAATATTTCACTAGAAGAGTCCTCCACTCATCTGCTCGCAATAAAATACCTTATTCCACCAGACTTGAAATATTGGGATTAGACAATTTACAACTACGCCGCCTCCGATCTGATCTAAATGTAGTTCATAAAATCATATATCAAAAAGTCCTTCCTGTCAATGATTACTTCAGCTTCAACCGCAACAATACACGAGCACGTAATAGATTCAAACTTAATGTAAACCACTCCAAACTCGACTGCAGAAAATACGACTTCAGCAACAGGGTGGTCAATGCCTGGAATGCACTACCCGACTCTGTGGTTTCTTCCCCAAACCCCCAAAACTTTAACCTTAGACTGTCTACAGTAGACCTCACCCCATTCCTAATAGGTCTGTAAGGGGTGTGCATAAGTGCACCACTGTGCCTACCGTCCCTGTCCTACTGTCCTATTGTCCTATTTTATTGGAACTTTTTACTTATGCTTATACAAACAACTACTATCCTGTACATGTTTGACAAATAAAATAAATAAAATAAATAAATAAAAACTTCCCATTCAAGTATTAATCAGGCCTGAAGCTTCTTAGCTTCCAAGGAGAGTGAAAGTCGGGTCAATAAATAACAATCAAGATGCAGAAGAGCAATCACAACAGCTACAACTTATGGGGAGGAATATTGAATTTTACAATAATTGTGTTTACATGGGAAGCATAGTTAATATCGATCCACCTCCTCCTCTTTTAACAACCCCATATTCCCTTGCTGGGTGGAGTCTGGGCAACTGAATGGAGCTGAGTGTTTACGGGCCGGATGCCCTTCCTGTCACCAATGCGGAGTTTTGTTCAGCAGATATATTCTCATTGTGCCCAGAGAGAGAAATATCTGCCTCAACCTAGGATCGAACTCACAGCCTCCTGATTGTGAGTGAGAGCTCCACCTCTAGGCCACCGCACCACTCAAGCATAGTTAATATTGATCCAAAAACAAGCTGACATTGAATACCCTCATTCCCTAGTCAACCAACCCAGTCAGAATACCCTGCTTACGGGAGCCTTAGGCAAATTGTGACTTGGAACATAGGTGCCTGGAAAACAGTGGTTGACAGTGAACTTGTTCTGTCCCCACGAAGCACACAACCACACAAGCAGATTGTACACACTTATTTAATGAAACAAAGGCTACTAATAAAACGTCTTAGTAGTAAACAAGATGCACACACCAATTTACAAACAAACTGTTATCAGCAAGCAACCAGCTATCAATTAAGCTTCATTAATACCTGGTATCAGTTCAAAGAGTTCGAAGACAATGATGAGCAATTGAGTCTGTTTATCTTACGGAGTTTCCAAGAGTTGGCAAAGTTCCTAGAAATTAGTCCTTGATAATCCAAGCCAACGCAGAGAATGCCAAACAAGAGTCATGGAGCAAGCTATGATCAGACAGGTCTCTTTTTCAACCATTGTTCTCTGTAGCTTGTTAGCTGCAACTGATGACCTTAAATAGACTAGGGGAATGGCCAATTAGCCCCCAAGTCTTACTCCCGAGTAGACCTCCTCCGGAATAAACCTTCCTGCCTCTTGGCAGCTCTGCATGCTCTTGCATTCAGGAAAGGAGTAGCCCCTCCTTTCTCAGCACTGCCAAGAGGTACTGAAGGTTCCAAAGGCCCAGGCTGCACAAGCTGTGGGCGGACCACAACAGAACTAGTGAGTTTCTTATCTAAATTTGACGTAATAGCCATCCAGGAAACCTGGTTAACTGAAGAGGACGAATTAGTACAACTTCCGGACTTTTGGGGATGGGCTTCCCCCGCCCGAAAAACAAAGAATAAGGGGCGACCAGTGGTGGGTTGCTACCGGTTCACCCCAGATTGGGCAAACCGGTAGCGGCGGGGGAGGCTCCGCCCACCCACCCGGACATCATCAAAAATGCTCTGCGCATGTGCAGAAGGTTCTGCGCATGCACAGAAAAGTTGTGCGCGCATGCTCCTGTTCCTGATAGCAAAGGGAAGTGAAACCCACTACTGAGGGCAACCTTCTGGTGCATTATGTATCTTTATTAAGCAAGAATTGCAAAGATAGGGGGAGAAACTATATAATGAAGAGAAGTTTTTGTACTTTCTACTTGTGAAATTTAGATACGGGGGGCGGTGTTTGAATTAATATTGGTAAATGTATACATTCCTCCAAACACATCCCTGTAGTATAACGCTGACTATTGAACATGTTTAGAAGTCCTATCCATACTTTATCCTCAAGCCATAATTATATTGCTTGGAGATTCTAATGCTAAATGAGGTCCATCTTTGAACGGGTTTATTCAAAAGAAAGGATTCGCCAAAGGAATTTCTTGATAATCACCCCCAGTGGTTTTGTAGAGTTAACAAAAGTAATACTGCTAGCCTGATCCTAGTCTCTTTAATTTTTAAAGGTAATCTTCCAATCTCGGGTAGCTGCAATAGAAGGCCTACTTGTGTCTAGATTCCCAACAGTCAGGGGTGGGCTGCTACGGGTTTGGCCGGATTCGGGAGAACCCATAGCTAACATTATGGCTGGTTCGGAGAACTTCCAAATCCCACCCCTGGCTGGCCCCATCCACCCTGCCCCTCCCACCCCTCCCTGCCCATCCCAGGAGTCTCCACGCGGCCCCTTTTGGATGCAAGATAAGTGCAGGAGCCGCGTGGAGGCTTGGGGAGGGGGGAAAATGGGCCTCCTGGAAGTTCCGGAATGATAAGATGAGAATAAATCTCATAGAGGCGATGTGGATCTTTTCTTGGAATTCAGACATTTAGAAATAAAGCCGAGATTAAAAGTCTACTAGAAAATATTTATTTCGGTACAAAAACAATAAATCATGAATAGTTACATCCTTGCTAATAAATCGTGACCGTTCCGGTCAGAGTCAAAGGCAGAAGTGATTAATGGAGAATCAGGAATGCACACATGCGCACAACTCATATCAAGTGTTCTGCTTGTATTGGAATGTACCATAATATTAGGATAGGGGTGCATCACCTTGCATAGACATACAACTGACAATATTCACCACGTGACACGGTGAATATTGTTTTTCGGGCGGGGGCCTCCGGAGGCTGGGGAAGGCGAAAAAGCCCCCCCCCCCACCATGGTGCAGGAGGCCGACTAGGCCACGCCCACCATGGTCACGCCCACCCAGCAACCGGGCAGAGAACCTGTTGCTGAAATTTTTGAAGCCCACCCCTGCCAGCAGTTGACATATCAGAACAGAACTGGAGCTGCAGAATTCAAATTATAGATAGAACTTATTCTTATATATCCTTATGCTTCCCTTTGGACACGTCCTACTTAAGAAATGAGGGAAAATATTAAAATAGGGGTGAACTCATGTCAAGATTCTATCATTTCATATGCACTTTGGATCTCCTTTGGGTTTCTATACCTTAATTAGTTATCATTCAGTATACTCTGCTAGATTATTACAGCTGCCAATCTTCCATTTTGTATTGCCCTGCAGTGAAATTTGAGTCCGCAACGGGCATTGGCTGCTATGCTTTCAAAAGGAGAAAACAGTGTTTTAATCTACAGATAAACACCGGTTTTCTAATTATGCGTCCCAGCATCCTGGCAGTTCCGCTGTCCAACTTCACTTCGGTTTGATGCATGGAGCTCATGTGATCTTACCTGTGTGAGGTTTTCATGGCAACCATTTAAGGAGCACTCTATAGGATAATTAGTGGAACAAGATTGGGCTCAACTCTAACGAGCCGCTTTGTTTTTCTGTTTTTTTCTTACATTCTTTAATAAATGAATCTCCAATGCCAAAACACAGGAAAGAACCATGGGCAAGCAGTTGATTGGCACATACCATGCATCTAGAAATAGCAATAGCACTTAGACTTATATACCGCTTCACAGTGCTTTACAGCCCTCTCTAAGCGGTTTACAGGGTCATATTATCAAGGTCAGCATATTATCAAGAGCCGAGGTGGCGCAGCAGTTAGAGTGCAGTACTGCAGGCTACTTTAGCTGACTGTGATCAGCAGTTCAGCTGTTCAAATCTCACCGGCTCAAGGTTGACTCAGCCTTCCATCCTTCCCAGGTAGGTAAAATGAGGACCCAGATTGTTGGGGGCAATATAAATATACATTGCTTACTGGTGTAAACCGCTTAGAGAGTGCTTGCACTATGAGGCGGTATATAAGTAATAATAATAATAATAATAATAATAATAATAATAATAATAATAATAATAATAATAATAATAATAATAATAATAATAATAATAATAATAATAATAATAATAATAATAATAATAATAATAATAATAATAATAATAATATTGCCCCCAACAATCTGGGTCCTCATTTTACCCACCTCGGAAGGATGAAAGGTTGAGTCAACCTTGAGCCTGGTGAGATTTGAACTGAAATTGCAGGCAGCCGGCAAGCAGCAGAAATAGCCTGCAGTACTGCACTCTAACCACTGCGCCACCGTGGCGCTATGAAGCTTGGTTGTTTTCTTGAGACATTTCATTGCCCACACTACGTAACATCATCAGTGCTAGTAGGGAGTGGGGTTTGCTCTCCGTTTATATTCTACTGGTTAGCTCTGTCAGTGTTGGCGGGGCTGGTTCTTTGGTTGGGCTGCTTATTGTTGATTTCTTTGGCAGTTTCTTGATTGGGGTATTGTTTACTTGATTGTTAATCTGATGTTAATCTATGAAGTTTAATCTATGCTGATTTGGGTGCTGATTGCTGGCGGGGAAGCGTTTTGGTCTTTTTCCTTTCCTTTTAGTGTGTGTGTTGAGTGATGTTGCACTAGTCTCTCAGTCCAACACATGGTTGAAAATGGAGGCAGGAAATGAAGAGCCCAGTATTATTGTAGTAACCAGAACTAAACTAGTAGGAAGGATGTTGGTTTTTAAATCACTTTTCAGAGGAAGCCTTCCATCTTATCCCCTGAAGTCCCCTGGAACAATAGCTTGATACTTTTCATAATAATTACCCACTTATCTTCCCAAAACCGGGGTCTCCAACCTTGGCAACTTTAAGACTTGTGGATTTCAACTCCCAGAATTCCTCAGCAAGCAAAGGAATTCTGGGAGTTGAAGTCCTCAGAGTTGCCAAGGTTGGAGACCCCTGTCCCAGAAGACACCTCATGTGGCAAGCTCCCCCCTAGCTTTGATGGAAGTGCTTAGTGTTTCCAAAACCCATTTTTATGTTGAACAACTTTATATATGTGGGGGAAGAAAAGGATTTGTAAAAACATTTGTTAGACCAATTCTTGAATACAGCTCACCTGTCTGGAACCCGCACTACATATGGAACATTAATACAATCGAGAGAGTCCAGAAATATTTCACAAGAAGAGTCCTCCACTCCTCTGCTCGCAATAGAATACCTTATTCCACCAGACTTGAAATATTAGGATTAGACAATTTAAAGCTACGTCGCCTTCGATCTGATCTAAATGTAGTTCATAAAATCATATACCACAATGTCCTTCCTGTCAATGAATACTTCAGCTTCAACCGCAACAACACACGAGCACACGATAGATACAAACTTAATGTATACCACTCCAAACTCGACTGCAGAAAATACGACTTCAGCAACAGTGGTCAATGCCTGGAATGCACTACCTGACTCTGTGGTTTCTTCCCCAAACCCCCAAAACTTTAACCTTAGACTGTGTACAGTCAACCTCACCCCATTCCTAAGAGGTCTATAAGGGGCGTGCATAAGCACACCACTGTGCCTACCATCCCTGTCTTACTGTCCTATTGTCCTCATTTATCTGTACTTCTTTGCTTATGTTATGTTTATACAAACACCTATCTTGTACATGTTTGACAAACAAACAAACAAATAAAAATAAATAGATTTGCATGGGAGAACAAGTCACTGTACTAACTCATATATTTTTTTAATAAGGATAAAAGAAAGGTGTACTACATGATAGGTATATGCCATGATTGTATAGCTGGAAACTAGTAGCGTAAGATCTTGGAGATGGAGATAAATCAATCTCACAAGGAATAAACAAAATTAAACTTTGGGGGTTTTGTTTGTTAATTAACAGATAAGACTGTAGAAAAATCCCGACTGTCTTTAAATATTGCAATGCAGATAATCAGTGTTGGAAAGGAACTACTCTACTCCAAGGATATAGCAACTGCAAATGAAGACACTAAGGAACCATCCAAGAGAACATAAAAAATAAATACAAGAATTTTGGCAGAACACAAGACGGTACTAAACTGCTGGCTATAAACATTACTTTAAGGAGACAAACACCAGAGATTGTCTGAAGGTTTAGTTCAGATTGACAGGAAACATATTGCCTTAAATCAGGTAGAGAAATAAACATGACTGTTAACACAAAGAAAATAAAAATTAAACTTAAGAGCAGTTTCTAGCTAGACCTTTATGCCCATCCAAGGACCAAACCCTTGAAGCAGATTTTCCCTGTTTCAATTATATATTAATATTAATATATTGTACACAAATAGAAATGTGAAATATACTGTATGTATAAAATGAAGGGAAAATTGAAGAGGAAAATAAATCGTAAAATTCAAAATGTCTAGCAACGTGAAATTGTTGAAAAGAAGGAAATTGTAAAAACTTCTGTGTCTGTTTGTAATTTAAAAAATGTTTAATAAAAATTATTATTAAAAAAAAGAGTAGACAGACCTAATAATATTCATTTCTCCCACAGATCAATGCCAATTGCTTGCTTTCCTCCTACAACCTAATCAGTTACCTGCGCTTGCAAAGGTTGTGAAATAAACACTTTATATCTCTTTGAAGAAACATAACAAACTAGCCTCAAAAAATACAGAAATCTGGATTTAGCTGACTTTATGCAACCCCCCCCCCCAAAAAAAAACCAACCCTGGCTCAAACAGAAAAGTGGACTGTACTTACGTCTTCAGATAAAGCCTTTATCTCTTTCGCTCCAGTCTTTCATTCTAAGCCAAAAGTTTGTAATGTTTGTTTTTAATTGTCCTTGGCATCTGGCGCTGGGGTGGCTGCATTTCAGTTTTATTCTCAGTAGATGTGAGATCTTTCCACCTGGGCTTGCTTTAATCTTTCGGTAGCCGCTAAAAGGTCCTTCGAAAGTAGAAAGAGTATTGTCAAATCAATAATGCATTGCTTTAACTTTTGGATGGACCCACTTGCTTCCAAGCGATGCCATGATGAAACGGATTTCTACGTTTTGGTCTTGTTTCTTGCAAACATGGTTAGGCAATAAAAAAAATACTTAAAAGGAATTCTTAGGTACAGATTAACAGAGTTGGAAGGGACCTGGTAGGTCATCCAGTCCAACCCCCCGTCCAAGCAGACCCTACACCATTTCTGACAGATGGCAGTCCAGTCTCTTCTTGAAAGCTTCCAGTGATGAAGCTCCCACAACTTCCGAAGGCAACTTCTGTTCCATGGGTTGATTGTTCTCACTGTCAGAAAATTTCTCCTTATTTCCAGGTTGAATCTCTCCTTGTTCAGTTTCCTTGTCTGGCCTTCAGGTGCTTTGGAAAATAGCTTGACCTCTTCCTCTCTGTGGCAGCCCCCCAAATATTGGAACACTGCTATCATGTCTCCCCTGGTCCTTCTCTTCACTAGACTAACCATGCCCAGTTCCTGCAACCGTTCTTCATATGTTTTAGCCTCCAGTCCCCTAATCATCTTGGTTGCTCTTCTCTGCGCTCTTTCTGGAGTCTCAACATCTTTTTAATAGGGTGGTGACCAAATTCCTAAGGATATCTTCCTAAGGATTATCTCTACCTTTTCCATTTCATCCCCCCCCCTTTTTTTTCTCTAAGTACAAATCAACTCTTTCTTAACAATGTAAGGTAAGGAAGTTATAGAAAATACAGACAGCTGTTTATTGAAGTGCTACTAAAGACTGTATAGATTTTCCAGGCATTTTTTTCCCTATGCTGTATTGAAAATCCATCTCTCAAATGAGTTTGACCAGCCCTTGTGCATGAAATAGTTTCATTGCACTGTGTTTTCTATTTGCATTTAGATCTGTTTTTCAATCTTGCAAAAGACAAGCCCTCTGCTACTTGGACATTTACTGTATTTTTCGGAGTATAAGACGCACCGGAGTATAAGACGCACCTTAGTTTTGGGGGAGGAAAATAGGGAGGGGAAATCTACCTACCAGGTATTCATCTGGCTAGCGTCCTTAGTCTGGTCAGCTTCAGCACATTATTTTATCCCCTGGTTAGGGCTGAAAAAAAACCTTTTTCGGAGGGAGTAGCAATGAAAATAAGCCTGCAAAGACTTAGGGCTGGAAAAAAACTTCTTCGGAGGGAGTAGCAATGAAAAAATCCTGCAAGTTGGGAAGATCATTAGCACCTCGTTAGGGCTGGGGAAAAAAAGCTTCGAAAAAGCTACATTCCGAGTATAAGACGCACCCAAATTTTCAGCCTCTTTTAGGGGGGGGGAAGGTACGTCTTATACTCCGAAAAATACGGTAACTAGAAATTGGGGGACAAAAGGTAAAAAAATGAAAAGACAAATTATTGTCTGGAAGCTGAAGTTACAGCAATCCTTCGGAAAGGTCACCCTTAAAGGTATCACAAAGACAAAAGAGGAACTAAAGTTTGCCAGGGGTGCTCAAAGAAAATGTCTACGGAGATTCTCAGTCATCCAGGTCATGGCTGACCCAAAGGTGCTTTTTTTCCCCCAAAAGACAACAGGACTTTCTTTCTTTTTCTTGAAGATGTTTCGCTTCTCACCCAAGAAGCTTCAGAACTGGAGAATCTTCAGAATTAAATCAGATATTAACAGGGACGGATGAAAAACTAATAAAGAAAATATATAAGGTAAAGGTTCCCCTCGCAGATATGTGCTAGTCATTCCGGACTCTAGGGGGCGGTGCTCATCTCCGTTTCTAAGCTGAAGAGCCAGCGCTGTCTGAAGACGTCTCCGTGGTCATGTGGCCAGCATGACTCAACGCTGAAGGCGCATAGAGCACTGTTACCTTCCCACCAAAGTGGTCCCTATTTTTCTACTTGCATTTTTTACATGCTTTTGAACTGCTAGATTGGCAGAAGCTGGGACAAGTAACGGGAGCTCACCCCATTACGCGGCGCTAGGGATTCGAACTGCTGAACTGCCGATCTTCTGATCGACAAGCTCAGTGTCTTAGCCACTGAGCCATCGTGTCCATAGCTATCTCTTAAGTATTAAAATGGAAAGTGAGCAAGTAAAGGAGACAATGATAGCATGGGCTAAAATTTTTGGTTACACAATAGAGGTAGATAAATGGCAGAAATTGTGGGATAGGAATTATAAATTAACGATGTCAATTGGATATAAAGAAAATCTTTATAAAATGTTTTATAGATGGCATTTTTCACCCACAAGGTTGACAAAGATGTTTAAGGACGTGTCCGCCAAATGTTGGAAATGTCTATTTCTGAATGGATTCTGGGAGTTGAAGTCCACAAGTCTTAAAGTAGCCAAGGTTGGCGACTCTTGATGTAGTGTTTCATCTGTTGAAAAAGGTTGAGATAATGATGGCGTACAAGATTACCAACATTGTTGTTTCTTACTGTACACTTACTGTGGCATTATGTACGGAACATGGAAAATATCATTTAAAAGCCCAACTTCCAGAAATAAATATGGATCGGTCATTGCATCATAATGGACAGGAAATTGGAAAATCTACAAAGGAACTTGGAGGGGCACAAGGGCAGATTCTGGGAAACGATAACCTGTCCTGAAGATGCTACCTTACTTGGTGAAGACAAGAGACAGACTAAGCTGTGAAAAGGCTTTGTGATAAATCTACAGCGTTAGAATTGGATAAAAGTTTAGATCAGGGGTTTCAAACTCAATTTCATTGAGGGCCGCATCAGGGTTGTGTTTGACCTTGGGGGCGTGGCCAGAGTGGGTGTGGCCAGCTCAATGTCACTCATGTCGGGGGGCGCCTGTGGTGGCCCAAGCACTCTGCCAGCGAAAATGGACTCCGGAGCTCCCTTTTCGGCTACGACGGCCTCCTGCAACCTTCTGTCAGTGAAAACGGAACTTAGGAGGGCAGCACACGTCCCTCCTGAGCTCCATTTTCACTGGCAGAGGCACCGCAGGCCAGATCTAAGCACCCCGCGGGCCAGATCCAGCCCCCAGGTCTTGAGTTTGACACCCCTGGTTTAGATTTTTAAAAAAAATCCCACCTTTATTAATTTGTGAATAATTCAATGTGCCCCAACATACATCATACTCCTTCCTCTTCCGATTTTCCCTAGGGCAACAACACTGTAAGGTGAGTTGAGCTGAGGGAAGAAGATTGGCCCAAAGTCATCCAACCAGCTTTCATGCTTAAGGCAGAACTAGAATTCACAACCTCTTGATGATTAGCCCAAAGTAACCTAATTGCTTTCCTATTTAAAGCAATTTAAATTAAATTAGTGAAGGCATGTCTCTTGCCTTCACTACCAGACCAAGCTGACATTTTAGAAGGAAATTCAGCAAAAATATTTGAAATTAACTTGGTTTGCTAAGCACATAATGCATATATATATATATATATATATATATATATATATATATATATATATATATATATATATATATATATATATATATATATATATATATATATATATAATGTTGTGCCTTCATTTTCATTTATCAGCAAAAAAGTTACACACACACACACACACACAGAGAGAGAGAGAGAGAGAGAGAGAGAGAGAGAGAGAGAGAGAGAGAGAGACTGTAGATATATAGATGATGATGTTCGTCCATCGTATTCGAAGAGGACCTTGACATCTATCAATTGGGGGGGGGGGGAATGTCAAGACTTGCGCATGAATTGGATTAAAGTGACGGAGAGGTGCGCCTAGTCAGCCTCACTCTCTCTTCCCAGATTCCATCTTGCTCCAAATACCAGGACAAGAGTCGAGACAGTTGGAGATGGGCTGGGCGCAGTGGTTGACCAGGGCGTCTTTCGTGTCTTGCCGTGCTCTTAGCGTACCACATCGCTTGCAGAGACAGCCTTCATGACCGTTGTCCTATTCTAGTAGGCTTCATCCGCTCAATCCGCCAGAATCTGTCTTCACATACTCAGGATAGACAGGTCCCTATCTCACCGAAGGTCGATGACCCAACGGCTACTCTCAACCTGGTTTGGCCAGCCTGTCGAAGCTGTTGCCCGGGGTGTGGCCGCTGCGCATGTGACAGCTACTGGGAGCCACAGGTGAGAGCTGAGTGACAGGTGGGGACCAAAGGTGAACGAGCTGCCCTAAAAGCTGCCCTAAAATGAGCTGCCGTAAAAGGACACGACATGCCCCTACACCAGAGGTGCTACCCCTCCCTGAGCACCCCATACACCCCAGATATACTGTATATATATATATATATATATATATAGAGAGAGAGAGAGAGAGAGAGAGAGAGAGAGAGAGAGAGAGAGAGAGAGAGAGAGAGAGAGAGAGAGAGAGAGAGAGAGAGAGAGAGAGAGGGAGAGAGAGAGAGAGAGAGATGATATATGTAGATATATAGAGATAGATGTATAGATATATAGATATACAGTATATATAGATAGATAGATATAGATAGATAGATAGATAGATAGATAGATAGATAGATAGACAGACAGACAGACAGACAGACAGACAGACAGACAGACAGACAGACAGACAGACAGATAGATAGATAGATAGAGATGATATATGTAGATATATAGATATATATATATACCGTATTTTTCGGAGTATAAGACGCACCGGAGTATAAGACGCAAATTAGTTTTTGGGGAGGAAAATAGGGGAAAACAATCTGCCTACCAGGTATTCATCTGGCTAGCATCCTTAGTCTGGTCAGCTTCAGCACATTATTTTATCTCCTGGTTAGGACTTTAAAAAACCTTCTTCGGAGAGAGTAACAATGAAAGAACCTGCAAGCCAGTAAGAGCTGGGAAGATAGATAGCACCTGGTTAGGGCTAGAAAAAAACTTATTTGGAGCAAGTAGAGCAATGAAAAAAAACCCTGCAAAGACTTAGGGCTGGAAAAACATTCTTCTGAGAGAGTAACAATGAAAGAGCCTGCAAGGTAAGAGCTGGGAAGATCTGTTAGCACCTAGTTAGGGCTGGAAAAAAAAAAGCTACATTCGAAGTATAAGACGCACCCAAATTTTCAGCCACTTTTAGGGAGGAAAAGGTGCGTCTTATACTCAGAAAAATACGGTGTGTGTATGTATATATATATATATATATATATATATATATATATATATATGTATGTATGTATGTATGTATGTATGTATGTATGTATGTATGTATGTATGTATGGAGAGAGAGAGAGAGAGAGAGAGAGAGAGAGAGAGAGAGAGAGAGAGAGAGAGAGAGAGAGAGAGAGAGAGAGAGAGAGAGTTTATTTAGTGACTGTTCGAAGTTACAATAAGTGACTTATGACCATCTTCACACTTATGACCATTGCAGCATCCCGATGACCATGTGATCAAATTCAGACTCTTGGCAATTGACTCATATATATGATGTCCTGGGATCACGTGATCCCCTTTTGCACTTTCTGACAGGCAAAGTCAGAATTTGCGGGGGAAGCCCGATTCACTGAATAACCATCTTACTAACTTCACATCTGCAGTGATTCCCTTAACAACTGTGGCAAGAAAGGGTCGTAAAATGGGGCAAAATTCACTTAACAACTGCCTCACTTAGCAACAGAAATTTTGGGCTCCATTGTGGCTGTAAGTCAAGGATTACCCGTATTTGGTCTTTTGAAACATTCTCTGAGCAAAAAACCCATGCTTTGCATACAATGTGTGAACTCCCGCAGTGTGGCCAAGCCAGAATTAAGGAAATACACACTGCCACCTTGTGGCTAAGCAGTGGATGAGCGCTCTTATCAAATCATTCTATAAGCCCGGGGCCGCATGGATAATAGTTTATTTTTATTTTTATGTATTTATTTGTCAAAACGTGTACAAGATAACAGGTATGATATAAACAAAAACAAAAACAAAGTAGGTACAATTTGGACAGTAGGACAGTAGGACATTTGGACAATAGGACAGTAGGACAGGGACGGTAGGCACGATGGTGCGCTTATGCACGCCACTTACAGACATCTTAGGAATGGGGTGAGGTCGACTGTAGACAGTCTAAGGTTAAAGTTTTGGGGGTTTGGGGAAGAAACCACAGAGTCAGGTAGTGCATTCCAGGCATTGATTACTCTGTTGCTGAAGTCGTATTTTCTGCAGTCGAGTTTCGGGCGGTTTACATTGAG
Organism: Diadophis punctatus similis; assembly: GCA_023053685.1. Lineage (NCBI taxonomy): Eukaryota > Metazoa > Chordata > Lepidosauria > Squamata > Dipsadidae > Diadophis > Diadophis punctatus. Next base: position 7,232,018 of record JALIGW010000006.1, read on the forward strand.
TTTGAATCTATTGTGTGCATGTGTGTTGTTGTGGTTGAAGCTGAAGTAGTCATTGACAGGTAGGACATTGTGGCAGATGATTTTATGAACTACATTTAGATCAGATCGAAGGCGACGTAGTTGTAAATTATCTAATCCCAAAATTTCAAGTCTGGTGGAATAAGGTATTCTGTTGCGAGCAGAGGAGTGGAGGACTCTTCTTGTGAAATATTTCTGGACTCTCTCAATTGTATTAATGTCCGATATGCAGTGCGGGTTCCAGACAGGTGAGCTGTATTTGAGGATTGGTCTGGCAAATGTTTTGTATGCTCTGGTTAGCAGTGTAATATTGCCAGAGAAGAAGCTACGCAAGATTAGATTGACAACTCTTAGTGCCTTTTTGGCAATGTTGTTACAGTGGGCTCTGGCACTTAGGTCATTAGATATGAGTACTCCAAGGTCCTTAACAGAGTGAGGGTCGTCTACAAGGTCCTGTCCTCCAAGTTTATATTTTGTGTTCGGGTTCTTTTTTATATAAAAAATATATTAAATTATATAAAAATAGTTTAGATTTTTGTGTTTGGATTCTTTATGTTAGTGATGCCTCTAGTTAGTATACTAAAATAGGACCAGTTTTGTGCTTGTATCGACTCTCAACAATCAGAATCAAATCTTAGTTAATTTTTAACCTCAGTTACCTCTCAAAGGTCTGTGTCATCCCCACCTTCAGTGATGGAGATACCTGATTAAATGGTTTTCTATCTTTTTTGAAGTTCAGCAGAACATTATAAATAAAAGCTGGCAGAGAGCTCAGACAAATGAAGTGTTTTCCCAACACCATCTCGGATTTTCTTCTCAATTATGGACCTTTTATTCCTTTCCGTAAATATATTTCTTAGCTAACACCCGAATTTTGTCTTGTAGTTCTTTGTAGTAGTGGATTGATCCTCATCACCTACACGCTAAGGGCAAGGCTAATGAATGTATCCAGAGGTGGGTTCCTACCGGAGCTGTCCGGTGCGTAGCTCCGGTAGGGAGCGGCCAATTGCGCAATTTGCACGCGACCGCTCCGGAACCCTCTCCGGCTGTCTGTCGCACGCATCGCCATCTTTTTCAGTGAATTTTTGGGCGATTTTGCTTTTGCGCATGCGCGGAAGCAAAATCGCGCCAAAATCTTGCCAGGGGACGTGTGCGCGTGCGAGATTTTGGCGAGATTTCACTTCCGCGCATGCACCCAAAATGTGGAGCTGCGCGCACAGCGCACCGGCACCGGTAAGCAAGCAACCCGCCCCTGAATGTATCATAGAACCACATTTCAAATTGAAATACCTGCAGAGACAAAAGAAAATAGTCCCCAGGGAGTAGGGCGGCATATAAGAGCAATAAATAAATAAATAAATACATACATACATACATAAATAAATAAGGCACAAAACCGAACAATCACAGGATCAAATGAAGAAAACCCACAACAGGCTTCTTAATATACCTTGGAGGCACAAATACCCCACTACAAAAATAAAATCTAACATATTTAAACTAGAATGAAGTCCCAGAGCTGCCAAATCAATTCTAAAAAGTGGCCTTTGATGGTTCCAGCAATAACCATTTAAAAATATGTACCACTGCATTATGGTGAAATACATACAATTTAGGAATATTTCCTAAAATGATTCCAGTACTTCCTAATATGTTTTTTTTAAAAAAAGATGAACATTTAAGGGCAACATTTAAAATCAACACAAGATAAACATCACGTTCAGCAGGATTAGGGGTGACATGATAGCGGTGTTCCAGTATTTAAGGGGCTGCCACAAAGAAGAGGGAGTCAACTTATTTTCCAAAGCACCAGAAGGCAAGACAAGAAACAATGGATGGAAACTGGTCAAGGAGAGAAGCAACCTGGAACTAAGGAGGAATTTCCTGACAGTGAGAATGCTGGAATGACTTGCATCCAAAAGTTATGGGTGCTCCAGCACTGGAGGTTTTTAAGAAGAGACTGGACAGCCAGTTGCCTGATATGGTATAGAGTCTCCTGCTTGAACAGGGGGTTCGACTAGAAGACCTCTAAGGTCCCTTCCGGCTGTATTCTAAGATTCTAAGCAACAACAAAATGATCTTTTTAGACAAAGGAGCATGTAGGCAATGATTCCAATCTCATAAAGAAAAGAGAAGAGAAGAGAAAAAAGAAAAAAGAAAAAAGAAAAAAGAAAAAAGAAAAAAGAAAAAAGAAAAAAGAAAAAAGAAAAAAGAAAAAAGAAAAAAGAAAAAAGAAAAAAAGAAGAAAAAGCAGTTGAGGATATAACTAGTACCCGGATGGGAGACCACAAGGAAATCTTGGGGTTATACATTAAAGTGGAAGAAAAAAATAAAAATATCCAAGGCAATAGTAATTCACTTCTATTGTGATTTGAAAAGTAACATGGACAATCCAGAAAAATACTAAGTCCTACTTGTGAACAACTTTCCTTTCCGGGGAATTGTGTGCCTAATTTCTGGATTAAAACGTAATGCAAAATGTAGACCTAAGTATAATAAAAATGTCTATCGAGAAACAAACCACATTAGTATAGAACGAGTGAAAGGAAACCAGGTAAGAGAACCAGAATCAAGCAAATCGAAGCAGTAACTGTTATAAAATAAGGAAGCCAAGTAGAACAATGAAACGGGAGGAAAGGGCTGTACTCTCTACAATATTCCCAGTTCTGAGCCAGGGTGGAGCAGTGGTTAGAGTGCAGTACTTCTGCTGACTGCCGGCTGCCTGCAATTTGGCAGTTCAAATCTCACCAGGCTCAAGTTTGACTCAGCCTTCCATCCTTCCGAGGTGGGTAAAATGAGGACCCGGATTGTTGGGGGCAAGATGCTGACTCTGTAAACCGCTTAGAGAGGGCTGTGAAACGGTATATAAATCTAAGTGCTATTGCTGTTCTGTAGAAGCAATTTATATCAATATGTTTTTGCATAAACATATGAGAACTTTAATTACAGTCCTTAACTTATAACAATTGAGCCCAAAATTCCCATTGCTAAGTGAGACAATTGAGTTGTGCCTCATTTTACGCCATCTTTTTTCACAGTTAAGTGAATCACTGTAATTTGTTGCAAATCATGTCGCCGTGAAGTCAGCTTGGCTTCCCCCGTTGACTTTGATTGTCAGAAGCCATGTAATTTGTTGCGAATCATGTCGCCGTGAAGTCAGCTTGGCTTCCCCCGTTGACTTTGCTTGTCAGAAGCCACCTGGGAAGGTGTCATGCCCCCGTCGGAGTCTGAATCTGAAACGGAAGACGAACAGCTGACAGAGAGCGGGAGAGTGGCTCCGTTGGTTGTGGAGGAAACTGGGGAAGGGCAAAGTCAGGCTGGGCAGAGCAGGGGAGAGATAGAACAAGGGAGATGGGGTTCAGATGAAGATAAAGGCCCACCTCCTCATCCTAGGGCGCGCAGGGAACGCAGAAGAGAGCAACATGGGTTGCGTGGCTTACGAGGAAGGAAAGGGCCCGATTCCCTTCACAAGGCACACCTGGGGATGGAGTTTAAAGGAGAGGCAGTTGGGAGGGGCGTTTGTCGGGAACAAACACTGAATTCATTTAGTGCTGAGAGTTGTGGCCTGCATTCCTGGTATCTCTCCTGTTTGAATTATTGTCATGCTTCTGTGTGCTTGTCTTGCTGGAATTATTGCCGTGAATTCTTCGCTTCTGGGACTCATTATCTTGCCCTGCTGGAGTGATTTGATTTGCAGTCATTCTGCTTACAGCGTTTGGACTGGAGTATCTGCAGCCAGAAGCTTCTGCAGGTTTGTAGGAGAGCTTTTCTCCAGTAAACGGGACATTGGGGGCAAAGTTGGTGCCAATAAAGGGACTCATACCGGTTCTCTGGCTGTGTTGCCTTCGTGCCACGCCCCGGGTCATCACATTAGGTTACAAATGATGATCACATGATCCCAGAACTGTCGTTAAGTACATGCCACTTGCCACCTGCCCAAATTCTGATCACATGACCATGGGGATGCCAAAACGGTCATGTGAAAACCGGTTAGAAGTCATGGCTTTTTCCCTAGTGCCATTGCAACTTTGAACAGTCATTAAATGAATGGTTATAAGGTGAGGACTACCTGCATATCTTTACAACCACTGACGGTTAGATTGCATCATTTACTGAAATGCAGAATCCTTCCATTCACGGAAGTCCTTTAAGATTACCGTGTTTCCCCCAAAATAAGACCGTCTTATATTTTTTTGAACCCTGAAATAAGCACCTGGCCTTATTGCCATGCACTTAAAAGCACAATTGGGCTTATCATCAGGGGATGTCTTATTTTGGGGGAAACAGGGTATCATGTCTCCTAGAATCTCATGTAGGTTTTCCCAAATTAAATGACCATCGTATTCTCTCAGAACCGCCAGAACTGATGGCATTTTCTTTTTAAAAAATAAATACCTGAACTAGGCTGCCAATTCAAACTTCGGGCCCAGCTTGTTTCCCACAAAGCTAACTGCACTGGATTTAAATGAGATTAAAAGCAATTCTTTCTTTTTTCTTATTTAATAAATAATATCAAAAAAGTGAACTAGTTCATATTTACAATATAGGAATTAAAAACAATTTTGTCTAACGTCTGCATTTTTTTTTCTTTACAAGTGGGAGGAGTTTTTTTTCATATCCAGTTTACCGAAGTCCAGATCTTCTTGAATTCTGGCATGGATTTGTTTCTTTCTTCTGGCTTTGCACCTGGATTGGCTTGTTCCCTGTCAGGAAAATGCAACTGGCTCCTTACAAGGAGAAATACATCAACATTTCAGCAAGTTTGCGATCATTTCAAAACCACTTTTTTTTTGGATGACGACTTAAGTCACAGGAAGAGTAACAGAACATTTAATTCATTCTTAACAAACTTTTTTTCCCCTTTAAAAACAGTCAAGTATTCCATGTGCTAATTACACACTGTACACGTGACCACACACATCTTGTTGACTTTTCATTTTTATTCATTCCTGCAAACTGCTCTTCAGGTTGCAGACTTTTTAATGCTTTTTTTGATGAAACAGGATACCAAGCAGATAAGGTTTTTGTTTTGCTTTTTTTTTTTGCTTGTATAAAAATTACTGTGAAGACTTCTTCGGTCTTCTTATTGCTACGAAACTTTACAGGTGCGTCGTTTGCAAAATAAAAGTTTTTTTTAAAAAAAGGACTGAATGACCAGGTACACAAACACCAGAAATATGTAATAACTAGAGCCTGCGAACCATAGCAAATGGCGGGCGATGTCCTAACTGTCCCCGTTACGTTAAGGTTGCTTGGAAGTTAAGTTCTCCGGAGTTCAGCGAGGCCAACTGTCATTTATACTGCAGCCTATTTACCTATGCAAGCACACACACACACACGGACACCCATTACTATCCGTAAGGAAAAACCTCTCCCCTTTTACGTGTTTTAGAGCTCTACAGAGCAGCTGTATGCCCACCAAATCAGACAGCAGCCAACTGAACGGAAAGTTTTGCAGGGATTACCGATAGCTACCCATGCCTGTTTAGCCAAGACAGCTAGCATTTGCTTCTAAGAGTGCACATGGAAGTCGTAATAACACCATTGTGAATACATCCCTCCACGCTGTATGTGAATACTTCCAAGTTATAGCACTCAAGAGGGAGGGCTACAGAGGTTTCTCTCTTCCTCCTTCTCCTCTAGACCCAGACCCATGCGTGGATTATTACTGGATACACGTTGGAGGGCTCAAACACCATGTTGAAGCAGTTGTGCCTATTGCAGTTTCAATGGAATGGAAGAAAAACACGTTCCAGAGGAGGAGGAGGAGAGAGGAGGCGGAGGTGAAGAAGGAAGGAAGAAGGAAGAAGGAGGAAGAAGGAAGGAGGAGGAAGAAGGAAGGAGGAGGAGGAAGGAGGAGGGAGGAGGGAGGAGGGAGGAGGGAGGAGGGAGGAGGAGGAGGAGGAGGAGAAGAAGAAGAAGAAGAAGAAGAAGAAGAAGAAGAAGAAGAAGAAGAAGAAGAAGAAGAAGAAGAAGAAGAAGAAGAAGAAGAAGAAGAAGAAGAAGAAGAAGAAGAAGAAGAAGAAGAAGAAGAAGAAGAAGAAGAAGGAAGAAGAAGAAGAAGAAGAAGAAGAAGAAGAAGAAGAAGAAGAAGAAGAAGAAGAAGAAGAAGAAGAAGAAGAAGAAGAAGAAGAAGAAGAAACCCCAAATCTTATTTCTAGGACAGAGCGCTTCTACTCAATCCTACATTTACAGCGTTTGCAGAAGAAAAGGTTAAAAAAAAAGGTTGGATGCAAAGAAGTACACAATTCTGATATTCCATCATATACATAGCTTTCCAAGAGTGGAAGTAAACAGCAAGATTGATCGGTGAAAATAGGTTATTTCATTCTGCAGTGAAAGCCACCCTAAAGCTCTTTGGTCCACATTGGACTGCATTGCATTAAAAGGATGCTTATTTGAAACCTTGACAAACAGAGGCTACCCACTGAAAAATACAGACCTTTCTTAAAATGCAGCTGCGAAGCTCACAATTTAGCTGTTCCCAAGCAGAACAAAGCAAACTCACTTGTTTTTTTTTAGGTTATCAAGAAAAACATGTTTCGGAAAACAATTCAAATTAATTCTCCGCTCCTTAACAATGGAAGCATCTGGTTTGCAATTAGAATTGATTCAAGGGTCGCAGGACGTGTTAAAGAGTGTGGGGGGGGGGGAGAGATTCTTGACCCAATGAAGGAAAAAGCGGGGTCCCTTCATCAGACATGTGGTTTCATCATGGGCCTGATGGATTTAATAATATTCACAAATGTACCCTCCCAACTTAGTAGCTACCAGGAAAGCAGGACTGGAATGGGTGCTGTAAAATTGACTGCTGATTCCAAGCGGGAAGTTATAGTTCCGTCTTTATTCCTAGGTAGCTCGCAGGTTAGCCAGCTGACTGGTAAGAGAACAGATTGGCAGTTTTATTCTTGTACAAATAAATGGTGGGAAACAAATGCCACATGAGCTTATTTGAGGTTGCTGTTCTAAGAACTGAACAAATACTCCAATGACGTAAAAATGCAGCTGATAAGAGATAAGACTGACCCAGAAAGTAAAAACGAGGCCACATGAGTTTGGCTCCGGAGACCCTTCCCAAATCTACAACACCTACAAAGACAATTATTCCTCCACCCAGCCCCTCCAATAAATCTGTAACAGCTAAGGTTAAAAGATGCTGTGAAAAATAAACTAATCCTCCTGCCCAGCTCTCAAATGCTCTCATAATTGTTACAGGTAGATAAAAGAGAGAGAACATTAAGTTTGTTTGTCTTCTACCAGAGTCCTTCAAAGATGCAAAATGCCGAATATATTGTGTTCAACAAGGCCTGAACAAAACTAAACAGATTAGCTGGCAAGCAATTCGGAAAGAGGTTAATGCTGAACTACGGTAAAGAGGTCTAAGAGTTTGCCAAAACTTCAGTCTGTGAAGGCTGAAAGGCTTATGGCAGTTTTAATCAATTCTGCATGAGACAATTAAGTTCTCTTAAGACTAAGGAAAACCTAGGATGCCATCAGTTTTTGATCCTCAAAACAGTTGGCTAAAGGTTGTAAGCCTATTCCATAAAAAGTGCGGCATTATACTCTGTGGAACTCTAACATACACTACACAGGGGTTTCCTGTGTACACAACAAGAAGGAACAATGAAACGGGAAAAATATGAAGGCTCCTGGGAGGAGGTTCAAGCAAGTGATAAGGCCACAATAAATCCTTGCCTTTGGTCATTGCAAAGAATGAGATGAGGCAAGATAGAAATTGGTTATTATTAAGAATTAACAAATATGTCATTTGGAAAGGATTAAATGGCATGAAAAAACAGCATGCAGGGATGTCTGGGATGGAAATAAATGCCTATTTTTTTTCCCGATAGTGGCATTGAATTGATCAACTGGGCTTAGCAGCTGCAGTCTTCAACTAAACAGACTTTAAATGGGAGAAGAAGCAAAGTTAACAGCAGTAAACTAAAACTGTAGATTATGTGTGGAAATAGTTCATGTTGTTTGCCTTTGCACACAAAGGCTTCTTTTTAAGAAGTTCAACATCGGCTACTGTACTTAAGTCTTCCGTTTATGGAACAATAAAGATTCATAATGAATAAAGGATAACACCTTTTGTGACAGGGGGAAAAATCCCATTGGGACTAAACTCCGATGATCCTAATTCTTTGCTTGCAAATAAATTTATAATTTACTTAAAATCAATTATCCAAAGGAGGAAAGGATAAAGACAGCACGTGACAAATTCCTAATCAAGTACCAAAACTGATGCATCTAAGTGCAAGTCAAGGCCCAATTAATGAATTCCAACCCCCCCCCCCAGTTATGGCGTTTGAGAATCCACCAATATATTATATAAGATCCACATAACTCAGCACTTGAACTTCTGGATTATCCATCAAACCCAAATCACTAGATTTCAAAAACACAACAGTTTCAGAAGACTCCACGAACCTAAAACTCGTGGGATCCTTGATCTACGTTTTGGAATTGCTCAGATACTTCTTACAACAGTTTCAGTCAGAGAAAAAAGAACCTTTTGAATAACAAGGAATCCTTTTCTTAAGCGTATTCCAAAACAAGCAATTACACCGATGTTGGAAATTAACTGACTCCCCCCCCCATTAATGCACAGGTTTTAAATATGGCGGTCGTACTGGGCCCGTTTCGTATAGCATGCCTCTCCGCTGTTTAAACCTCAATGACTGTAGAAGAAAATAGCGGTGTCATTTGGTGCTTATTTAACATGCAACTGAGAGACTATTGGAACGTTGCTATACGTAATTGGGAAGGAAAACGGGGAGAACAGCCCACATCAGTTATTCTACAATCAGAAATTACTGAAAGGTCAGGGACAATCTCTTTACATGACAGGAAGGGGAAAAAATACATGGACATTAGTTCATTAAAATGATGCAACATGGGAGGAGAGCGAGGGTGATTTTTCACAATTCCCAATATAAAATAAAGGGGAGCATCCAACAATTGTGACCCCACGTTTGAAGTAAATGCTAACGTTTTGCCTATGACAGAAAACATGCAGCCAGATAATGTTATTGGGAGCAGACTAGGTTTTCTTTTTTTTCTTTTTTTTAAAAAAATCAAATTATGCACACGCACACATACACACACACTTAACTTACAATTAATAGCAAATTATGTACAGGGGTAGCCAAAATAAAAATAAAAATAAAGCCATCCTGACAAAATCCTGAAAATATTTTTTTTTTCTGAGGCATGTATTGATGGTGAAAGGGAAGAACAAAACCTTTTAAAACACGTACATTAAACACAAGGGCAGTTCGAATAACTGCCACAAGAGGCCACATTTCTAATGTTAAAAACCTCAGGAATCAAACATTATAAATACATTTTTTTTTTTAAAAAAAGAGAAACACAAAATAAGAACGATGAACAACGATGGGGAAAAGGAGCCGTAGAGTCAACATACGTTGCATGTATGTATTGCAGGCAAGGCAGAGGCATTGTTTTTAAAGCTTTTTGCACAAACTTCATATAACTCTTAAAAAAAAAATATGCTGGCCTTTACAAGGTTCTACTTGCTGGAGGACAAAAAAAAAATTCAGAATTCAGTTCATAAAAAGTCGCAAGACTTCAGTTTAAAAAAATTGCAACGGTTCCAGGAACAGACCGCGCAAATATATGGAAGAATATGGTAATTAGATTATACAAGCATGGTCAGGCTTGGAACCTGAATATACTTCAGAGCAAATGCTCAGAGGAGGAAAAATAATAATAATAATAATAATAATAATAATAATAATATATAAACTATTTGGTAACAAAAGCGTACTATATGTTGTGATACAAAAGGCATGGTGAAAATGTACCTTTTCTCTACTAAAGTGTTCCTTGGTCCATAAAAACCATGTTTTGTCCATGTTTACTAGTTCAATTTGACTCTCAGCCACTTTTAACTGTAGTTACGCGTCCATTTTTAAAGAGACAACTAAAAATAGATTTTTTTTCCCATAAAGGGGGTGCTGGCCCCACCCCCAACGCATTTCATTTTTATTGTGGCTTCGAACTGAGATCAGCACTTGTAGGTGATAAAAGTTCATTCGGCGACAAGGGAGGGGTTGCATTATTTTTTTTCTTTTCTTTTTTTTCTTTCTCCTTCCCCTCGGGGAAACCACAAAAAGTTGTTCGGTTTCATCGTTTGAAGCACTTGAAAAGTTTTTTTTTTTTTAAAGAAGTTCCACACAAAAGAGCAGTGGTTAGGAAACCACGGTGGCCGTAGATGATGTGACGCTGCTGGGGTTTGTGCTGACGTTTGTGTAACCCCCCTCACTGTTTGTGATCGATTCGCTGGAGGCCAGCAGGCTCGAGTTGGCTCGGAGGATGGCCCCGGCGGCACTGCAGTGCGGTCGTGGGCCGGGCTCTGGGGTGTAGGTGAAGGTAAGGCTGGTGGAGTAAATGATGCCATCGTTGCGCACTAACGTGACCGGAACCTGGACGGGCTGACGGACCCACCGCCATCCTTCTCGGAATGCAGAGATATCCGGGACGACACACAGCATGCTTTCGGCACATCTAGGAAAGAAGCGGAAGGAGACATTAACTTCCCCCCATCTGCCGTAACGTTTCAAATTCGTATTATATTATTTTATTAATTGATGATTTGATTATTTTCTTCCATTCGTTTTATTTTATAAAGGCAGACTGCCCAGGTTCAAATCCCACTAAGGGTATGGCTATCTGATGAGAGCTAAATAGCTTGAAATAGATCTATAATAGATCTCCCTTCATTTTCTTTTATCAGCAAAAAATCCTACATACATACATACATACATAAATATGTACATATACACATACATACATAAATAAGGCAGACTGCCCAGGTATGTATGTATGTATGTATGTATGTATGTATGTATGTATGTATGTATGTATGTATGTATGTAGTATATATATATATATAGAGAGAGGTTTTTAATATTCCTGTAAGCTGCCTTGAGTCGCTGTGTGCGAATAGGCAGCAATATAAATTTTCTAAATAAATTCAACCTCAAGAAAATCAAAAATCACCCCACCCCACTGGCATGAATTGCACAATAAATTTGCAGCATTTTAGCACTTGAGACTTATGTACTGCTTCATGGTGCTTTATAGCCCTCTCTAAGTGGTTTACAGAGTCAGCATCTTGCCCACAACAATCTGGGTTCCTCATTTTACCGACCTCGGAAGGATAAAAGGCTGAGTCAATCTTGAGCTGGTCAGGATCGAACTGCTGGCAGTCGGCAGAGTTAGCCTGCAATACTGCATTCTAACCACAGGGTGGGAGGGAGGAAGGAAGGGCAATAGCAAGAGCATTCAGACTAATATACGGCTTCACAGTGCTTTACAGCCCTCTCTAAGCAGTTTTCAGAGTCAGCCTCTTGCCCCCAACAATCTGGGTCCTCGTTTTACCGACCTCGGAAGGATAGAAGGCTGCGTCAACTTGAGACCTGTCAGGATCGAACTCCAGGCTGCGGGCACAGTCAGCCTGCAATACTGCATTCTAACCACTGTGCCACTAGGGCTCCTTTATAAATAAATCGCTTTGTTTACAATCTCTAGCTATGCAGAAACCGAAGAATTATTTTGCACGATTGTCCTGCGTTTTGCTGCAATGAGGACAGAGATTTAGATTTCTTGTTGAAAACTGTTTACTTTCTGCAAAAAATGCTTATTGCAGACAACGAATTTGCTTAACCACTTTGGCAGGGGTCCCGAAACTTGGCAGCTTTAAGATTTGTGGACTTGCTGGCTGGAGAATTCTGGGAGTTGAAGTCCACAATTCTTAAAGTTGCCAAGTTTGAAGACCTCTGCACTATGGCATTTGCTTAATGAGCGCTGGAAAAAAAAAGGCCATAAAATTGGGTGCAAAAACCTGCTTAATGACCAACACGATTTATTATCATAATTCCAGGCTCAACTGTGGCCGTAGGCGGAGGATCACTTGTGTGGAAATTCATGTAAATTTATTATTTTAGTTAAGTGAATGGATGATTGATGAATGTCTTCCCTTTACAGAGTCCCAAACAAGAATCCAAGAGTTACATTAACATTACAAAGGTTATACAACACCTGTACATCGTTTCAGCTTCCACATCCCCAAACCAGACACGCAAATTTGGAGTGAAGTTCTGCCCGGTTAGTTCCAGCATTGCTACATCTCCACCACCATTGAGCTTGTGAAAATAAAAAGAAAGATAATGAACTGTGTTTATCGTGTGAGACAAGCACAAAAATGCAGTGATTTTAGGGAACCCTATTTGAATTAATGGAGCTTTTGTTGGGGACAGCTGAATCTCCATAAGAGAATTTTTCATCCGTACCAGTTGAATTATGTAAAAAGGCTATCAGCTTCTATCAGTCGTCCCAGGTAGAACAGACAGGAAACAACCAAATGAGCTAACTGTACTTTTTTTAAAATAAGGCTACATTAATAGAGGGTGGCACGATGGCTCAGCGGATAAGACTCTGGGCTTGTCAGCTGGAAAGGTGGCAGCACGGGTTCGAGACCCGAGCACCACACGATGGGTGAGCTCCCGTCCTCCCCTCAAGCTCTGCAAACCCAGAAGTTTGAAAGCAGGCAAACACGAGCAGATAAATAGGTACCACTTTGGTGGGAAGGTAACAGCGCTTTACGACATCATGCTGGCCACATCTCACTGCAGAAATCTCTTCAGACGGCGCTTGCTCTATAGCCTTGAAACAGAGATGAGCGCCACCCCTGAGAGTCGGCAACAACTAGCGGAGTAAAATCCGCAGGGACTCCTTTACCTTTTTACTTTTACATTAACAGAATCTTGTAAGTCTGATAGTACAAACCTCCTGCTATTTTTTTCACAGCTTGAGTAGTTGAGATTTCCTTTCTGGGTCTCTCTTCTCTGCCCATTATTTAGCTGAAGGCTAAGCCCTGTCTTATCTGATTGTTCCCTAGCCAGCATCTCTTCCCTATCCACCCTTGACTTCCAGGTCACACTGATGTACTATTACATCTTTGAAACAAGAAATAAAGACTATTTCTTTCTTTAACTGGAATGATTGCAATTCCCAAATAAAATTTTGCAACAGAGAAAACTTTATGCTTAGCAAATACAAACACCGTGCCATAGATCTGGTTCTCCCTACATATATTTCTGAATTCCTAAAGATGTAAGTTTCACCAAATATTTTCAAAATGCAGGTGACAACCAACCAACCAACCAACCTATCCAACCAACTAAATGGCTAGTGTTAAGGAGTTATTGTGCTGTTGAGCACCTACACAGCGAAATAGTGATTGTGGTTGTGGTGTTGCAGTTTGATATGAATGCTATTCAGTCAATAAACAGATTCGTTTAGTTTACTTAAAGTAGTAGCAAAGTTCAGTAGGAAGTCCAAGTCATACACAGTAATTCAGTCAATGCGAAGATTCTTCTTCTTGCCCATCTTTGTTTTAACTAACAAAGATTACAGCTAACAATCAAATCTACACTATCACAGATAGTTACTCTTTCACAGCAGCTCTTCACAGTAATTTCACACAGTCACAAAGTCAATTACCATATTTTTCGGAGTATAAGATGCACCGGAGTATAAGACACACCTTAGTTTTTGGGGAGGAAAATAGGGGAAAACAATCTGCCTACCAGGTATTCATCTGGCTAGCATCCTTAGTCTGGTCAGCTTCAGCACATTATTTTATCCCCTGGTTAGGACTTAAAAAAACCACCTTCTGAGAGAGTAACAATGAAAGACCATGCAAGCCAATAAGAGCTGGGAAGATCGTTAGCACCTAGTTAGGGCTAGAAAAAAACTTATTTGGAGCAGCTTCAGCACATTATTTTATCTCCTGGTTAGGACTTAAAAAAACATTCTTCTGAGAGAGTAACAATGAAAGAGCATGCAAGCCAGTAAGAGCTGGGAAGATCGTTAGCACCTGGTTAGGGCTAGAAAAAAACTTCTTTGGAGCAAGTAGAGCAATGAAAAAAAAACCTGCAAAGACTTAGGGCTGGAAAAACATTCTTTGGAGAGAGTAACAATGAAAAAGCCTGCAAGGTAAGAGCTGGGATGATCTGTTAGCACATAGTTAGGGCTGGAAAAAAAAAAGCTACATTCGAAGTATAAGACGCACCCAAATTTTCAGCCACTTTTAGGGAGGAAAAAGGTGCGTCTTATACTCCGAAAAATACGGTACTCAACAGTGAAGCAGTAGAGTTAATCAGCAGAGTCAGCACTCCGGAACACACCTTCAAACACAGAGACATTCTGAGCATTCTCTCTTGCTGCCTTATATAGTAATCAGCCTTCAATTCATTTAAAGCAATGTATACATAACATTGATTTGTGGCTTGTTCATATATTAGCAAACCAATCGTTTGAACAGGGTTCTAACAGCTAGTTCTCTGTAATCTCTATTATACACCATGTTCAAGCAGGAATAGCTAGAAAGAAAATTCTGGCTTACCTGAAGACTTTCTACAACAGGCACAGGCGTTACAGGAGCATGGACGGGTCCCATGCCCTCATAAAATGTATATTCTGCTTTATCTGTGCTAATGATTGTCCATGAAGCTCCATCATTAATCATCTCTTTATTTGGTTCTTTGGGGCATGGAGTGGCCTTTAAAAAATAATAATAATTGCCAGACACTTGAGAGAGCATAAATAATACAACAACAGAGGCTTTCAATAAGACATCAGGCCCAAAATGCAGACCACAGCTCTATATATTCTCTTCAGACTTGCCTTTTTCTGAACAAATTATCTTGATTGTTAAGGAGTTATTGTGATGTTGAGCACATACACAGCGAAATAGTGATGTGGTTGTGGTGTTGCAGTTTGATATGAATGCTATTCAGTCAATAAACAGCCAGTTTAGTATTTACAAATAGTTTACTTTAAAGTAGTAGCAAAGTTCAATAGGAAGTCCAAGTCATACACAGTAAGTCACTCAATGCGAAGAATCTTCTTCTTGCCTATCTTTGTTTTAACTAGCAAACAGCTAACAATTAAATCTACACTATTACAGATAGTTACTCTTTTCACACAGCAGCTCTTCACAGTAATTTCACACAGTCACAAAGTCAATTACTCATCAGTGAAGCAGTAGAGTTAATCAGCAGAGAGTCAGTACTTCGGAACACACCTTCATCAATCATCAAACACACACAGAGACATTCAGAGACATTCAGAGCATGCTCTCTTGCTGCCTTATATAGTAATCAGCCTACAATTCATTTAAAGCGATATACACATAACATTGATTTGTGGCTTGTTCATATATTAGCAAACCAATCATTTGAACAGGGTTCTAACATTGGTGGTCTTATTTCTTCCTATCAAAACCCTGCAACTTCCTTTCCAAGGCTACCCGTTACCCAACTTGCAGTTTTCAATTGCAATGCTAAAATATATGGCAGGTTAAGGTGCCATCTGCAAGTAAACTATGGAGTACTACAGTGTTGCAAATATAAACCCTATTGCCATGCCATGCCATTTTAAGAGGAGGAGTTATCAAAAGGCGCTATAGTCCAAGAGTTATCAAAAGGTGCTATAGTCCACATGGTGCTAGTTTTTAGACATGTCCACTGTCAAAAAGATCACAAAATAACGTATACTATACTAGTATGTCAAACAACTTACTTGAAATTGGATAATTCGCTCTTGGGAAAGGCACAAGTACATTCGTTCAGTATCTTTAAGGTAGAACGCACACTTATGGAGCTGGGATACTGGATCATCTGCATCTAGCAAAGCGGTTTGTTTGTCCACTTTCCGTATTATCTGTCAATAAATACAGTTCAATATTTAGAAAGGTTTTTTTAGAACACCACCACCACCAATATCATGAATGTATCACTTCGAATGGCTTTCTCCTCATGTATTATGAAGAACGGTTGCAGGAACTGGGTATGTCTAGTTTAATGAAAAGAAGGACTAGGAGAGACATGATAGAAGTGTTCCAATATCTCAGGGGTTGCCACAAAGAAGAGGGAGTCAAGCTATTCTCCAAAGCACCTGAGGGCAGAACAAGCAGCAATGGGTGGAAACTCATCAAGGATACAAGCAACCTAGAACTAAGGAGAAATTTCCTGACAGTTAGAACAATTAATCAGTGGAACAGCTTGCCTCCAGAAGTTGTAAATTCCCCAACACTGGAAATTTTTAAGAAGAGATTGGACAACCATTTAACTGAAATGGTATAGGGTTTCCTGCCTAAGCAAGGGGTTGGACTAGAAGACCTCCAAGGTCCCTTCCAACTCTGTTTTTTTAAAATAATAATAATAATAATAATAATAATAATAATAATAATAATAATAATAATAATAATAATAATAATAATAATAATAATAATAATAATAATAATAATAATAATGATGATGATGATGATGATGATGATGATGATGATGCAATGGATTTCAAAACTGTTGCTAAGGAATTGTGGTTATTTATTAATATTATTATTATCTCATTTATTCATTAAACATGAAACTCAGTCAACTGAACATTTAAAAATGTATCACAAATATCATTGACTGGCTCTGATGGTTGATATGGGTTGTTGCCAGCGTCCTAGGTATCAACCAAATCTTCTTAAAATGTACAATGTTCTGAGTAGCACAGTTTTTTGCTAGTGTTATTGCAGGAAGCTGCAATTTCTTGATGTATTTTGCAAAACCCTTGGACATGATGCCAAGTGCCCCGAGGACAATGGGTATCACTGTTACATGTTTCATCCGTAATGACGTAGTTTCGATGGCCAAGTCGCAATATGTCGTGATTTTTTCCCAGTTCTTTTTCTTCGACTCTGGCATCTCCTGGTACAGTGATATCAATAAATTGTACGCTTTGGTTTTCGACAACTGTGATATCTGGCGTGTTGTGTTCCAAATGATGATCTGTCTGTATTCGAAAGTCCCCCTTCTCATTTTTGACAACTTTTTCCACTTTATGGCTTTTTAGATACAGATAAGTAGTATTTTTTTACATTAAATGGATTAAAGTGGATTAATTTTGCAACTTGGGTCATGTCTAGCTTTGTAATTGATTTGCGTGATTTTGCTGTACTCACATATTAAATGTGAAACAGTTTCAACTTTGTCATTGCAAAGTCGGCAGTTTGGATTGTCATTATAATTATACTTATACTTATTATTATTAGTGTATAGGCCCGTGCTGGTGAACCTATGGCACACGTGCCACAGGTGGCACCCTTAGCCATATTGGAAGGCACGCGAGGCGTTGCCCTATGTCAGCTCCAGCACGCATGCGCGTGCTGGCCAGCTGATTTTCGGCCTTTTTTTCAGCCGTTTTCGCTCTTCCCAGGCTTCAGGGAAGCCTCCTGAAGTCTGGGGATGGTGAAAAACGGCCCAACCGAAAGTTCAGAATTGAACTTTTGGTTGGCCCATTTTTTGCCATCCCCCGGCTTCAGGCTTCCCTGAAGCCTGCGGAGAGCGAAAACGGCCCAATGGCCCAACCGGAAGTTGGTTTCTGAACTTCCAGTTGGATCGTTGGGCCGTTTTTCGCTCTCCCCAGGCTTCAGGGAAGCCTCCTGAAGCCGGGGAACGGCGAAAAATGGCCCAATCGGCCAACCAAAAGTTCTGGCATCAGGAGTCCATTGTGAGGCCTGTGCGCATGCGTGGGGGGCAGCGGGGGGCGGGAGTGCACATACGCAAGGGGATTGTGCGCATACGCAGGGGAGGGCACGGGTGTGGGCATGCACACATGCACTAGCACACACCCTTTTGGCACGCGAACCAAAAAAGGTTCACCATCACTGGTATAGCCGATGTTACATTAGACAATGTAATTGCAGAATAGTAGTTTGGCTGCCTGTTTGCCAACTCCGATAGGTAAATGCTTACGTGCTTCCCAAGATACATCACAGGAGGGCAAGCTGGCTTCGCACCAGAAAGAAAGACAAGTGGTTCTTCTTGCAGCAGCATCCGAGTCCCCCACCCTCTCGTTACAACTGGGAAGGTTCAGAACCGGCAGGAATCTGATTGACTGAACGGAGCACCAACTCGTATCCCCACTGAATAGATACCTATTTATCTACTCGCACAGAACACGCTTTAAACTGCAAGGTGGGCAGAAGTGGAGGCAAGTGACGGGAGCTCACCCGGCCATGCAGTTCACAACAACAAAAATAAATAAAAATATGCTGTATACAATTTAAAAAAACATAAAAAATAAAATACACATGTGCTGGAGAATCATAAAAACACAGTCAATAAATGGGCTCTTGTCTCACAATTGGGATCCAGCCAGGCTTTGGGACGGAACCAGGTTTTCAAAGCTTAATGAAAAACCAACAGGATGTGGGCCAAACTAATCTCAAGAGGGATGGTGTTTCAGAGCGGGAAGCACAGTATTATTCCAAATCCTCTACATTTTAACAATTAAAAAAAAAAAATTGATTCAGGAGCAGATATACTGAAAAGGTAAAATGTACCAATCTTGGGAGCGCCATGCCAGTAACCGAACAAACGAGTTTGACTGTCTGGCCATAATGAATATAGCCATCTCGGACGGTGAATTCCTCTCCTTCGGATTCATCATCGTCCACTGCAGAGGAAAGAGATATATCTGTTAGGTCTCTGACCATAACTAATATTGGATAGAACAATATATGTCTAGCTTTTAACAGCTATAAGTCTGTTTAGCTTAGGTGTTGCAGACTGCCACAAGAGGGAGCTAGAGTTCACAGCTTATTTCTATGGGAGTCCCTCTCTGTTTGTCTTTGGTCTCTGCTACTCAGAGTGTAGTCTCTGCTTCTCATTAGAGCAAGGCCTAGAGTATGTATGCTCTGCATTTCTCTCTGTGTTGTAGTTATGTATTATAGCTAAAATGTACTTGTACTGGATAATACTTGGATTGTCATTATGACTATTAAGTGTATGACTTTGGACTGTTTATAGGAAAATGCTATTTCTTAAAGTAAACGTTTAATTCAAGTTAGTGTATCTGTGTGTGGCTGAGTACTTATTCACAACTGATCTCAATCTAAACGTTTCTGTATGCACAACCTTGGTAACACAAGGAATACTCTGCTAATACATTAACATTGGTTATGGGCCCAGAGAGATATTGAGAGTTAGTGTGAATATTCAGTTTCATACTCAGACAGCTAACTTGTGGTTTACTGTTAAATTAACAATGGCACAAGAACAGTCAACTAGCTTATCCCTGATAACCAGGTTAGATGGAACTAACTATGTTTCCTGGTCTATGAAGTGCAGCTTACTTTTGCGTAAAGAAGGATTATGGACTGTGGTTAATAATCCACCTGATATAACTGCTTGGGATCCAACAAATGCTGAAGATGAGAAGAAAATAGCTGCCTTTAACCGGGATAATGAAAAGGCTCTTAGTATTATTGGACTGACACTGAGTGATCAGCAACTGGTCCATATTCATGGTGAAGATTCTGCTGCCAAGTGTTGGAGTACCTTAAAGAGACTTTATGTTCGAGATAGTGTTGGTGCGCACATACACCTTACACGTAAACTGTTCAGAGCACGTTTGTTAAAAGGTGGTGACATGTTAGCTCATTTGGAGTTTATGAAGAGAACATTACAAGAGCTACATGAAAAGGAACTGATTTTCTCAGAGTTGCATCAAGTTTATATTATTCTTTCTTCTTTGGATGACTCTTATGATGATTATGTGTCTTCACTGGAAGTTTTGACCAGAGATGAACTGACATTGACTGGCATAATAGGAAGACTGTTAGAAGAGTCTAGAAGAAGGCAAGATAGAAAACAACTGAGAGAGAAACCACCACAGGAAGAACAACGGTCTTCAACTGCCTATATTGTTAGGAAATGTTATTCTTGTGGGGCTAAAGGTCATATAGCCAGATTCTGTAAAAAGGGTAAAAAGCAGAATGCTAGTAATATGCAGAGAGCTTATAATGATGTTAGTGTAGCTATATCAAGTACAAATAAAACTGTAAGCCATGATATCTGGATAATAGACAGTGGAGCATCTCAGTGTATAACTAAAAGTAAAGAGAGATTTGTAAATATGACTAAAAGTAACCAGCATGTATCATTAGCAAATGGCTGGAAATTGAGAGTATCTGGAGAAGGTAATGCATATTGTTAATGTATTAATGGAAGTTTATCAATGTTATATGTACCTAATCTTATATATAACTTACTATCTGTCAGAGAATTGGTAAAAGCAGGGTTTGTGGTAACTTTTCAGGGAGATAAATGTTTAATTGAAAAGCAAGGTAAAAGAGTTACTGCAAGATTGTATGATGGCTTATACATTATCCATGATAGTCCATTAAATAAGGCCAATTCAGTTAATGAAAATAGAAAGCCTCATGACGAATGTATTCATTTGCTCCATAGACGTATGGGACATTTAAATTTCAAAATTTTAAAGAAAACTGTTGAGTTATCTAATGGTATAAAATTAAAACCTTGTGCTAGATATTTAAATTGTAATGCTTGCAATCAGGAAAAGAGCAAGGTAATTCCTGCAAACAGGTTAAATGGATTTAAAACCAAGGAACCATTAGAGGTTGTATTTGCTGATCTCATTGGCCCTAAGAAACCCAGTTTAAGTGGAGCCTGTTATATATTGAGCATAGTTGATCATTTTTCTAGATATGGTTTCTGTTATCTGATGAAAACAAAAACAGAAACATATCAGCATTTTGTAAACTGGTTAAGGTTTGTTGAACGAAAAATGAATAAGAAACTGGTTAGTTTAGTAACAGATAATGGTACTGAGTTTACCAATAAGAGATTTGAAGATATGCTAAAGAGAGCTGGTATTGAACATAAGCGTTCTGCTCCTTTTCGGCCACAACATAATGCGCATATTGAACGTAGAGGTCAGACATTACAGGCTATGTCTAGAACCATGATTTCAGATTCTGGTTTACCAGAGAGGCTCTGGGGTGAAGCTATAATGTGTGCTAACCATGTTTTGAACAATGTAGTGAATGCAACAACTGGTGAATTGCCATTTACCCGTTGGTATGGTAGGAAACCAAATCTTAGTTATTTGCATACATTTGGTGCACCAGCATGGGTGCATATTCCCACTCAAGTAAGGCGAAAGGGACAACATAGAGCACGGAAATTATGTTTTGTAGGGTATGAATCTAATCATAGATCATTTAGATTCTGGGAGCCAGGTACTACTAGAGTATATTGTAGTGCAAGTGCTAAATTCCTTGAGCATGTTGGATGGAGTAAACTGGAACAGGAATACAAGGAACAAGATAGTATTGTTGTTGATGATCCATTGTTTCCTGATGATTCTAATAAGAATAGTACTGATGATAGGATAGTGAAAGAATCCTCAATAGAGGAACCATCTATGGATGATGTAGAAGATACTTCGATAGGGGAGGAAAAGGAAGAGGAAATTGTACTAAATTGCCTAGGAGGTCGACTAGGGAGAGACGTCCACCTGATAGATATCAGGCAAGTATTGTATGCCAGATTAATGTGGAACCGTCTAATTATAATGAACTTAAGCTGTATCCAACAAAGGAACAGGTAGCTTGGCAGGAAGCTATGAATAAGGAATTAAAATCTTTAAGGGATCTTGAGGTATATGAAGATGTAAAGTTACCACCAGGTGAGCGTGCAATAGGTTGCAGATGGGTGTATAAATTAAAGACTGGTGTGGATGGCACTGTTACCCATAAAGCAAGATTAATTGCTCAGGGATTTGCTCAATCAGATAAGGATTATGATGAGGTATTTGCACCTAGTCTGAGAGCAAATACATTGAGAGGAGCATTAGTTTGGGCAGCTAAAAATAAATGCATAATTAATCATGTAGATGTCGAAACTGCATATCTACATGCACCATTACAACATACCATTTATATGAAAAAGCCATTAGGTTTAAAAGATGATAGAAAAAATGATTATTGGAAATTAAAGAAAAGTCTTTATGGTTTAAAGCAATCAGGTTATGAATGGAATAAATGCATTGTAAAAGAATTAGTTTCCATGGATTTTAAAGCTGGTATAGCTGATCCTTGTTTATTTAGGAGAGAGAAAGATGGTTTGATTTCTCTGTTGCTATTATTTACAGATGATATAGCGATTATAACAAAGACTGAACAAGAGGCAAATGATATTGTTTCTGAATTACAAAGAAAGTTCAAGATTAGAAATTTAGGAGAAATTAAACATTATTTGGGTCTTGATATAATGAAGACAAATAGAGGATTCAAAATTTCGCAAGCTAAGAAGATTAGCCAATTGTTAAAAAGATATAACCTGGAGAATTGTAAAACTGCTAAGACACCAATGGATCAGGGATTTACAAATAGTGATACTAAATGTCCTGTGTTTGATAGGGAGATATATCAGTCTCTAATTGGTAGTCTCTCATATTTGAGTAATTGGTCTAGACCAGATATATCTTATAGCGTAAATCAACTGGCTAGATATAATGCTGAACCAAATGAAAGGCATTGGCAAGCAGCTAAACGAATACTTAGATACCTAAAGCACACAATACATTATTCTTTATATTTAGAACCGAGAAATGAATTAGTGTTAACTGCATATGCTGATGCAAGTTTTGCTACTGATGCAATGACTCGCAAATCAACATCAGGTATAGTGGTAATGTTGGGTAATGCTTTAATAGGGTGGAAATCTATTAGGCAACAACATATTAGCTTATCCACTATGGAAGCAGAATTCTCGAGTTTATCATTAATGTGTACAGAATTGGTGTATTATAAACAATTGTTAAAGGATATAGGAATTACTGTACAGGAGCCATTTATTGTGTATGAAGACAATCAATCTGCCATTAGTATGGCTAATAGTTTAGCTGTGAAAACAAGGTCAAAACACACTGATTTGAGATATCTGAATGTTAGACAATGTGTTCAAAATAAAATGGTTAAGTTGGAATACTGCATGACTGAACAGAATATTGCAGATCATTTTACTAAAGCGCAAGGTGCAATTAAACACAAAGAGTGTTGTGAAAACTATGGTTTAAAGATGTAAGGTATTATATATTGATCTACCCAAAGGGGAGAATGTTAGGTCTCTGACCATAACTAATATTGGATAGAACAATATATGTCTAGCTTTTAACAGCTATAAGTCTGTTTAGCTTAGGTGTTGCAGACTGCCACAAGAGGGAGCTAGAGTTCACAGCTTATTTCTATGGGAGTCCCTCTCTGTTTGTCTTTGGTCTCTGCTACTCAGAGTGTAGTCTCTGCTTCTCATTAGAGCAAGGCCTAGAGTATGTATGCTCTGCATTTCTCTCTGTGTTGTAGTTATGTATTATAGCTAAAATGTACTTGTACTGGATAATACTTGGATTGTCATTATGACTATTAAGTGTATGACTTTGGACTGTTTATAGGAAAATGCTATTTCTTAAAGTAAACGTTTAATTCAAGTTAGTGTATCTGTGTGTGGCTGAGTACTTATTCACAACTGATCTCAATCTAAACGTTTCTGTATGCACAACCTTGGTAACACAAGGAATACTCTGCTAATACATTAACAATATCAGCATGCTAGGCAAACTTGAATCCGTTCCAAAAGAAAGCATAATGCTACTATTTTCCCCAAGCTCAGGAAAGGTTAAATTAAAAAAAACACAAGAGGGGTTTCAGTTTTACTCACAGAGATGAATGTAAAATGCTCCCCACTGTTGTGAGCTGGCGTGAAAGTTCCCTCCTTCTACGTGCAAATATCTGGTGCTAACTGTTTGGGACCGGAGTCTATTAAACAGTGCCACTTTTGTCCCTGATGCGATACATACTGCAGGAGAAGAACACAAAAACAACAGCCTTTAATAATATACCAGCTTTAGCCTTAAGACAGGAAAGATGTGCTGGCAATGAAATCAGCACTTCTACTAATCTGAAAATGCAAGTTTCTCCCAGCTATTTACACCCAGCAGAGAATGTGCATCTTTCCTTTGATTTGTTTTTATAAAAAGGGAATCTCCCGTCCCAGTCAGTCAATAAATAAATAAATAAAAATAGAATAAGCTAGTCTAGAATGTTATCCTTTTAAGCTGTTTATCTTTAGAGCCTGTTTAACGTGGGTCTTGAAGCATGCTTTAAAACAGGGATGTGTGTTATATTGATTATATTGTAGAAGACTTAATCCATTAAATATAGAACTGGATAAATAATAGTGATTGTTTAAATTAAAATAGTAACATAGGGAAATGTAAATATATTTGGAAATGAAGTAGCTGTAAAAGTGGTTAGCTTTTACCATGTTTGTTTGTATTTTATGTACTTATGTATTTTTGTATGTCTTGTTATGTCGTTTTTAACTAGAAAACTTAATAAAGATTATTTTACAAAATAAAAAATAAAACAACTTTAAAACCTAGACTTCATTTCCCAGAATTCTCCCAGAAGTCCCCTGTGGGATTTCAACTTCCAGAATTCCCTGTACTGCAGTAGTGAGTTCTAAAACCCTTTACTGCCGGTTTGCGCGCACGATGCTTCTGTGCATCCGGGCGGGTGGGCGGAGCCTCCTGCCGCAGGTGCTACCAGTTCTAAGAACCGGGCCGAACCGGGAGCAACCCACCGTTGCTGTACTGGCTGGGGAATTCTCGGAGTTGAAGTCCACAAGTCTTAAAAAGCTGCTACGGTTGGACAACCCTGTTTCAAAATATTGTTACTTCTTTAATCAGGTAATTGAAGAGCCGAGGTGGCGCAGCAGTTAAGAGTGCAGTACTGCAGGCCACTTTAGCTGACTGTGATCAGCAGTTCAGCTGTTCAAATCTCACCGGCTCAAGGTTGATTCAGCCTTCCATCCTTCCGAGGTAGGTAAAATGAGGACCCAGATTGTTGGGGGCAATATAAATACAGTATACATTGCTTAATAGTGTAAACTGCTTAGAGAGTGCTTGCGCTTTGAGGCGGTATATAAGTCTCACTAATAAATAAATGAATAAATAAATGAGTGAATGAATGAATAAATGAATAAATAAATAAATAAATAAATAAATAAATAAATAAATCTGAAAAATACAACGCATACAATAGTTGCCCCCTTCTCTCTCTCACTATTGAGATTGTTGGAAGCTGAAATCAAATACTTTCTTTGTTGTAATAACAAAGTTATTTGATAATGGGATTGCTCTACCAAAGGCCACATTCTTAAGAGATGAATGGAAAACTCGCAAACTCACAGCACATATGTGAAACATAGACCACAGCCAACGAAGCTCGCCTGCCAATACTTACAGTCTGCATTTTTCAGCGATTGTTTCTTTTTTGAAGGCTTGGAGATGACTTTGATCCGTTTACTAAGGAAAACACCGATATCGTCGCTATTGCCATAGAACATTTTTACGGATAACATGAAGTGCTTTCGCTTGTCAGAGTCTGATATGTACAAAGTTTTAGCTGTGCAATAGTTCTGTGGATATAAAGAGACAGTAATTTAGTATTTTCCAATGGAGCACCGTTAAAGGTAATTATGCATAGATATACCAATCGGAAGTTTTTAGCAGTATTGTAAAATTACAACAAATTTGAAAATGGCTCCAGTTTATTGCATTTCAGGAAAAAAAAGTTAACAGCATGGTGAGAATTGCAAGTACATATATTTTCGTGAGTTCACAAAAAGAAAGTGAATGAGTTACATCAGCATCAAGTATTTGTAAGATAATACTTGGTATCTCCGGTAATATCACACTACTAACCAGAGCATACAAAACATTCACCAGACCAATCCTCGAATACAGCTCATCTGTCTGGAACCCATACCGCATATCGGACATAAATACATTAGAAAGTGTCCAGAGATACTTTACAAGAAGAGTCCTCCACTCCTCTACTCGCAACAGAATACCTTACGCAACCAGACTTGAAATCCTGGGCTTAGAAAGCTTAGAACTACGTCGCCTTCGGCACGACCTAAGCATAGCTCATAAAATTATCTGCTACAACGTCCTTCCTGTCAACGACTACTTCAGCTTCAACCACAACAATACACGAGCACACAACAGATACAAACTCAAAGTGAACCGCTCCAAACTTGACTGTAGAAAATACGACTTTAGTTGTATTGGTGATAAATGCCTGGAACTCACTACCTGACTCTGTGGTTTCATCACCAAACCCCCAAAACTTTACCCTTAGACTGTCCACTGTTGACCTCACCCGATTCCTAGAGGTCAGTAAGGGGCATGCATAAGTGCACCAGCATGCCTACCGTCCCTGTCCTAATGTTCCCTCTTATCAGTACCCATCTTATGTATATAAACAATGTTATATCTATGTATATTACCAACACGTACTTGACAAAAAAAAATGAGTCTGCTATAAGTAGCCGGTACACATATTCCTGCTTTATTCTTTTCCTACAAAAGGGAAAATTAAATGGACACATATTGCTTTTTCTGTCATTTAAACCCAGAGTTTCAGTTGATTTCTTCCAAATAAGACAGGATTGTACATCCAAACATGACTTAGCACGTTCAGCTTGCTTGGGAACAATCAGCGAGGATTTAGAATTTAACTTGCCTTTCCCCTCTTTTCTTTCCTTTTCCTTTCCCCCCTTCCCCTTTCCTTCTTTTTATTGTGCTGTGATAAATCTTGATCATCATCATCATCATTTAACAACCCCATAATCCCTTGCGGGGTGGAGTCTGGGCAACTGAATGGAGCTAGCAGAGTGTTTTAATGGCCGGATGCCCTTCCTGTCGCCAATGCGGAGTTTTGTTCAGCAGATATATTCTCATTGTGCCCAGAGAGAGAAATATCTGCCTCTACCTAGGATCGGACTCACAGATAGTGAGGCGAGAGCTCCACCTCTAGGCCACCGCACTACTCCGTGTGATAAATCTTGATAGGTTATATTATTTCAATACAGTGATGTTGATATAATTCAGTGCCTTCTTTAGGCATCTTTATACAATTCACTCTGTGTGAAATGAAAGCAAATATTTTCAGTGCAGTATAAATTAATTGTTCATTATAAACTCGGATAAAACAATAGTGCTGCCTTATTGTGACATGGTAACAGGAGACTGTGTGTTCTAGTCCTGCTTTAAGTATGAATACTTAAAGCTAGATGACTTTGGGCTAATCATTCACTCTCGGCCCCTCATCTCACAGAGTGGTCAGGAGAACATGAGGAGGAAGGAATATTAGGGATGCTCAACACCCTGAGCTATTTATAAACATAATAAAGGTGGGAATTAAATAAAAATAAATAAAATAGCATCCCTACGAGGCTAATAGACCAATTCATTATTGTCAGTGATGAAATCCTGAAGTCACATTAGATCAAGAATTCTATCATGTAATGCTTAATAATCCCTGCAAAAGAAGGAACAGTCTCTCGCCATGAAACTATTTTTATCTTTTCATTTTCTATGATTGGACTACTGTAACACGTTCTACATGGGGCTACCCTTGAAGAGTATCCGGAGACTTCAGCTGGTGCAAAATGCGGCTGCGCGAGCTGTGGTGGGTGTCTCAAGATACACCCACGTAACACCCATACTCCGCCAGCTGCATTGGCTGCCCATTGGTCTCCGGGTGCAATTCAAGGTGTTGATTATCATCTTTAAAGCCCTACATGGCTTAGGACCAGGTTACCTCCGGGACCGCATTCTGTCTCATACTTCCCTCCGACCGGTCAGGTCCCACAGAGTGGATCTCCTCCAGGTCCCGTCAACCAAACAATGCCGGCTGGCGGGGCCTAGGGGGAGGGCCTTCTCTGTAGGGGCCCCTGTTCTCTGGAACCAACTCCCCCCAGAGATCCGAATTATCCCCACCTTGCTGGCCTTCCGAAAAGCCATTAAGACATGGCTCTTCCTGCAGGCAGGGTTCTGAGACAAATTTACATTTTAGCTCTCCCCCATGTATATATGATTTTGTATGTTTTTTTAAAATTCATTTTAAATTTTAAATTGTAATTCAATTTTTTATATTGTTAGTTGTTCTTTAAATGTTGTACGCCGCCCTGAATCCCCAGGGAGTAGGGCGGCGTATAAGAACACTAAAATAAATAAATAAATAAATAAATAAATAAATAAATAAATAAATAAATAAATAAATAAATAAATAAATAAATAAATAAATAAATAAATAAATAAATAAATAAGGAAGGAAGGAAGGAAGGAAGGAAGGAAGGAAGGAAGGAAGGAAGGAAATTTCCTTTTGCTGAGAGAAACGAAGCCGCCAATGTCGGAAAATGATTTCAAACAGGATATTTAGGAATGAAAGTAATCCCTTTTCAGTGAGTGAAAGCAAGGAAAGGAGTATTTTCTTTTATTAGCCAGAATGTTTGCACATTTATCAACATCACCATGTATTTTGTGTGCATTTTGTTCAACAAAGAAAGTTCAGCGTATAGGTACAGGTAATCCTCGTTTACTGACTGCCTCAGACAGTGACTATTTGCAGCTCGATGGTGATGAAAAAGTAAACAGTACCCAATGTCCATATTTACGACCTTGGCAACGTCTCTCTCTGGCACACGTTCACCTACAATCAGTTAATATACCCTGTCCTGTTTTAACCTATTTATCCCAAATTGCCAAAACAAGCGATCACTTTCCAAACTCCTTTTATCCACAGCGCGGAATTGCCAACTGCAAGTTAACAAGCTCAGCTCTTGTAACCTTAATTAGCTGATTAGAACCCTCCAGCTGATAAACTTTGCCTGACACTGACAAGACCCTAATCAGTTTCATGGTAAAACGTTTGTTTGCCCATAAGTAGCTCACAGGGATCCTGCCAGGAAAACATCTGGCACTACTTCGTTCCTTTGATGTGTGTTGTGTACTATGTGTACACAGGCACCCTATGTGTCCTGTGTACTCTGCTGTAATTCCTTTCTCTGTAATGTAAACGCAAACATCCACTCTCTTCTTCCTAATTATCTCAGTGGCAGGATGAGCATCAGAAGGGCAGAAAAGTGGAGGAAAAGGGCTAAAAGATTTGTCCTTTTACCGGGCTTCCTTGTGAGTTGAGCTTTAAAACCTTTCCCACCATTTGGGCTCACCCAGCTGTTTGGGGCAATATCCTGAGCCGTGGTGGGGCAGTGGTTAGAATGCAACATTGCAGGCTAACTCTGCATTCAACTGCTAGCAGTTCGATTCTTCACCAGGCTCAAAGGTTGACTCAGCCTTCCATCCTTCCGAGGTGGTTAAAATGAGGACCCCGATTGTTGGGGGCAATATGCTGACTCTGTAAACCGCTTAGAGAGGGGTGTAAAGCGGTATATAAGTCTAAGTGCTATTGCTATCCTCCTGATGCCGCAAAGCAAAGCAAAGCTGAAGTAAAATCCATAAGGGCAGTTGTGATCACGTGATTTTTAACTCAACAACCACTCTGCTTAAAGATTGAGATGCCGGTACAATTGTAGTCGCTAAAGAAGTATGAAAACAAGATTTTAAAAAACCCCTATGAGACCATCTAATTATTTTTTGCATAAAAGCAGGATAAAAGCCAAAAGATACTCAGTGGCTACGAATTAACAGAGAAGAGCCAAATTCAATGCATTCGCTCTTTGAACCGATTTATTACTCACACTGACCATGATATATCGGTAAACAGGTTCGCAAACTATAACGTTACATTCAACCCACCTTTCCTTCCAAGTTTAACTGCTGCATCTCTTGGTCACTATTTCCAATCCCAATAAAGGCGCACGGTTGAGATTCTTGCTCAGAGCAGCCATCTCGTTCCATTTGCTCTTTTTTTTTCTTCCATCCACTACCCATAAGGTAGACACATGGAGGAGGGCAAAAAAATCTGAAGACAAAAGAGCAGAACGTTAGGTACACCTGGAATACGCATTCCCTTTTGGTGCCAAGTCACTTGTATCCAGCCACAAAATGCCATTTTCGAAGGAAAAGGCACCAAGGGAAAAGAATTATACGTAATCTGAGCAAGGAATTCTTTTTTTTTTTTAGATTTTTAAAAGATTTTTTTTTAAATGACTCAAGGTAGCGAACATACTTAATATTCCTTACTCCTATTTTCCCCACAACTCTGTGAGGTTGGTTAGGTGAGAGAAAATGACAGGCTCAGTCATTCAGTTCGCTTTCATGCCTAAGGCAGGACTGGAACTCATGGCCTGATGGTTTCCAGCCTGATGCCTTAACCAGTAGCTCGATTTTGTCGCTGAGCGATTTAAATCCAGAAAGGGGAAAATGGAAGATGGAACTTAATTGGCTTCCCAAAGTCAGAAATATACTTACAACTTCTCCAAATCCTAGTTTTGCCTCCACATCCAATCAGATGTAGGATTTGGTTTTGTTTGTTATTTCTGCGGGCTTCTCTAATAAATGAAAAGATTTGTCTTGTGGTAGACTTTGGAATTAGTGGGAAGGTAGTGCCTCCACATGAATCTTTACCAACTAGGACAGTGATGGCCAACCTTTTCGGCAAAAGCGTGTGTGCGCGCTCGTCTGGGCTGCAATCAGGAAGAGGAGCTGCCCAGGGCGCATGCGTGTGCCTGAAAATTTATTTATTTATTTATTTATTAGTGACATTTATATACCGCCTCCCAGTGCAAGCACTCTCTAAGCGGTTTACACCAGTAAACAATGTATCTTTATATTGCCCCCAACAATCTGGGTCCTCATTTTACCTACCTCGGAAGGATGGAAGGCTGAGTCAACCTTGAGCCGGTGAGATTTGAACCACTGAACTTCCGGTGCGCCAGCTAGTCTTCCGGGTTTCTGTCGCGCATGGGTGCGCGATGATCAGCTGGCTGGCGCGCATGAGCACACCGGAAAACGGAAGACCAGCTCTTCCAGTTTCCGGCACTGCCGCACGCATGAAGGCCAGCTGATCGTCGCGTGCGCATGCGCGCCAGAAACCCGGAACAGCAACAGGCATCGCCGTGCGTGCCAGGCGACATGGCTCCGCGTGCCACTTTGGGCAAGCCTGCCATAGGTTCGCCATCACGGAACTAGGCCTTCAAGGGTAGACATGTGTTATTTTAAAAATTAAAATATTTAATGATGGCTCATATCTAATAGTTGCATTTAGAGCATGTATTTCCCGAGAATGTTTGTACTGCCTTTTGAAAAATTACATGATTATTATATCTTTCGATTTATAGATTTTTAAGCTACAAAAATGAGGGGAGACAATTTGAAAGAATGTCAGTAAGAATTTAATCTAAAGAACTACAACTGAAGCAGTTTCCCCAGTTCCTGTAACCCAGTTTTGCTTAGGGAGACGAAACCAAGAAAAGACCAAGGCAAGACCTTTATTGTCACTTTTTTCTGTGAACACACTGGCGCATATTTAAAAAATGTAATTCTGAGGCATATACACTCACTCTTGGTTTTTTTTGATGTATTTTGTTGTAATTTATTTGGTTGACAGAAATGTATGCTTGTTAAAGACGTATTTTAAATGGTCGCTAGATGGTGCTCCACACAAGACGTGAATGTAACAAAGACCATTTAAAATAATTCAGAGCAACCTTTATATTGCAAAATCTTAAGCTTCCTGAACGGATACTTTTCAGGATTTTGTTTGTTTGTTTGTTTGTTTTAATTTATTTATTTATTATTCATTTATTATTTATTTATTTATTTATTTGTGAGATTTATATACCGCCTCACAGTGCAAGCACTCTCTAAGCGGTTTACACCAATAAGCAATGTATATTTATATTGCCCCCAACAATCTGGGTCCTCATTTTACCTACCTCGGAAGGATGGAAGGCTGAGTCAACCTTGAGCTGGTGAGATTTGAACCACTGACCTGCGGATCACAGTCAGCTAAAGTGGCCTGCAGTACTGCACTCTAACTGCTGCGCCACCTCGGCTCTTTTTTTAAAGATTTATTTATTTTTTTAAGCTAGAATTTGTCAACCACTACTTCAAAAATAAAAGAGAACCCCAAAAACATAGTTATTTTAAATTTCTGTAACTCAAAATCTAGAAATTTTGCACCATTCTTTCTAATCTCATTACCTTGTTACAATAAAACTTGCCCTCGCGGGCTTCCTTCCGAGTCAGGAATTCTAGGAGTTACAATCCATGACATCCAAATAGCAAATGATTGTTGAAAGCTGCTCTCTGCGTAATTTTTTTAAAAAAATTTCAATTGCAAAATAGCCCAGTGCATAATTCAAGATACCCGTCGTTACCTTTTTTCATTCCCATAGGATTTCTGAGCCACTTTTGCATGAAGTATTAGGACTGTTTGATCGCCGCGCTCCTTTAAATAGTTTCTCATCGCTTCCCTAAGAATTGAAAAACAAAGGCGATCGAGTTCATAGAAAACCCAATTTTTATACATGTGTTTTCAAAGCATCCCAGAGGCTGACATTGCTATGGGTCTGAACTCTGTGCAGCTGCATCTCTCTTACGGGGTCTGGCAAAGCTATTAGGGCTCCCTTCACTCCAAATTTTCACGTCATCCCACCCCATCCCACCCCACCGCTTACGACCATAATTTTGGGCTCAATTACAGTTGTCAGCAACTCAACTCAAGGACTACCTATAGTGATCAGGTTTGTTAAGGTACAGTATGTGCAGAGCAACCCTTCAGTAACAAGGAGATGCACATAGAAACGTTGCATTGAATTAGGTAACTATTCAGACACACACAGATACATTAAAGTGCATATAGTTTTACTTTAGGAAATAGCACAGTCCAATAAAGAGTCCAGGTCATATACATTCAAATCAGTCAATAGCTTGAAGTACTAAGTCTTCTTCTTACCAGTTCGCCTTTGTCAGTTACATTAACAAAGATATCACAGCTTATAAACACAACAGAGAATCAGAATGTCGGGGAGAGAGAGAGAGAGAAAGCTATGATCTCTAGCTCCCTCTTATGGCAACTTGCAACACAACAGCCAATCAGAAATAACATATAGTTAAAGCTACATCACATCAATACAGTTAAACCTACATACATACATTGTTGGTTTATATATTGCCAACCCAACTGTTTGGACTTAGTCCTAACAAGGTTGATTCCCACCAGTGTCAGTTAAGGGCTGTAATATTAAGGAAGGGGTGCTCCATACCTATGTATTTCTGGGGGGGGGGGAGTGACCTCTTTCTCTTTGTAGTAACAGGCTGGTCTCCTCATTTTCCATAAAGGATCAAAGTAAGGAGTAATATTAGTAGCTATGTGAGGGTGCAGGTGAAGCTGCCTACTGCTGTAGGGAGAACGACCAAACTGAGCTTAGAAGCCAACAGAACAGACTGCCTGCTGTCATGGCTCTGACTGCTTCAATGATCCTTCTTGCCTTTCCAGGGAGGCAGCGGATATTATAACCCACACCACTGGGGAAGGGCCCCACTCTAGGCCTGAACCTTACCTGGTGAGCCGCTTAGGTGGAGGTCGCTCACCGAATTTCCTGTAGGGAAAAGAAAAAAGAACAAGTCATGAATTACAAAATGGGCATGAGATACAAGCAAAATGGTGCCAGCCCGTGCCAACTTGACGGTAGACTCTCTCTCTTCTCCATTCCTGACCTGTTTTGCCTAAGACAAAGCCAAGAAGGATGGATGCTGAAATGTTTTTTCAAAAATTATTCTTTCTGAGTGACCAATTACCTGATGATAATAATAAAGGCAAAGATAGTAGCAATAGGAATAGGCACTCTTGGGGGGGGGCAATCACAAAATATCTAGATCGGGGGTCTCCAACCATGGCAACTTTTAAGACTTGTGGACTTCAACTCCCAGAATTCCTCAGCCAGCTGGCTGAGGAATTCTGGGAGTTGAAGTCCACAAGTCTTAAAGTTGCCAAGGTTGGAGACCCCTGCTCTAGAGCATCATTCGAACACCATTACCATTGACAAAATCCTCAATTACAAAAATCAGCTTTACTTGGGTCCACCCCAAGTCCAAAGACGACGCAGTGAGATCCAATGAAGTCCAGTTCTTTATTTGCTTACACCTAATAGACAGAATCTTGACAGATTACAGCTATAACAACTAACTTAATACACATATCCTGGGAGATCCTAGGGTGGGGTTATCCTGAATCTTTTCCACATTTCCTCATCCAGTTCAGGACTGTGCAGCCACTTCTTTTGGGCCCTCTCTTGGTATGTGCTGCTTCCTCCCTTGGAAGCCACAGAGCTATTAAACACGCCCCCTTCAAACATATACACACACTCCTTCTCCACCTGCATAGCTTCCATCCTGCATTTATTTATTTATTTATTTATTTATTTATTTGTTTGTTTGTGAAATTTATATACCGCCTCACAGTGCAAGCACTCTCTAAGCAGTTAACACCAGTAAGCAATGTATATTTATATTGCCCCCAACAATCTGGGTCCTCATTTTACCTACCTCGGAAGGATGGAAGGCTGAGTCAACCTTGAGCCGGTGGGATTTGAACTGCTGACCTGCGGATCACAGTCAGCTAAAGTGGCCTGCAGTACTGCCTCTAACCGCTGCGCCACCTCGGCTCATCATCATTTAATATTATTAAGCAACATCATCTGCCTATCCCAGGTCCATAGGAAGAACATAGGAAGAGCCGAGGTGGCGCAGCGGTTAGAGGCAGTACTGCAGGCCACTTTAGCTGACGGTGATCCGCAGGTCAGCAGTTCAAATCCCACCGGCTCAAGGTTGACTCAGCCTTCCATCCTTCCGAGGTAGGTAAAATGAGGACCCAGATTGTTGGGGGCAATGTAAATATACATTGCTTACTGGTGTAAACCACTTAGAGAGTGCTTGCACTGTGAGGCGGTATATAAATCTCACTAATAAATAAATAAATAAATAAATAAATAAATAAATAAATAAATAAATAAATAAATAAATAAATAAATAAACTCGACTAAATGCCAAATCTAAACAACTGGATGATTG
This sequence comes from Diadophis punctatus similis, assembly GCA_023053685.1. Classification (NCBI taxonomy): domain Eukaryota; kingdom Metazoa; phylum Chordata; class Lepidosauria; order Squamata; family Dipsadidae; genus Diadophis; species Diadophis punctatus. The sequence goes on from JALIGW010000006.1 coordinate 7,266,809, forward strand.
TGTGAGCAACCATAATAATAAGCTACTATGGTATAGAGCCATGATGGCAAACCTGTGGCACGCGTGCCTGAAGTGGCACGTGGAGCCATGTCGCCTGCTACGCACGGCGTCGCCCATTCCTCTTCCAGGTTTCTGGCACCTTCGCGCATGCGGCAGTGCCGGAAACTGGGAGAGCTGGTCTTCCGTTTTCCGTCGTGAGCATGCGTGCCGGCCAGTTGATCATTGTGCACGCATGCGCGCTAGTAACCGGAAGATTAGCTGGCCGGCGCGCATGTGTGCACTGGAAACCAGTAGTTCATTTTGCAGCGCGCACATGCCCCCTGAGCAGCTCCTCTTCTGGGCTGCGGTCCCAATGAGCGTGTGCACGATGCGCGCCTCCCTTTTTGGGTGCCGAAAAGGTTCGCCATCACTGGTATAGAGGTTAATGTGTTGGTCTAGAAACCAGGAGACTGTAAGTTCTAGTCCCATCTTAGGCATGAAAAACCAACTGGGTGACGACTCTGGGCCAGTCCAACCCACCTCACAGGATTGTTGTTCTGGGAAAAACAGGGAGGAGGAAGGATTATGAAAAAGAAACTTTATGGGGGGAAAAGTGGGATTAAAATAATCTTTTTTTTAAAAAAAATGAACTGAATTAAATCACAATTGGACTTGATTATTTTTTAAAATGAATACAGATTAAAAGAAATGGGGGTTGGCCAGCTGCCCATCCGTGTTAGAACTCAAAACCATATCGGGTAGTTTCACACCAAAAGTTCAGCCAAAGCACTAAATTAAAGCTTGGCATAACATACAACCTTCTGTATGGTTTGCCAATGTCTGAAATATATTATTATGGTTTTGAAGAGTAGAATATTACATAGATCCCAAACCTGGCAACTTTAAGACTTGTGGATTTCAACTCCCAGAATTCTCCAGCCAGCGTAGCTGGCTGGAGAATTCTGGGAGTTAAAGTCCACAAGTCTTAAAGTTGACAAGTTTGAAGACCTCTGACGTAGATGCGATTGCTAAAGATAACTTGCAAGGAAACACAATCTATTTATCATGCATAAATAACAGATGATGATTAAAGAAGAAAATCAATCATGATTTCTACAGAAATAACACTCCAGGTTTATGTTACAAATATGATGTCTTATTGCCTGATGTCACATAAAATACAAAATGGGAAAGTGATTGCAGGTAGTCCTTGAGTTACAACAAGTCATTTAGTAACCATTAGAGCGGCACTGAAAAAAAGTGACTTATGACCGTTTTCCACCCTTACGACCGTTGCAGCAGCCTCACAATCATGCTTGGCTCATATTTATGACAGCTGGAGTGTCCCCGGGGTCATGTGATCCCCTTTTGTGACCTTCTGACACAGCAAAATCAACGGGGAAGCCAGATTCACTTAACAACCGGGTTACTAACTTAATAACTGCACTGATTCACTTAACAACCGTGGCAAGGCAGGCTGTAAAATGGGGCAAAGCTCATTTAATAATTGTCCTGCTTTGCAACATAGATTTTGGGCTCAATTGTGGTCGTAAGTCAAGGACTACCTTATTCCATGAAAATTCTCCCAATTTGTAAATTTTCAATAAACTCTAAAACTATATCATATCATTTAAAATATTTTGGTTAATTCAGCACCTCAATGTGGCGTTTTGATGTCAAATGGATGTAGTAGTCCCTTCTGTCTAAAAGGCTTCCCTACCAAACAGGAATTCAAATAAGCAACCATGTGCGAGAAAATTATAATCTCTTTAGTATACCGGTATATTAATAGATTTATATGCTTCAAATTTAAATCAAGTTTGGGAAAAAAAAAGTTTGGCAGACGTTTAAAAAGTAATCGAAACGGGCTTTATTAATTATTGATTTATTCTGAATAAACCACAACTGGATGGTAGAAAACCAAGGAGAAAAATACAAGGTAGTCCTCGCTTAGCAACTAAACTTGTTGGGGACTGTTCAGTTACAATGGTGATGAACAAGTAACTCTGTGACTAGTCCTTGTGTATACGACCTTAGCAGGTCTGTAAAGCAAAAGAAAACTGAAGAACATAAAGTCACGGTTTCCCTTAGCGACTGCTTCGCTTATCAACTGAACTGCCAGTTCCAAATGTGAAATTTTAAACAAGGAGTATCTGTAATAGCTTTCAAAAAGGTATCTAAGAGCCGAGATGGCACAGTGGTTAAATGCAGCACTGCAGGCTACTGCTAGTTCAGCAGTTCAGCTGTTCAAATCTCACCGGCTCAAGGTTGACTCAGCCTTCCATCCTTCTGAGGTCGGTAAAATGAGGACCCAGATTGTTGGGGGCAATATGCTGAACTCTGTAAACTGCTTAGAGAGGGCTGTAAAGCACTATGAAGCGGTATATAAGTCTAAGTGCTATTGCTATTGCTATTAATGAGAGTTCATAAACTTGGAAAGGAAATTTATATAGATTCCTTCTTGTACTATGTCCAAATAGCGCATAGTACTTATTAACACCACCTCATTTCAGTAATACCTGCAGATAAATTCAGGAGGAGGAGCCGAGTTGGTGCAGTGGTTAAATGCAGCACTGCAGGCTACTGCTAGTTCAGCAGTTCAGCTGTTCAAATCTCACCGGCTCAAGGTTGACTCAGCCTTCCATCCTTCCGAGGTGAGTAAAATGAGGACCCAGATTGTTGGGGGCAGTAGGCTGAACTCTGTAAACCGCTTAGAGAGGGCTGTAAAGCACTATGAAGCGGTATATAAGTCTAAGTGCTATTGCTATTGCTATTCATACAAAGCTATAAAATGTATACTATGTATGTACAGCAGTTGGTTTTCATAACAATTTTTTGCATTTGTGCTTATAGAAAAGAACTGGGCATTCGGAAATAATGAGCACGCTTGGAATTTTACTACAAGGAAAGGAAATTTACTAGAATAGAAGTAGAAATAAGAATGCACACTTTTATATAAAACAGTAGTTAGTTGGAAAGATTGGAGGTTGAAAGATGGTATTATTATGTATGTTTAAATGATATGATGCTTGGTACTAGAATGGTGTTGAATATAAACATTGAAACATTATTTACATTATTTATATTGAAAATATAAACAATAGAAACATTGAATAAGCAAACATGAAGGACTATGTCTTAATATAAACATGTGTATTAACAGTTTACTTGGACTTCAGTAAGGCATTTGATAAAGTAGACCATAACCTACTACTAGATTAAAGTAGAAAAATGTGGGATGGACAGCAACACCACCAGATGGATTCAAAACTGGCTAACCAACCGCACTCAACATGTATTGCTCAATGGAACTGCATCTAGATGGAGGGAAGCATGCAGTGGAGTACCCCAAGGCTCTGTTTTAGGCCCAGTACTCTTCATTTTCATCAATGACTTGGATGAGGGGATAGGTGGGGAACTCATCAAATTTGCAGATGACACCAAACTGGCAGGAATAGCCAACTCTCCAAAAGATAGGCTCAAGATACAGAAGGAGCTTGACAGACTTGAACATTGGGCGCTATCAAACAAAATGAAATTCAATGGTGAAAGAATACTGCATTCAGTTTCGGTCGCCACGATGTAAAAAGGATGTTGAGACTCTAGAAAGAGTGCAGAGAAGAGCAACAAAGATGATTAGGGGACTGGAGGCTAAAACATATGAAGAACTGGGTATGTCTAGTTTAATGAAAAGAAGGACCAGGGGACACATGATAGCAGTATTCCAATATCTCAGGGGCTGCCACAGAGAAGAGGTGTTCAACCTTTTCTCCAAAGCATGTGAAGGCAGGACAAGAAGCAATGGGTGGAAACTAATCAAGGAGAGAAGCAACTTAGAACTAAGGAGAAATTTCCTGACAGTTAGAACAATTAATCAGTGGAACAGCTTGCCTCCAGAAGCTGTGAATGCTCCAACACTGGAAGTTTTTAAGAAGATGTTGGATAACCATTTGTCTGAAGTAGTGTAGGGTTTCCTGCCTAAGCAGGGGGTTGGACTAGAACACAGGTCACCAACCTGTGGTCTGCAGACCACTGGTGGTCCGTGAGAAAATTTTAGTGGTCCATGGAGAAATCTTGGCCCCTGGGCAGATATGGCCAAGAACAATTAATCCAGCCCGTGTGCGGGAACACAAGGCTGCACCGCCCAACATCACCCCACCCATATGCCAGTTCCCACTCTTAAGGCCAAGCGCAAACCTCACCTTTATAGCAGTGTGAGCCACACGAGCTGAAACAGGAAGGTAAGATCAAAAACTCGCCATGCTCAGCCGAACCGCTGCCTGGGGGGGAAGATTCAGCCGCCTTTCAGGCCTACATCTCTCCTTCTGCGAGGCCTCCAGGTGGGAGGCCTGAGAGAAAGCGCCTGCTACATCGCCCCCCTGCAAACTCTCGTCTCTCGAGGAGCCCAGCCGAAGTTTCCCACGCTGCTTCAGCAAGTGCTCCTCAAGAGACGAGTTTGCAGCAAAAAACGGGCCAACGGGAACTTCATTTCCGAACTTCCAGTAGGCCTGTGGGGTCCGTTTTTCGCCATCTACAGGCTCTGGAGGCTTTCTTAAAGCCTGGGGAGGGTGAAAAATGGCTCAACGGGCCTACCGGAAGTCCAGAGGCTTCAGTGAGCCCTGTGCGCATGCGTGCGGGGAGGCAGTGCAGGGGGGGCAGCACACGCATGCGCATGGGGGAGGGCTTTGCATTATGAGTGTGGGCACACGCGCGCTCTTTTGGCACCCGAGCAAAAAAAGGTTCACCATCACTGTGCTAGTCATTCCCAACTCTAGGGGGCGGTGCTCATCTCCGTTTCTAAGCAGAAGAGCCAGCGCTGTCCGAAGACATCTCCGTGGTCATGTGGCCGGCATGACTAAATACCAAAGGCGCACGGAATGCTGTTACTTTCCCACCAGTGGCCCCTATTTTTCTACTTGCATTTTTATATGCTTTTGAACGGTTAGGTTGGCAGAAGCTGGGACAAGTAACGGGAGCTTACTCCGTTACGTGGCGCTAGGGATTCGAAACGCCAAACTGCCAACCTTTCTGATCGACAAGCTCAGTGTCTTAGTCACCGAGCCACTGCGTCAGCAACCGTTCTTTATATATTCTAGCCTCCAGTCCTCTAATCATCTTTGTTGCTCCTCTCTGCACTCTTTCTAGAGTCTCAACATCTTTTTTACATTGTGACCACCAAAATTGGATGCAGTATTCCAAGCGTGGCCTTACCAAGGCATTAGAAAGTGGTATTAACACTTCACGTGATCTATCCCTCTGTTAATGCAGCCTAGAATCATGTTGGCTTTTTTGGCAGCTGTAGCACACTGCTGGCACATATTTAAGTGATTGTCCACTAGGACTCCGAGATCCCTCTCACAGTTACTACTGTTGAGCGAGGTACCATCAATACTGTACCTGTGCATTTTGTTTTTCTTCCCTAAATGTAGAACCTTACTTTTTTCATCATTGAATTTCATTTTGTTTGATAGCGCCCAATGTTCAAGTCTGTCAAGATCCTTCTGTATCTTGACCCTATCTTCTGGAGTGTTGGCTATTCCTGCCAGTCATCTGCAAATTTGATGAGTTCCCCATCTATCCCCTCGTCCAAGTCATTGATGAAGATGTTGAAGAGTACTGGGCCTAAAACAGAGCCTTGGGGTACCCCACTGCATACTTCCCTCCATGTAGATGCAGTTCCATTGAGGACTACTTGTTGAGTGCAGTTTGTCAGCCAGTTTTAAAGTATTTTCTTTTTAACTGGAGGTCTCAGCCAGTGTCCAATGCAGTACTGTTATTCTTACGGCTTTCTAAATAATACTTTATAATTAGTTCAGAAGCTAATCAGAGATTAACCCATTTTAGGTGAAGTCAGTGGAGCAACACAGGAAAGTGCCTCAGATTATTGTCAAAGAGGAACTTCTGAGACAGTAGCACGTAACTATTACTAATCCTAATTGAAGATTAAAAGGTAAAGACACTTCTGTGCAAGTTCATTTGGTGATTGCATTTATTTAGTGTCCAGTCTTATAGAAATTGTCTTGGCCCCACCCCTCCATCTTAGCATTCTAAGTAACAATCTGGAACGTGTCAGGCATTATACCTAATTGAAAAATTAATCAGGGTCAAGATTAGCTCTAATTAGCATCCAAGTTTAGTCAAGATAAATTAGGTGCTTGCATGTACTGAGTCTATCAAAGAGTAGTAGATCTCTAAAAACCAGCAGAGATTTCACAATTCTATCATTTTTAAGGTATCAGCCAGTTTTTTTAAAAAAGTCTGGTTACCTAGAGAAACCAAAGGAATAGTTTATCCTCTTCAGCTCTATGGTAGGACAGAATGCAAGTGATTTTTAGTTTGCTATATTTCAGAGAGGCACCTTGGATGCCCAGCCAGATATAAACTGATGCATCTGAGTATACAGCAGAGCAAAATGGTACTCAAATGTGTACAGGTAGTTCTTGACTTATGACCACAGCTGAGCCCAAAATTTCTGTTGCTAAGTGAGACATTTGTTAAGCGGGTTTTGCCGCATTTTACGACCTTTCTTGCCACAATTGTTAAGTGGATCACTGCAGAATATCCATCCACTACATGGGTATTCTTCCTTCTTTCCTTTCCTTTCCCTCTTTCTTCCTTCCTTCCTTCTTTTTCTCTCTCTCTCTCTCTCTCCCTTTCTCCTTTCTTCATCTTCTTTGTCTTTCTTCTTTCTTCTTCCTTTCCTTCCTCTCTTTTCCCTCTCCCTCCCTCCCTCCCTCCCTCCCTCCCCCTCCCCTCTCCCTTTTTCCCTCCCTCCCTCCCTCCTTTCTTCTTTCTTTCTTTCTTTCTCTCTCTCTCTCCCTCACTTAACAAATGTTTCACTTAAGAACAGAAATTTTGGGCTCAATTATGGTCATAAGTTGAGGATTACCTGTATTTATTCATTCACTTTTTCAATCATTCATCCATTTTGTTTGGTTTCAATTCTAGCATATAGGTATTGAGTTTCAATTCTACCATATAGTTGCTTTTAAGAGAGTTAGGAAATCACATTGTGGTATGATAGTTTTATTGAAGACAGAGATATAGAGAATATGATGGGATATGTAAGATTACAATATTGCTTCTCATTTCAAGTCTGCAACTTCCCCAAATAAGCATTGCTGCAGCTATATGTGTCCTTGCTCAAAAAAGAGAACCCCTCATTTTTTAGGGCTGACCAGTTCAAGGGAACTTGGAATATATGAAGCCATAAGAACACCAAACCAACAGATTTCTGTCCATGAAACCAAACAAGGCCGCCATCTTTATCAGTAAATAGAAGGTCTAGGAAAGACACGATAGCAGTGTTCCAATATCTCAGAGGCTGCCATAAAGAAGAGGGAGTCAAGCTATTCTCCAAAGCACCTGAGGGTAGAACAAGAAGCAATGGGTGGAAACTAATGAAGGAGAGAAGCAACTTAGAACAAAGGAGAAATTTCCTGACAGTTAGAACAATTAATCAGTGGAACAGCTTGCCTCCAGAAGTTGTGAATGCTCCAACACTGGAAGTTTTAAGAAGAGATTGGACAACCATTTGTCTGAAATTGTTTCCTGTTTGACCAGGGGTTTGGACTAGACGACCTCCAAGATTTCTTTACAACTCTGTAATTCTGTTATTTAATTTGTACCACACCTTTTTATTTTGGTGAACTGCAATTTCTTCCTCTGTTTAAAACACTGGTCTCAGTAGGTAGCAGCTGTTTAGCTGATTTTAGTCAGGGCTCATAAGCAAAACATTGCCCGGCCTGGGCACTATTTGCTTAAGAATGTCAAGGCTGTAGGCTGAACTGAAAAACATCCCGGAAGAAGACAATGCCAGACCACTGTTTGTACCACAACCACAAAAATTACACAATTGGATCCATTAGGAATCAAGCACCACTCAAGGACTTTTTAATTTTAATTTTTAAAAATCCATGAAATTAACTTCTAATACCACTTTTATTATTATTACTGATAGCAAAAGCCCTAGTACAGTGATGGCGGACCTATGGCACGCGTGCCAGAAGTGGCACACAGAGCCATCTCTCCGGGCACGCCAGCCGTCGTCCGTTGCTTTTCTGGGTTCCAGCGCGCATGTCAGCTGGTGTTTGCGCATGCGTGTCAGAAACCGGAAGACCAAGTGACTGGTGCACATGCGCATGCCGGAAACAGAAATGCTCTTCCATTTTCTGGCACTCCCGTGCGTGTGTGCACGGGGGAGCTCTTCTTCCAGTTTCTGGCACTTCCCCGCCCCCCGCGCGCTCCTGTTTCGGCACACTGCTCTAGTACATTTTAAGAACTTGCTAACTAATCCTGCTATAATCCAGTTTGAGTTGACAGCCCCATCAACTCCAATCAGAAACTAGTATTCTATTTCATGAATGCAGGTAGTGCTTGACTTACAACAGTACGTTTAGTGACCGTTCGAAGTTACAACGGCATTGAAAAAAGTGATTTATGTCCATTTTTTCACACTTATGGCCTCTCCAGCATCCCCATGGTCATGTGATCAAAATCCAGACTCTTGGCAACTGGCCCATATTTATGGCAGTTGTAGTATCCCGGGGTCAAATGATCACCTTTTGTAATCTTCTGACAAGCAAAGTCAACGGAGAAGCCATATTCATTTATAGCAACTGTGTTACTAACTTAACAGTTGCAGTGATTCACTTAACGACTATGGCAAGAAAGGTCGTAAAATGGAGCAAAACTCACTTAACAATGTCTCATTCAAAAACAGAAATTTGGGGCTCAATTGTGGTCATAAGTCGAGGACCACCTGTACAAAGCAACATATCAACCACTTATTCAACCCATCTGCACCTTTGCTTTGACAAAAACAGAAGCTGAAAAAGAAACTGTAGAATTGCCTGGAAATCAGTTAGACTCCAAGGCTATACTTCCTCAGCTATGCTGTGCTATTGAATAGACCACTGTTACTTAACCTTGGTCGCTTTAAGAGGTCTGGACTTCAACTCCCAGAATTTCCCAGCCAGCATGCTGGGGAATGGCTGATTGGGGAATTTTGAGAGTTGAGATCCAGACCTCTTAAAGTGGCCAAGGTTGAGAAATACTAAGATAAGACACTTGTAAATGAGAGATTTTTTTTCTCCATAGTACAGTAGTATGCATATTCACATTCATCTTTTTAGTTCTTACTAAAACAGAATTCTTTTGAAAACTTCAATGGAACAATTACCCTGGTTTTCTCATATTTTGCATGCTTTGAATAATATTAAACATAATCACTTATCAGGGGTTTGGTTAAGATCAAGTGTAGTAATCGTATCATAATACACAGCATGGTTGAACACAAAACCGTTCATTAGAAATCGCACTGTGCAAGCGAGTTCCTCTTCAGGTTGCTGCACAGTAACCTTAATCTCTACAACTGACTCAAAGATAGCATTCCCCCAAGAGGATTGATGGGGGAAGCTGCAGTTTACCCAACTAAATAGTCATAATTTACAACAGCCTAAGCAGAAATGGGTGGCTACCTTGCTTTATTATTTTTCCCATCCACACAGGTCTCTCACTCCCATTCTCAAAAAACTCAAAAATATGTACTGGACAGATTAATAATGTCTCTGGCAAAGATACCAAATGAGATCATCCCATAAAAAGGAATTTCCTACCAAACAAATGTTGTCTTAGACGAAGAAAACCAGGAAAAATGCAGTACGGATTTCCTAGTGCTCTCTAAGTTTGGCTGTTTGCTGACATAGGTTTTGTGGCTGGATTATGGTACGGTAGGTAACATCTTCAGCTCCAAAGGCAAAATGCAAGGTATTGCCACATGAGGGAGCTTATATACCAAAGGAAAAGAGCATGCCAACAAAGCCAACTATTTCGGCATATAAAAACAGAAATGCAAATATGTTCTTAACTGCAGAAAATCTCACTAAGCTCAACTAGTTGTCCAGTGCTCTCAGTATAGGAATGATAAAAATCTTATTTTCCCAATGATTTCGAATGTGCATTTTGGTGGTATCTTGGGGTAGGCTGGTTGCTTTTGAGAGCTTCCTGTTGCATATATCTAGCAGCAGGTTCTTCAAAATGATGTATGATTCACTGGTATATTACCGACGTTGCAATTATTTAATCTGCAGTCCAACATTCGGAAATGACGTATTGTTTTTCAACTTTGGGGTCATTTGTTACACTGATACCTCACCATCCTATCTGAAATAAAGTCAGTTTACAGAAATTTAAAATCTACAAGATACAGAACAATTCACCCGTCCTTTAATGACCAAAGTTACAGCAGCACTGAAAAAAGTGACTTATGACACTTATGACCGTTGCCGCATCCCCATGGTCACATTCAGACGCTTGACAACGGTTCATACTTATGACGGTGGCAGTCTCCCAGGGTCGTGTGATCCACCTTTTGTGACAAGCAAAGTCAATAGAGAAGCCAGATTCATTTAACAATCATGTTACTAACTTAACAATTGCAGTGATTCGCTTAGTAACAGTGGCAAGAAAAGTCATAAAATGGGGCAAAAACTCACTTAACAACTGTCTTGCTTAGCTACCAGAAATCCCCTTTAATGCATAAAGGAGGGCGACCCTTCTCTCAACCATGGAAATTTGAGGGTTACTTTGGGCAATCATTCTTTCCCACGGTAACCGTAAACCAGTGGTCCTCAACCCCCGGTCCGTGGACTGGCACCGGGCTGCGGCATGCCAGAAACCGGTCCGTGCAAACAGGTGAAGCCCCATCCAAGGAATGCAGGCAGCAGGCAAAACCACGCCCCCTCCGGTCCATTGAAAAGCCTCCCTCCAGAGAACCCGGTCCCTGGTGCCAAAAAGGTTGGGGGCTGCTGCCCTAAACCACAAAAAGTATAGTGGGAGAAAAGGTATTACCATATGCTGTCCTGAGTTTCTACTAAATATACTATAATGTAATCTTTACAATGTAACTCTTAAGAATGAATACATAATTAACCTTATAGTACCATTTATTTTATTTATAAATAACTCAAGGTGGCAAACGTGCCTAATACTACTTCGTTCTATTTTTCTCACAACAATCCTGTGAGGTGTATAGGGCTGAGGGAGAGAGGCTGGACCAGTCACCCAGCCGACTTTTATGCCTCTGGCAGGACTAGAACTCACCACCTCCTGGTTTCTAGCCTGATGCATTAACCATTGGACCAAACTGACTCTCCAATATAAATACGGTATTTTTCAGAGTATAAGACGCACCTTTTTCCTCCCTAAAAGAGGCTGAAAATTTGGGTGCATCTTATACTTCGAATGTAGCTTTTTTCCAGCCCTAATGAGGTGCTAACGATCTTCCCAGCTTCCTATTCCCTCCAAAGGTGGTTTTTTCCAGCCCTAAGTCTTTGCAGGCTTGTTTTCATTCCTACTCCCTCTGAAAAAGCGGTGTGATCTTCCTGGCTTGCTGCATTTATTTTTATTCCTACTCCCTCCAAAGTAGTTTTTTCCTGCCCTAAGTCTTTGCAGGCTTGCTTTCATTCCTACTCCCTCTGAAAAAGGATTTTTCAGCCCTAACCAGAGGATAAAATAATGTGCTGAAGCTGAACAGACTAAGGACGCTAGCCAGATGAATACCTGGTAGGTAGATTCCACCCCCCCTATTTTCATCCCCCAAAACTAAGGTGCATCTTATACTCTGGTGTGTCTTATACTCTGAAAAATACAGTAATATATCTTAAATATTGAACTAAACTCCTTGCATTCACTTAACTTTCTTTTTTCAGCATTGATTTTTAGTTGCCTTCTTCTAAGATGTTTTTTCCCCACTTGTCAGTCTAGCTTTTCACCCTGGGAATAAATGCCATTCAAGTCCTAATCATAATGAACCCTGCTTAGCTTCAAAGATTCAGACTAGGTCTTCAAGATGTCTCCACCGCTTAAATCCTGGTAGCCAATCAGATAGATTTTTAATGATTTAATGAGAGCTATTAGAATGAGCTTTTAACACACATAATAAATGATACACAGAAAAAACTATATAATTTCAAACTTTGAAGAGAATATATTTCTTGTTTTGGACTATCTCTAACATCTTGAACCCTCGTGTTTCTATCTAAGTAGCACTAAAATACCCACAAATCAATGCCCCCCCCCAAAAAAAATTATAATAAAATTGACAAAGTGATAGAGCCGGTTTGTGTAGTAGTCAAAGCAGGGAGGACCAAGGAGTTGTTTATTTATTGATTAGATTTGTGTGCCGCCCATCTCATCTAGAGGCGACTGGGCAGTTTACAAACATTAAAAGTTGGTAGACAACTTACTTCACAGGGTTGTTATTGGAACTGGAGTGGGGACACTATGTAAGCTGCCTTGAATTGTAAAATAAAGAAATCACATTTATGGAATACTACACTCCTGTCAAAGTATCCAATATAATACAAAATGCAACATTTCACTGACAAAATATTAGTGATGTATCAAAGCCCATACTCCTCAAAAATCAAAATAAGTTTTACATAAATTTCCTTGTCCTTTTTATCCTGCTTTCTTCAGTGAGGTTATCTAGGGGTCTCCAACCTTGGCAACTTTAAGACTTGTGGACTTCAACTCCCAGAGTTCCTCAGCCAGTCTTAAAGATGCCAAGGTTGGAGACCTCTGATAATTCTAGGAGGTTAACCTATCCTTTTAAAAAAGCCATTGTTAAAATAAGTTCTTGGAGGACTTTGCAGCATTCAGTATCAGCAATATGTTGAAAATTCATGGAAGAAAACATATTTAAGGGTTACTAAACTTTTTCATCCAAGATTAATCTGCAATGATCTTTAAAGTGAAGCCATATCACACCATTACAAGTTTAAAGAACATTACAAAAATGGCATTGAGTATTTTTTCTTTAAGCTGAATGCTTGTTTTGGAAAATATTTTACCAAAAAAAAAAGTTCATTCTACTCCTTTTGAGTAAGTCAATTTGTAATGCCATATTTTAAATATAATCGATTTGCTAACCATTTCTAATACTTTTATTTAGGTGTTTGGTTTGTCCCATTAAATGTCAATGAGTAACCAGTGTAATTCACATACAATCGTTACTGACATGCAAATAATACAATTAATGAAGGTGACTTAAAATATGTGTAAGAAAACTCAGCTTGAATGCTAGTAGTTTCTAGAAAGACATGCACAATGACAATCAGGATATCTACTGTTGATATCTAAGACAGGAACGAATCTAAATTTTTTGAGCAAGGGAAGACTCTAAAGTAGGGAAAGTTTTTGATATAAGAATACAACAAGGTTACACAATCCCAGGCAATTCCAACCCTCATGAAATTTCCTTTGGAGGAATTCATCTACAAAACCATCTCTAACATCACTTCATGTTAACTTGCCATGTTATGGCATAAATTCTTGTCAATGTTTTTTTGGGAAATAATGAAAACGCTGCCTGGTAAACCCTAGATTTTCTTTTTTAAGTGCAACCTCCTCTTATAGAAAAACCAGACCCCAGCTGTTAACAAAATTACCTCATTTCTTTGCTGCTACAGCCCTGGAAACACCAAAGCTGCCTACCCCTGCAATAAAATATTACAAAAAAAAATTCAAAGAGATTTGTAAGCTCTTTTGCTAGCTTGTACCGTGTTTACATAGTATCGAGAATGACTACCGAAATAAGCTTACCTAAAAAAATTTTTAAAAGCTTTCTTGGCTGTTCACCTGAGGAAAACTGATATAAGGCTCATGTAAGCGATTACTTACATCTACGGATTAACACTTAAGAGACTAAAATGTTTTAAAATAAAGAGTGCAGTTTTTTAAAATGCAACATTTAATGAAACGTGCTTCAGTTATTTCTCAGAAAAGGGCAAGGAACCTTTATCTGGAGAAACAATTTTATTTTTCAGTTTTAATCTGGCAGGCACCTTTTTGTTTACAAAACTGAAGTTAGGGAGGAAGTAATTAATAATTAGCCTTGCATTTCAACATAAGGGAACTTAGCAGAAAATAAGCATCTTTTTTGTTTTCCTTGAAACTTACTAATAAAACTAAAGAGGATGTAAACAGTTCCCCTCCCCCATGTCACTGAACCATAATGCCTTGAATGCTAGATAGAGAGAAAACTCACATTAAAATCTCAGTTCAGCTAAAGGCTTGGGCTCTGAGCAAACTCAGCTCACATCACAAGACCGCCATGATTCTGAACTGCTTTGCAGAAAGGTTAGATAGAAAGATAATATCTTGAATTTATAATTCACATGACACTTTAAGGTTAATCCTTTCCTACACTATTTCTGCACTATTCTGCCTAGAATGTTTCTAGCATAATCAAATCATTAGTGTAAACTGCTTAATAAAACGGGTGCAGGTGTTTAATACTGTCACTCAATCCACAGCAAATTCCACAACTTATTACAAGTTTTGCAACGTCACTAAGCCAATTTTGAAATGTTATAAGCCTTTAGGATATGGCTTTCAATCGGAATCCTGAAGATTCTGAGCTTTAAAAAAACTCATATAACTTTACAATTAGGAAAAACAACTCATTTCTTATCTTGCACATCACACTCAACTTTCTGAAACTTCATCTGTCATGGTGTGTGTGGCAAGGTTAACTTTCATAGGCATGAGCTGATGTTTGGTGTTTCTTCCTTTAAAAAAAAATCTCTCAAAACATAGGCATTTCAAATCACACGAGAACGGACATAATACATCACTTTATATCTGTTGTACATTCTGGGTCTACAGTAATTCAAACTACTGGCATGAAAACCAGACATTCTTAAATTATTTGGATTCGGGAAACATGAAAAAATGTCTGTGCTATTAAGAAACGCTCCCTGTGATCAGATATGATCAGGATTTGTCAACCTTGGTCACTTTAAACTGTGTGGACTTCAACTCCCAGAATTCTCCAGTTAGCCATGTTGGCTGGGAAATTCTGGGAGTTGAAGTCCACACAGCTTAAAAAGACCAAGGTTAAAAAACACTGAGACAGACTACTTGCTGGCCATCTGTTAAGAACAGGGGTCCCCAAACTTGGCAACTTTAAGACTTGTGGACTTCAACTCCCAGAATTCTCCAGCCAGCTATTGATATTTCTGAATAGTTAAAGGGTGCCTTCACTGATGGTCCATGTGCTATGGAATTATGAAATAGATATGGCTCTGTAAGTTATTTATGAATATATTTCTTTGACTTTTAACTGAAATATTTCAGAAAGCCATTTATTTGGGTGTTTTTTTTAACTTTGTACTGATATAGGGTATTTTTCATTATAAGCTACTCTTATAAAAGATTGCCATTTTGAAAGGCATATAAGAAAAGCATTACATAACTATATCATGATAGGCTTTGAGGCTCAGCATACTTAGATATGTTCAAGTATTTTAAAGATCAGATTACGAAACTGCCACAGAAACACTATGAACTGCTTTATTCTACTATGAGGAAGTTTTCTAAATTTTCTAGTCTTCTCTGCAAAACTATCTATGCTTTTAACTATGATCCCTGTGTAAATGCTCAGGAGTAGCAACATCCAAAGATGAGAAGTGGCATCAAATGATTTTTAATTTGCCTTCCTAAACATCAGACTGGCAATATTTGTAATGTTCATGCTATCGTCCCTCCTCAATTGTTGAGATTTCATAAGCTCTAACCGCTAGTCTATTTTTCAATTCTTTTCTTTTTTTGATTTTTTTTCAATTGACTGTTTAATAAAATATTCAGATTTTCTATGAAATTGGCAATATGTAGATTTTCTATGACTTATTGGCAATATGTGTCCTAATATCTCATTTGCAGAATAAAAGATGCACTTAAAGAATTAAAAGATGCTAAAAGCATTGTTTTGAAAACAGCTAATGAAGTCCAACCCACAACTGAAAAAAACAAGGAAAGGAACAATTATTAATGTAATATAAATGTGTTTGCAAGATTACTTTTTTCAAATGGGCAAATTCTGTAAATTTATCTTAAAGTACTTAATTTGGAAAGCACTATGAGCAGTATTCTAAACTCCCATCTTTTCTGCAAAGCTAAGCTTTTCTCCACAATTCCTGTAAATGTTCAGGAATAACATCCAAACAACCATTTCATAAGAACCTTAGAAAGCACTAGAACAAAACAAAACAGTTTTTTTTAAAATCAATACTTCAGCCAGCAATAGGTTTAATTTAATCATCATGTTTATGGCAACAAATATGGGATTTCCCCAACCCCCCACATATAATCTATTTAAAGTGTGATAATTAACCATTTAGTTGTGATATCAGTAATTAACAAAACAGCAAATAGTTTATTTTATTATATTTACATCCCAGATAAGATGAGACCTAACTTCAAAGTCTGTTTTATTTGGTTATCTTAACTTTTGGTACCCAAGGACATGATTTCAAATTAGGGGGGGAAATCCTGACTTTTTTTAAAAAAAGAGGAAAAAAGTACAAGACCAATGGACAACAGCAAATAAGAGAGAGACGAATTCATTTTAACAAAAGTGTTACAAGTAACAAAACTGAGCAAGCAACTTACTACAGTGGACAACACAGAATCAGCAAGGGATGACAGATCTAATAAGCAACCACAGCATACTAATTGTTACAGAAGTTAATATTCGTATCACAGAGACAACTTCACATATTTTGAAAAGGTTTGCGAGGAAGACAACTACTATAAGCAGCAAATCATGCTCTCCATCACTGAAAATTAAGTACTTTCAGGTGATAGATGCTGGGTGAACCACCCTTTATTTATAACAAGCAATGAGAGCTCCAAATGGAAAAACAAAAATCGAGGTCCAACCCTCATCTCAATATATTTTAAGGTTCCAAAGGTTATATACTACTGGTATTTGCAGAAGCAATAATATTTATAGAGAACAAATTGGGGAGGAAACTTAAAACAAGAGGAGGCAGCCATTTCTGCTTGATATAAGAGAACCCCTACATTTCATAGTGGAACATGTATGTGACCCCAGATTGTCCTAGCGGAGTAATCCCCCATTATTACAACATCTGTCAAATTTGTTTGAAACCCAATTTCAGGAAAGCAGCTCAGTCCTTAAACAGGTTATCAACCTGCTGCAGGAAAGATGGGGAAACTAACCACGTTATGCAACCGATGTGACCCATTACAGCCAGATAATTATAGGGCTGAAATGACAGCTCTCCCTTCAGAAAAGCCGAGTCTTCCTATAGAAACTCACGCCATCCGAAGTGAGTCACGCCTCCCTTAAACTTTCATTATTGATGGTTAATGAAGTTTACCGTGGTCCGCATGCTCATTATAGAACAGAACAGAATAGAATAAGAGAGTTGGGAAGGGACCTTGTAGGTCATCTAGTCCAACCCCAACCCACCCACCCCCTGCCCAAGCAGGAGACCCTACACCATTTCTGACAGATTGGCAGTCCTTGTAGGTCATCTAGTCCAACCCCAACCCACCCACCCCCTGCCCAAGCAGGAGACCCTACACCATTTCTGACAGATTGGCAGTCCTTGTAGGTCATCTAGTCCAACCCCAACCCACCCAACCCCTGCCCAAGCAGGAGACCCTACACCATTTCTGACAGATTGGCAGTCCAGTCACTTCTTGAAAAGCTTCCAAGTGCAGGGAAATCCGAGGCACCCAACTCTCCAAAAGCAACAAACGAGGAGACACGAGCAGAGAAGGAGCCAAAGAAACTCCCAAAGGGGAAAGAAACGTCGTTAGGACACACAATGTTTTTTGGAATGGTGCAAAAACAAACAAATAATAAATAAATAAATAAAAATAGGCGGCACAAGCCGGGACTCCGAAAAAAACGAGCCCCCTCCCAGGCTGACACGGTGCAAGGGATGCTCCAAGTTTATGCTGTGGGGGGACGGGGGGGGGACACAACCGCCCCCCGCCTCTCTCGCAAGCCGGCCTCCCTCACAGGGTTGGCGTTTTGCAGGAGGGAAAGGGCTGCCTCTAAAGCCCAGGGAGGAACCCCTCAGCAAAATAAATTTTAAAAAAGGCGGTTTCACGTGTCTACGCCTTCACACGTTCTCGCCCTCGCGCAGGCTGCGGAGAAGCTCTGGCCCCCCAAACCTCCGCGGGCCCGGTCCTCGGGAAATGAGCCCCCCGAACTCCTCAGCTTCTGCGAGCCCGAGAGGCGGCCTCCCGCCCGGCCGGTCCTCTAAGGGAAGGAACACCCCCCCCCCCGGTGGAGAGGAGGAAGGTGGGGTGTCCCCAAACAGGGAAGGCCTCACGCGTCCCAAGCGGCCGCCGGCCGAGGAGAGGCCGGCGGGAGGCCAAAGCCCGGGGGTCTCGCGTGAGGGCAGGACGAGGCGACTCCGGAGGAACCGTCCCGCGCAACCACCGCTCTCCCCCCCCCGTACTTACCCTGTCACAACAGGCGCCATCTTCCACAAACTCTCGCCAAAACTCCTACTCTCGCGAGAGGCGGCCCAGGGGGCCTGCCGCGCGCGCGCCTGCGTGAGGGCATACGAGTGCGCGAGTTGCCGCGCGAGCGGGTGCATCCTCCCTTTCCCTTCCCGCTCCACGAAAGCGGCCGGGCGGCAATGCGCACGCGCGAGCTTTATTATTGTTATTTTTTTTTAACAAAAAAGAAGGGCGGGACTAAGAGGGGGGGGGAGAGGAGAACGCCGCGTTCGGTCCCGCCCACTCCTTTACTTACAGGGCTTTGCTCCCCGGCTGTCTCGCTCTGTCTCTCGCTCTCTCTCTCCCCTTCAGGCTGAGGCGCAACAGGCGTGGGAACTGGGCTCCCATGTCTCGCGAGACGAAAGGACCAGCCGGGCGGGAGAGCCAAAGGGATTCCCCTGCTCTCCGACCCGGCGTAGTTAGAACGGTCGGAGGGGGGGGGGGGGCGGCGGCGGGGGGGGGGGAAGCGGGACGAACCATTCGCCCGCAATTGGAGGGGTGGGGGAGGCCTGCGTTATGTGCCGCAGGAATTTGTGCCGAAAGAAAACGAAGCGCTGCGGGGCGGGACCATTTCGGAGAGAGCAAGGGGGAGGCAGCTCGTGACTGAATGTGATTTGAAAAAAATTAAAATAGAGAAGTTGAAAAATAAAAATAGAATAACCACGTTGAGGACTGAATCAAAATAAGAATATATACAATAAAAATAAAATAAAAACTATGAAAAGTTTCCACAAACAAGAATGAACTATTAAGGCAAAAAATTTACTGATCTGATATTATTATTATTATTATTATTATTATTATTATTATTATTATTATTATTATTATTATTATTATTATTATTATTATTATTATTATTATTATTATTAACAATAACAACAACAATAACAACAACAATAACAACAACAACAAATTTTTAAATATTCAGTTGACTGAGTTCCATGTTTAATGAATAAAAGCATAATAAAAATAATAAAAAATAATATTATCAAGGCAAAAATAAAATAATGAACAAGTCTATTCAAAAGTCTGAGATCAGAAAGGAAAGAAGAAAAATAAAAACAAAGAATGAGTAAACTATAAAAGTGAAAGCAATTTTAAAAAATATGAACACAAAGTGAGAAAAATAATTAAAAATGAAGGGAAAGTGAAGAGTAAAGGATTTTTTTAAAAAAATCAGCCAAGTTAGCAAAATTAGCCACCTCTCTTCAACTTGGCATTTTTGCATCCAAATTAAATCGGGGACATCCCCGAGACACAGACTTATTAGT
Organism: Diadophis punctatus similis; assembly: GCA_023053685.1. Taxonomy (NCBI): domain Eukaryota; kingdom Metazoa; phylum Chordata; class Lepidosauria; order Squamata; family Dipsadidae; genus Diadophis; species Diadophis punctatus. Next base: position 7,286,386 of record JALIGW010000006.1, read on the forward strand.
TGCTGGCTTTCAAAAGCATAAAAATACAACACTCTGAATTGAGTGTTCCTCTTAAAAAAGGGGTTTTCCCCCTCCGCTTTCTGTTTCGTCTTCAATTCGTGCATTTCTTGGTGGTCTCCTTTCTGTTCATCTCAGGCTCTGTCTGGCTTTTTGGAGACCAGCCGACATTAACCCAAGGCTGCTGTGGACAGGGAAATTAGTGCATCATATTTCCTAAATGTAAGGTAGTCCTCCACTTATGACAGTTCATTTAATGACCATTTGAAGTTACAATGGCACTGAAAAAAATGACTTATGACCGGTTTTCACGCATACAACTGTTGCACTATCCCCATGACCACATGATGAGAATTCAGATGCTTGGTAACTGGCATGTATTTATGACCGTTGCAGTGTCCCGGGGCCATGTGATCCCCTTTTGCGACCTTCTGACAAGCAAAGCCAAAGAGGAAGCCAGATTCATTTTACAACTGTGGGAAGCCCTCCCCCCTCCCCCCCGCTCCTAGAAGAATGAAATATTTTGGAGAATATTAAGTGGCAGAATATTATATTTCCCCAAAGGAGAAATGGAGAAACATGTTCTTAGAGGCAGAAAGCAGGCCCCAGCCTTTCTTGATAGCCCACAGCAGATGCCAGCACTTAAGGAGATAACAGGCTCATTGAAAGAGGAAACCAACTATCTAGATGGCTCCATTCATAAGCAAAGCAAATACTGCCTGCAACAATTCATTCAAGACAGCTATTTAGACAGCTAACTAAAACAGTAATAGGATTAGAGCAAGCAGCCACTCACCCAAAAATCTAACACAGGGCATAGCCATCAGCCACAAAAAGAATTACCCACCACCATTTAGCAAAAGACACAAGCAGAGGTATTTGACCGGTTCGGACTGGTTTGAGCAAACAGGTAGCAGCAATTTGGACTGGTTTGCCAAACCGATAAATACCACCTCTGGGTGACTCTGCCCCTGCTTGCTTGCCCTGCCCGCCTGCTCACCATTTGCTCGCTCTGTCCGCCTGCTCGACGCTCGCCCCTTCTGGCCGCTCAACGCTTGCCCCACCCACCCCCGCCCTATATATGTTGCCTTCGCCATGAGGCCCAGCTAATCGCCTTGCCAGTCGCCTCGCCGATGCTCGCTCAGCTCAGTTCACCAAAGGTAAGCAATGCATGCTGCCCATACGCCCATTGCCTTGGGTCGGGGGCCGTGGGCCCAGGGATACACCATTCCCGAGGCCCCAGAGTCGCCGCCTGCCTTGGCCAGGTCAGGGAACGTGCCATTCCCCGGCTCCAGCCTTGCCCCGGAGCCGCCGGCTGCTCCCTTCGCCAGTCGCACGCGTCGCCCCGTTTCCCCTCCTTCACAGGCCCCAGCCCTAGTCCTGCTTCCTCCCCCATGATCGCCTCTTTCTTTGGGCTTACCTTCCTCCCGTGGTGGCTGGTGGCAGAGGGGAAGGCAAGCTATCTTTTTCTGTGCAACTTTGAGAATCCTCCCAGCTGCCACCTCTTTGCCAGCTGCTTCCCGGTAGCAGCGACTGGCTGGAGGCCGCCAAAAACTATCGGAGGTCTCAAACGCGCCAAAAAAGCCGCTGCCGTGCCGTAGCCACCCTGCTCTTCACGCCGGCCATGCGCACACACCAGTGGCCGGAGTGGAGGGAACTATGCCAGTGTCCTTTCCCACATGCATTTTTGTTGTTTTACTTCCATACAATCCACTAGTGATATTTTTTTATTTTGGTTTGACCACTATAGAGTAGACTTTCAAATGAAAACAGCCAACACCCCAATCAACATCTAAAAAGCCAGACACAACAGGCACCATATAAATACCACACAGAACATCATACACTCTGTTAGAGAGAGGTTCCCTGAGGATGGGCTCCAGCACAAGTCCGAAAGCTCGGAAGACTAAAACTCTGGTCCCGGTGACCCACCCAGATTGGATCCTGCAACATTATCCTGCAACACTTATATTCACCTTTGAGGGAAGTCACCCCTCCTAGAAGAATGAAATATTTTGAGAAATATTTAAAAAGGCAGAATATTATATTTCCCCTAAAAGAGAAAAAGAAATCTTAAAGGAGACAGAAACTCAGCCCCAGCTCCCTGCCCCCAGCAGATATTTGGTGCCCATTAAGAAAGACTGAGCCATCCTATCTACAAGACAAAAGACCTTCAGCTCCAGGGTGATGGGATTAAGACATGACCTTCCAGGACATAATAGGATTAACCCATCCAGCAGCAGGGCTCACTGCATTGCAAAACCTCCTAAGGACATTGCATCAGCAAACTTCAACCAAACTTATCTCAGACAAATTTGACCTCACATGGCCCCATGGGATTCTGACAACAGCCAATATAATACATGTTCTTGCACAGGAACAGGAAGCTCAAGTTCAAAAGAAGGTATAAATACCCCTTATCTCAGCTCCATGTGGTTAGCTGTACCAGGACCGTGTGCTTGGTGCTCCTATTCACCATTAAACCCTCTTTCCAATCAGCCTCCATGTTTCCAGTGTCTCTCTCCCTGCTTGGAACTGAACCAGATGGATATTTTTCCCCAACACCTTCATTCGTGAAAAACAGTTTTATTAGTTTCTCTTAACTTTGCATTCATTACTACAGTACATGGCAGAATCTTCCCTATTATACTTATGCACAAATTCCTTAAAGCAAACTCACTCTTGGCAAATGATAGTATGTATGCTGTTTCAACTCAGCTAATTATGAATGATGTCTGGATATCTGCCACCATCTGTCTCTCGATGATAATTCCAATGTGCTTCAAATCCTGCTGTTGCAGTTCTAATTGTTATTTTTTTTAAGCTGGAACAGCCCTCTTCTTGAACTTTCAAATAATTGCAACACAGTTCCATGTTCAAAACAGGATTTTATTAGTTTCAACAGGTGTGTCAAACTTATTTTTAAATCAGCATGAGATATGTCATAGTAGAGTTATATTTACAAAATTATACATAGGACAGTGATGGTGAACATTTTCAGCACTGTGCCCAAACAGGAACACACATGCATGTGTGTACATGTGTGCGCACCGGAGGACCGGAAACCCAAAGACCAGCTTGCCGGCACGTGCATGCCTATTTTTTGGCCGTTTTCCGGCCTGTTTCCGGCCGTCTTCCGGCCGTTTTTTGAGCCCCGAAAACGGCGCAAAAAACAGCCTGGTTTTTGGCCATTGTCAGGCCATTTTCTGGCGCTCCGACACCAGCGAAGACCAGCTGGTTGGTGCACTTGTGCGTGCTGGAAACCAGAAGAGCAGCTGGTGATGGCACGCGTGCCCACAGAGAGGGCTCTGCGTGCCACCTCTGGCATGCGTGCCATAGGTTCGCCATCACAGACATAGGATATCCACTGATATTGCCCTTATGTTAAAAAAAATGAACATCTTGGCCCGTTTACCTACTATAAGCCTGAGTATGTTTTTTTCTTGAATAGTGTTTTTAGAAAGAAAAAGACACAAAAGTAATATGAAAGATAAGTTACACCAGCATCTGTTAAAACAGTGGTTCTCAACCTTCCTAATGCCGTGATCCTTTAATACAGTTCCTCATATTGTGGTGACCCGCAACCATAAAATAATAAAATTATTAGGAAACTCAGGGGTGGGTTCTAACTTACCTCGCTGCCGGTTCGCTTCCTCCTGCGCTGCATGGCCGCGCCTCATGGGCAAGCATGCGCTTTGCGTGCGCATGCATGCGCAGTGCCGAACTTTTTAAAAAAAAATTGCAAAAAAAGGCAAAAACAAGATGGCGACACATGCGCAGTGCCGGAAATTCAGCTTCTGCGCATCCTCAGAAGTTTCCACGGTACAGATTTTTTTTTTGCAATAGTCTATTTGCATGTGGGTGGACCCGCCTGGAGACGATAGACGAACAGTGTCTCAAAATATGTGTTTTTCAATGGTCTTAGGCGACCCCTGTGAAAGGGTCATTTGACCCCCAAAGGGGTCACGACCCACAGGTCGAGAACCGCTGTGTTAAAAGATTGGCTCCACCAAGGATGGTCATCCCAGGAGATTCTCAATTTACCTTGCTAACTTGACTTCTCCTACAGATAGTTGTGAGTCAAGTGAAAAGGGGTTTGTGGGTGGGGACAACTATTAGAAAGAAACACTTTTTATTGAACTCAGAACAATGATAACTCTGTGGAAGGAGTAACCAATGGGGGGGGGGGGAAAGCCCACAATGTATCTTATCTTTAACTTTTATGAATTTGTAAATTACAGCATTCCAGACTACTCTAAGGAGTATACAAAATCAGCATCCATTGGCCAACATAATAAGAAAACGGGCTCAAATGCCTAAGAAAAAGAGATTTTAAAAACACAATGGCAAACAACTGTGCCAAGGGGGGAAAAATGGAAGGCAAAAGAGAAACTACCATCTTCAGATATGTTCAAAGCAAAGAATAAAGACAGAAAAATGCTAACAAATGACAAAGGAACTGCAAAAGAAATTAACAAGATGACAAAGGAACTGCAAAGGAAATAATCTCTTGCATTAACTCGATGTTCTGCCCCAGTTTTGAACAACAGCATAAGTTAAAGATTGAAGCTTGAAATGAAAGAGGAATACAATCAGGAAATAAAAATTGAAACTAATCTGGAGAAATAAACCGGCAGTAGTAGAATAATATTTTGCACTTAAAAACAAACATATTTTTCTTTCCAGAGGGGAGATTGCTTCTGTGGGTTGGCAGAGATTTCACATTTACCTGCTACCTGTAATTTGCTAATTGTTCCGTCTAGTGATTAAAATGTCAATCCTATTGTTAGTGTTGGAAGAAAAACTCCTGGGTTCGTTCTCCGGCTTGGACACGCCACAGACGCTGAGAAGAAATGGAGTCAGAAGCCAGCTGCCAGAAAGCAGAATTCTTTTAATGTAGGCAGGCAAGAAGCAAAAGTGAGACAGCTCGAGCGTTCCTGGCTTGCAAGCAGATTGAGGAGGCAAACCCACGCCTTCTTATACTTTATTTTCCTTTGAAGCGCCTACAGTTTGATGGGTTTTGATGTGTGCCTTTGGTTGAAGCCATTGCCCTGGATCCTGTCTTCCTGGCTTAATGGGTTAATCCTGACCCACAACCTTTGTCTTTCCTATCCTAGGGGTTAATCCTGTCAGGGGGCAGGAAAAAGGGAGTTCTGGTTTTGCCTTGGTGCGTTATTTTTAGCTTGGGTTTGAGTATTTTCCAGATCTGCTTTGTTATTTCTAGTAATAGCTTTTGGCAGTCTGCCCAGACTTACAATTATCTCCTGAGCGCTTGCCTCAGGGTCTTTACTCTGCTAAGGGAAAAGGCTGTTTTTATTTTCTGCACTGTTTCAGTGGTTCCTGGCACTGTCTTCTTTGGGGTACACTTCCCACATTAGTTTCCTTGGAATAAAGTTCTCCAGATAGAAGGAGAGTTATTTCTGAACAACTGTCTCTAGATTTACAATAGTCGCCCATATTTCCAACAGGTTCTGGAGGTATGGGGCTTGGAATCAGAAGAAAATCCAGGTTGAGGTAGAATAACTCTCTCGCACAGAGAATACAAATTCACAAAGCTATCCTTGCTTATTTCTCTGGGGAAGATAAACGATTCGTCAAAGGAAGGAGGTTTAAACCCAGGGGTGGGCTGCTGGGGGTTCGCAGGTCCCAATCAGCTGGGACTCGGGAGGCAGAGAATAGATGGGGGCGGGGCCAGTCAGAGGTGATATTTACCGGTTCTCCGAACTACTCAAAATTTTTGCTACCGGTTCTCCAGAACTGGTCAGAACCTGCTGAAACCCACCTCTGATGCACATGCACGGGCATTCCGGTTTCGGCACTCGGTGCCGAAAAGGTTCTCCATCACTGATATACAGCATGCCAAAATTAAAGACGTATAGAGCAGTGGTGGGTTCCTACCGGTGCGGTCCACTCTATAGCACCGGTAGCGGCCCACTGGTGACATCACAGTACCGGTGCGGTTGGTTGCCAGTGCCTGGGCGCCGCCATTTTAAAAAAAATTATTTTTTTAAAAAAATTTCTTCTGCACATGCCCAGAAGCCGAGCTTCCGGCACTGCGCATGCGCTGCCTTCCTACCCCACAGTGAGTCCAAGCAGGGGAGGATGGCTGAGGGAGCGCATGAGACGCTGAAAGAATGGGCGGCAGGAGCTATCTCCATTCCCCTCCCTTCAGCAGTCCGAGAAGCCACGCCCACCCAGTCATATGGCTGACAAGCCACGCCTACCCGGGCACATGGCTGGCAAGCCACACCCACAAAATAAGTCACGCCCACAGAGTGGTAATAAAAAAATTAGAAACCCGCCCCTGGTATAGAGAGGTTTTCTTAGGAAAGACAAATACCTGCCCTAAATAAAATTTAAAATTAATAAAATTAAAGACAATTGACCAATCTTGGATCCAACTTATTAACCTGCCTATTGGAATTGTTCTCCCTGCATCTAGCAGAACATTTTGTCATGTTTTGACCTGGTCAAGAGCATCTGTTTCTTCCCCGGGTGAACTGTACATAAATTATATTAATGCATCTGGAAGTGTTGACTCTCTCTGCTAAGTACCTGAGCATTGTGAAAGTCTGCGAGGCACAATGACTCACACTTCACAGGATACTGGATAGACAGACTCTGCGTCTGGTAATGACAAGGACATTCCAACCACAATTAGCTCAGGACCTCAACACAGAAAGGTTTTATCTTATTACTGTTCCCCGGAGAGAATTTTTCTGCAAAAAAGAAAAAAAAATTCCTCTTGTTTGTAAGTTTCTGTCTAATTCAGCATATCTCAACCTCAGCAACTTGACATTTGTGCTTTTTCTCTTTCAGGATATCTGAAATCAGGAGTGGGCTGCTGGGGGTTCGCAGGGCTTCGGGAGAACCTCTAGCTAAGATTCTGTGCAGTTCAGAGAACCCCAAATCCCACTCCTGGCTGGCCCTTACCTTACCTTCCTACCCCTCCCAGGAGTCCCCACACGGCCTATTTTGGATGCAGGTAAGTGCAGGGCACACGGAGGCTCGGGTAGGGCGAAAAACGGGCCTACCGAAAGTTCAGGAAGGCCAGAAATGCGCCCGTTTCTGGCCTCCAGAGGGCCTCAGGAGCCTGGGGAGGCCATTTTCGCCCTCCCGGAGGCTCGACAAAAGCCTCCGGAGCCAGGGGAGGGCAAAAATGCCCCCTACCATGGTGCAGGAGGCCGACTAGGCCACGCCCACCATGGCCACACCCACCCAGCAACCAGGCAGAGAACCCCTTGCTAAAATTTTTGAAGCCCACCCCTTCCTGAAATATAGGTAGTCCTTGCTTAACAGTCGCTTAGCAACCGTTCAAAGTTGTGATGGAACCCCACAAAAGGTACTTGCAAACTGGATTTGAACTTCTGCCTTCTGCGCATCCGCACGTGAGGCACTGGACCCAGGTGTTCCTCCTCTTCCTCATCTCCCACCTCCAGACCTGGGGGATTTTGATTCTACATCTGAGAGCTGACGGACGGCCCAGGCTCTGCCTCTGTCTCTCTCTCTCTGCCAGCTCCATTCCCTCTTCTCCCTCAGAACTCTCAGGTTGCTTTGATGCTAACCCTGACTCCCACGCGACCTCCTCCTCTGATTTGGCTGCTGAAGGGGCCGATGGCCGACAGACCACAACACTTCTGAATTTGGTTGCTTTTCCTAGTGCGTAATGCCCACAAAGCATAACCACTGCTTTATAAGTGTGTGTGAATAATCTGCTATTCTCTGTCATTCTGGTTTATTTTATCTGATTATTACCTGCATTGATCTCTTTCCAAGGAAAAGAAAACTGAAAAGGTTTTAAACAGATACACAGAATGGGCAAAGGAACTGCAACACACAATTTAAATTATTTTAAGGAATATTTTACCTTGATGAGATTTACTCAATAGAGTTATCATTGTCATCTTTTAATGACCCCATAATCCTTAGCAGGGTGGAGTCTGGAGTCAGGGTGGAGTCTGGAGCTAGCAAAGTGTTTCAATGGCCGGATGCCCTTCCTGTCACCAATGTGGAGTTTTGTTCAACAGATATATTCTCAGTGTGCCCAGAGAGAAATATCTGCCTCTACCCAGGATCAAACTCCTGATTGTGAGGTGAGAGCTCCACCTCTAGGCCACCGCACCACTCCTTAACACAATAGAGTTATCAGGTATATTAAACACTAGTAGATGGATACCCATGCTTTGCTAGGAAACTATGTGATCGGGCTTGATAAATTGACAGTTAAAGCATGACAATTAATGAATAGTTACAATTGGGCTTGATACATTGACACCTAAAGCTTGAAAATTTATGTAGAATGTGTAACTCCTTAGCATCAGAGCGTGTTAATATAAGGCAACTGGCAGTTGGAACAGAGTTCTTTTCAGGTGGGGAGGGGGAGTAGAACATCTAACTCCTTAGCATCAGAGCATGTTAATATAATATTGTATAAGAAATACTAATGATCTGATGGTCATTTCGAAAAATCCTTTCTTAGCAAGCACCTAGAAGCCAAGAGGAACATACATGCCAAGTTTCAAGTTTGTAGGCTTTACAGTTCTGGAGATTTCGTGATGAGTGAGTGGTATTTGGCTTTTAAATATATAGATTCAGCTTTATTCAAATGTATTTATGTAAAGACCTAGAAACTATTCAGTTTTAATCCATGGAGACCAAAGAAACAAATGCAACAGCAGGGCTGGTTTAACCTGTAGACCTAAGTGTCTGTAGGTTTAATAACTTTATGAGCCAAATACCTTATGAAAAGCCAGAAGGGTCAAGCCCATCCAGATTTCGGGAGGGAGAGAGAAGTTGAGGGAGAAGAGATGCATTTTCAATACAAGCCATCCCTCATAGTCTCATTTTACGTGGTAGGGCTACCTGAGTTGGGCTACAAAACTCCACATGGCCACAAGATGGCTGCAAAGTTTTTTTTTTGTAGTCATCTACAGATGGTCCAGATCTTTGCAGGTAGCCCTAAAAATGCAGCAGTTGTCAGGCACGGAAGACCAGGTCCACACAATGAAGGTTCAATTCAACTGATTGATTGCTAAAAGCCTATGCACAGGAATCTTCTCAACTTAACACATCTGCTTGAAATTAGACACGGGTCAATGGAATTCAAAGCGGGTTGGAGTTGGACTTAAGTTTGCTTGTGACTATGTAGGGATTCTAGGCTGATCCCTCTTTTGACTCCACCTCCGGGTTCTGCCACCCTTTCTCCTATAGCAACTATTGAAAAGTGCAAATGAAGAACAGTCCTGGAGGATGCTCAATTTTTCGCTTTTCTTTCCCCACAGTGTAGCTGACCAAAGGCAGCTGAGCACACAGATCATGCCTGAAAAACAAATCTGAGCTAAAGGTCTATGAGGAATTATATCACTTCCTTGTATTTTCTCTAAGGGCAAAAGATTAGAGAATATGAGTCAGCCTGGGGTGGGGAAACGAAAAACTGAACTGTGAAAGAGTTGAGTTGCTTTTTCTCTGTACATTAAGGGAAAGGCTGACAACTGAATCTGTGCAGAAGAGTGAAGGCATACTCTTTCTGACCTTATTTTTTTTCCAAACCCCTCTTCATGTATTTCTGTTACTTGTTGCTATCAGTCATGAACAAGTCTAATGATTGACCCCTGATGCAATGATAGATAAAAATGTGGCTGAAGAATTTAAGTGGAAAAGGTCTAAATATAATTGTACGTTTTTATCATTTGGACTTGGTTGAAACAGTGGACATTCCAAAAGAAGAAGGAGGAAGGAAAGGAAAGGAAAGGAAAGGAAAGGAAAGGAAAGGAAAGGAAAGGAAAGGAAAGGAAAGGAAAGGAAAGGAAAGGAAAGGAAGGAAAGGAAAGGAAAGGAAAGGGTAGGGAAGGGAAGGGAAGGGAAGGGAAGGGAAGGGAAGGGAAGGGAAGGGAAGGGAAGGGAAGGAAAGGAAAGGAAAGGAAAGGAAAGGATGAAAAAAGGAAAGGAAAGGAAAGGAAAGGAAAGGAAAGGAAAGGAAAGGAGGAAAAAAGGAAAGGAAAGGAAAGGAAAGGAGAGAGGAAAGGAAAGGAAAGAAGGAAAGGAAAGGAAAGGAAAGGAAGAAAGGAAAAGAAAAAGAAAGAAAGAGAAAGAAAGAAAAAGAAAGAAAGAAAGAAAGAAAGAAAGAAAGACAGGAAATGAGAGGAGAGGAGAGCAAAGGAAAGGAGAGGAAAGGAGAGGAGAGGAAAGGAAAAAAGGAAAGGAAAGGGGAGGAAAGGAAAGGAAAGGAAGAAGCAAGTAGAAGGAGGGGGAAGAGGGAAGAGGGGAGGGGAGAAGGAGAAGGAGAAGGAGAAGGGTCAAACAGACAACAAGTGGTCAAAATAGGATCATCTCTATCAAACCCTGTACCTGTTAACAGCGGTGTTCCCCAAGGAAGCGTTTTACGACCTACTCTCTTCATTCTCTCTTCTCTTCATTTGTGATATTATACAAAGCAACTGCGTCCTCTTCGCAGATGATGTAAAACTATTCAACACCACAGACAATACTACAACCCTTCAAAAAGACCTTGACTATATATCTGAATGGTCAAACAAGTGGCAACTACCAATCTCAATCAACAAATGCTCAGTTTTACACATTGGCAAAAATAATCAAAACACAAAATACAGACTCGATGATCATGACCTTGATGATGATCCTCACTCAGTAAAGGACCTTGGAGTACTCATCTCCAACGATCTAAGTGCCAGAGCCCACTGCAACAACATAGCTAAGAAGGCATTAAGAGTGGTTAACCTAGTCTTGCGCAGCTTCTTCTCTGGTAACATTGTACTCTTAACCAGAGCATACAAAACATTTGCTAGACCGATTCTTGAATACAGCTCATCTGTCTGGAACCCACACTACATATCAGACATTAACACAATTGAGAATGTCCAGAGATACTTCACAAGAAGAGTATTACATTCCTCTGTTCACAACAGAATACCTTATGAAACCAGACTTGAAATTTTAGGACTTCAAAATTTAGAACTACGCCGCCTTCGATCTGACCTAAGTATAGCTCACAAAATTATCTGCCACAATGTCCTACCTGTTAACGACTACTTCAGCTTCAACCGCAACAATACACGAGCTCACAATAGTTACAAACTTAATGTAAACCGCTCCAAACTTGATTGCAAAAAAAATTGACTTCAACAACAGAGTGGTCAATGCCTGGAACACTTTACCTGACTCAGTAGTTTCTTCCCCAAACCCCAAAAACTTTAACCTCAGATTATCTACCATCGACCTCACCCCATTCCTAAGAGGTCGGTAAGGGGCGTGCATTAGCGCACAATCGTGCCTACCGTTCTTGTCCTAATGTACCCATATATTCATACCTCTTTTACTCTTATTCATGCTTGTAATATTACATATATATCCAATCATGTTTTACTGTTTATACTTTGCTTATAATCATATATGCTTGACAAATAAACAAATATAAATACAAAATACAAGAAGATTCCAAAGGTTGCTTTAGGAGGCCATCCAAAATATCCTCCTTCAATAAAGAAAGAAGACTGTAGTTGCAGGAAAGACCAGCTGGGGAGCATTAGATCCAGAGGCGGGTTCCTAATTTTTTTACTACCACTCTGTGGGCATGGCTTATTTTGTGGGTGTGGCTTGCCAGCCATGTGACCAGGTGGGCGTGGGCCTTGGGAGCTTGGCAGCGGCCGGAGAAGCAGGGGGGCATTGCCCACCCGCAACGCAGCCCCCCGCAGCAGGAGCAGCAAGACCTTGGCAGCGGTTCTTCTAGGAGGCTCCATCGGGCCTGAATGCTTCTCCCCATTCGATGATCCTAGGCTCCTGCCGCCCATTCCCCCTCCCCTCAGCAGCTCAAGAAGCCTCGAACGTGCGGAAATGCCTGGGATCATCACCGCACGTTCGTGGCTTCTCGGACTGCTGAAGGGAGGGGAATGGAGATAGCTCCTGCCGCCCGTTCTTTCAGCGTCTCACGCGCTCCCTCAGCCATCCTCCCCTGCTTGGACTCACTGTGGGGTAGGAAGGCAGCGCATGCGCAGTGCCGGAAGCTCGGCTTCTGGGCATGCGCAGAAGAAAATTTTAAAAAAAATTAAAAAATTTCTTTTTTTAAAAAAATGGCGGCGCCCAGGCACCGGCATCTGACCGCACCGGTACTGTGACATCACCAGCGGGCCGCTACCGGTGCTATAGAGTGGACCGCACTGGTAGGAACCCACCACTGATTAGATCAGAAGGATGTTACAGTGGACAGCTGTAGTGATCTGGAATATTCCCATTATAGTTTGTTCAGTTATTCTCCATTTGAAAGGGGAGAATGAAGAGGATGTACACAACAGCGGAGGATAGATACGAATATGAGGATAAAGAAGAAAAATGAATTCCTAACTAGGACAACTAGGCTTCGATTGCAAATCCCATTTGATCACTAAAGTGACCTAGAGGTCCCCCTGACCTGGAGCCCTGATCTGGTGGTCCTACCACAACCCCAACCTCAATGCTTTCATCCCCCAAAGAGGAATGAAAGTTGTGGGCTGGCTTTAGGGCAGTGCTTCTCAATTATTTTCTGTTACCCCCCCCCCCAGGAAGAAGTAAACATTTTGCGCCCCCCCCCCAACTCTCCACCGGGATGATTGTTTGCAATATTCAAATGTTTACAATTGAATATTCTCAATTGTGTTAATGTCCGATATGTAGTGTGGGTTCCAGACAGATGAGCTATGCAAGATTAGGATGATTGTTTGCAATATTCAGCACGTTTTCGCTGAAAAAAAAATCAAGCGGCTTATCAGCGTGATTGGGGTGTAATGTGTTTAAGTGACGCCTTAATTTATTTGGCTTCATGCTGTCCACTGCCAACATTTTTAGACACAGTAAACATACCGATCTTTCCTCGTCTCCTACCATAGTCACAGTGAAGTCAAGCGCTACATACACTTCATCATATTTCCTCGTCTTAGCTTTCGGGAGACTTACATTTGTCTCATTTGTCTCATTATCTCCGTCTCTCTCCTCCTTTCTTTTCATCCCTCTTAAATATTTTTCCATGGTGTCTCTTAAGGGTTTGTTATCTGCACTTCATATCTCCTGCTCTGTGCTGTGTGCTACTGTTCAGTGCAAAAAAACCCTACTCCCTGCGGGAAAAAAAGCATGTTCCCCGGGGTCACATGCCCCCCTCGGCATCGCTCCGCCCCCCCCAGGGGGCCCCGGCCCACTATTTGAGAAGCACTGCTTTAGGGTAAGATCTTTAGAAGAACATCTTCCAAGTGCTGTTCCCACCAGCAGAACAACGGAACTGCCAAGGTTAGAAGCAAAGAGCTAAGACCAATCAACACGGTGATTAAAACACTGTTGCCTGACTGACCCAGGCAGAAACAAACTGCCACAAGCCACGATCAGATAAGGAGGAAGAAAACGTTAGAGCGAAACCCTGGAATTTAGTTTACTGCAGAGATCTTGATCGCTTGTAGTGCTTCCTTATCTGGTGGAGCAAAGTATTAGAGATATATTTGAAAGGTCTCAAAATAAAATGCGCCAATTCGTTGACCAATTGTTCTCTGATGATTAAAAAAAAATCCTCTCAAAATACTTCTGAGATGCCAGCATGTGGAGACTGTCACCAAAATGCTGAGGCAACTTCACAAGTAGCTGAAAATGCAGAGGAGTGTATATCGCAGTTTTTGGAAGAACCGGATGTTAACTTTCACTTTCGTCCTCCTCACTATGGTCCTCATTACTATGGTTCAAATGTAAACCTCTTGAAGGGACATATTACCCTCTCAACACAACTGGAAGAAGAGCATCGAGAGAGAGAGAGAAAAGACAAATTTGGGACTTTTTCTTTAAGGACATTAAGAAGGTTGAGGATTTCATGATAAAAAGAAAGGCCTACAAGTCTTTGATACTTCCAGAGAAGGAAAAGATTTTACTCCATGAGTAAAAAAAAATATCCATGAGATTTTACTCATTTACTTAATGAGTGAACTGGAATCAGGATGCATTTTTCTCTGCTTGATATGTGCAACTGAAAGAAAGATTTAACCAGACAGTGCTTCCTTATCTGAAATTAAAGCTGTTTCTTTATTGGAGCTAGAATATAATAGACTAGACTAGACTAGACTAGACTAGACTAGACTAGACTAGGATAGGATAGGATAGGATAGGATAGGACTAATGGAATATAGAGTAGAGTAGAGTAGAGTAGAGTAGAGTAGAGTAGAGTAGACTAGACTAGACTAGACTAGACTAGACTAGACTAGACTAGACTAGAATAGAATAGAATAGAATAGAATAGAATAGAATAAGACTAATGGAATATAGAGTAGAGTAGAGTAGAGTAGAGTAGAGTAGAGTAGAGTAGAGTAGAATAGGACTAATGGAAAATAGAATAAAATAGAATAGAATAGAATAGAATAGAATAGAATAGAATAGAATAGAATAGAATAGAATAGAATAGAATAGAACTAATGGAATATAGAGTAGAGTAGAGTAGAGTAGAGTAGAGTAGAGTAGAGTAGAGTAGAATAGAATAGAATAGAATAGAATAGAATAGAATAGAATAGAATAGAATAGAATAGAATAGAATAGAATAGAATAGAATAGGACTAATGGAATATAGAGTAGAGTAGAATAGAATAGAATAGAATAGAATAGAATAGAATAGAATAGAATAGAATAGAATAGAATAGAATAAGACTAATGGAATATAGAATAGGAATAGCATAGCATAGCATAGCATAGCATAGCATAGCATAGCATAGCATAGCATAGCATAGCATAGCATAGCATAGCATAGCATAGAATAGAATAGAATAGAATAGAATAGAATAGAATAGAATAGAATTCTTTATTGGCCAAGTGTGATTGGACACACAAGGAATTTGTCTTTGGTGCATATGCTCTCGGTGTACATAAAAATACATTAATCAAGAATCATAAGATACAACACTTAGTGATAGTCATAGGATACTAATAAGCAATCAAATCATACTAGGAAACAATAAAACAATATAAATTGTAAAGATACAAGCAACATGGTTATAGTCCTAAGTGGGAGGAGATAGGTACTAGGAAGGATGAGAAGAAAAATAGTAATACAGTCTTAGTAAATAATTTAACAGTGTTGTGGGAATTAGTTGTTAAGCAGAGTGATGGCATTCCGGAAAAAACTGTTCTTGTGTCTAGTTGTTCTGGTGTGCAGTGCTCTATAGCATCGTTTTGAGGGTAGAAGTTGAAACCATTTATGTCCAGGACGTGCGGGGTCTGTAGATATTTTCACAGCCTCTTTTTGACTCGTGCAGTATTCTTGATTCTTCATTGTTTATGAGTAAAAATGTGAGTTCAAGAGAAAGATTTATCACGGAACCTTGGCTGAAGTTCTCACTTAGTTTTGCAGATTTCCTCTTGTGGACTACATTTCTTGACAAATTCAGGCTTGCTATCACCACTTGCTCTCCCGTGTGGCATCATTGCAGGAATACAAAGCTGATCCATCACAATAAAGGCAGGATTTATTTCCAGATTTGTATTAATCAAGGAAATATGGGGAAAGTTTCCTTGCTAGTTTCGCTGTCCTGTCCTGAAAAGAGAGAACGAAAGACGAATAATAGAATTTCTAAAGTACGTACAGCCCAGAGGTGGGTTCCTGCCTCTGATTGCCGGTGCGGTTAATAGCTGTTGTTCGGCGCAGAGCCGAAGATGCTGCTGCCGTTCGCGGAGTGGGAGCTTTCCCCGGGCGCTTTCCCCGCCCGCATGGATGCCGCCAATTGCGTTCTTTTGCCCTCTGCGCATGCGGAACGCTTTGCGCATGCGCAGAGGGCAAAAGAACGCAATTGGCGGCATCCATGCGGGCGGGGAAAGCACCCGGGGAAAGCTCCCGCTCCGCGAACGGCAGCAGCGTCTTCGGCTCTGCGCCGAACAACAGCTATTAACCGCACCGGCAGGATCCCACCTCTGGTACAGCCTATATTTTACGTGTGCTTTTAATTCACAGTTTGACTGGCATTAAGCAGAGAGATTTTGGCTGCTCAAGAAGTTGGCAATATGATGTCCTCAATTATATTTTCCAGTAAGCTGTTGTTTAATTGGGTTTTTTAAAAAAATATTTAACGAATTTTCTGTGCAAGTTTCAGGATAGCTCCTGTTGCCCGTTCTTTCAGCATCTCATGCACTCCCTCAGCCATCGTCCCCTGCTTGGACTCACTGTGGGGTAGGAAGGCAGCACATGAGCAGTGCCAGAAACTCGGCTTCTGGGCATGCGCAGAAGAATTTTTAAAAAAAAGAATTAATTTTTTTTAAAAAAATGGCAGCGCCCAGGGACCGGTACTGTGACGTCACCAGCGGGCCGCTACCAGTGCTATAGAGTGGACCGCACTGGTAGGAAACCACCACTGGCTACATCAACCAACCCGATCATGCGGTGAATTCAGTCGCGGAGTGAAGGGAGTGGATTGCATTAACAGCAGAAACCTAACTGGCTCCCAGTCAGAATGCAGGCATAAGTCCAAGACCTGATTTTTAGGCAGAGGAATTAATTTTCCCTTAAGAGCCTCTCTTTAAAGCAAAGGCTAAACTGCTGTGTACATGCTGAGTTCAAAAAGATGATAAGGGAAAATTAGGGTTGCAACGCCAATATACTACGAGAACATTCATGGTCTCTTCCTGTATCAAGGATTACCATTCATGGGCTGCAAAATCCAGATGATTGCTAGATGGCGCCGAAGAGTGCCAAAAAAACCTCCTTCTAATTGTTTGCTGCCACCTAGTGCCTGATTTGATTTTTGCAAGGGTGACTTTCTCAAGCCTAATTAACATTTCCGCCTCTCTTCCCCACAATTGCTATATGCTGCAGAAGCTTACTTTTATTTCTTCCTAAAAAGAGGGGAAATTTACTATAGCTGACATAAAGCAAAGTTTAATTCCCTTCTGTGTTGGAAAGTAGTATGTTGGATTCCCAGGAGAAAGGGTGTGCATTTCAGAGGAGTAAGTCCTGGTTATTTTATGTGAGAAAAAGAGGGTGAAGACAGACCCTTACTAATAGTTCACAGCGAACTGGTAGTTCTCGGCTTACAATTCACTTAGTTATAGTTCAAAGATACAACAGCACTGGAAAAGTGACTTATGACCATTTTTCACACTTATGACCAATGCAGCATCTCCATGGTCATGTGATTTAAATTCAGATGCTGGACGGTTCATATTTATGACAGTTGCAGTATCCTGGGGTCAGGTGAAACCCTCTTTTGCGACCTTCTAACAAGCAAAGTCAATGGGGAAGCCAGATTCACCTAACAACCGTGGTACTACGAGCCGTGGTGGCGCAGTGGTTAGAGTACAGTACTGCAGGCTACTTCTGCTGTCTGCCAGCTGCCGGCTGCCTGCAATTTGGCAGTTCACCTCTCACCAGGCTCAGGGTTGACTCATCTTTCCATCCTTCCGAAGTGGGTAAAATGAGGACCCAGATTATTGGGGGCAAGAGGCTGACTCTGTAAACCGCTTGGAGAGTGCTATAAAGCACTGTGAAGGGGTATATACTGTATTTTTCGAAGTATAAGATGCACCTTCCCCCACCTAAAAGAGGGTGGAAATGTCGGTGTGTCTTATACACCGAATACAGCCATTTTTGGCTTCCCGAAGCCCCGCACCCGCATCCCATTTTTGTGAAAAATGGGCCCGTTTTTCACAAAAATGGGGTGCGCAGAGGGTTTGGGAGGCCTGCAAAGTGCTCCTGGGGGCTGAGGGAAGGCAAAACACCAGTTTTTGTAAAAAAAATGGGCGAAAAATGGGCTGTTTTTGGCAAAAACGGGGGCATTTTTGCCTTCCTTCAATCCCTAGGAGCACTCTGCAGACCTCCCAAGCCCTCTGTACACACCATTTTTGCAAAAAAATGGGCTGTTTTTCGCAAAAATGGGGGTGTTTTTGCCTTCCCTCCGCCCCCAGGAGCACTCTGCAGGCTTCCCAAACCCTCTGTGCACCCCATTTTTCGCAAAAAACGGATGAAAAATGGGTCCATTTTTGCAAAAAACGGGGTGCACAGAGGGTTTGGGAGGCTTGCAGAGTGCTCCTGGGGGCCGGGGAGGACAAAAACGTTTATATCTTACTTACCTCTTTGAAATCTTGGTGCGTCTTATACACCGGTATGTCTTATAATCCGAAAAATATGGTAAGTCTAAGTGCTATTGCTATTGCTACTATTTTAACAAGCCAGATTCACTTAACAAATGTGATAAGAAAAGTCATAAATTGGGACAAAACTGACTTACCAAATTTCTCACTTATCAATTTTGGGCTCCATTGTGGTCGTACGTTGAGGGCTACCTGTATATTGTAGATGCAGATAGTAGAGCGCTTCAGTTTGGCAAGATTCTGTCTATAGGTGTGGAACAATAGATAATTCAGCGTGGAAGATTTATATCACATATCTTTTTTTTTTTTAGTTTTTGGGCCTGACCTCCACCTTCCAATTAGGGAGAGTGCATCTGCTAGTGTTTTGCAAAACTCAGCTTAAATAAATTTAAGATACATTCAGTTGTGATATAGCACATGCTTCTACAAGAATTTTATCCATGCGTGAGAGATAGATAAGGAGCGATGTCTGCACAGCTCAAACCGTGTTTGCTTACACATCATTTTCCTAACTTTCAATTTTATACTAAATTTTATAATTTTATATAAGGGGCTTATGGAGAAAAATAAGATCCTAGCATATCACTGCTGTGGCCCACCAGCAGCCCGTGCAGCTGATAGCGGATCCCATTTGAGAGGAGACCGACTTGGTGTTGCACCAGCAGCCTGTGCAGCTGGCACCCGAGTTGGATAGTGAGGAGGCTGGCGAGGACTCGGTGCGAGAGGCGGAGGTTCAGCCAGGGCCTTCGGAACCTCCAGCACCTCATAGCAGTGATGAGGGAGAAGAGGCTTCTCCTCTTCTGAATCCACGGGCATGCAGAGCTGCTAAGAGGCAGGAATAGTTACTCCGGAGGAGGTCTCCTTGGTTGGCCACTCCCCTAGTCTACTTAAGGACATCAGAGGCAGCTGAATCCTCTGCAGGAAACAACGTTTGGAAATCCGTCTGGTCATAGTGTGCTTCGTGAAAAACCTCTGCTTTGTTTCTCTGCTTCGGTTTGGTTATCAAGGATTACTTCTAGGCATTTTGCCAACTCTCTGAAGCTTCGTAAGATATCAAGACCTAATTGCTCTTCTTTGCTTTAAAACTTTTTGAACTGATACCAGCTGTTAATGAAGACTAATTAGCAGCTGGTTATTTGCCAGAAAAGACTGCTTGTAGATTGGTGTGTGCATATTCACTGCCAAGACGTTTATTAGTAGTGGTTATTGGATTAAATAAGTTCGTACAAACTGGATGTTGTGTTACGTTCTTAGCTGGGGCAGAACACCAAGTGGCTTTCTTCGAAAGTGCCAGCAGCTGTTCATGAACTGGCAAATAAAAACAAGAAGAGGAATCTGGCAGAAAAAATAGATGGTTTTGCTATTTGGTAATTCCTACTGAGAAAAGGGTTGGAGGGCGGACTAAATTAGAGCTATAAACCGTTGAATCTTTAACCCTGAGGTCCCAACCCAAGCCAGCAATTGAGCCAGGAGAAAAAAAAGTTGACAGCCAATATACAAATATGGATTATTAGAGAGAAAAAGGTACTCCACCTACTTTAGATGGCTCAGGAGGAAAGCCAAGATTTCATGAATGTTAGATGCTCTTTTTAATTTTTGTAGTTTTTAATTATTGTGTCTTTTTATATTGTTGAATGGATTTTGATATGTTGTGAGCCGCCCAGAGTCCCCTGGGAGTTGGGCGGCATATAAATCCATTTAAATAAATAAATAATAAATAAATAAGATGCAGATCTTCACCCTAGCTGCCCAGTCAAATCATCATTATATAACACAGTATACGGTATACACCATGTTCTCTAAATCCAGGCAGTATTTCCAAATTGATCACACGGAGCTGTAACTCGCTCATAAATCTGAAGTCTAGCTGAGTAGCCAAGCCCCAGGAATTTCCATTCCTGCCTCCAAAGTCCTGAACATCAAGGATGTAGGATGAATGAGGTTGCTCGCTATTTTGCAGCTAGATCAAAGACCCACGGTGCACAAAAAATAGGTTTCTTCTTGCTTGTTTTCAAAAGATTTTGGTTTGTGTTAGACGTATATCTTCCCTGTGGAACCATATTTCTTTCAGAGCTTTGCTGGGTATGTCAGTTATCTAGCCTTCCTTCGGATCAGGGGACTGGAGACTAAAACATATGAAGAGCAGTTGCAGGAACTGGGCATGGACAGTCTAGCGAAGAGAAGGACCAGGGGAGACATGATAGCAGTGTTCCAATATTTGAGGGGCTGCCACAGAGAGGAGGGGGTCAAGCTATTTTCCAAAGCACCTGAAGGGCAGACAAGGAATAATGGATGGAAACTGAACAAGGCAAGGGTGGGTTTCACTTACCTTCGCCACCGGGTCGCGTCACGATTGTTGACAAAGAACATTGGAGAGATTTCTAATTTGGCAGACTACACCAGTCCAAGACATCAGTTTAAGAGATGACTGTGTTCGTAATGGATATGCTTCATTTTTTTTCCCTAGTCTCGTCACTCGGTGATCCTTTCATCCATCTTTTCAATAAATTTGTTTTTTAAAAAAAAAATCAAGGAAATTTTTTGCAAGAGAGCCAGTAGGTCTCTCATGGATATCCAGGAATGAGTAAAAGTGGTGAAGTTCTGGGACAAAACAAAGACCATCGTAATTACCGTATTTTTCAGAGTATAAGACGCACCTTTTTCCTCCCTAAAAGAGATTGAAAATTTGGGTGCGTCTTATCCTTCGAATGTAGCTTTTTCGAAGCTTTTTTTCCCAGCCCTAACGAGGTGCTAACGATCTTCCCGGCTTCCTATTCCCTCCGAAGGAGGTTTTTTCCAGCTCTAAGTCTTTGCAGGCTTGTTTTCATTCCTACTCCCTCTGAAAAAGCGGTGCTTTTCAGCCCTAATGTGGTGCTAACGATCATCCTGGCTTGCAGCATTTTTTTATTCCTACTCCCTCCGAAGCAGTTTTTCCTGCCCTAAGTGCCCTTTGCAGGCTTGTTTTCATTCCTACTCCCTCTGAAAAAGGCTTTTTCAGCCCTAACCAGAGGATAAAATAATGTGCTGAAGCTGAACAGACTAAGGACGCTAGCCAGATGAATACCTGGTAGGTAGATTTTTTTCCCTATTTTCCTCCCCCAAAACTAAGGTCCGAAAAATACTCCGAAAAATACAGTAACTGAAAGCAAAACAAACTACAGCATGGATTATGAATGTTGAAATTAAATCATGTATAAGGTAACTGAAGAACAACAATGACCAAACCTATAAAATAGTCAAAGATAACATGACTGATCAAAAGATTTCCATTGGCCAACTTGGTTCAACCAAGGAGGAAGAGGCAATACATCAAATCAGCCATGGCTAAAGCATACACTAATATTTAACAGAAGGAATTTGATAGCACCTTTTCAAACACAACTAATTAAAAGGCACAAGATTTTGTGAGTCAAACATGATGAAGTAAGTTGCAGCTCACACAATGTCAGGCGTGAATAACCAGGCGCATCTGCTGAGATCAAAGATTGAAAGAGTTTCTTATTGCTAATTCCGATAGAAGAATCTAGTCAACTAATGGTCAAAGCTAAATTGGCGCTACATAAGGGTCAGTGCAATTTAGGAGGGACTGGATTTAGGTCTCTTGTGGCAACGTAATGACTCCAAATTGATGGCCTGTTTAACTCCACCTTCCAGCTGAGCTTGCTCTTCTCCTACTCAAAAGTTTATGCTGTTTAAGAAACTTGGTTAGTCACTAAAGGTTCCACCACATTCTTCCTGGTTTTTGCCATCATAGGCTAAGACAACTTTCCTCCTAACCATGACATTTACCGTAATAGGTGGGTGCTTAAAAATGATGAGGAAAGACTAGAAATGAACTCTCTTCTACCATTTAACAAATCAGTTTAGAAGTGCCTCTGACAGTAATTTCATCATGAGGTCCATCAGATCTGCAGAAGTTCAGATGATTTCTGCATGCACACCAGGAGTGGGTTCCTCCAGGTTGGGACCAGATTGCCCAAACCGTTAGCGACCCGCAGGTGATGTAATTTTGGCATCACAGTTCCGGTACTGTCTGTGTTGGTCCTTGTTGGCGCCACCATCTTTTTTTGGGACTTTTCGGCAATTTTTTTGGGTTTGGATGGCTTCTCCTCGTCCTCTGCTTTGAGAAAAAGCCCTCCCGCCCGCCCTCGGGTTAATACCGACCTTTATTTCTTTGTCTGAAGCACAGCTGAGCAGCTCCTCAGCTGTGTTTCGGGCTGAAATGTCCTTCTGAGCATGCGCGGAAGTAAAATTGGGCAAGGGGACACGCGTGTGCACAAGCAGAGCGATGGCACGCACGAGAAACGGCACAATGCGCACCGGTAGCAAAGGTAACTGGAACCCACCCCTGATGCACACCAAGGAGAAAGGGTGGAATTTTCTACATTTCTTTCTTGCCATCTGATTGTAATTTAATGTCCCAGTCTAGATCTGCTTGTCCACCATAACGTTTAGCAATCTTGTCTAAGGTGACCAGATTTTAATATTTGTAAAGCGGGACACCATTGATGGGGGGGGGGTTTCTAGGGGAGCAAGACGGGAGGGGTCCATCTCTCTTATCCCGCAGCCCATCCATGTGAATAAAGGTGGAGACACAAATCCAGGATTGCTTTGCTGCAGCTTTGTGCACCCACCCCCAAACACCCCCCTTCATCGCAGCCCTTACCACTGCCATGGCCGGGGCTCACCTCTGCTGCGTCTGGCCCAGAGAGGGACAGCGGCAGGAGAAGGAAGAAAGCAAACTGCGGCTGTGGTGCTCTGGGAGGGCGGGTGGTGAGGGTTCTTCACAGCCGCATGCTGCCTCCGTTGCAGAAGCCGCCGCCAGCCAGCCGGGCAGCAACCCTCCGTGTGGGGAGAGGGCCAGGCCTGCGCTCGGAAGAGGCTGCCGCTCTCGCTGCCTGCTTTCTTCCTTCTCCCGCCGCGAAACAAAAGTGAACTGTGGCAGCGCTGCTTCGGGAGGGCAGGCGGACCTCTGTAGCCAGGCAGGGAGGGAGAGCAGCGAGAGTGGCGGCCCCTTCCAAGCGCAGGCCCTATACCCGCCCAGGGGGTTGCCGCCCACCCGGCCACCAGCGGCTTCCGCGCCGCACTTGCTTGGTGGGACTTTTTTGAAACGCTGTGGGACGTGGGACAAATTATTAAAAAGCGGGACTGTCCCGCCAAAAGTGGGATGTCTGGTCACCTTAATCTTGTCTATTCATTTAAAGCATTCTTACCCAGCTTTTCAGTCCAGAAATAATCTCCTTCCAGCCTCCAGAAACCAATGGAGATTATTTATTGCCATCTATTCCTGTAAAACACTCTGGCATGCTTTATACTCATTTTCCCCCCTTCTCCACTTTTCTATGTTATTCGAGCTTCTCAATGGTGGAGCTGGTTTGCTCGAGATCAAGAGACAGATTTCAGCCACTAATTTCCACCGCAGGCTTTGTAAGCCGTGACAAACTGCATTGTAGTCTTGTTTTCAACAGGATAACTTGTTTTCGATAACTGCTGCAATGAGAAAAGTCACGAGGTTTAACGCTCACGAATTATGGTGGAAACCATGTCTAACAACTTTGTGTTCTACTTCACGCAGCGTGTGGCTGTCCGTTGAATTTGTTCGCACAGGAAAGATGCTAGGATGTTAATGTTCCCTAGATGCATATTTTGCAGCGAGAAAGGGCTGCATACGGTATACATTAGGATTAAGAATCTAAATTACATGCTTGCAGCACTCTGTAGGCATCTGGCAAAGAAACCGTTCAAAGAGTTTGGTTGTGCTACAAATACTGACACATCAAAAAACCAGAAACAAAACAGATAAGAGAAAACCGAAGCCAGGAACCATTAGATCAACTTACAGGAAAAAGTCTTTTGCTTACCCCTCTGGGAAATGGAAAGATACAAGAATAAGCAGAAAAGAAAGACCGAGGCCAAGAATGTCTGAGTACAGAGAGGGAAATATAAGCCAAATGTCAGCGACGCGTACGGCTGAAATGCCATTGCGGGAGTAACAAATTGCAAATTAAAGACTCAGTGGTTGGCATGGAGGCTTCTGAAGTTTGTTAGCTTCCATACCCGTTGGGGGGATGGGGGAGAAGTAGCAGCAGAATTGGAATGAACTTATCCCTGCACATGGAGGGGACTTAGCAAGCATGGCTGTACACCCTTTGCCAAACAAGAGAGCAATAGGAAAGATTTAGATTTAGATTTAGATTTATTATTAGAGTTGGAAGGGACCTTGTAGGTCATCTAGTCCAACCCCCTGCTCAAGCAGCAGTTCCTACACCATTTGAGACAGATGGCAGTCCAGTCTCTCCTTGAAGGTCGCAAGTGTTGGGGCTCTCACAACCTCTGCTGGCAAGCTGTTCCACTGGTTGATCGCTCTCACCGTCAGAAAGTTTCTCCTCACTTCCAGGTTGAATCTCTCCTTGGTCAGCTTACATCCATTATTCCTTGTCTGGCCTTCTGGTGCCATAGAGAACAGCCTGACCCCCTCCTCTCTGTGGCAGCCCCTCAAGTATTGGAACACTGCTATCATGTAAGATGAAGGGTGCGTGGCAAAGTTTTAGCCCTGCATTCAAAAAATTGGGACTGCCTTTTTTGAAAGCTTGCGCTTTCATCGGGAACAGGGTTTCTAATTGTTTTGTCCTTTTACCATAGACAGCTAGCACAGCTCTCCTTCTTGCCGATTCAGCCAGAAGCTGCAAAAAGAAACATGGCCTATTGCAGTGATGGCGAACCTTTTTTGGTTCGCGTGCCAAAAGGGGGGGGGAATGCGGGGGATCACGTGTGTGCGTGCCCACACTCATAATTCCATGCACCCCCGCACATGCACGCATGACCCCCCTGCTCCCAGCATGCAATGGCATGCCCATTTTTCGCTCTCCCCAAGCTCCAGAGCCTTTCTAGGAGCCTGGGAAGGGCGAAAATGGCCTTCCCCACCCCCTCTGGAGGCTGGAAACAGCCTGTTTCCCGACTCCCAGTGGGCCCAGAAGGCCCGAAAATCAGCCGGCTAGTGCACACATGCACGCCGGACCTGAGCTCGCGTGCCCACCGATATGGCTCCGCGTGCCACTTGTGGCACCCGTGCCATAGGTTCGCCATCACGGGCCTATTGCATTGCACATATAAAAGCGGACTCTCTGTCCAGTTAGCCTTAGCTAACTCCTGGTGATTTTTCTTGAAAAATTTCCTGGCAGCAAGAACAGTGGAACTAGTGGAATGGTTTGCCTTCTGAAGTTGTGAGTGCTCCAACACTGGATGTTTTCAAGAAGAGATCGGACAATCATTTGTTCAGAACGGTATAGGTTCTCCTGCTTGAGCAAGGGGTATAGAAATGGCTTGTTCATACTATTATGGAAAAGCGAAAAGCTGTGATTTGATGTGTAGATTGATTATCAATCTCTGCCAGGAATGTGGAATGCCTGTCTGGTTGATATTGACTGATCATCTTACTTATTTACTCAGCCCTCTGTCCTCCTTAAGGAAATGATTATTTACTCAGCTTCTGTTTATCTAAGTTAATTAAAACTCTTCTTTACAGATTACAGATTAAATAGAGTTGGAAGGGACCATGTAGGTCATCTAGTCCAACCCCCTCCCACCAAGCATGTTTCTGAAACTACAGAAACTACACCGTTTCTGACAAGTGGCAGTCCGGTCTCTTCTTAAAAGCTTCCAGTGATGAAGCTCCCACAACTTCTGAAGGCTACTTCTGTTCCATTGGTTGATTGTTCTCACTGTCAGAAAATTCCTCCTTATTTCTAGGTTGAATCTCTCCTTGATCAGTTTCCATCCATTATTCCTTGTCTGGCCTTTACAGATGCTTTGGAAAATAGCTTGACCCCTTCCTCTCTATGGCAGCCACTCAAATATTGGAACACTGCTATCATGTCTCCCCTGGTCCTTCTCTTCGGTAGACTAGCCATGCCCAGTTCCTGTAACCGTTCTTCATTTGTTTTAGCCTCCAGTTCCCTAATCATCTTGGTTGCTCTTCTCTGCACGTTTTCTAGAGTCTCAACATCTTTTTTATAGTGTGGTGACCAAAACAGGATGTAGTATCAGTGTGGTCTTACTAAGGCTATATAGAGTGGTATTGGTACCTCACTTAATCTTGATCGTATCCCTCTGTTAATGCAATTTATGATTGCATTGGCTTTTTTGGCTGCTGCTGCACACTGTAGATGTTGCCTTTCACTTACATTAACCAATTCTAAAAGCTCAACTAACTCAAGGCAAAAAGGAGCCACAGAATTACTTATGCTTTGTGCAACTGGAATTGGAATAGATTATCTACCTCCCAAGGAGCTTCCCAAGCTGTTGAGATTCCAGCGTAGTGATTAGCCAAGGTCCTTCTGCTGCTCCATCTTTTCCCTTT
The DNA here is from genome assembly GCA_023053685.1 of Diadophis punctatus similis. Lineage (NCBI taxonomy): Eukaryota > Metazoa > Chordata > Lepidosauria > Squamata > Dipsadidae > Diadophis > Diadophis punctatus. The sequence continues at coordinate 7,312,835 of JALIGW010000006.1, forward strand.
ATCCTTGATCCTGTAGATCAGGGTGTCAAACTTGATTTCAGTTAGGGCCGCATCAGGGTTGTGTTTGACCTTGAGTGGGCCTGGCAGGGTGGGTGTGGCCAGAGTGGGCGTGGCCAGCTCAATGTCCTGCAACCCTCTGCGAGTGAAAACGGAGCATGGGAGGGCCGGCTGCGATGTCCTCTTGCAGCCCTCCTGAGCTCCGTTTTTACTGGTGGAGGGCTGCAGCAGGCCGTCGCAGCTGAAAAAGGAGCCTGGGAGGGCCGCGCGTAGTCCTCCCAACCTCTGTTTTTGCTGGCAGAGGCACTGCAGGCTGGTCCTTCGCTGTTTCCAGGGTGGCCCTGTGGGCCAGATCCAGGGGTGAAATTCAAAATTTTTACCTACCGGTTCTGTGGGTGTGGCTTGGTGGGCATGGCAGGGGAAGGATACTGCAAAATCTCCATTCCCTCCCCACTCCTGGGGAAGGATACTGCAAAATCTCCATTCCCTCCCCACTCCTGGGGAAGGATTCTGCAAAATCTCCATTCCCTCCCCACTCCAGGGGAAGGATACTGCAAAATCTCCATTCCCTCCCCACTCCTGGGGAAGGATACTGCAAAATCTCCATTCCCTCCTCACTCCAGGGGAAGGATACTGCAAAATCCCCATTCCCTCCCCACTCCTGGGGGAAGGATATTGCAAAAACTCCATTCCCTCCCCACTCCAGGGGAAGGATATTGCAAAAACTCCATTCCCTCCCCACTCCAGGGGAAGGATTCTGCAAAATTCCCATTCCCTCCCCACTCCTGGGGGGAGGATATTGCAAAAACTCCATTCCCTCCCCACTCCTGGGGGAAGGATATTGCAAAAACACCATTCCCACCCCACTCCAGGGGAAGGATTCTGCAAAATCCCCATTTTCACCCCACTCCAGGGGAAGGATTCTGCAAAATCCCCATTCCCTCTCCACTCCAGGGGAAGGATACTGCAAAATCCCCATTCCCTCTCCACTCCAGGGGAAGGATACTGCAAAATCCCCATTCCCTCTCCACTCCAGGGGAAGGATACTGCAAAATCCCCATTCCCACCCCACTATGGGGCCAGCCACAGGTGGTATTTGCCGGTTCTCTGAACTACTCAAAATTTCCGCTACCAGTTCTCCAGAACCTGTCAGAACCTGCTGAATTTCACCCCTGGCCAGATCTAAGCATCCCATGGGCCGGATCTGGCTCACAGACCTTGAGTTTGATATCCCTGCTGTAGACCATCCTGACCCATGGATCATCCTTGTTGCTCTTGATGATGATATCCACATTTTATGCTTCTTTGTTGCTTGTTGGAAGGTCGCAAAAGGTGATCACATGACCCCAGGACCCTTCCAACTGTCATAACTACATGCCAGTGGCCATGCATCTGAATTTCAATCACGTGAGGGTGCTGCGATAATTGTAAGCATGAAAAATGAGTGAGCTACTCTGGGCGGTTTATAACAGCAAACAGAAAAAAGATGACCGCATCCTACCACATACCTCCCTAAGACCGGTTAGGTCCCACAGAGAGGGCCTCCTCCGGGTCCCGTCGGCCAAACAATGCCGACTGGCGGGGCCACGGGGGAGGGCCTTCTCTGTGGGAGCCCCGTCCCTCTGGAACCAACTTCCACCAGAGATCCGGACTATCCCCACCCTTCTGGCCTTCCGTAAAGCCTTAAAAACATGGCTCTTCCGGCAGATGGGGTGAATAGGATAATCAGATTCCCCCTGAATGTTGTGTTTATAATGTTTTTCTTTTTGACTATATTTTAATTATGATTATTGTTTTTAAATGTACGCTTCTTACTCATGTTGTACGCCGCCCTGAGTCCCACGGGATTGGGCGGCCTATAAGAGCGTCTAATAAATAAATAAATAAATAAAATGACAAAAATGTAAACATTAACAATAGTGAAGGGGCAAAACAATAAAAATAAACAACAAAAGTACAACAATGTGATTTAAAAGATTGAAAGATATTCTGCTAGTCTAATCTTTAACAGTAGAGTTCTAATTTTCCTTGTGGTGTCTGTTTCCTGACTGGTCCACCCTAAAGGGTTGACAATCACAAAACTCACATAGACACATAAGTCACCGTTCACTTTATAAATCAGGAAAGGGAAAAATGTGGCTTTTCAGATGGTTTTGGATTAAAAATCCCATCTTCAATTATTATTGACCACGGTCAAAGAAGCCATGGTGGCACAGTGGTTAGAATGCAGTATTGCAGGCTAATTCTGCCGACTGCCAGCAGTTCGATCCTGACCGGCTCAAGGTTGACTCAGCCTTCCATCCTTCCAAGGTGGGTAAAATGAGGACCCAGATTGTTGGAGGCAACATGTTGACTCTGTAACCTGCTTGAGAGGACTGTAAAGCACTGTGAAGTGGTATACAGTTAGTCCAAAATGCAGCTGCGCGAGCTGTGGTGGGTGCACCAAGATATACCCACGTAACACTAATTTTCCACCAGCTGCATTGGCTACGTATCAGTCTCTGGTCACAATTCAAGGTGTTGGTTATTACCTTTAAAGCCCTACATGGCACTGGGCCAAGATATTTACGGGACCGGCTACTACCACATACCTCCCAGCGACCGGTGAGATCCCACAGAGTTGGTCTCCTTCGGGTCCCGTCAGCCAGACAATGTCGGTTGGCGGGACCGCGAGGGAGAGCCTTCTCTGTGGTGGCCCCAACTCTGTGGAACAAACTACCTCCGGAGATCCGGATCATCCCCGCTTTACTGGCCTTCCGCAAAGCCATTAAGACCTGGCTCTTCCGGCAGGCCTGGGGATAGGGACCGTGGAGAATGATTTTAAACGGCCACCCCGTGATATGTTTGATAGTTTTTTAAATTTTTATATGTATTTTAATTATTGTTCTGTTTTTATGGTTTTGTTCATTCACTTGTTTCTCTTTGCTGTAAGCCACCCAGAGTCCCTTTGGGAGTTGGGCGGCATACAAATTGAACAAAATAAATAAATAAATAAATAATAAATATAAGTCTAAGTGCTATTGCTAAAAATTTCCAAAACTGAAGAACCTCAAGACAATCTGAAAAGGACAGAAATGTTTTTTCTTGTGCAGGTTCTGTCTTATGACAAAAGAAAAGAAACCTCCAAATGTTCAGGAAGAAAACAATTCTTTCTTTTTACCTCTTGCTCTGATCTCTTTCTTTCTTCCTCTCTTTTCCTTAGCAACCATCACTAAGGAATGCCTTATCTCTGTTCCTGCTAAAGAACTATCTATCTATCTATCTATCTATCTATCTATCTATCTATCTATCTATCTATCTATCTATCTATCTATCTATCTATCTATCTATCTATCTATCTATTTAGTCAACACGTGTGCAAGATAACAGGTATGATATAAACATAAGCAAAAGCAAAGTATGTATAGATAAAATTTGACAATAGGACAGAAGGACAGGGATGGTAGGCACAATGGTGCGCTTATGCACGCCCCTTACAGACCTCTTAGGAATGGGGTGAGGTCGACTGTAGACAGTCTAAGGTTAAAGTTTTGGGGGTTTGGGGAAGAAACAACAGAGTCAGGTAGTGCATTCCAGGCATTGATCACTCTGTTGCTGAAGTCGTATTTTCTGCAGTCGAGTTTGGAGCGGTTTACATTGAGTTTGAATCTATTGTGTTCTCGTGTATTGTTGCGGTTGAAGCTGAAGTATTCATTGACAGGAAGGACATTGTGGCAGATGATTTTATGAACTACATTTAGATCAGATCGAAGGCGACGTAGCTCTAAGTTGTCTAAGCCTAAAATTTCAAGTCTGGTGGAATAAGGAATTCTGTTGCGAGCAGAGGAGTGGATTGGATCCTGGATTGGATCTGTCTTCAGAAGAGTGCCATTTTACATGGAGGCATCTCTGTATGAATCACTGATTTCTGAGCTTGTGGTCTTTGGAAGAGCAACAGAAAGAAACATTTGCAGCTTGCTTTGCTAAAGACAGATTTTTCATGTCAGAAAGAATCTTTAAAGCCCAGGGATCAATGTACCAATTTACCACGAAGAGCAGTGTGGTAACTTCTCAAGGAAGGGCACCCTTCAAAGATCAACCGAACGTTCTAGCCAGTATAAAGATTATCTTTGAACTATTAACAGAGGAAATAGGAAAAACAATTTAGAGAGCTTGTGTGGAAAACGAACTGTTTCTCTTCAGCTTCACGACAGGGCCTTAATTCAAACCCATCAAATTTCAAGGCTGGATGCAAATCTGGCTGGAAATGACTGTATACGTTTTCTTGCAATGACCTAGCCTACCCACTGTGAGGGAAAGCAAACCATAGTTCCTCTGGAAACCTAGGCCATCTCTGACTTATAATTTTGAAACTCCTTGGAGATTTCCTTTGGACTTCAACCAAGAAAAACCCTGTCTTATAAATAATGGAATTTGTTGATTGGCTGACAGACTCGGTCAATATTAGTTTTGGCGAAACCGACTGGATGCATTTCCTTGAAGAACTCTGCTGGTCACAGCGCTAAAAATTTCTGTCAGTGTAATTTCTTTTTGTTGGAGTGATGCTAAAAGAAGGAATCATTTCCAAAGTTACTTCCAGAATTTAACCTAACATTTGGCCTGCCTTGGTTAAATGTTATTTTATGTATTTCTTTCTGGAACACTCTATTTTTCTTGCATGCCTTCCTACTTAGCCAAGGTTGAATCCATTTTTTTTCCAATTTGGAAAGTAACGATAGGCAAGTTTCATTCAATGCCACTTGAAATGGTAAACTGATTGGATCGCTTCTAATAAAGCCGCAAGAGATGAAGAATATTACCCGCAAACATACTTCCACAGAAGCAGAAAACCGACTGAAAGGAATTGAGGGGATTTGGTTTTTTTCTAAATGGAGAGGAGGGCAATGTAGGTTGAAGAAATATTTAATCCCAAAAGCATCAATTTTCTGCTCAAGTGGTAAACTCCAAAGCGCACTCCCAATTCTATCTACGGTTCGTGAGAGCTAAGTTAAAACACCACAACAAAAACAGCCATGTGGAATGTTATATTTGTCCTATATACAATGGAACATCTCCATGGCTAAGTCACTCTTTTCTGTCAGATTTCCCAAAGCTTGAAGATTTATTTATTTATTATTATTATTATTATTATTATTATTATTATTATTATTATTATTATTATTATTATTATTATTATTATTATCATCATCATCATCATCATCATCATCATCATCATCATCATCATCATCATCAACAACAACAACAACAACAACAACAGAGTTGGAAGGGACCTTGGAGGTCTTCTAGTCCAACCCCCTGCTTAGGCAGGAAACCCTACACTACTTCAGACAAATGGTTATCCAACATCTTCTTAAAAACTTCCAGTGTTGGAGCATTCACAACTTCTGGAGGCAAGCTGTTCCACTGATTAATTGTTCTAATTGTCAGGAAATTTCTCCTTAGTTCTAAGTTGCTTCTCTCCTTGTTTAGTTTCCACCCATTGCTTCTTGTTCTACCCTCAGGTGCTTTGGAGAATAGTTTGACTCCCTCTTCTTTGTGGCAACCCCTGAGATATTGGAAGACTGCTATCATGTCTCCCCTAGTCCTTCTTTTCATTAAACTAGACATACCCAGTTCCTGCAACCGTTCTTCATGTTTTAGCCTCCAGTCCCCTAATCATTTTTGTTGCTCTTCTATTTATTTTATTTATTTAGTTTGTCAAGCATGTATGAGAAAACAATTATAAGTATGAACACAACATATAAACATTTAAGTATAAACAGATAAAGTATATGCATAAGAAATGAGTACAAATAATGGGAACAGTAGGACAGGGATGGTAGGCATGCTGGTGCGCTTATGCGCGCCCCCTTACAGACCTCTTAGGAATGGGGTGAAGTCCACAGTAGACAGTTTTAGGTTAAAGTTTTGGGGGTTTGAGGATGTAACAACAGAGTCAGGTAGTGCATTCCAGGCATTGACCACTCTGTTGCTGAAGTCGTATTTTCTGCAATCGAGTTTGGAGCGGTTTACTTTGGGTTCGTATCTATTGTTTGCCCATGTATTATTGTGGTTGAAGCTGAAGTAGTCATTAACGGGTAGGACGTTGTAGCAGACAATTATATATCTACTTGCTGCTCTGTCCTTGACATCAGCCCTGTGTTCATCACAATGGTTTAGCTCTGAGGAACAGTAAATAAAGATTGGGAAAGATTGGGAACATTTCTGGATTAAGGTTTACGTATTAATTTTTTTTAGCAAATGCAGCATTTGGCTAGGCTAGTGGAGGGGAATGAGTGACAGAACCTGAGGGTGGAGTTAAGGGAGGAATCAGCCTACAATCTCTACGTAGCCACAAGTGGATTAAGTCCAAACCCCCTTTGAATTTCATTGACCCTCATCTAACTCCTAGCAAGTGCTAACAGTTTAGTTGAGAAGAATCCCTGTGCTTAGGCATGAATAACAATACATCGGTTTAATTAGACCTTCACATGTGGATTTGATCTTTCATGCCAAATAGCTGGGCTCACAAGGTCTGGTTAGTACTTGGGTGGGAGGTCTCCAAAGCTCTGTGATGTGCAAAAATCATCCAGACTTGGCGTACAAATTTCAAATTTATTTATTTATTTATTTGTGAGATTTATATACCGCCTCACAGTGCAAGCACTCTCTAAGCGGTTTACACCAGTAAGCAATGTATATATATATTTTAATTTTTTTTTATTATTTTTCTTCATTAAACATCTGAATATTTTGATACTGATCTACACCTGTTTTTACAACATTGTTATATCTCAATTATGCACATTAAATCATAAATTTACAGTCTCTTCTGTCTTTGTTTTCTTCTCACGTTGTCACACAGTCTTTCCTCTTTTTTTTAGTCCAGTTGTACCATCCAGTCCATGTTTTGTAGTATTCTGAGTTGCATTGTCCTTTGAGTTGAATAGTCAGCATGTCCATTTCAGCACATCTATATATTTTGTCCATTAGTATATTTTCTGGTGGGATTTGATTGTCTTTCCAATATTGTGCATATGTTATTCTTGCTGCAGTTGTAATATGTAGTATTAAATATTGTATATTTTTTGGATGTTGTTTACCAGTAAGCAATGTATATTTATATTGCCCCCAATAATCTGGGTCCTCATTTTACCTACCTCGGAAGGATGGAAGGCTGAGTCAACCTTGAGCCGGTGAGATTTGAACCGCTGACCTGAGGATCACAGTCAGCTAAAGTGGCCTGCAGTACTGCCGCTAACCGCTGCGCCACCTCGGCTCTTCAAATCACCTGAATATGGCTGCAAATGAAAAAAAAATGGTTGCGTTCATGGAGTCATTTGGAGTTTTCAGTTGGAGGAAGCATTCGTTTTTATGTGGGAATACACGATAAAGTGCTAAATGTGTTTTCTATTCTTCGGTTTGTAAATCATCATATTAGGACACTAATATTCAGAAAGAAATCCAAAATTCCACTTAATGGACAACACCTTCATCAAGTTGCCCAGACTATTACAAATTAGGGGACCACAGCAGTATTCATTGGGACTAGATGGCACAAAAACCAGACACACAAATAGGTATCTATATTAAGCCCAAGATTGTTTTTTAGACCTAGCCCCAAGAAGCAAATGATAATTAATTATAATGTGAGAAATTGCCAAATTACAAAATTAGTGGCCTCTACTGAGTTAGGCTATCAAAATATTCTGAATTCTGCTGAAAGAAATATTAGAAAAATATAGGGATGTAAGATCTAGGCCAGTGATGGCGAACCTTTTTTCCCTCGGGTGCCGAAAACGCGTGCGCGCATGCTGTCACGCACGTGTGAGTGCCCACACCCATAATTCAATGCCTGGGGAGGGTGAAAACGGCCTCTCCCGCCCCCGCAGAGGCCCTCTGGAGGCCGGAAATGGCCCATTTCCCAACTTCCGGTGGGCCTGGTAGGCCCGTTTTTCGCCCTCCCCAGGCTCCAGAGGCTTCCCTGGAGCCTGGGGAGGGCGAAAACACCCCCTCGGAGGCCCTCTGGAAACCTAAAATGCCCTCACAGAGCCTCCACATGAGCCAAAAATCAGCTGGCCGGCACGCACATGCATGCTGGAGTTGAGCTAGGGCAACGGCTCGTGTGCCGGCAGATATGGCTCCGCGTGCCACCTGTGGCATGCATGCCATAGGTTCGCCATCACTGATCTAGGCCATATGGGAAAGGGAAAGGGAAAAGGAGGAGAGAGGACCAGAGATTAAATATCCCCGCTCTTGGTGGAAACACAAACACACACACACACACATACACACAAAGCAAAAAAAACCCTTTAGTATTGAAGTGGCTTTGAACAGTCACTTCTTTGGAGACTTGCAATTCTAAGTATCTGCCCAAACAGATCATTCTTGTTTGAGAATGGGAGTAATGGCCAAGTGGAAGGTAGAAGGATGAAGTCTTTTGAACGACTTCATCTACAGTAGCTGTGAAATTACCATAATGAACAATGCATGTTGCTCATCAGAGAGTCCAATGGTAAACACCCTTCTCTTGTAAATTAAAATGGAGCTATAATTTCATGCCCACGAAGAGCAGGTGAAACCTGTTTCCTCAATTTAATCCCCTCTAGATGTTGTAGTTAAACCACCCATGAAGATGGCTTCCGATGGAGATCTTGAATCTGGCTACTGGTTTGTGATAAAAATAGTTCCCATTGGTGAATTTTGGACTTTTTTTCTCTTAAGGGAACCTCTATCTTTTGCTGCGGTAGAGGAACAAAATCAAAGTTTTTGACAAGATAATAGATCAGAATTAGGGTTTCCCCCCATTTAGACCTAATCTGTCAGGGGCAAAGAATAAGGACCATATCTTAAGACCATATCTTAAGCTCAGATTTATTGTTGAAGCCTATACACAAGAATCTAGTCAATTAAAATTCAATACTAAATGGGCAGTAGATAAGGGTCAACAGAATTCAAGACGGATTAGAGTTACATCATTTGTGGAAACATAATGAGTCTGGAGGGACGCGGTGGCTCAGTGGCTAAGACGCTGAGCTTGTCAATCAGAAGGTCGGCAGTTCAGCGGTTCGAATCCCTAGCGCCGCATAACGGAGTGAGCTCCCGTTACTTGTCCCAGCTTCTGCCAACCTAGCAGTTCAAAAGCACATAAAAAATGCAAGTAGAAAAATAGGGACCACCTTTGGTGGGAAGGTAACAGTGTTCCATGTGCCTTCGGCATTTAGTCATGGTGGCCACATGACCACGGAGACGTCTTCGGACAACGCTGGCTCTTCGGCTTTGAAACGGAGATGAGCACCGCCCCCTAGAGCTGGGAACGACTAGCACATATGTGAAGGGGAACCTTTACCTTTAATGAGTCTAGGCCCGTGATGGCGAACCTATGGCACGCTTGCCATAAGTGGCACTCAGAGCCATATCGGTGGGCACGCAAGCTCAGGTCCGGCGTGCACATGCTGATTTTCTGGGCCCACTGGGAGTTGGGAAACAGGCTGTTTCCAGCCTCTGGAGGGGGTGGGGAAGTCCCGTTTTCTTGCTCTCCCCAAGCTCCAAAGTCTTTCTAGGAGCCTGGGAAGGGTGAAAATGGCCTTCCCCACCACCCCCGGAGGCACTCCGGAGGCCAGAAATGGCCCGTTTCCCAACTTGAAGACCTCCTTGGGGTGGGGAAGGCCGTTTTTGCCCTCCCCAGGCTCCTAGAAAGGCTCTGAAGCCTGGGGAGAGCAGAAAATGGACGTCCTGGGAGCAGGGGGGGGGGTCATGCACGCATGCACGGGGCGCATGGAATTATAGGTGTGGGCACGTGTGCGCGTGACCCCCCGTGCTTCCCCCCCTTTTGGCACACGAGCCAAAAAAGGTTTGCCATCACTGGTCTAGGCTGATGACTCATTTAACTCTGCTTACTCGACAAATGCACCCATAAAAGATTCATATTTTTTTTCCAAATGTATCTTTGCACTGTGGCCTTTATCCCAAGAGAGGGAGAAGCTTAAACCACCCTTAGCTGTACCCCTATTAAAATAGCGTCTCCATCTTTCTTCTAACACCGCCCAACGGCAGCCTCAAGGGGTGTAAAAATCTGTTAAGCTTAGCAACCAATTACCTTGGCGAGGAATCAGGAAATTGGCAAGGACTTGAAACAGAGGCAGTCAGAAGGAGACAAGGGATGCCACGGGGGCAGCAAGTGGCATGTCAGCACAGTTCTCTGCTGACTCAAGATGGATGGATAGAGTTCGATTCAGCAGCGGGGGAAGATCCTACCTTATCCCAGTGAAAGGTCATCTCTCTGAAACTACCGTCCCTGGTTGGAGAAAAAGGGGAACTGGAGAAATGATGACCCAAGAATAGCAGTGCCCACTCACCCAGGATAGGAGAAGGGACAAAAGAGAAGTTCTTTGGGCCACGAAGATTTGTACTGTGGGTCTTACACAGGAAGTTCAGAAAAATTCTTCAGAGCTGAAGAAGCTTCTTGGATGAGAAGTGAAATGTCTTCAAAGAAAAAACAGAAAGTCCAGTTGCCTCTTGAAAAAGCACCTTTGGGACAACCATGACCTGGATGACTTACTCTGTTAAGGACCTTGGAGTACTCATATCTAATGACCTAAGTGCCAGAGCCCATTGTAACAACGTTGCCAAAAAGGCACTAAGAGTTGTCAACCTAATCTTGCGTAGCTTCTTCTCTGGCAATATTACACTGCTAACCAGAGCATACAAAACATTTGCCAGACCATTCCTTGAATACAGCTCACCTATCTGGAACCCGCACTGCAAATCGGACATTAATACAATTGAGAGAGTCCAGAAAAATTTCACAAGAAGAGTCCTCCTCTCCTCTGCTCACAACAGAATACCTTATTCCACCAGACTTGAAATTTTAGGCTTAGACAACTTAGAACTACGTTGCCTTCAATCTGATCTAAATGTAGTTCATAAAATCATCTGCCACAATGTCCTACCTGTCAATGAATACTTCAGCTTCAACCGCAACAAATATACGAGCACACAATAGATTCAAACTCAATGTAAACCGCTCCAAACTCGACTGCAGAAAATACGACTTCAGCAACAGAGTGATCAATGCCTGGAATGCACTACCTGACTCTGTGGTTTCTTCCCCAAACCCCAAAAACTTTAACCTTAGACTGTCTACTGTCTACTGTCACCCCGTTCCTAAGAGGTCTGTAAGGGGCGTGCATAAGCGCACCACTGTGCCTACCGTCCCTGTCCTACTGTCCTATTGTCCAAGTTTACCTATACATGCTTTGCTTTTGTTTATGTTTATATCATACCTGTTATCTTGTACACGTGTTGACAAATACATAAATAAAAATAAAAATAAAAATAAAAATAAAAATAAAAAATAAAAAAATAAAAAAATAAAAAAATGAAAAATGAAATAAAAAACATTCAGTTCATAGATGCTTTCAACACAGGATGTGCTGGGAAACAGGGAATGGGAGATTTTAGCTTGGGTTTCCTAAGATCTCTTTTTAAAGAGTTCAGATTTCCAGTCCTTATTGGAATCAGTTGGGGAAATTCTGTGATGTCCTGTAGTAAGAGGGAAAGCAACTACCGAGGAGAAAACCACATCGTCATCAACACTGTACTATATATAAACAGGGACTTCTGTGTTGTTATCATATACAAATACACTTACTGGGACAGATGATGTTACCTAGTTGAATAATGAAATATCTGCAAGCAAACAGCCAATTTCAGAGTGCACCAAGACCTTCACAATCACAGTGTAAGGATTGTAACAGCTACTGTGTATGTCACGGTGTGAATATTGTCAGTTGTATGTCTATGCAGGGTGATGCACCCCTATTCTAATATTATGGTATATTCCAATACAAGCAGAACACGTGATATGATCTTGTATGCATGTCCACATTCCTGATGCACCATTAATCCTCTTTGACTTGGCTCTTGACCGGGACGGTCGCATTTTCTTAGCAAAGATGTAAATATTCAGGATTTATTGTTTTTGTACCGAAATAAATATTTTCTATTAGACTTTTAATCTCGGCTTTATTTCTAACTGTCTGAATTCCAAGAAAAGATCTAAATCGCCTCTATGAGATTTATTCTTACCTTAACAGTGTAGAACTAACAGAAGATCAACTAGCAATCAGAAGACACAATAAAAACTCCTTGATCTCATAAAACCGTATACAGGCAGACTCAACTATAGTTTCAACTGGGAAACTGGAAGCACCCAAGACCAAGATAAATCCAAAAATGCTAGGGAATTCCAGAAAGCCTGGCATTCAGACAAATCAGCCATCAACAGATACATAGAGATACATTACATTTACATACCATTCAAAAGAAACAATAAAAATGCTAAGAAGGAAACAAAACAACCAGACTCCATCTTCTCCAGCAACCTACACAAGATGAGCAGTGATTAACACCAGACCAACAATCCAGCAGAAAACAATATCCCAATTATTAAAAAGAAAACCACACGCCCACTAACCCTGGCAGGGCATGCTGCTGTATATATAAACAGGGAGCAAACTGCACATTCACTAGCCATGATGATGTTACCTAGTCAAATGATAAAACACCTGCAAATAAACAAGATCAGAATGCACCAAGAACTCCACCATACTGTTGTGACCCGCCAGCAGCCCGTGCAGCTGATAGCGGATCCCGTGCGAGAGGAGACCGACTTGGTGTTGTGCCGATGGCCTGTGCAGCTGGCACCCGAGTTGGACAGTGAGGAGGCTGGCGAGGACTCGGTGCCAGAGGCTGAGGTTCAGCCAGGGCCTTTGGAATCTCCAGCACCTCATAGCATTGATGAGGGAGAAGAGGCTTCTCCTCTTCTGAATGCAAGGGCACTCAGAGCTGCTAAGAGACAGGAATGGTTACTCCAGAGGAGATCTCCTTGGGAGTAAGACTTGGGGCTAATTGGCCACTCCCCTAGTCTACTTAAGGACATCAGAGGCAGCTGAAAAGCTGCAGGAAACAACGTTTGGAAATCTGGTCATAGGTCTCCATGTTTTAAAAACTTCTGATTTGTTTTCTCTGCTTTGGCTTGGATTATCAAAGACTACCTCTGGGCATTTTGCCAACTCTCTGAAGCCTCGTAAGATATCAAGACCTAATTGTTCTTCTTGGCTGTAAGACTCTTTGAAACTGATACCAGCTGTTAATGAAGATTAATTAGCAGCTGGTTGCTTGCATGAAAATACTGCTTGTAGAATTGATGTGTGCATATTCCACTGCTAAGAAGTTTATTAGTAGTGACTAACTGTATTAAATAAGTTCGTACCAACTGGGTGTTGTGTTACTTCTTAGCTGGGGCAGAACACATACCCCCTGTGGATATTGTGCAGATGCCATAGTGATACGGGGTTGTGCGCGCATGCATTGGGGGACAGGGGGGACATGCACGCATTGCATTATGGGTGTGTGCATGCATGCGTGCACTTTTGCGCACGTACACACACTTTTGCACTTGGCGACGAAAAGGTTAGCCATCACTGCCCTAAACTCTGCTGAAGATGCTAACTAGTGTGGTAATGAAATGTTTGGAAACGACCCACAAGCTCAGAGAATGAACCTTCTTCACCTTCATCCTACACCTGAGCTACAGATATTCACCACTATTGCAAATGCATATGTGTATGTACAAGTGTTTGTTTGTATGTATCACTACCTGTTTGCATGAGAAACAAGTAATTAGCTTACATAACTATGCATTTAGGCCAATGCTATTACTCATAGGTTTTTTTTTTCTAACTGGGAAATCTCGGAAGACAGCCATCAGAACGACTTCCACATTATTGCTATGAAAATTTCATTAGTACACCCATTAACTCTTGGGAAATCAAGTTTTCCTTGAGGAAGCTTCCTAGTTTTTCTTCCTTTTTTAAAGAAAAAAAATCTAATTATCTCCCTGTCAGATTCCAGTTTTGTGGTACTGTAGATGCTGTATTCAATTTATATATTTAAATAGGAAAGGTTGCACAGACCTTTTTAGTGTAAAGCAGGGTTTCGCAACTTCAAATTGTGTGTTCTTCGACTCCCACAATACTCCAGCTGTGGAATTTTGGGAGTTGAAGTCTACACATCTTGATGTTGCCAAACTTGACAAAGACTGGTGTAAACACACAAGTGAAACTGAAAGAAAACTGTAGTAGGGTTTTTAAACTATTCTCCCACATTCCATAATAATCAATAATGCTGGCTGGGGAATTCTGGGAGTTGAAGTCCAGACATCTTTAAGTTGCCAAGGTTGGGAAACACTGCCCTACACCATTTCTGACAGATGGCAGTCCAGTCTCTTTTTGAAAGCTTCCAGTGATGAAGCTCCCACAACCTCTGAAGGCAACTTCGGTTCCATTGGTTGAGTGTTCTCACTGTCAGAAAGTTTCTCCTTATTTCTCGGTTCAATCTCTCCTTGATCAGTTTCCATCCATTATTCCTTATCTGGCCTTCAGGTGCTTTGGAAAATAGCTTGACCCCTTCCTCTCTGTGGCAGCCCCTCAAATATTGGAACACTGCTATCATGTCTACCCTGGTCCTTCTCTTCACTAGACTAGCCATGCCCAGTTCCTGCAACCGTTCATCGTATGTTTTAGTCTCCAGTCCCCTAATCATCCTGGTTGCTCTTCTCTGAGCTCTTTCTAGAGTCTCAACATCTTTTTTATAGTGTAATCACCAAAACTGGATGCAGTACTCTAGGTGTGGTCTTATTAAGGAATGTGCGGAAGCAAAATCGTGCCGAAATCTCACGAGGGGATGTGCGCGTGCGTGAGATTTCGGCGTGATTTTACTTCTGCGCATGCACAGAAGCAAAATCTCACTGAAATCTCGTGCACGCGCGCGTCCCCTCGCAAGATTTCGGCGCGATTTTGCTTCCACGCATGTGCAGAAGCAAAATCGCCCAAAAATTCACGAAAAAGAAATGGCGACGCGCGCGACTGCCCGGTGGAGACGGTACCGGAGCAGTCGCGCGCAAATTGGGTTATCGGCGGGTCCCTACCAGAGCTACGCACTGGACCGCACCGGGAGGAACCCACCCCTGCTAAGGCTAGAATATGTGTAATAACAAAGCTAGCTTCTGCCATGATAAGGGATGTGTTTATGAGAACATAGTTGAAGAAATCCATGTTACATTTACCAGAATCAACTTTTCTAGATTCCTTGGCCACTGGACCATAAGCTAGCAGGACAAGCTGGTCTCAGATTAGAAAGATATCTAAAATGTTCAATCAAAGAACATTCAGATCTCAAAAGAAGGCCTTCCAATGGCTTGATTTCAACATGGGTCATTCCAAGGTCAGAATATCCTGATGGAGAACATCAGACTCACACAAACCACTAGAGTAATGTATGCTTTTCAAACAGGACATGAGAAAAGATGTCCCAGTTAGGGCCCAGCACCAATTTTGGAAAGATATGGAGATAGGCACAAAGTACTTTCAGGACTTCTTTTCAGGACTTCACTGAAACCACCATTCTTCACTCATTATCTGAAGCAGTCATTCCCTTTTACATAAAGCATAAAAGCAGGAAACCTTCGATGGCCTTATTTTCATCTCTCCATCAGTTGAGATGAGGGGGCTGGAAACAAAGTTCCTTGTGCAACTGGGGCAGTGAGCAAGAAGGGTTGTTTCTGTCCTTCAAGAATTCTCCGTCACGAAATGCTTCCCTAGCTGTTCTAATTTGCGCCCCCAGCCAACTTGAGCTTCCAAACTATAAATAAGGCTGGGTGGAGATGTAGGCCTTGGGGAATTTGTTAGGGAGAACAGCCAAGAATGGAAAGGCTGATGAAGGATTTTTGATCTTACTAGCTAATTTTCCCTTGAAGGACCAAAGGTTCAGAATCCTTGTTTTCCTCTTCATCCAGATCCTTGACTTCCTTTTCCAGAGAAGTCGTCTCGATGTTGGGACGACTGTTCAAGTTAAATAACTTTGTTGTTGTTAGTTGAGAAGTCGTGTCCGACCCATCGCAACCCCATGGACAACGTTCCTCCAGGCCTTCCTGTTGTCTACCATCCTCTGGAGTCCATTTAAGCTCACGCCGACTGCTTCAGTGACTCCATCCAGTCACCTCATTCTCTGCTGTCCCCTTCTTCTTTTGCCCTCAATCTTTCCCAGCATTAGGCTCTTCAGTGAGTCCTTCCTTCTCATTAGGTGGCCAAAGTATTTGAGTTAAATAACTACCTTCAATCAGTGGTGGGATTCAAATTTTTTTACTACCAGTTCTGTGGGCGTAGCTTGGTGGGTATAGCGTGGCTTGGTGGGCATGGCTTGGTGGGCGTGGCATGGCTTGGTGGGCGTGGCAGGGGAAGGTTACTGCAAAATCCCTATTTCCTCCCAATCAGCTGAGACTCGGGAGGCAGATAATAGATGGGGACGGGGCCAGTCAGAGATGGTATTTACCGGTTCTCCGAACTACTCAAAATTTCCACTACCGGTTCTCCAGAACTGGTCCAGAACCTGCTGAAACCCACCTCTGCCTTCAATCATATCTAAGCCTTGCTGAAAAATGAAGTTGCCCTGTAAGGAAAAACACCAAAACTAAATGTGATGTGATTAAGAAAGGATTGTTGGAAATGCCAACACAAATAGGATCTTACCATCATATGTGGTGGACCTGTCCAAAAATAAAAAGCTTCTGGAATACAATCAAAACCTGGTTAACAGAAATTACGAAACAGGAAATAGACATAAAACCAGAATCATTTCTGCTGGGAATTGTTAATCAGAAAATGGAGAAAAACATTATTATATCATGTTACACATACTAACAGCAGCAAGAATAACGGTAGCACAATACTGGAAACAAAGCGACGTCCCTGATGAAAGTAGTGTAATTAGAAAAATTTTGGAATGTGCAGAGGCAGATAAATTGACGATGGAATTAAAAGGAAAGGAGGACTCCGAGTACTATGAAATCTGGAACACATTTTACGAATGGTACGAAAAACGAAAACAAACATGATTAATACAATAAATACAAACATAAATCAAATGAGACTACGTACAACTATGACTAAGAAATTTATGGAAAAATTAGCCTTAGTATACATATGTATGTGTATATATATATATATATATATATATATATATATATATATATATATATATATATATATATATATATATATATATATATATATATATATATATATATATATATATATATATATATATATATATATATATAATGATGTTACAATACTAAAAAGAATATTATTTCTTTATTACCACTACTACTACTACTATTATTATTATTATTATTATTATTATTATTATTATTATTATTATTATTATTATTATTATTATTATTATTACTATTATCATTACTATCAATAGTACTGTTAGTATCACTATAATCATTATTATTATGTTTATTATTACTTATTAACATTTATTGTACAATACATGTTATATAAATAAATAAGACAATGAATTGAAAATTATATAGAAATAAATTGCCAATATATAATTGCCGTAAGATAATTATAGAGACTGAAAGTTTTACAGCTGTATGCGCTTTTTATGTTTCTATATGTTTGTAATGTATTTGTT
This sequence comes from Diadophis punctatus similis, assembly GCA_023053685.1. Classification (NCBI taxonomy): domain Eukaryota; kingdom Metazoa; phylum Chordata; class Lepidosauria; order Squamata; family Dipsadidae; genus Diadophis; species Diadophis punctatus. The sequence goes on from JALIGW010000006.1 coordinate 7,330,358, forward strand.
ATTGTCATGTATTTTTTCTTTTTGTATGTTTTTAAATGTAAATAATTTAATAAAAACTATTTAAAAAAAAAAAGAAAGGATCCTGACTGATATTTGAACCACTCAGGGGACCCTAAGGACACAGACTCCAAGTGGCCCAGAGATGGTTTTCACTTACCTTCCCTAATGGTTCGCAAATGTGAGCACGCGCCACCTCCGCACATGCGCACAGCCACCCACGCATGTGCTTTACTCTCACACGAGACTTCTGCGCATGCACCTGGCCTCAAAAACAGTGCACAAATAGGAAAGCATAGAGCCGGGGCGGGTGGGCGGGGCCACCCACGATTTCCACGACCAGTTCGGGCGAACCGGACAGAACTAGCTGAATACCACCTCTGAAGTGGCCTCAACGACTCTCGAAAATGATGCAAATGACCAGTTGTCTGCAAGGAATATAAATCCTTCCATTCCCCACAGAGCTGAAGAAGCTTCTTGGAGGAGAAGCGAAATGTCTTCAAAAGAAAAAAACAAGAAACTCCAGCTGCCTCCTGAAAAAGAACCTTTGGGACAACCATGACCTGGATGACTGAGAATCTCCATAGACAGATCCTGACAGACCTGAACATTGGCCGCTATCTAACAAAATGAAATTCAATGGTGAGTAAAGTAAGGTTCAACATTTAGGCAAGAAAAACCAAATGCGCAGGTACAGTATATGTGGTTCCTTGCTCAATAGTAATAACTATGAGAGGGATCTTGGAGTCCTAGTGGACAATCCTGTTTGAGCAGGAAGTTGGACTAGAAGACCTCAAGGTTCCTTCCAACTCTGTCATTCTGCTACTAGTAGTAACATTAAGATCTCCTTTAAATCTGTGTATTTTTGCTGGCAACACTATGGAAATTGTTTTCCATTGCCTTTTTGAAGTGTTTTTTTTTAAACTTCCCAACCTAAGCTAACATCTTAGGACGTCCTGAAGATCTGCTATCCAAATATTAACCAGGTTTGACAGATTGACCAGCTGTTCAAGTTTATCGGTCAAAGATAATGAGGCAGGCTAATATACTTGAAATACTTCCACAGAAGTAGGAGATAACAAGAGAGATTTGCAGGGATTATAAACTCGTGTTGGAAGGAAAATCCATCTGGTTCAGTTCCAAGTTGGGGGAAAAACACGGGAAACATGGAGGCCAGGGATGGGTTCTAATTTACCTCGCTGCCGGTTTGCTTCCTCCCACACCGCGTGACCACGCCTCGTGGGCACACACGCACTTTGCATGCACGCACATGCGCAGTGGCAAAAACTCCAATTTTTTTTTAAAAAATAGCCAAAAACAAGATGGCGACTGTATGCACAGTGCCAGAAACTCGGCTTCTGCACATGTGCAGAAGAAAAAAAATTGGGAAAAAAATTCCAAACAAAAAAAAAAAAAAAAATCACCCCACCCCTCCAAAAAGCAGAAAACAAGATGGCGACTGCATGCACAGTGCCGGAAACTTGGCTTCTGCGTATGTGCAGAAGAAGAAAAAACCAGGAAAAAAATTCCAAACAAAAAAATAAATCAAAAAAATCACCTCCCCCAAAAGCTGAAAACAAGATGGCGACCGCATGCACAGTGCCGGAAATTCGGCTTCTGCACATGTGCAAAAGAAAAAATACCCGGAACCCCCCCCCATTCCCCCCCCGGAGGGTCATGTCTTAATCCCATCACCCTGGAGCTGAAGGTCTTTTGTTTTGTGGATAGACTAGCCCAGTCCTTCTCAATGGGCACCAAATATTTGCTGGGGGCAGGGAGCTGGGGCTCTGAGTTTCTATCTTTAGAAACATGCTTCTCCTTTAGGGAAAATATAATATTCTGCCTTTTTGAATATTTCTCAAAATATTTCATTCTTCTAGGAGGGGTGACTTCCTTCAAAGGCAAAATCAACAAACCAAAATGAAACCCCCCCCCCTGTCTTTACAATTTAGCCACGCAAGCTTATTAGTTCTACTTAGCTCATTTTAAGGTGTTCAATGCCTGTGACTTGTAACCTTAAAAGTACTTTTCCACAGAAATAAACCAACAATTCTCTGCAAGTTCTTTGGCAATATAGACTATAATCACTATGTAGTGACTCTAAATATTAAGCCCACGGGCTTCCTAGCAGACATTGTTCCACGCCTAATATAATGGTGCATTTCTTTAGATAAATTACCTGCCTTAATTAATCCAAATGTCGTCACCTAAACGCATCGGAGTGACAGACATCAAGGAGTCTTCATAATTCCTTATTTTCCTTTCTGCAGGACTTCTTGGCACCCTCACCAAGGGACTCATACTACACTTCCAGAGAGCAATTTAATAGCATAAATTCTGTACTATTAATAATGGAGGGAGGTCAGGGGCGGGTTACTAATTCTTTTACTACCACTCTAATTCTTTTACTACTACTGGGCGTGGCTTATTTTGTGGGTGTGGCTTGCCAGCCATGTGATTCAGTGGGCATGGGCCTCAGGAGCTTGGCAGCGGCCAGAGAAGCGGGGGGCATTGCCCACCCGCAACGCAGCCCCCCACAGCAGGAGCAGCAAGACCATGGCAGCGGTTCTTCTAGGAGGCTCCGTCCGGCCTGAATGCTTCTCCCCATTCGATGATCCTAGGCTCCTGCCGACTGTTCCCCCTCCTCTCAGCAGCTCGAGAAGCCTCGAACATGCGAAAATGCCTGGGATCATCACTGCGCGTTCGTGGCTTCTCAGACTGCTGAAGGGAGGGGAACTGAGATAGGTCCTGCCACCCATTCTTTCAGCATCTCACGCGCTCCCTCAGCCATCCTCCCCTGCTTGGACTCACTGTGGGGTAGGAAGGCAGCGCATGTGCAGTGCCGGAAGCTCGGCTTCTGGGCATGTGCAGAAGAAAATTAAAAAAAATTTTTTTTAATTTTTTTTTAAAATTGGTGGCGTCCAGGCACCGGCAACCGACTGCACCAGTACTGTGACATCACCAGCGGGCTGCTACCGGTGCTATAGAGTGGACCACACCTTTAGGAACCCACCACTGAGGGAGGTAAAGAAAATTCCAGGTATATTTTTCACTAACAATTTTGTTTTGTCTTTATTAATTTTCAGTCCTGCCACTTCTCCATATTTTTCTATTTGTTGTATTAATTTGGGTCCTATCTCTAATGGTTCTTCCAAAATGAACACCAAAGTCATCTGCAAACGCTTGCAATTTATACTCTTCTCTCTTAATTTTCATTCCTTTTATATCTTTACTCTGTCTTATACTTCTATTCAATACCTCCAAAGTCAAAACAAATAATAGTGAAGATAGAGGACATCCTTGTCTTGTTCCTTTCATAATATTCACCTTTTCTGTCATATCTCCATTCACCATTACTTTTGCTGATTGCTTGCAGTGAATTGTTTTAATTACATTTGTAAATCTCTTTCCAAAGTCCATATTCTGAAGTTGCATTATCATAAATTGCCAATTCACATTATCAAATGCCTTCTGTGCATCTAAAAACATTAATGCCACTTGTTTTTCGGGATGTGCCTCATAGTATTCTAGTGTATTCAGAATTGTCCGCATAGTATCCTTGATCTGCCTTTTAGGTAAAAAGCCATTTTGGTCTGAATGTATAAATTCATTTAGATTTTTTAAAAATCTTTCCACCATTATTAAAGCAAATATTTTATAGTCCGCATTCAAAAGCAAGATCGGTCTGTAGTTCTTAATTTTCTGTAAGTCAGTCTCCTCTTTCGGAATTAGAGTTATAAATGCCTCCGACCATGAATCCGGTATCTTAGCATCTATTAGAAGTTCATTATAAAGCTCCAACATTACTATTCCTAATGTTTCTTTCAATGTCTTATATACCACTGCTGTAAGGGTGGGTTCCTCCCAGTTCGGACCGGTTTGCCTGAACTCGTAGCGACCCTCTGGTGATGTCATGATGATGTCACCAACCCGGTTCGGTTGGTCCCGGTCAGTGGGCGCCGCCATCTTTTTTTGAATTTTTTTTTTGAATTTTTTTTCTTCTGAGCATGCACAGAAGCTGAGTTTCTGGCACTGTGCATGCAGTCGCCATCTTGTTTTTGGCTCCCCCCCCCTGGATTTTTTGGCACTGCGCATGCCCAGGCACATGCGCTCACGCGGCACGAGAGGAAGTGAACCGGCAGCGAGAGAAGTTAGAACCCACCCCTGCTCTGCTGGTAATCCATCTGGTCCTGGTGTTTTGCCATTTTTCTGTCTTTTAATTGCCTCTGTTAGCTCCATCATTGTTATTTTCTCTTCTAAATTTTTTTTTAATTTTCAGGTATTTTAGGCAGTTCCACTTCTTCCAAATATTGTTTTATATTTTCTTCAGTGACCATGTTTTGTTTATATAGATCCTCCTAATACGCCCATACAATCTTTCCCCCCCTCATTTTGATGTTGCAGATTCTCTTCAGCATCTTCCAATTTTTTAATCCATTTTTTTTTCATTTTCCTTCTTCATTTTATAAGCTAACCATCTCCCTGGCTTATTTGTGTGTTCAAAAAAGTTCTGTTTAGTCATTTTTATTTTCCTTGCCACCGCTTCATTTTCCATCAAATTCATTTTATGTTTCTTCAATTCCATCATGGTTTTAATCTTTTGTTTTGAGTATCTTTCTGGAGTTCTTTTTCTAGCTTCTTATATTCCTCTTCTAGTTTTTTCTTAGTTTGCCTTCTCTGTTTGTTTGTATTTGCTCAGATACTTCATAGCCAATCCTCTAATATATGCTTTCACTGTGTCCCATACAATTTGAAGTGAAATATCATTCTTCTTATTTTCTTTAAAAAAGAATCTCATTTCTTTTTCCATAAATTGTTGAAATTCTTTTTCTTTCAATACCTCTTGATTTAGTATCCATCTAACTTTTTTCCTTTGTCCTTTCCAGGCAATTGTAATCGGATTATGATCTGCCCACATACTTGTTTCAATATTTATATTTTGTATATTTGCTAATAAGTCTATTGACATCCACAACATATCTATTCTCGACCTAGGACAGTGGTGGCGAACCTTTTTCGGCTCACGTGCCAAAAAGGGGGGGGGGTCGCACTAGCGCGCGCTCGCGTGCCCACACCCATTCCCTCCCCCCCACGCATGTGCACAACACCCCCCCATGCTGCCCCCTGCGCATGCGCACACCCCCCCACCCCCGCGCAAAGGCTTACCGGAGCCTGGGACGACGAAACCGGCAAACCGGAAGTGCGAAAAAACGCACTTCCGGTTTGCCGGTGTGCTGTTTTTTGCACTCCGGAGGGTTCAGGGAAGCTCCCTGAAGCCCCGGAATGCAAAAAACTACAAAACGGACAAACCGGAACTGCGGAAAAGTGCATTTCTGGTTTGTCCGTTTTGTAGTTTTTTGCATTCCGGGCGTTTTTTGCATTGCGTTTTTTCGCACTTCCGGTTTGCCGGTGGGCAACCCTCACGTGCCGGCTTCTATGGCTCCGCGTGCCACCTCTGGCACGCGTGCCATAGGTTCGCCATCACGGACCTAGGACATATGTCTTGAAGAATAAAATGTATATTGCTTCTTTGTTGGAAACTTTCCCCTCCAAGCCTCAAATATATTTAATTCATCTATCATAGTAAAAAAGGATTTTGGAAGTATTTTTCTTAATTTCTTATTCTTTTTTGTCATTTTATAATCCAAATCTACCTCTACAATAGCGTTAAAATCTCCCATCATACAAATATTTTCATATTCAACTATTTTTCAACTATTCAACTATTTTTAATAGTTCAACTATTTTTAAATGTTTTTTTACGATGGGGTAGCTAGATATACAGATAACAAAAAAGGTAAAATATTTGGGTATCCTGTTATCAGCAAGATGCATGACACTCAAAGAAGATAATTATTATAGATTAAAGAAACAAATTGAAATAGACTTGGAAAAATGGAAAAATTTACAATTATCTTTGATGGGGAGGATTGTTTCTATTTTCTACAATGCCAATAAGAATAGAGACTTTTTTTTGATGAGCTAAATAAAATGATTTTGAAGTTTGTTTGGCAGGGGGAAAAGGTGAGAATTAATATAAAAATGTTACAAGATGTAAGACTTAGAGGTGGGTTTGGAGTACTGAATTGGGAATTATATTATCATGCAGCGGCATTGACATGGATGAGAGAATGGATTTTGTTAAGAAACACAAGACTTTTGACTTTGGAGGGACATGATTTACAGATAGGATGGCATGCATTTATATGGTATGGGAGAAGCAGAATACACTGCTATTTCCAGAGACATTACATAAGGAACTCTTTGTATGGGGTGTGGAAGAAGAGAAAAGAGAAACATTATTTGAAAATACCATATTGGTTGTCAATAATGGAAGCACTAATTCACCCAAACAGGTTCAATATGGGGAATATTGCAAGATATAAAGACATTTTAACTGAAAAGGGGGAGTTGAAATCTAAACAAGAACTAGAGAAACAAGGGATAAAAATGGATTGGTATATATGAGAACGCAAATACAATCAAGATATTAAAAGGATATTAAAACAGAAGGTGTTAATCTAGAAAAAACAGAATTAGATGAAATACTCACAGGAATAGAATAAAGACGAGTTAAAAAATCGTATAACTATCTACTGTATATTAAATTAGAGCAGGAACAAGTGAAAGAAACAATGCTAAAATGGGCAAGGAATTTGGATACGCGATAGAATTGGACAAATCGTAGCAGCTGTGGGAAAGAAATTATAAACTGACAATGGCAACAGCATATAAAGAAAATATGTATAAAATGTTCTATAGATGGCACATGTCATCAGAAAGGATAGCTAAAATGTTTAAAGATAAATCTATGAAATGTTGGAAATGACACCAAATACCTGGTTCTTTTTATCATATGTGGTGGACATGTGCTGAAGCTAAAGCGTATTGGAGTTCAGTTCAAACGTGGATGGAAAAGATTTTGAAACAACATATAGAATTGAAACTGGAGATATTCCTATTGGGTATTTTACCAGAGAAATATAACAAAGAAAAAATATATTTAATTATTCATATAATTACAGCAGCTAGAATTGTATTTGCACAAAATTGGAAAGCAACAAAAGCTCCCTCTGAAGGGGAGATAATTAAGAAACTATTGGACTGTGCGGAGATGAATAGACTGGCAATGGTAATTAAAGAAAAGGAGGATTCAGAATACTATAATATTTGGGGGAAATTTTATGAATGGATGGAAAATGAATATGGATAGAAGATAAGCTACACCAATTAAAATGGGAGGAAAATGAAAAGTTAAAGATGTTAGACCCAGGTGACAAAATTATGTAGCTAAGGAGGCAGCATTATAATCAGTAGTGGGTTCCTACCGGTGCGCTCTTGGCTGTTCGTCGCCGCCGAGCCGAAGAAGCTGGCGGCGTTCGCGGCGCGGGGCTTCCCCCGCCCGCTTTCCCGGGATGCTGGGACGCCGCCATTTGCGTTCTTTTGCCCTCTGAGAGGGCAGAAGAACGCAAATGGCGGCATCCCGGCATCCCAGGAAAGCGGGTGGGGGAAGCCCCGCGCCGCAAACACTGCCAGCTTCTTCGGCTCGGTGGCGACGAACAGCCAAGAGTGCACCGGTAGGAACCCACTACTGATTATAATAGTATAAAAATATACCTAGAATGAGCAATACGTATAGAAGTATTGACATAGAAAAGATTTATGATCAATAGTTGTAACCATAGGTTAAGGGAAGTTAGAGAAATGTGTTGCTTGTCTGTTAACCACAAAATAGATTAAAAATGGATATACTCAGGGAAGGAATAAGAGGGAGGAAGAGGAAGTAGAAGAGAGGAGGAGAGAAGGAAGAATGTAGGTAGGAGAAGAGAAGGAAATTAGAAGGAAGGAGGAGGAGAGAAGGAGAAGAGGGAGGTGAGGAGAGGAGAGGTTGGGGTGGAGAAAGAGAAGGAGGAAGATGGAGGAAAGGGAAGAGGGAAGTAGGAAGAAGGGAGAGAAGGAGAAAGAAGGGAGAGAAAAAGGATGGAGATAGAGGTAGGGGAGTGATATGATGTGATATGGGAAAACAGATGGGCAACCTAGTAATGATAGATGTAAGATTATTATGTTTGTTTATTGTTTATTGGATAATAATATATAATCTATGTCAGTGGTTCTCAACCTTTTTGTGATCGAGTACCACTTGGAGGTCCCGTACAGTCGCCACGTACCACCTGGTTCCAGAGAAACTAAATTCGATCAGATATCACTTTATTTCCATAATTGTGCCATTCCTTTTTTGGCCCCGCGCATCCAGCAACTGGATTCTCGGGCCGCTGGGACCAGGTGAGTGGCGTATGGCAACAGTTGCAAATCGTTGCCAGATTATCTTGTGTTAGGCAGTAAACATTTTTGTGAAGTGAAAAATAACTAACTAAAAATCGTTCATGACCCCGAAAGTGTTCGCGTACCACCTGGAAGGCCCTCGCGTACCACTAGTGGTACACGTACCACAGGTTGGGAACCACTGATCTATGTTAACACTTGATAAGATATTATGGTATATGTATTGATGTTTATGTGGAGTAGGTTTAAAAAAAAATAAAAAACTTTTGCCAAAAAAGAAAAAAGAAAAGAAAATTCCAGGTATATGCAACGTAAGCATTTCAAAGCCTGTACGGCCCTTCCTTTAATGGAAGATGATTCATCTGTGCGATAAGTGAACATGCAGCCACGTTTTGTCTTTTAGTATCTTTCATTAAAATGAAAACTGAAATGCATCGTACTTAAGAGATTCTCCCTGTCTTTAAGTGGGGCAGTCACGCCCTTTTGGACAAGTTCAAACAGAATGTGTATACCAAAGAAAGCGCCCAAATTTAGTCACATTGAATAAAGTACAAATAACAGAGATGGAAGAAAGTTTTTCTGTGGCTATTCCCAGGTTGTTGGGATAATTTATAATATTGGTGTATAAATATTTTAAAGAGCTGAGGTGGCGCAGTGGTTAAATGCAGCACTGCAGGCTACTGCTAGTTCAGCAGTTCAGCTGTTCAAATCTCACCGGCTCAAGGTTGACTCAGCCTTCCATCTTTCTGAGGTCGGTAAAATGAGGACCCAGATTGTTGGGGGCAATATGCTGAACTCTGTAAACCGCTTAGAGAGGGCTGTAAAGCACTATGAAGCGGTATATAAGTCTAAGTGCTATTGCTAATGGCAAAATGCGCTCTACATGGGGCTACCCTTGAAGAGTTTCCGGAGACTTCAGCTGGTGCAAAATGCGGCTGCGCGTGCTGTGGTGGGTGTGCCAAGGTACACCCACGTGACACCTGTACTCCGCCAGTTGCATTGGTTGCCCATCGGTCTCCGGGTCCGATTCAAGGTGTTGATCACCATCTTTAAAGCCCTTCATGGCTTAGGACCAGGTTATCTCCGGGACCGCATTCTGCCTCATACTTCCCTTCGACTGGTTAGGGCCCACAGAGTTGGCCTCCTCCAGGTCCCATCGGCTAAGCAATGCCGGCTGGCGGGCCCGAGGGGGAGAGCCTTCTCTGTGGCAGGCCCCATGCTCTGGAACCAACTTCCCCCAGAGACCCGAACTATCCCCACTCTGCTGGCCTTCCGGAAGGCGGTTAAGACATGGCTCTTCCTGCAGGCTGAGGGTAGAGCGTAATTCATTGAGCTCACCCCAAGTATGTATGATCGTTGAATGGATATTGGATGTTTTTTAATACTATGGTTTTAATTTTTATATTTGTTTTTAAAATGTATATTTATATTGGTTTCTTGTATTTTTTCTGTTGTACGCCGCCCTGAGTCCTTCGGGAGTTGGGCGGCATATAAGAATACCAAATAAATAAATAAATAAATAAATAAATAAATAAATAAATAAATAAATAAATAAATAAATAAATAAATAAATAAATAAATAAATAAATAAATAAATAAATAAATAAATAAATAAATAAATAAATAAATAAATAAATAAATAAATAAATAAATAAATAAATAAATAAATAAAAATGTTGTTGTTTTTTGTAAAAGGGGAGGATAAGCACACACCAATGGTAATAGTAGATTTTTTTTTCTTTGACCATTGCGTGTTTTCCCTCTTGAGACTGTGACAATTACTCCAATGATTATAATTTTATTTATTTATTTATTATTTATTTATTTTTGTCAACACGTGTACAAGATAACAGGTATGATATAAACAGTGTTGCTGAAGTCGTATTTTCTGCAGTTGAGTTTCGAGCGGTTTACATTGAGTTTGAATCTATTGTGTGCTCGTGTGTTGTTGCGGTTGAAGCTGAAGTATTCATTGACAGGTAGTACATTGTGGCAGATGATTTTATGAACTACATTTAGATCAGATCGAAGGCGACGCAGCTCTAAGTTATCTAAGCCTAAAATTTCAAGTCTGGTGGAATAAGGAATTCTGTTGCGAGTAGAAGAGTGGAGATCTTTGTTTACTTCAATTTATTCGCTAGTTAATAGTGGAATTTTACAAATCCCAGACGGGGAGTGCAATCAATCACTTCAAAGCAGGCGTGGGCTTCAAAATTTTTAGCAAGGGGTTCTCTGCCTGGTTGCTGGGTGGTGGGCGTGGCCTAGTCGGCCTCCTGCACCACTGTGGTGGGGCGCTTTTGCCCTCCCTGAGCTCCAGAGGCTTTCCTCGAACCTCCAGGAGGGCAAAAACGGCCTCCCCAGGCTTAAGAGGCCCTCTTGAGGCTGGAAACGGGCCCGTTTCCGGCCTTCCTGAACTTCCAATAGGCCTGTTTTTTGCCCTCCCGAGCCTCCGCATGCGCCCTGCACTTACTTGCATCCAAAACGGGCCACGTGGGGACTCCGGGGAGGGGAGGGGAGGGGTGGGCGGGGTCAACCAGGAGTAGGATTTGGGGGTTCTCCGAACTGCAATAATCTTAGTTAGAGGTTCTCCCAAACCCCTGCGAACCCCCAGCAGCACTTCAAAGACTTAATCCAATTAGTCACCCCGACACAATAAAGATGTTGAGACTCTAGAAAGAGTACAGGGGAGAGTAACAAAGATGATAAAGTATATGGAGACAAAACCACAGGATGAACAGTTAAGGGAACTGGCTATGCCTAGTCTAATGAAGAGATGGACGAAAGATATCAGGATAGCAATTTTCAATATTTGAATCTTCACAGAGAAGAAGGGGTTGACCTATTCTGCAAAGCACCTGACAGCAGGACAAGAAATAACCGATGGAAACATATCAAGGAAAGATCCAACCTAGAATTTAGGAGGAATTTCCTGACAGTTAGAACAATTAATCAGTGATATTTATATAGCTGCCCGTCTCACCACGATCAACTCTGGCCAGTGCCCGACAGTCAGTTAAACAATAAATGTTCAAGCAAAAATATAAAATATAAAAATCCAGATTAATGAATATAAAAGCCAAAGCTCTTATGTAAATCTTTTCCAATAGATATTAGAAGGTGTGGTTTAACTATCATAGTACCTTTCCTTTTTCTCTCTGCCCTTTGTCACAAGCGTATTTAGTGAGAGGAGATATACACATTTTCAAAAATGGTACAGATGATGATGTTCGTCATCTCGCGCGTGTAGCGAGCGCCCCCCCGAAGCATGGAGATGCGCGTGCATGGCTCCGGCAGCGAGGTAAGTGAGCAACCCGCCCCTGGTTCAACCAATCAGCAGTTCCCATTTTCCCGCTCTGCAAAACGGACCTTGGTGTAAACAGGTTAACTTCAGTTTAACTTCAATGCACAATATTATCGTGTTTGTGTGTGTGTGTGTGTGTGTGAAGTAACGCGATATTCAGCCTTTCAATAAAGAGCAGTGTGAAAATTCACCGCGGAGTCTTTCGCCGCAAAATTATTTGAAAATTCCCTTCATAGAAACACAAACCATGTGGGATACATTACAGAGCTTTACAAAGGAATAATTTCTTGTTTCTGTTAAGCCTCACAAAACTGCCAGCTGACCGCATTTGATTTGGAAAGAAAAACTGGCATTTCCTTCTGGCTTTGCCGCCTTCTAAAAATGAAATGTTTCCAATCGATCCTGTTTCTAGGATTCTCCCGGGGTAATATGATGGATTTCACGTCATTCTAATCAGCTGAGGAGACCAGCGATTTCTCTGAATGAATCCTCTATGAATAACTAGTAGCTGGATACCTATGAAACTATGTGATTGGGCTTGATAAATTGACAGTTAATGCTTAAACATTAATGAGTAGTTATGATTAGCCTCTCTTCTCCCCTTATTTCCCCTTCTCTCCCTCAGGCTTGCCCCACAGAGGCCTCTCCTCTCCCCTCTCCCTCAGGATTGTCCCACAGAAGCCTCTCCTCTCCTATTCCCCTTCTCTCCCTCAGGCTTGCCCCACAGAAGCCTCTCCTATCTTATCCCCCTCTCTCCCTCAGGCTGGTCCCGTTGATCCTCTCCTATCCCCTTCTCTCCCTCAGGCTTGCCCCACAGAAGCCTCTCCTATCTTATCCCCCTCTCTCCCTCAGGCTGGTCCCGTTGATCCTCTCCTATCCCCTTCTCTCCCTCAGGCTTGCCCCACAGAAGCCTCTCCTATCTTATCCCCTTCTCTCCTTTTCAGGTGGGGAGGGTGAGTAGAATGTCTAACTCCTTAGCATGGATTAGCATGTCTAAATTCCCAGCCTGCAGGCTGGATGAGTCACGCGCTAGCCATGCTCACTGGCAGTTGGAACAGAATTCTTTTCAGGTGGGCAGGGGGAGTAGAATGTCTAACTCCTTAGCATCAGAGTGTGTTAATTATTGTATAAGAATTACTAATGATCTGATGGTCATTTTGGAAAATCCTTTCTTAGCGAGCACCTAGAAGCCAAGAGGAACATATGTGCCAAGTTTCAGGTTTGTAGGCTTTACAGTTCTGGAGATTTTGTGATGAGTGAGTGGATTTGGCTTATATATATATATATATATAGACTATCCAGTACATGGCAACTAAAGAGAAAAACTAAAATTCTTCCTCTTCTACTTGTGATGCCCAGGCATCTTGGCCCAAATAGTCAATAACAACTGCTTGTATTTTCCCCCCTTTTGGATGGTAAGGAGTCATTTGTGCAATTGGTAGGACGACCTGTTATAAATCATACTAATTTCATCTGAAAAATACAGGCCAATGTCATCCCCAAAGGACTAGAGAGACAGATGTTTGGATGTTCTTGGGTGGACAACTGAAACCTTCCGTAAGTTTTGATCTGCATCCCATGGAGATTCTCAATCATCCAGGTCATGGTTGTCCCAAAGGCACCTGGGCTTTGTTTTTCCTTTTAAAAGCTTTCGCTTCTCATACAAGGAGCATCTTCAAAGATGATTAGGGGATTGGAGGCTAAAACATATGAAGAACGGTTGCAGGAACTGGGCATGTCTAGTTTAATGAAAAGAAGGACCAGCGGAGACATGATAGCAGTGTTCCAATATCTCAGGGGCTGCCACAAAGAAGAGGGAGTCAAACTATTCTCCAAAGCACCTGAGGGCAGGACAAGAAGCAATGGGTGGAAACTAAACAAGGAGAGAAGCAACTTAGAACTAAGGAGAAATTTCCTGACAGTTAGAACAATTAATCAGTGGAACAACTTGCCTCCAGAATTTGTGAATGTTCCAACACTGGAAGTTTTTAAGAAGAGATTGGACAACCATTTGTCTGAAGTGGTGTAGGGTTTCCTACCTAAGCAGGGGGTTGGACTAGAAGACCTCCAAGGTCCCTTCCAACTCTGTTATTCCATTCCATTCCATTCCATTCCATTCTATTCACTATTTTCTATTCTATTCTTCCGTCTTCTATTCTATTCTATTCTATTCTATTCTATTCTATTCTATTCTATTCTATTCTATTCTATTCTGTTCTATTCTTCATTCCTCCGTTCTATTCTATTCTATTCTATTCTATTCTATTCTATTCTATTCTATTCTATTCTATTCTATTCTATTCTATTCTATTCTATTCTATTCTATTCTATTCTATTCTATTCTATTCTACTCTACCCTACCCTACCCTACCCTACCCTACCCTACCCTACTCCCACTCCTACTCCTATTCCTATTCTTCAATTCAACATAACTGATTGGTGAAGAAGCTTCTTGGATGAGAAGCAAAAGTTTTTCAAAAGAAGTAAACCAAGAAAGTCACCTTTGGGACATCCCTTGTAATCTTCTCTAGGGTTGGGGAGAGCTCAAGTCCACCACATCTGGAGTAACCATGTTACTTATCATTACCCTCAAATCGAGAGGTCAGTCCCTCATTGCTATATAGATGGTGCTTTCAATAACCCTCCCTTTTCTGTCATTCGGCTTTGATCACTTTTGCAATCCTTTCTTGAGAATGGTAGTTTAAGTCTGAACCATCTGGAGCCCTTAGGATGTCCTCCTGTTGCATTCAAAATAGGTGAGATTAAGAGTTCCGAACTCTTACCGTATTTTTCGGAGTATAAGATGCACCGGAGTATAAGACGCACCTTAGTTTTTGGGGAGGAAAATAGGGGAAAACAATCTGCCTACCAGGTATTCATCTGGCTAGCATCCTTAGTCTGGTCAGCTTCAGCACATTATTTTATCCCCTGGTTAGGACTTTAAAAAACCTTCTTCTGAGAGAATAACAATGAAAGAGCCTGCAAGCCAGTAAGAGCTGGGAAGATAGTTAGCACCTGGTTAGGGCTAGAAAAAAACTTATTCGGAGCAAGTAGAGCAATGAAAAAAAATTCTGCAAAGACTTAGGGCTGGAAAAACATTCTTTGGAGAGAGTAACAATGAAAGAGCCTGCAAGGTAAGACCTGGGAAGATCTGTTAGCACCTAGTTAGGGCTGAAAAAAAAAAGCTACATTCGAAGTATAAGACGCACCCAAATTTTCAGCCACTTTTAGGGAGGAAAAAGGTGCGTCTTATACTCTGAAAAATACGGTAATTTATCTGATTTAGCCAGTGTGGTTTTATGGATCCAGGTGATTGCTTCATATGCTGAAAAATTCCTTCCTCTATTCAATCTTTGTAGGTAGCGGTAAGAATGAGGTCTCCTGCTATGTTTTCTTGAACGGTTTGGAGGAACGGTGAGCTATAAATTTAGCAAATCTTCAGATTTCGTAGCTCTTTACCCTGTGTTTCATATGGGATTTTCCCCGTTGATTTTTTCCCCCAAAATGCGCCTCCCTATTAGTCATGAAGCATGAACATGGGCCAAGCTGGAGAGAAAGCAAAAAATGAACTCATAAAAAGGCCATTCCTTCCTGTAATTTATAGCACTCAAAGTTGCCTGAGGAAAAATAAAAATCTAAATGGTTTCCATATGGCTAAACACCCCCAGTGAGGAGGTCTGTACAGTACACAGGCATCGAATCTGCAATTGTATGAGCATCTGCCAAGTCCTTTCACACTTTGATTCCACCTATTTATTTTGTTGCGGTGTATTTTTTGTAATATTTGATAATTTCTGCTGAGCTGCTAGAGGTCTGCTAAGGAGAGGGAAGCAAGAGATATTTTAGATCGTAGAAGGAATCTCTCATGGGGAAAAAAAAGCTAGAAAATATAAACAATTACTCATATGTGTGTAGCGAAAGGAGGACAGTTGTAAAAGATTAAAACGTGTATTTTCCCCCCACAAAGGGCATTTTGAGAGAAGCCAAGCTTCTGAAAGATATGATGTTCTTCTCTGTACAGAGGAATCAAAAATTGTTTTAAGAGAAACAAATATTTCTGAATGAACCTCTACTTACTACACTTACCTTCCCTACTGGTTCGCAAATGTGAGCATGTGCACTCTGTGCATGCGCAGAGCATCAAAAACGTGACGTCCTTACATTCGGGCGGGTGGGCAGGGCCACCTGCAGTCAGCGCTACCGGTTCGCCGGATCCGGATAGAACCGGCTAAATACCACCACTGGTGTGGACAGAGATCACATCACGCTGGTTGGAGGATGGATCCAATGTCTTGCTAAATTCCAGAGCACCAGAGGACAGAACAAGAAGCAATGGATGGAAGATTATTAACGAGAGATCCAATCTAGAATTAAGGAAAAAAAATTCCTGACAGTGACAACAATTAATCATGGAGCAGCTTGCCTCCAGAAGTTGCGGGTGCTCTATCACTAGAGGTTTTTTTAAGAGGAGCGTGGACAATCATTTGTCCAGAATGGTATAGGATTTCATGTTTGTGCAGGGGATTGGACTAGAAGACCTCCAAGGTCCCTTCCAACTGTTATTCTGTTATATAGACCCGGGAAACGTGAATGCTTCTTTCTTTGCAGCTGATACATAAAAAATGCTGAGACCCTGTGTGCAGAGAATTGCAACGAAGATGATAAAGGGTCGGGAGCAGGGGCGGGTTCCTAATTTTTTTACTACCACTCTGTGGGCGTGGCTTATTTTATGGGTGTGGCTTGCCGGCCATGTGACTGGGTGGGCGTGGCTTTCCGGCCATGTGACCGGGTGGGCGTGACTTCTCAGACTGCTGAAGGGAGGGGAACTGAGATAGGTCCTGCCGCCCATTCCCCCTCCCCTCAGCAGCTCGAGAAGCCTCAAACGTGCGAAAATGCCTAGGATCATCACCGCACGTTCGTGGCTTCTCGGACTGCTGAAGGGAGGGGAATGGAGATAGCTCCTGCCGCCTGTTCTTTCAGTGTCTCACGCGCTCCCTCAGCCATCCTCCCCTGCTTGGACTCACTGTGGGGTAGGAAGGCAGCACATGCGCAGTGCCGGAAGCTCAGCTTCTGGACATGCGCAGAAGAAATTTTTTAAAAAATTTTAACATTTTTTTAAAAAATGATGATGCCCAGGCACCGGCAACCGACCGCACCGGTACTGTGACATCACCAGCGGGCCGCTGCCGGTGCTATAGAGTGGACCGCACCGGTAGGAACCCACCACTGGTCGGGAGGCTAAATCATACGATTAAAAATTGAGAGATATGGGTATGTTTAGTCCAGCGGTGGGTTTCTCCCGGTTCAGCCCGGTTCTGCGAACTGCTAGCAGCAGTGGTGGGAGGCTCCACCCACCCACCCCAGGACGCTTCTGCGCATGCAAACCAGTAGCAACAGGTTTTAGAACCCACTACTGGTCTAGTCTAAAAAAGAAGAGGGCTGGGGGGGGTATGATAGCATCTTCCAGTCATGGGCGGGTTCCTTTTACCTTTTCCTATGCACATCATGACATTTTGGGACATTTTTAGTTCTGCACTTGCTCAGAGAGCCGAAAAATTGCCGAAAATTAGGAAAAAATATGGTGGCGCACACGGACCGGCACAGATAGCACCGGAGCTGTCATGCCTAAATTACGTCATCAGCAGGCTACTACCGGAGCGCCCGCACTGGACCGCACCGGTAGGAACCCACCTCTGCTTCCAGTACTAGATAGGTTGTCATAGAAAAGGAGGGGTCAACTCATTATCCAGATCACCAGAAGGCAGGACAAGAAATGAAAGGTAGAAGATCATTAGAAGAGATCCAACTAGAACTAAGGTGAAATTTCCTGACAACAAGACCAATTAACCAGTGGAACGGTTTGCCTCCAGAAACTGTGGGGGCTCCATCAATGGAGGTTTTCAAGAAGAGCTTGAAAAGCCATTGGTCAGGAATAGTATAGGGCTGTGATGGCGAACCTATGGCACGCGTGCCGGAAATGGCACACAGAGCCATCTCTCCGGGCACGCGAGCCATCGCCCTTTGCTCTTCCGTGTTCCAGCGCACCGGCCAGCTGGTCTTCATGCACATGGGAGCATCTGAAACCGGAAGAGCAGCCTCCAAGTGCGCATGCACATGCCACAGGGGTGGGTTCTAATTTACCTCACCGCCGGTTCACTTCCTCCCGCGCCGCATGGCTGTCTTGCTTAGTGAATGAAATTTTGGGTTCAATTGTGGTCATAAGCTAAGGATTACCTGTATTATCAGTAGATGTTATATTTAGTCTTATAAATTAATGTACTGTTTGCACAATGTTGTTTTGGTTTGCCCCAAAGGCCTTTATAGACAAAAAAAATGAACTGCATGTATTTCTAAAGATAGCTAATGATTCATTAAAAACGACTCCCTTAACTATCAAGGAAAAAAACATCCCCACAAAACAATTTATAGAGTAATAAATAGCAATAATACAATATTTCACATCCTGATATTGTTCTGGCTTCCTTAAAAAGCATGAAGCAAAGCCTTAGTCCCGGCAAAACCTCTTTTATTTACATGACTGTTAATTCCTTTCATTCACAGTCCGCAAGGCTTGGCAAACAGTCTTTCAGAGGAATATTTATCAACACCAACCTTATCTCACTTGGAATGCTGCCAGAGAACTAGTTTCCAAATGCAGGGCAAGGCAAAACTTGTCACAGAGTCTATTAGAATCACAAACAGAACTTTCCACTCTTGAAACAACCGAACGAATTGTTTCCTGCAAAAGCCCACGCCCCGCTCGCTCCTCTTTTATTTCTTATGGGAGGGGCCAATCATCTCCAAGGTGTGGCCTTACTCCCAAGTCAACCCTGCTTTCTTAATTGTTCTTGTCTTCTGGCAGCTCTGCGCATGCGCACACTGAGAACAGGCTCCAGCTGTTCCTCTGCCTCGCTGACGTCTGACTCTGGAGGCAGCTGATAACTACCAGATGGCCTTGGCCCTCTCTCTGCCTCTGATGCAGAGCCCTTGTCCGAGCCTTCCCCAGACTCCAGGACTGGCCCATGTTCCTCCCCAACCTCCTCACTGTCCGAATCTGCTGACAGCTCTGCAGGCTGCTGGCGGGCCACAACAGATATTGAGGTAGGAATATGGAGGATGAGGTCCAAATTCTGTGTGGTATTTCCACAGACTACCTGCAAAACCATTTCCCCCCCTAGGGCCTAGGCCAGGGGTGGCCAAACTATGGTTCTTTGAAGACCTGTGGACTTCAACTCCCAGAATTTCTGAGCCAGCCATGCATGCATGGCTAGCTCAGGAATTCTGGGAGTTGAAGTCCACAGGTCCTCAAAGAACCATAGTTTGGCCACCCCTGGCCTAGGCAGATCACAAAACATTAACAAGTTTTTATGTAACCAAAATCAGATGGTTACTTTAAAAAAAACCATAGCAAATGAGAAAGGCTAATGAAAACCTGCAGCTTTCAAACTTCAGCATTTTAAACCAGAGAGTAAAAGTTTTTCATCTGGAATCGATCTATACCATAAAGTGACACCAGGCAAACATCGTACCAGAAGAGTTTCAGAACAGGGAAGTTAAGCAGGTCAAAAAAAAAAACACCCTTATTTTTCCATAGTAGCCACTAACTCCTGCCGTTTGGCAACGGAAAAGGAGAACAGGATGTTTGCAAGAGGAACTTGTGGGTAGGGAGCCAGTCCCACCCTATTAATTCAGAATTCCGGAATAATTCAGAAGTGTCTATAACGTCAGGGGGATTCAGGCACAATAAAAGTGATTGTAATCCATTTTGACAGCCGATTAATGTTTACTAGTAGGAACCAGGGGTGGGTTCCACTTATCTTCGCCACCGGTTAGTGGTGAAATGCTCCCGGTTCGGGTCATTGTAGAGCCAATAGAGCCGATAGCAATCGCAGCGCAAGCCTTCCCCCACCTGCTTCCCCCACCCGCCTGGATGCTGCCATTTGGATTCTTTTACGCTCTGTGCATGCGCAGAACGCTTTGGCAGACTTGTCAGACTAATTAACATTGTTTGGGACTTATTTTTTTTTATTTTTTTTATTGTTTTTTATTGAACACACAAAACAAGACAAAACAAAACATATAACAAACAGGTGGGGCATTTGTAGCCCCCTTTCCATCAAAAGCTATTGTTGGATGATTACATTTTATACAGTATTTCATTTAATATTCCTATTACTCTCACATTACCTATCCTATTGTACAATATACCTTCTAAAACCTTTGCAAGATTACATGGAAATACACCTTTATACTTTTCTTTTACTCTATCTTACTGCTAACTAAGGCATTAGCATCCCCAATAGTCATTAAATTCTCTATTCCTAGTTCTGTAAATTTATCGTGTAATTTTTTATAAGATTCAAATTATTTATCATTTGAGGCATAGTGTGTTGTGAGTATAGCAAGTAGTCTTAAATTCTCTTTTTTGATATGTACTTCTTGGAGAGCAATTACATTGATGTCAAGTTTTTCCCCCTTTTTTTGTTTAAAAAATGTTTGAGTTCTTTACTTCCGGTTATTAAGTCCATTTATTTTGCTGAATGTTATTTTTATTTCTTCGGACATTATTATTTATAATATCTTTTAGTATGCTTCGTCTCTCTTAGCACTCTGCCTTGCGTTTTCTCTTGCTGTCTCTGTTTCTTAATGACCTCCTTTTGTTTCTTCCTTTCTTCTACTAGATCTTCTTCTTGGCTTCTATCTTCTAAATCTTCTCTGCTTTCCCTACTTTCTCTGCTGAGTTGTTTGGGACTTATAAGGGCTGTGAATGAACATAATTTACAGCCGTTTAAATAAAAAGAGGTTTTTGGGGACTACGTTTGTGTTTTATGATTTATCAGGAAGCCTAGGTCAGAACAGTTTTATTCAGGGCACTGTGAGGGGGGAAAAAACTAGCTAGCAATCACATCTAGGAAAACTGAGAACGTTTCCCCCTTTCATCTGCATACATCTTAAAAAAGAGTTCTGATTATTTATTTATTTGTTTGTTTGTCAAACATGTACAAGATAGTAGGTGTTTGTATAAACATAACATAAGCAAAGAAGTACAGATAAAAGAGGATACTAGGACAGTAGGACAGGGACGGTAGGCACAGTGATGCGCTTATGCACGTCCCTTACAGACCTCTTAGGAATCGGACTTCTGGGAGGCCCGTTTTTCGCCCTCCCAGAGCCTCCATGTGAGCCCTGTACTTACCTGGCATCCAAAACGGGCCACATGGAGACTCCTGGGAGGGGAGGGGAAGCATGGGTGTGGCCAGCCGAAAATCAGCTGGCCGGCGCACGCACATATGCAGTGGAGGCAGGGGTGAAATCCAGCAAGTTCTGACAGGTTCTGGAGAACTGGTAGCAGAAATTTTGAGTAGTTCAGAGAACCAGCAGCGGAAATTTTGAGTAGTTCTGAGAACTGGCAAATACCACCTCTGGCTGGCACCAGAGTGGGGAGGGAATGGAGACTTTGTAATATCCTTCCCCTGGAGTGGAAGGGAATGGAGATTTTGAAGTATCCTTCCCCTGGAGTGGAAGGGAATGGAGTATCCTTCCCCTGCCATGCCCACCAAGCCATGCCCACCGAGCCACAACATGCCCATCAAGCCACGCCCACAGAACCGGTAGTAAAAAAAATTGGATTTCATCATTGAGTGGAATGACCTAGGCAACGGCTCACATGCCCACAGAGATGGCTCCGCGTGCCATAGGTTTGCCATCACGGCTCTACAGTTTTGCAGAAATGTTCAGGCCAGCGACAACGGCCGCTTTGAAAAATAATCTGGCTCAGAAGTCGCATTCTTTCAGTTCCTTCTGAAAGTTTATAGAAATAAATCCTCTGGATAGGAAAATGGAAGCGAGCAGCCAAATCTTTCGGCACTTATTTGGCTGAGTCAGAAGCCTCAAAATATACAAAGCAAAGCAAGCGGATCTGGAAATGACCACAATGCTCTCCTAGCTGAATCATCCGAAAACAAATAAAGCTAAGACCTAAGGAAATAAACTTGATTGTGCATGGCCACAAATTCAGCACACGTCGGTGTGGCAGCTGTGTGTTGTTGTTGTTGTCAGCTTTAATGAAAAGAGATAAACAATTTGATTTTTGTGGTTTACAGCAAGAAAGTACTCTGGTCAGAATTATACCCCATCTCAATTTTTATTTTTATTTTTAGAGTGGTGGGCTCCACTGTTCCCTCTAAGCTGCGCGCCTGTGCACCCACGCACATTACGAGAGAACGCCGCGTGGAAGTTTCTAACTTCCGTGTGGCATTTTCTAATGGCAGAGGCCTGGCGCCTGCGCGGCCGCGCACAAGAAAAGAGAACGCTGTGTGGCAGTTTCTAACTGCTGTGTGCCGTTTTCTGATGTTACAGGGAACATTGGTGGGCTCTCATGTTGGTATCTCCATGTTTGTAATCCTCGACTTATGACCAGAATCGAGTCCAACCTTTCTGTTGCTACGTGAAACATTTGTTAAGTGAGTTTTGCCCCATTTTACAACCTTTCTTGCCACGGTTGTTAAGTGAATCACTGCAGTTGGTAACACTTGGTTGGTAAGTGACTCCGGCTACCCCAGAAAGTCCCAAAAGGTGATCACATTTGTATTTGTTTATTTGTCAAGCATATATGATTATAAGCAAAGTACAAACAGTAAAACATGATTGAATATATATGTAATATTACAAGCATGAATAAGAATAAAAGAGGTATGAATATATGGGTACATAGGACAGGAACGGTAGGCACGATTGTGCGCTTATGCACGCCCCTTACTGACCTCTTAGGAATGGGGTGAGGTCGATGGTAGATAATCTGAGGTTGAAGTTTTTGGGGTTTGGGGAAGAAACTACTGAGTCAGGTAAAGTGTTCCAGGCGTAGACAACTCTGTTGTTGAAGTCGAATTTTTTGCAATCAAGTCTGGAGCGGTTTACATTAAGTTTGTATCTATTGTGAGCTCGTGTATTATTACGGTTGAAGCTAAAATAGTTGTTAACGGGTAGGACATTGAGGCAATGACCTATCACATGACTCAGGGACACTGCAACCGTCCTAAATATGAACCGGTTGCTAAGCATCTGAATTTGGATCACGTGACCTTGGGCAAAACTCCCTTAATAAATTTCTCACTTAGCAACATACATTTTGGGCTCAGTTGTGGTCGTCAGTTAAAGAAAGATTTAAATCAGATAAAAGAGAGTTGTGTGTTTGGTTTTGCTAAAAATGAATTGGAAAGCGTACTTGGCATATTATTGCTAAGATTTATACAATGTTATTGAAGTTGAATTTGGAAAGTGAACATGTAAAAAATATTGTATGATTCAGTGGGCAAGGAATTTTGGATATAACGTGATGGTTGAGCAATGGGAAAATATGTGGATGAAAGGGAGAGAGAGAAAAAAAAAGAGAGAGAGAGAGAGAGAAAGAGAGAGAGAGAGAGAGAAAGAAAGAAAGAAAGAGGGAGGGAGGGAGGAAAGAAGGGAGGAAGGAAGGAAGGAAGGAAGAAAGAAAGGAAGGAAGAAAGGAAGGAAGGAAGGAAGGAAGGAAGGAAGGAAAGGAAAGGAAAGAAGAAAGAAAGAAAGAAAGAAAGAGAGAGAGAGAGAGAGAGAGAGAAAGAAAGAAAGAAAGAAAGAAAGAAAGAAAGAAAGAAAGAAAAGAAAGAAAGAAAGAAAGAAAGAAAGAAAGAAAGAAAGAAAGAAAGAAAGAAAGAAAGAAAGAAAGAAAGAAAGAAAGAAAGAAAGAAAAAGACCTTAGGGATATAGATCCTCGAACAGATGTGATTTGAGTTCCATGCTTTTACAATCTGAATAGAACAAATGGTGCGTTTAATCAGCTAAACAGTTTTATACTTTAAAATCCTGTCCACAAAGCATATCCATTACAAGATTTAACAGCCTGCCCTCTACTGTATGAAAAGTATAGAATAATTATATATGGGCAGAAAGATGTTACAGCATTCAACTCTGATCACCTAAGACTCTTTTTTTTTTTAATTTTTTTTTATTATTTTTCTTCATTAAACATCTGAATATTTTGATACAGATCTACACCCGTTTTTACAACATTTGTTATATCTCAATTATGCACATTAAATCATAAATTTACAATCTCTTCTGTCTTTGTTTTCTTCTCACGTTGTCACACAGTCTTTCCTCTTTTTTTTAGTCCAGTTGTACCATCTAGTCCATGTTTTGTAGTATTCTGAGTCGCATTGTCCTTTGAGTTGAATAGTCAGCATGTCCATTTCGGCACATCTATATATTTTGTCCATTAGTATATTTTCTGGTGGGATTTGATTGTCTTTCCAATATTGTGCATATGTTATTCTTGCCTAAGACTCTTAAGCTCTGTGTTTTGACAAGATAATCACCATTTCACCATCTTCCCCGTTTTCCTCATCCTTTTCAAAGAATTCAAAAACATGCCTTGGTTTTTTTTTCTTGCTCAGATTAAAGCAAAGGCAGATTTTGAGTGCCAGTTACAAAGACTACCGGTAAGTGAAGGCATCAATCCATGCATTTTGAGATAGATTTTGTTATTATAAGTGAACACAGTTTAGCATCCAGTGTACATCCATGGATTCAGGATTGGTTTCTATTTCGTTTACGGAGTTTCTCAAGTCATCCAGGTTATAGTTGTCCCAAAGATGCTTTTTCCAAAAGGCAACTGGACTTTTTATTAATTTATTTTTAAATTTTATTTCCTTTGTCAAGCGTGTATATGACAGACAAAATATAAACAGGATTGCGAATACATAAGATGTATAGGCATGGTTATGAGTACAGCAGATGGATACGAATAATGGGGGACAGTAGGACAGGGACGGTAGGCACGCTGGTGCGCTTATGCACGCCCCTTACAGACCTCTTAGGAATGGAGTGAGGTCAACAGTAGCAATAGCACTTAGCACTTAGACTTATATACCGCTTCATAGTGCTTTCCAGCCCTCTCTAAGCGGTTTACAGGGTTCAGCATATTGCCCCCAACAATCTGGGTCCTCATTTTACCCACCTCGGAAGGATGGAAGGCTGAGTCAACCTTGAGCCGGTGAGATTTGAACAGCTGAACTGCTGAACTGCAGTGCTGCATTTTAACCACTGTGCCACCTCGGCTCTTAGACAGTAGACAGTCTAAGGTTAAAGTTTTTGGGGTTTGGGGAAGAAACCACAGAGTCAGGTATTTATTTATTTATTTTGCAATTCTTATATGCCGCCCTACTCCCGGAGGGACTCAGGGCGGCGTACAGCATATACAAGAACAGCAATAATATAGTTAAAAATACAAACATAAAAAACAATTTTTAAAAATAGAAAAAACCCAACATACAGCATTCATACCAAGGGGGAGATTGAGATGTTCAATGGTCTCTCACCCCGCCTGCAGGAAGAGCCATGTCCGGAAGGCCAGCAAAGTGGGGATAGATCGGATCTCTGGGGGGAGTTGGTTCCAGAGAACCGGAGCCCCCACAGAGAAGGCTCTCCCCCTTGGTTCCGTCAACCGACATTGTTTGGCTGACGGGACCTGGAGGAGACCGACTCTGTGGGACCTAACTGGTCGTAGGGATGTATGAAGTAGGATGCGGTCCCGGAGATAACTTGGTCCCAAGTCATGTAGGGCTTTAAAGATGATAATCAACACCTTGAATTGCACCCGGAGACCAATGGGCAACCAATGCAGCTGGCGGAGTATAGGTGTTATGTGGGTGTTTCTGGTGGCACCCACCACAGCACACGCAGCCGCCTTTTGCACCAGTTGTAGTCTCCGGATACTCTTCAGGGGTAGCCCCATGTAGAGCGCGTTACAGTAGTCCAAACGAGAGGCAGGCAGGTAGTGTATTCCAGGCATTGACCACTCTGTTGCTGAAGTCGAATTTTTTACAATCAAGTTTGGAGCGGTTTACTTTAAGTTTGTATCTATTGTGAACTTGTGTATTGTTGAGTTTGAAGCTGAAGTAGTCATTGACAGACAGGACATTGTAGCAGATAATTTTGTGTGCTACACTTAGGTCAGATCGAAGGCAGCGCAGTTCTAAATTTTCTAGGCCCAAAATTTCAAGTCTGGTGGCATAAGGTATTCTGTTGCGAACAGAGGAGTGGAGGACTCTTCTCGTGAAATATCTCTGGACATTCTCAATTGTATTAATGTCCGATATGTAGTGCGGGTTCCAGACAGATGAGCTGTATTCGAGAATTGGTCTAGCAAATGTTTTATATGCTCTAGTTAAAAGTATTTTATTCTCTTGGTGTTTCCTTTGAAAACGTTTCACTTTTCATCCAAGTGAACCGACAAAGGAATGAAACGTTTTCAAAGAAAAAAAAAAAAACCAAGAAAAGTTTAGTTAAACCACACTTTTGGGATTAGCCAGTTTGTGATCCAGATATCAAGTGACAGTGCAAATGGATTGTCAACACAGCCAGTATAATTAATTTATATCAAGCATAAACTGCACAGCACGGCAAGTGTACCCTTTTAACGAAATCAAAAGCTTAATTAACTAGCTGTGCAAATTCAATTACGGTAAGTACAAATAATTGGTTCAAAATCGAAAAACGGCCCATGAGGTTGAAATGGTAATGCTAGACCTCTCTGTGCCCTATGGGTTGCTACCAAGATCAAGGGCAGCATTAAGGCATCTGTTTAAAGCAATTTGGACGTCTCTGGACATCCAAGTCACACAAAAAAACCTACAATCAAGCCATAAAAGAAGGAGCATTATCACCAACTTCCACGGCCAAATCTAACCAGCCTAAACCTCAGAATGCGACCTCAGAGTCCCCGGGGAGTAGGGCAGCATATAAGAACACTAAAATAAAAATAAATAAACAATTGGCACTTGATGCTGAAAGGGCGGAGGAAGCATCCGTCCTTCAAACATGACCTAGTTTTATTTGCACTCGGTGGGAGGAAAGGGGAGTAGGAGGTTACACACACCCTTGTGCTTGTGTAAGGCCGCTGCAGGTATCACTTTAGCTAGGCAGAAAATAAGGAAGCCAAACAGGGCTGAAGGTGGACGGAAACGAGACTTATTTCAATGCTTAATCCGAAGGGAAGTTGCATTCAAATTTGAACGGTTAAGGGGCATCACTTTTTACAGCTAAAAGAATATAGCTTTTTTGGTTGAAAATTTTTCACTTAAAAAAAAAATTTTTTTTTACAAAAAAAATTTTTTTTTTTTACAAAAAAAAATTTTTTTTACAGATAGCCGACTTACAACAGTTTATTTAGTGACCGTTCAAAGTTACAACGGCACGGAAAAAAAGTGACTTATGTCCATTTTTCACACTTCCGGACATTCCCATGGTCATGCGATTTACATTTGGATGCTTGACAAACTGACTCAAATTTATGACGGACGCAGTGCCCCAGGGTCACGTGATCCCCTTTCGCAACCTTCTGACAAGCAACGTCAATCCAGATTCAACGAACAACAAATGTAGCGCTTCACTTCATAACTGTGGCAAGAAAAGTTGTAAAACGGGGCAAACTCGCTTCACAAATGTTTCGCTTAGCAACGATAAATTCTGGGCTCGGTTGTGGTCGTAAGTCGGGGACTACCTCTAACTTTTTTTTTTGTTGAATTTTTTCATTTAAAAAAATTATTCCCTTTTCTTTGACAAAGTGTGCAGAGTAGGGGATTTATTTATTTTTTTCTGTCCTAAAAGCAATTAAAAGGACAAATAAAAGTGACATCTCAATTAATAGAAGAAACCTGGTTTGCTGCTTTGGGGACATAGATTACATGTCTGAATACATGTAGCAGATTATTTTAGAGAGCTGCTGGGGCAAGGGTGGGTTCCTCCCGGTTCGGACCAGATCGCCCAAACCATTAGCGACCCGCTGGTGATGTAATTTTGGCGTCAATGATCCGGTTCTGTCTGTGCCGGTCCGTGCTCACCGCCATCTTTTTTTCTGAATTTTCGGCCGATTTTCCTGTGTTTGCATGGCTTCACAGCGTTCTGTGCTTTGAAAAAAGCCCTCCTGCCCACCCCCCCCAGGTTAATACTGACCTTTATTTCTTCGCCCGAAGCACAGTTGATGAGCTCCTCAGCTGTGTTTCGGGCTGAATCCACCTTCTGAGCATGCGCGGAAGTGAAGTCGCGCGCCAAACGTCACGACGCGAACCGGTGGCGAAGGTAAGTGAAACCCACCCCTGAGCTGGGGGCACTCAGTCAGCTAACCAGCTTAGATGATGGGTAGCTTTGTGCCCAAGAGAAAAATCGCTGCAACCTGGCACAGCAAAAAAACACACATTATATTTGGATATCTTTGAATAAAATTAATGAAAAAGGCCAGGAGATTAAACCATATGGAGAACGGCTGCAGGTTTCGGGTCTGGCTAGTCTAAAGAAAAGAAGAATTAGGGGTGACATGATAGCAGTATTTCAGTATTTCAGGGGCTGCCCCAAAGAAGAGGGGGTCAAATTATTCTCCAAAGCACCAGAAGGCAGAAGAAGAAACAATGGTTGGAAACTGATCAAAGAGAGAAGCAACCTGGAATTAAGGAGAAACTTCCTAACAGTGAAGACAATTGACCAGTGGAACTGCTTGCCACCAGAAATCGTGGCCACTCCGTCACAGGAGGTTTTTAAGAAGAGACTGGACAGTCGCTTGTCTGAGATGGTATAGGTTCTCCTGCTTGAGAAGGGGGCTGGACTAGAAGACCTCCAAGGTCCCTTCCAGCTCTGTTCCGTTCCATTCGGTTCCATTCCATTCCGAATCCCCAGGGAGTAGGGCGGCATATAAGAACACTAAAATAAGTAAAAATAAATAAATTCTGAGAAAAGGCTGGAGTGCTCCATCTAGTGGACAAAAAAAGAATAGCACACAATAGTAATGGCAATTTACTGCACTGCCATCTGAATACTGTACAGGTAATTCTCAATTTACAATTCGTTTAGTGACCGTTCAAAGTTACAACGGCACTGGAAAAAGTGACAAGTTTCTCACAGCTACCACCTTTCCAGCATCCCCATGATCCCGTGATCACAAAAAATTCAGATGCTTGGCCACTGATTCATATTTATGACCCAAGCTTGCTGTGTCCCAAGGTCATGCGATCCCCTCTTGTGACCTTCGGACAAGCAAAATCCGCGGGAAAGGCCAGATTCACTTAACAACCGGGTTGCTAACTTATCAACGGCAGTGGTTCACTTAACAACCGAGGCAAGAAAGGTCGTAAAATGGGACAAAATTCACTTAACAGGTCTCACTTAACAACATAAATTTTGGGCTCAATTGTGGTTGTTGAGGATTACCTGTACTAAATTTCCAGAATGAAGGGCATTCAGCTTTCTGAAGACATAAGGGGGTGGGTGTGAAATTCAACTTCCTTTGGGCCATTACAATAATTAAGGCAAATGTACTGTTGACAATAGGTAAAGCCCCTGTGTGCTATGATCAAAATACTACTGCAGGGAATGCAGTTTATAGAATAACAAAGAGTTGGAAAGGAACCTTGTAGGTCATCTAGTCCAACCCACCGCCCAAGCAGGAGACCCTACACCATTTCTGACAGATGGCAGTCCAGTCTCTTCTTGAAAGCTTCCAGTGATGATGAACCTCCGAAGGCAACTTCTGTTCCATTGGTTGAATGTTCTGTCAGAAAATGTCTCCTTATTTCCAGGTTGAATCTCTCCTTGTTCAGTTTCCATCCATTATTCCTTGTCTGTCCTTCAAGTGCTTTGGAGAATAGGTTGACCCCCTCCTCTCTGTGGCAGCCCCTCAAGTATTGAAACGCTGCTATCCTGTCTCCCCTGGTCCTTCTCTTCACTAGACTAGCCATGCCCAGTTCCTGCAACCGTTCATCGTTTTAACCTCCGGTCCCCTAATCATCTTGGTTGCTTTTCTCTGCACTCTTTCCGAAGTCTCAACATCTTTTTTTTTATAGGGTGGTGACCAAATCTGGATGCAATATTCTAGGTGTGGTCTTACTAAGGCTTTATAGAGTGGTATTAGTACCTCACTTGATCTTGATTGTATCCCTCTGTTAATGCAATTTAGGATTGCATTGGCTTTTTTTGGCTGCTGCCGCACACTTGTAGCTCATATTTAACTGGTTGTCCACTAAGACTCCAAGATCCCTCTCACAGTTACTGCTTTTAAGCCTGGTTTCACCCAGTCTATATGTGTACTTTTGGTTAGTAACAAGAGACTCCTTCATTTATTTAAATCTGATAATTTTGGAGCCCTGAAATAGATGAGCTCTGTATTTTATCAAATACAGATGTTTATGTCTACTGCTACAGTCTACTGTTGAGGTTATCAGTTACTAGTCTATTGAAGAGAAGGACCAGGGGAGACGTGATAGCATCCTTCCAATATTTGAGGGGCTGTCACAGAGAGGAGGGGGTCAAGCTATTTTCCAAAGCACCCGAAGGCCAGAATAGGAATAATGGATGGAAACTGATCAAGGAGAGATTCAACCTAGAAACAAGGAGAAATATTCTGACAGTGAGAACAATCTACCAATGGAACATAAGTTGCCTTCGGAAGTTGTGGGAGCTTCATCACTGGAGGCTTTCAAGAGACTGGACTGACATCTGTCAGAAATGGTGTAGGGTCTCCTGCTTGGGCGGGGGGTTGGACTAGATGACCTACAAGGTCCCTTTCAACTGTTATTCTGTCAGTCTGAAACTTTACCAAAGCAAAGAATCCTTAACATACCTCAAGCCCTGAAAGAACTCATAAATGATATATCATATGCTGTATCTATCCATATCTGTCCTATGTGATATATCATGTTGTACCTACTTATCATATGTATATTTGTGTGTGATGGTATAATGTATCGTAGAATAGACTCAAGATCATGTGAAGTGTTCATACATTATAATGCCTTGGTAAGACCACACCTGGAATATTGCATCCAGTTTTGGTTGCCATAATATAAAAAAGATGTTGAGACTCTGGAAAGAGGAGCAATAAATATAATTACAGGATTGGAGGCTAAAACATATGAAGAACGGTTGCAGGAATGGAGTATGTCCAGTTTAATGAAAAGAAGGACTATGGGTGACATGATAGCGGTTTTCCAATATCTCAGGGGCTGCCACAAAGAAGAGGGGGTCAAGCTATTCTCCAAAGCACCCGAGGGTAGAACAAGAAGCAATGGGTGGAAACTAATCAAGGAGAGAAACAACCTAGAACTAAGGAGAAATTTCCCGACAGAATAATTAACCAATGGAACTGATTGCCTTCAAGCACTGTGGGTGCTCCATCCCTGGAAAATAAGACCAGGTCTTATATTAATTTTGCTCAAAAAGACGCATTAGGTCTTATTTTCAGGGACTAAATACGGGACTAAATGTGTCCGTCTGGCACAATCTTAACTGTGGTTTATTTTCAGGGTAGTGCTTATGTTACGAGCATCCTGAAAAAAAATCATGCTAAAGTTTGTTTTCTGGTTGGGTCTTATTTTCAGGAAAACACGGTATTTCCATAGACATATGATTAGAGATTCATTGATGCAAATATGGCAGATGGTGAAGAAAAAAAATTACCGTATTTTTCGGCGTATAAGATACACTGGAGTATAAGATGCACCTTAGTTTTGGGGGAGGAAAATAGTGGGAAAAATCTACCTACCAGGTATTCATCTGGCTAGCGTCCTTAGTCTGTTCAGCTTCAGCACATTATTTTATCCACTGGTTAGGGCTGAAAAGACCTTTTTCAGAGGGAGTAGGAATGAAAACAAGCCTGCAAAGACTTAGGGCAGAAAAAACCTACTTCGGAGGGAGTAGGAATTTAAAAAATGCTGCAAGCCAGTGAGATCGTTAGCACCTCGTTAGGGCTGAAAAACCCTTTTTCAGAGGGAATAGAAATGAAAACAAGCCTACAAAGATGGAGTAGGAAACCGGGAAGATCGTTAGCACCTCCTTAGGACTGGAAAAAAAAGCTTTGGAAAAGCTACATTCGGAGTATAAGACGCACCCAAATTTTCAGACTCTTTTAGGGAGGAAAAAGGTGTGTCTTATACTCCGAAAAATACGGTATTTGAAAATTCCTAATTGGCTGTCCACTATAGAGGTGATGATATATCCAAATACGATTGATATGAGTAAAATGGTTAAATATAAAGATATCTTAGATGGATTTGGGAAATTAAAAAGTAGAGGGGAACTGGAAAAACATGGCATAATTATAGATTGGTGGCCATACCTTCAACTCCAATCAAGATATAAGAAAGACAGTGAAGAAAAGTGGGTGGAAATGTCTGTGCACCTTATAGAACGAATATTGCGTCGGGGGAGGGGCGCCACTGCCTGTCACCGCTGCTGCTGTTCGCTGCCCCCGGGGAAAGCTATCGAGCAGCTGATTGGTGGTTGGATCGGCCTCCCGGAATACTGCCGATCAGCTGTTCTAGGCGGCAGGGATTGCTGCCAAATGGCGGTGATAGGCGGCGAAGTGTGGCGGCGACGATCGGCAGTGGCTATAGGCGGCGATCCCTATAGATCGGCGGTATTCTGGGAGGCATATTGTTATTCTCAGTTCACCTTTTCGTTTAAAGAACAGCTAAAACACTGAGCAGCGCACCCCGTAATAGATTTTAAAAAGGCTCCATTTCTCAGTTTTAGAACCATGTGTTTTTTATAATATATTTTATTATTACCATATTTTATACAGACATCAGCTGCATAATCTGTACAGATCAAAATTACATTTATTCTTTCAATAAAGGAAAACACAATTATTCCATTGTCTTAACAGAAAACATCCTGTACGGTTCTCTTCGCCATATCAAGATCAGAGACAATCGTAAGGTTTTGAAAATTAGCAGCTACTACGAGTCTATTGGCATGAATGCAAGCCAACATGCCAAACCCTTTTCCCACATTATTTCACTTGTCAGAAAGGTCTTGGGAGTATCATGGATGGCAAAAAGGAAAATCCACACTTCTTCATACTCTCACCCAGGAAGGGGTTTTCATTTTCTTCCAAAGGGATCAGACCACACTTTTAACCCTACAGGTAAAACATACGATTAGAGCGTTTAGAATTATTGCTTTTAATATCAGTATCAGCGCAAGGAGATAGTTGGAAACATGCACATACCAAAGGCAAAACCTCCATAACCCATATAATTTAAATAATAAAACAAGCCCTCTCCCCCTCCCCAAAAAAAGCAGTCAGATCTCTTGTTTAAAATGGGAAAATTAGTCTGAGGCGAGAGTGACTCAGAAATGACGTTCCTACATGTGTACATTAGAATATGTAGTTTTCCTATGAGGGTAATCTAAGACTCTGGTTAACCTTTTTGTGAAATTTTCATCAACTAAGACTGTCCTCAGTTCTTGCTGAATGACATACTGTATAACAACACAGGATAGATTTAAGAGTTTTGAGAAATGAACATCAAATACAGGAGGAATGTTGGGGACAGAACTGTCTCTGAGGCAAAATACGGTGGGAAAAGAACAGTAGAAGAAATAACAACTTATTCACTTGACTAATTTAAGCAGGTTGTCTCGGAAAGAAAATTCCACTCTTAAATCTAACTCATTGATTTCGAGATTTAAAGGCTGCCCAATTCTGACAATGTGATTCTGGGAGGATGCACAATATACAATGATTTAAACAACTAACAACACAAACAATATATAAATATAAATACCAAAGCTGAAATATAAAATGACATTCCCCAATAAATAAACCTATCAATAATTTCATTAGCCAATAAACATGTTTAGCATTGTAGCAGGAGAAAAAAATTAGCCAGCAATAATCAGTAACTTGGAACACTAATGCACATACTAGTTTCTCAAATAGTTGCTTAATAAACGAGTGAGGGACAAAATATGGCTAAAAAGAAACTACAGGGGAACTTAGTTAACATACCAAGAGTCCTACTTTTTAGTTTTATTTAATAGATCTGAATCGTCACAAATGTTGGTTGCAGACAATGAGTCCAATCAGTAAGAACACTGATAAACTTCGATATCATGATATTTCCTAACTAGGCTATAGTAACTGAAATCCTTTTTTCCCTCAGAGAAGGTATTTCGGTAAAGGAGTACATACTGTATTTTTCGCACTATTAGACGCACCGGATCATAAGACGCACATTAGCTTTAGAGGAGGAAAACAAGAAAAAAAATCTGCCTCCCAGCATCCAGCCAGCCAGCGTTCTTGCAGCAAACAGCTTCAGCACGTTATCGCAGCCCCAGCACGTGGCTCATCAGGGCTCTGCCCCATTGCACCCACCACTGGCCAACTGAACTGAGCTGCTGCAGCCCCCAGGGAACGCTATAGCCTTCGCTGCCAAGCAGCTAATTGGCGGTTGGATCTGCCTCCCAGAATACCGCCGACCAGCTGTTCTAGGCAGCGGGGATCGCCGGTGCCTATAGCCACTGCCGATCGCCGCCGCCACCGGTCGCTGCTGCCTATCGCCGCCACTTGGTGGCAGCGATCGGCAGTGATCCCTGCCACCTAGAACAGCTGATTGGCACTATTCCGGGAGGCCGATCCAACCACCAATCAGCTGCTTGACAGCAAAGGCTCCAGCGTTCCCCGGTGGCAGCGAACAGTGGCAGCGGTGACAGGCGGCGGCGCCCCTCTCCCGATGCAATATTTGTTCTATAAGATGCACAGAGATTTCCACCCACTTTTTTTGGGGGGGAGTGCGTCTTATAGTGCGAAAAATACTGTACTTTTGTAAGCTTCTAAATTACTATTTTAAACACTCAGAAACAAATGGGCAGCCAGTAGATCTAAAAATAGCAATACAATAATATATTGTACAAATGCAAATATGTTGTGCTCATCATTTGAGTGCCAAACAACTTATGAAGCCAGTTACTTTATAACACTTTGAAGCAATTGAATCAGGACATAACTAGAGCATGGATAACTCTGACAAGGTTTTCCCTGCCTAGCAATATTGACAAGCCAGTATTGTTTGTCTACTCCAACTACACTTGGGAGTCTATGTCAAAGTTAAATGCAAGAGGAAAAACAAACTTAAAATCTGCTTTGTAGATTAATACAAACCGCTGTGTGGCTGGATGGATCCTAATCAGGGGTGGGCTTCAAAAATTTTAGCAAGGGGTTCTCTGCCCGGTTGCTGGGTGGGTTGGCCACGGTGGGCGTGGCCTAGTTGGCCTCCTGCACCGCGGCCGGGGGAGGGGGCGTTTTTGCCCTCCCTGGCCTCTGGAGGCTTTCCTCAAGCCTCCTGGAGGGCGAAAACTGTCTTCCCAGGCTCCGGAGGCCGGAATTTCCCGAACTTCCGGTAGGCCCATTTTTAGCCCTCCCCAAGCCTCTACGCGAGCCCTGCATTTACCTGCATCCAAAATGGGCCGTGTGGGAGGGGCGGGGCCAGCCAGGAGTGGGATTTGGGGGTTCTGCACAGAATCTTAGTTAGAGGTTCTCCCAAACCCCTGCAAACCCCCAGCAGATCTCCCCTGATCCTAATTCTTCAAACAGGGAAAATCAGTTAAGCATAGCACTTCTATTTCTTGGAATATTTTACTTAATGGCCTTCATCCAACCCACTAAAAATGGATTTCATACAGCTAAGTTTGCTAATCATCCTCACCAATGGGGTAATTTAATAACTTTCCTGCATTAACCCAAATCTTCTGGATTTGCATGGCCTTGTAAGCCACAAAACTAATCAAGATAGGCTGAGCTTGCACAACGAACCAAGAAAAAACGTGGTTGGCTAATTTGTGCAAACACAATTTCAGTAATTTAACTGACAAGGAAAAGAGCTGGATAACATCACAAACATACCCGACAGAATTACAGAAAGGGAATAAGAAACTGCAAACAGAAGGAACTAAAAGCATTAAAGAGAAAATACAATTAAATCTAGTTATTAACACAACTTGCAGCTGCTTTCCATCTTTCTATCTTGCAAATCATCCTTGCTTTGCCTATATCCACATTATTTTTTTCTTTAAGCATCTCACTTGTTTCATTGTAAGATTTTGTCAATTCCACCAACCATGACTTCCTGAAGTGAGGAAGGTCTTGTACCTTCTTCTCCACCTATTCACTCTTCTTTCTTCATACAATTATTTTATAATCCATTCCCCCTTCTTTCCATATAATCATACTTCTGCAAACTAAAATCTCAATGACCATACCCTAAATACATTTGGTGCAAAATGCGGCTGCGCGTGCTGTGGTGGGTGTGCCGAGGTACACCCACGTGACACCGATTCTCCGCCAGCTGCATTGGTTGCCCATCGGTCTCCGGGTCCAATTCAAGGTGTTGATCACCATCTTTAAAGCCCTTCATGGCTTAGGGCCGGGTTATCTCCGGGACCGCATTCTGCCGCATACTTCCCTCCGACCGGTTAGGGCCCACAGAGTTGGCCTCCTCCGGGTCCCGTCGGCCAAGCAATGCCGGCTGGCGGGCCCCAGGGGGAGGGCCTTCTCTGTGGCTGGCCCCGTGCTCTGGAACAACTCCCCCCAGAGACCCGAACCATCCCCACTCTGCTGGCCTTCCGAAAGGCCGTTAAGACTTGGCTCTTCCTGCAGGTGGGGGGGACAGCTTAACCATTTGAGCTTACCCCCCAAGTATGTATGTGGTTGAATGGATGGATGTTGTTGTTGCTTTTATACTGTTTTTTTTTTTAAAAAATTTTGTACTGTTTTTAAATTGTTGAAATTTTGTCTATTCTTGTATCTCTTATGTTGTACGCCGCCCTGAGTCCTTCGGGAGTTGGGCGGCATATAAGAATAACAAAATAAATAAATAAATAAATAAATAAATAAATAAATAAATAAATAAATAAATAAATAAATAAATACAAAAATAAGTGATCCAGTAAAAAAAAAAGGGACATCTTTGCGCTGATTCAATCGTACGACAAAAATCTGGATTTCCATACTGCATTTCTCCTAATATAGTCACTGTCACCTCTTTCGCACACATCATTAAGTAACTAAACCTCCTATTGCTTTTACATTCACTCTTGCTACAGGAAGGCCTCGACTTAGAATCATAATTGGGATCAGAATTCCTTTCCTAAGCAAGGCGGTTAAGCTAGTTGCAACTGATTTTATGAGCTTTTTTGCCAGTTAAGTGGATCACATAGCCATCCTATTACTGTATTTTTCAGAGTATAAGACACACCTTTTTCCCCCTTAAAAGAGGCTGAAAATGTGGGTGCGTCTTATACTCTGAATGTAGCTTTTCCGAAGCTTTTTTCCCCAGCCCTAATGAGGTGCTAACGATCTTCCCGGCTCTTCCTGGCTTGCAAGCTTTTTCATTGCTACTTTCTCCGAAGGAGGTTTTTTCCAGCCCTAAGTCTTTGCAGGCTTTTTTTCATTGTTACTCTCTCCGAATAAGGTTTTTTTAAAGCCCTAACCAGGGGATAAAATAATGTGCTGAAGCTGACCAGACTAAGGACGCTAGCCAGATGAATACCTGGTAGGCAGATTTCCCCCCCCCTATTTTCCTCCCCCAAAACTAAGGTGTGTCTTATACTCCGAAAAATACGGTACATGACCCTGGAGATGTTTGCAACCTGTACAGCATTGTCTGCATCCCATCTCCCAGAGAAAGTATGCAGCTTACTGACTGTATTTTCTTCCAAGTTCCCCAAAAACTTTTAGTTTATTTACAGTATATATCATACAGGTAGTCTTTGACTTAACAACAGCTCGCTTAGTGAGCGTTCAAAGTTACAATGGCACTGGAAAAAGTGACTTATGACCATTTTTCACACTTACGACCACTGTGGCATCCCCATGGTCCCATGATCAAAATTCAGACACTTGGCAAGTGACTCAGATTTATGACCGTTGCAGTGTCCCGGGATCACGTGATTCCCTTTTCCGACAAGCAAAGGCAATGGGAAGCCAGATTCACTTAACAACCATGTTACCAACTTAACAAATGTGGCAAGAAAGGGCATAAAATAGGGCAAAACTCAACAAATATTTCAATTAACAACAGAAATTTTGGGCTCAGTTGTGTTCATAAGTTGAGGACTACCTGTATTTAGAAACAAAAGTAGGTAGTAAAAAGCATGACTGACATCTCGCTCATGAGCATCTTTGTCGGCAAGACTTCATTAGAGAACTCATTCTGATAGTTGCTAAGTGTTTTATGCACCAAAATCAGACTCTGATCCATGCTAAAATGTGTTTTTATAATTTACTAGTTTATCAATAAAAAAATAATTCAAATAACAGTTGTGACTTTGGAGTGTGCTTGACTATAAACTAGCCATGTTTTAGGCTAATGTGCTGTACAAAACTACCGTATTTTTCAGAGTATAAGACTGTCACGATGTGAATATTGCCAGTTAAGCTGCTCTACTGTATTTCTAGATTTACTGTATTTTCTAATCAAGCAGACATGTGACATGTATTATTGCGCATGTGTGCATTCCAGGAGTTTGTCTCCTCCTCCCTTCTTCTTCTCCTGCGAGCCTCGCCCGAGGCAGATGTGAATTCTTAACTGAGAAAATGTAGCTTAATAAGGTTTATATTTTTTGTTACTTTTGTACTAAAATAAATATTTTGTTAATTAGAATTAAATCTCGGTTTTATTTTCTAAGAATGACTTCAAGGGAACAAGATCTATACATCGCCTCGACAGGAATAATTCTTATTCAGTCAGAGACGCACCTTTCCCCCCCCCTAAAAGAGGGTGAACATTTGGGTGCGTCTTATACACCGAATGTAGCCCCGCCCAGCCTCTCAAACAGAGGTTTCAGAGGCTGAAAACAGTCTGTGAAACCTCCATTTCAGAGGCTTTTTTTTAGCCTCTGAAACCTCCCTTTGAGAGGCTGGGCAATGGAGGTTTCAGAGGCTGGAAAAATGCCTCTGAAATGGAGGTTTCACAGGCTGGAAAAATGCCTCTGAAACGGAGGTTTCACAGGCTGGAAAAATGCCTCTGAAACTGAGGTTTCACAGGCTGAAAAAGCAAGGCACAGAGCTCACAACCACCGAACCTGTTGCTAAAGTTCACCTCTGGGAACAGCTCATTGAGGGTATTCAGGGAGGCCATCCATCCCCCAATCAGCTTTTTTTCTCATTTTCCTCCCCAAAAACTAAGGTGCGTCTTATAGTCCGAAAAATATCGCTGAAGTGCAACGTATTGCGCAAAACCAGAAAATTGGATTGAATAAACAAATTGAATTAATTATGGGCAAATATTTTATGAGAATTCAATTGATATGTCCCACCCAAGAGAACCTGAAATTAAACAGCTGCCATCTGTTTGAGGACTTTGTCTCCAAATGAAGTTTTCACAAAATAGTGATGGTAGTGTGAGAGTGAGTGTTGCTTTTGTAAAGAACAGCCACTGCAGCTGACAAATCTGAGCTTGAGTCAATCTGTCCCTTGAACAATATGAAGAAATAGTATGTGCTTCTGGTAGAGCTTTTGAGGGAAACAAATAACAGCTGTGTCTCGAAGGAGGTATCTTAATATAGAGCAGAGGGGTATTTACACGTTTTCCTTCTTTTTAACAAAAGAGGCATAAACTAAGGTCCAATCTGCATCTATTTTCCAATTTATATTTCCAAAATTTAGCAGGAGTAAAATATATGGAGGTGACAAACAGTGCACACACTCAGGAACAATTTTTTAAGCAGTAGAAGAATGACTCAACCAAGTAGAAACTATCAACTTAAAAATGTATCTCATATCTTCAGGCTGGCATCCAAATTAAACTCCACTGCTTATCAATTTTGGGATAATTATTTAAACCATAATATTCCTGAACAGACACACTTCAATTAGTAATTTAGAGATATACCTGGAGGCTGTACATCTTCTTGGATAATGCCTTCTCGGTTTATACTTTGTGCCTTTTCTAATAAATATAAAATACATAAGTAGGTAAAATGTACACTTACTTGACTTACAGCTCAATATTAATATTAATATTAATAATAATAATTTATTGTCATTGTACGTATATACACAGGACACCCATACAACGAAATTCACATAACGCTTCAAGACCAGTCCCAACACACATAGTAATCCCTAAAAACACACCCCACCTGCCACGAATTCCCCACCCTGAACCACTTAAACATCTATACAACAGACCAATAATACTATCACTGATGGTGACCCTTTAATTCATTATTAAGTGCAATTATAGCTCTGGGATAAAAACTGTTCAGAAAGCGTGTGGTCCGAGTTTTAATTGTTCTGTATCTTCTGCCAGAAGGCAACAGTTCAAAAAGATTGTAAGCAGGATGAGAAGAGTCTCTGAGAATATTGTGCAACTTCCAAGAACATATTCTTGAATATGTTAAATCTGCCATTTAAGGCTAAGTCTCACAACAGCTACTGTATTTCTTACCCTTCTGTATCTGTTCCTGGCTCTCAGACCAAACCCCAATACCACTCTATGCAATTTTCTTAATTTCTTGAATTTACTCCTGTACACTTTTACTTTGTTCTTCCATCTTTCCTACATTGCATCTGGCTCTTATCTCCCATCAGACTTCATTACTGACCAGGCTAAAATGATACTTATGTAAACTTATATACACACAAGCCCATATATTCACCTAATAGCATAGTACTTAATATAATACTAATAATATCACCTTACTCAGAACTGCCTATATACTCAGACATTACCATAACAGTTCTTAGGTTCTTGGTTAGGACTTGAATTGTTTTTATCAGTCCGAGAGTATGAATCAGATTGATTAAATCAATAATAATAATAATAATAATAATAATAATAATAATAATAATAATAATAATAATAATAATAATAATAATAATAATAATAATAATAGTAATAATATAGCAGCTTTCTGCTATAACACCAGCGGAACTTCAAAAGACTGCGCTACTCGGAACAACATACAGGATGCTGGCAGCAACCCGTATCAACCATCAGCGCCAGTCAATGATATTTGTGATACATTTTTAAATGTTCAGTTGACTGAGTTTCATGTTTAATGAATAAGAGAGCTAATAATAATAAAAAAATAATTTTACCAGTTCCAGATGGTGAATCGAATTGAAGATTAAATCTATAATAATATCCACATCCACCTATCCCAGGTCCTTGATAGGTAGACAAACATGCCAAATAAAGTTGAACATCTGGCTGACAAACCATTATACTACTACTACTACTACTACTACTACTACTACTACTACTACTACTACTACTACTACTACTACTACTACTACTACTACTTTCTTCTTCTATCATCATCATCAACTCCCCTGGGAGTTGGGCGGCATATAAATCCATTTAAATAAATAAATAAATAAATAAATAAATCATTATTACATTATTAATTCTCTTATTCATTAAACATGGAACATTTAAAAATGTATCACAAATACTATTACTACTTTCTTCTTCTATCATCATCATCATCATTACATTATTAATTCTCTTATTCATTAAACATGGAACTCAAGTCAATTGAACATTTAAAAATGTATCACAAATACTGCTGACTGGCACTAATGGTTGCTATGGGTTGTTGTTGTGATCATTATTTATATTAATTATAATAAAACGATAAATTAATAATAAACTTTTATTTATTCGGTGCATCATCCCTGTAGATGCCATACTCTAAATAAATCAATAAAACATCTAATAATACCCCAGTTTGTTTGTTTGTTTTTTAAAGGGGAGGGCCGTGTCTTGAGGCTGCCCTCTCAACCGACTTTAGAGGTCTGCAATGGGGCGGAGGTGGGTGGGTGGGGGTGACTAGTCCCCAACCGCCATTCTTATTGCAGCTGGGAGGCACTGCCAGTTAGCTGCGTTTTTCAAACAGATTTTAAATGAGGGGAGTTATGGGATGGCTAGGATAATTGTTTATTCCACTGAAAGGCGTCCCGTTGCCCACAACTAAGCCCAGCAAGCCAGCTCTGACCTCCCTCATGGCCTCGACCCCCTCAACCTCAGCCTCCCCTCCCCTCCCGCCCCCCAAGGAAAGGCCCGAGCCGGCGAAGGTGGCCGCGTGCCCTCCCTTACTGTAGTCCCCCAGGTGGGTCATGGGGTAAAAGAAGATGGGGTAGAGGGTCAGGCCCACCGCAGCAGCGAAGCCGCCGAAAACCAGGACGTAGCGCCTGAGAGACG
Organism: Diadophis punctatus similis; assembly: GCA_023053685.1. Classification (NCBI taxonomy): domain Eukaryota; kingdom Metazoa; phylum Chordata; class Lepidosauria; order Squamata; family Dipsadidae; genus Diadophis; species Diadophis punctatus. The sequence continues at coordinate 7,371,953 of JALIGW010000006.1, forward strand.
CCATTTCTACCCGGTATGCGCCGGAAACGGAAGTCCGCTTCATTTTCCGCTTCCGGTTCCTGCGCTCCGCCAGCCAGACGGCGTGCGGCGTCCCAGAGCGTCCGCGCCTGACCCCTAGTGGCGGCTGCCGGGAAGTAGCAAAGGCTCCTCTGCGCTGCGCTGCGCTTGGGCGAGACGCGTGAAAAGGGGAAACCGTGCGGACGGTTGCAATCCGGGTTTGCTAGCCGGGGCAAGCCTCTCCGGCAGCTTGGCCCGCCTGCAAAAGCCTCCCCGTCCCCAAACCCCATCGCAGTAAAGCAGTAAAGATCTCCTTTGGCATCTTGTTCTTTGGAGATTTTAAAACTTTTTTCTGCAAAGAGAAAACATCCCATTTTAAATATAAGGAGGGAGGGCGATTTGCAAAGCAGAGTTTCCAAAGTTGGCTTTTGCTCTCCGAAATCAAATGATTTGTCACATCCCGAAGTCTGTTTTTGGTGGGAAGCCGGGAAGGACCGCAGGGAACGGAGGGCGGGCTGGTTTCCTGGCAGACGTCTCACTGCCGGACTAGGTATCCTCATCAGTGTTTGGGAGGAGGGAGGGTTTGCTCTCCGCTTCTCTTTAGGGCTCTTTCCCGGCCAGGGTTTGTGTGGGGATGATGGTCTTAGTGGTCCTTTGGTTGGGCTGTTGGCTGTTGCTGGTGCTTGTTTATTTCCAAACTAGACAATGAATCCCACACTTGGGAGGCTTATAAGGGCCAAAGGAGAGAAAATGTAAAATCCGCTTTGGAGATTCGTGCAAACCACTGGATGGTTTGAAGAACGCTAATTATATAGAAGAACTATAATTATTTGGTATATTCATATACCAAAATGTCCTTCCTGTTAATGACTACTTCAGCTTCAACCGTAACAATACACGAGCACGTAATAGATTCAAACTAAATGTAAAGCGCTCCAAACTCGACTGCAGAAAATACGACTTCAGCAACAGAGTGATCAATGCCTGGAATGCACTACCTGACTCTGTGGTTTCTTCCCCAAACCCCAAAAACTTTAACCTTAGACTGTCTACAGTCGACCTCTCCTCGTTTCTAAGAGGTCTGTAAGGGGCGTGCATAAGCGCACCAGCGTGCCTACCGTCCCTGTCCTACTGTCCTATTGTCCTCTTTTATCGGTACTTTTTACTTATGTTTATACAAATTACTACTATACATGTTTGACAAATAAATAAATAAATAAATAAATAAATAAATAAATAAATAAATAAATAAATAAATAAATAAATAAATAAATAAATAAATAAATAAAATTCTTCAGACAGGGAAATCAGTTAAGCAGTGTGCCAACAAAGGAGAATATTTGTAGCTCAGGGTGGGCATGAGGGGTCCTTGGTGCTCTCTGAGCTTGCTCGTTTTCTTGCAGACGTTTCATTACCCAAACAAAGCAACATAATCAGTGCTAGAAGGGAGAAGGGTTTTGCTCTCAGTTTACATTGTAGGGGTTTCTCTGTCAGTGTCAATGGGGATGATGGTCTTGGCGGTCTTTTGGTGGGGCTGTTTGCTGATGGCTTCTTTGGCGGTTCCTTGATGGGGGTGTTGTTGACTTGATTGCTGGTCTGATGTTAACCTTGGAGTTGATCTCTGCTGATCTGGGTGCTGACTAGACTGGATTCACAGCAGATCAACAATCTAGTCAACAATGCCCCAATCAAGGAACTGCCAAAGAAGCCATCAGCAAACAGCCCCACCAAAAGACCGCCAAGACCACCATCCCCATCAACACTGACGGGGAAGCCCCTACAATGTGCATGTCTACTCAGAAGTAAGTACCATTGTCTTCAATGGGGCTTACTCCTAGGAAAATGTTGTAGGATTGCAGCTTTAGTCTACTTAAGTTAGTGAGATCCTTGTGCTTGATGCCTGCTGCAGAGAGATTTTATATTGGGCTCCAATTTAGTCAGCTTCATTCTTAAGTCTTCTCGTTCAGTGATATCCAGTCGATTTCTTTTCTTCAGTAGCAAATCATTTACAGTGCTAAATCACATTCAGCTAAATATGAAGATGGAAACAGTAACAGCAATTTTCTTGCAGAGTAGGTTGAATTTAGGTGTTTACCGTATTTTTGGAGTATAAGACGCACCTTTTTCCTCCCTAAAAGTGGCTGAAAATTTGGGTGCGTCTTATACTTCAAATGTAGCTTTTTCCCCCAGCCCTAACTAGGTGCTAACAGATCTTCTCAGCTCTTACCTTGCATGCTTTTTCATTGTTACTCTCTCCAAAGAATGTTTTTCCAGCCCTAAGTCTTTGCAGAATTTTTTTCATTGCTCTACTTGCTCCGAATAAGTTTTTTTCTAGCCCTAACCAGGTGCTAACTATCTTCCCAGCTCTTACTGGCTTGCAGGCTCTTTCATTGTTATTCTCTCAGAAGAAGATTTTTTTCAGCCCTAACCAGGGGATAAAATAATGTGCTGAAGCTGACCAGACTAAGGATGCTAGCCAGATGAATACCTGGTAGGCAGATTGTTTTCCCCTATTTTCCTCCCCAAAAACTAAGGTGCGTCTTATACTCCGAAAAATACGGTAGTTTCAGTCTCATCACAAAGCCATGCCATCGCTCCTTTTATATTGACTAAAGTTTTAAGTGACTCATCAATTTGCATTTCCAAGAGTTCTTGGTGTACTGCATTGAAACATCAGATAGCTCCACCAGCAATGGCTGCACTACCCATGTTGGAAAATCAATTTGTTTTAAATCAGAAAATCTTTCTTTCAAATCAGAGGCCAATATTTTCAGATGATCCACAATTTATTTATTTATTTATTTATTATTTTATTAGTGAGACTTATATACCGCCTCACAGTGCAAGCACTCTCTAAGCGGTTTACACCAGTAAGCAATGTATATTTATATTGCCCCCAACAATCTGGGTCCTCATTTTACCTACCTCGGAAGGGGGCAATATGGTGAACTCTGTAAACCGCTTAGGAAGGGCTGTAAAGCACTATGAAGTGGTATATAAGTCTAAGTGCTATTGCTATTGCTATTGCTATTGCTATTGCAAACAATTTGAACAGAAGGCCGTTACCCATGCATGCATATTGTACAAACACAACCCGTTTGAGCTTTGGTATCAGCTTTATTTGAAATGTAAAGGGAAAAGAAAAGAGAGCTCCGGCTGACTTATAAAACGAATTATAAAATCTTCCAGGATATATTTTGGATTTCCCAGCCCAGCCTGGGATTTCCTAATGGTCTCCAATTCGAAAACCATGTCCATTTGGGACTTGTTAGAACAATTTTGACCGCAGTAACCAGTTTCCTGGAAGTAACTTTTTGCAAGGGACGTGGTGGCTTAGTGGCTAAGACGCTGAGCTTGTCAATCGAAAGGTCGGCAGTTCAGCAGTTCGAATCCCTAGCGCCGCATAATGGAGTGAGCTCCTGTTACTTGCCCCAGCTTCTGTCAACCCAGCAGTTCGAAAGCATGTAAAAAATGCAAGTAGAAAAATAGGGACCACCTTTGGTGGGAAGGTAACAGCGTTCCGTGTGCCTTCGGCGTTTAGTCATGCCGGCCACATGACCACGGAGACGTCTTCGGACAGCACTGGCTCTTCGGCTTAGAAACGGAGATGAGCACCGCCCCCTAGAGTCGGGAACGACTAGCACGTATGTGCGAGGGGAACCTTTACCTTTACCTTAACTTATGTGCAGCAAAGATAAAAGATCTCAGATTCCTTTAGAGATAGTGACTGGTTTAGTTGGTTTATTTAAAAGACTGGTATAGCTTCCCCTTTCCAAGGCAAGGATGACTTTGGGCAGCTGACACCAAGGACAAATGGCAACAACCTCATCCATTGCGAAGACGTGCCACCGAGGCCTGACTCAGAACTCTCCCAAACATATGAACCACCCTATAAACCAGAGTTCCTGGAGCAGAGATAGAATAGCGATTTGGCTGATTTAGAAATAGCACTATAGCAATAGCACTTAGACTTATATACAGCTTCATAGTGCTTTACAGCCCTCTCTAAGCGGTTTACAGAGTCAGCATATTGCCCCCAACAATCTGGATCCTCATTTTACCGACCTCGGAAGGATGGAAGGCTGAGTCAACCTTGAGCCGGTGAGATTTGAACTGCCGAACTGCAGCTAGTAGTCAGCTGAAGTAGCTTGCAGTGCTGCACTCTAACCACTGCGCCACCTCGGCTCAAAATGATACAGACTTTGGGGAGAAATACAGTGAGAAAGGAATTCAGGGTTGCAAAATATTCCTGGGCACAAGAGGGCGCTGCCATCTACTTTATGCTCCCTTTGACCCAAATCAACCTTGGCATTACTAGTCTACTTCAATAAATCTGACTTCTGCTAGGCCAGCATTTCTCAACCTTGGCCACTTTAAGATGGATGGACTTCAACCCCCAGAATTCCCCAGCCAGCTCGGAAGATGTCCATTCATCTTAAAGTGGTCCAGGTTGAGAAACTCCTGCTCTAAACGTATTAGGAGGCGTAGATTATTATCCTGTTTGAATGCAACAGGCTTCTGAATGAACATTCAGAACCTTAGACTGTCTACAGTTGACCTCTCCCCATTTCTAAGAGGTCTGTAAGGGGCATGCATAAGCACACCATTGTGCCTACCAACCCTGTCCTTACTGTCCTATTGTCCTCTTTTATTGTTACTTTTTACTTATGTTTATACAAACTACTACTATCCTATACATGTTTGACAAACAAACAAACAAACAAACAAACAAACAAACAAACAAACAAACAAACAAACAAACATGGAAATGGCTGTCAGCATCACATGATCTAGTCCCATAGATGTTTGATGTCTACCTGTTAGTTTTTAGAGACTGCTGCTAAGGAGTTATTGTGCTGTTAAGCACATGCACAGCGAAATGTGTTGTAGTAATGGTGTTGCCGTTTGATATGAATGCTCTTCAGTCAATAAACAGAATATCTTTAGTATGTACAAAATTGTTTTTACTTGAATAGTAGCAAAGTTAAATAGGAAGTCCAAGTCATACACAGTTATAGTATTCAGTCAATGCGAAGTTTCTTCTTCTTGCCTATCTTTGTTTTAACTCACAAACAAAGATTACAGCTATTACTCAATTCTATACTATCACAGATAGCTACTCTTCTCTTCACAGCAATTCCACACAGTCATAAAGTAATCTACTCACCAGTAAAGCAGCAGAGAGTCTTCAATCCGGAACACACCGTCAAACACCACTCAACACACTAAACCATACTAAACCAACCATCAACCACCAACCACACTGAACATGCTCTCTTGCTTACTTATATAGTGATCATCCACAATGCATTTAAAGCAATATACACATAACAATGATTTGTGGCTTAATCATATATTAACACACCCAATCGTTTGACCAGGGTTATAACAACTACTCCTACTATTATTTTTACAATTCCGTTTCCAGAACTGTTCTTTCTCTTGTCTCCTCCCACGGGGATCTGGAGGGTTGAACGGTCCCTTTTGGCTGGTTCCAGCCTCCAACACGGAGGGTGAAATATAGATGTTGCAAAAAAGGAGGAGGAGGAGGAGAAGAAGAAGAAAAAGAGGAAGAGGAAGAAGAAGAAGAAGAAGAAGAAGAAGAAGAAGAAGAAGAAGAAGAAGAAGAAGAAGAAGAAGAAGAAGAAGAAGAAGAAGAAGAAGAAATAATACTTTGAAAATGATGACAGATGGATAAACGTAAAGGAGCAGGCTCCCTTCTCCTCTGAGTCCTTTTCTGTCAGGAGCCGTACTCGATGTGCAATTATTTACATGTTTGTTTGCCTTTTTCCGATGTCACTCACTAGACGCATGCTTCATCCAGGTGCCTTCGCTATAATGTTGGGCTGAAAGGGTTGCACTCAGATATGCTTGGGTTAAAACCAGTGATGTGTATAGAGGCAAAGGTGGGTGGTGTCCCACCCACCCCTTGCAACCTGCGGGCACAGGAGTCCTGGCTGAGCCTTCAGTTAAACTGCTCCCCCCCACACACATGCAAAGTCCACCATGAACCTACTTGTGACCCACGGCTGGGCTGACCTGTGCTCCTAGAGAGGCATCTAGGGACAAGACTGAGCGAGCACAGCAGAAAATTGCTGTTAGGAGCCTCCTCCCAGCCACTAGAGGGCAGTAAAGAGAACCAGAAAACTCTTAAAATGCTGCCATCTAGCGGCGATGGAGATATTGCAACCTGCTTTGATAGCACAGGCTGTTCTCGTGAGCCGCTCCTTTGCACACTCACTTTTTAATTGAGGTCTGGTGCTGTGATTCGGGGGCGCAGCAGAGCAGCTTGATTTGAGGTCCTGAGAGATAGACATATTGAATTAAAATGCCTTTCTCCCAAAAAGCCTTTTTATCATTGTTGTTTTTTCACACATACACCCCCTCCAAAGGAATGGGTTTTTTAAAAATAGATGGGACCACTTAAGTGTATACCTATAATAGGGATATGATAATAAATATGGCATAAAATATTAATAAGCAGAAGGAACACTGATCGATCATAAATATTTAGTAATATATTATCAGTCTGTAAAATATAAGAGACATTAGAATGTAGACCACTCAGGGAAAGGTTTAGAGGGAGAAAGAGGAAGTAGTAAGAGAGAGAAGAAGGGGTGGAGAGAGGAAGGAAAGGAGGAGGGAAGGGGAAGAAAGTTGAAGGAAGAGATGGAGATAGTGGGAGGGGAATGAAAAATTTAAAATAGAAATACAGACTGATGACAGATAATAGGGAATAGGTGTAGAATAAGATATTGAATTATAAATGATAAGATAGAAATGTGTAATTATATATGTTATTAATATTTTTAAGGTATATGCATTGATATATGTATGGATAAAATGGAGAGAAAAATAAAAATTTATTTTTTAAAAAATAGATGAGACCAGAGTAGAGAGCCTGCCATGTGGAGCTATTTTCGCTAACAGAAAGAATCCGGTTTACAATTTGGTGAAGCGTTTATGCATCCAACCACTTTGGCACGCCTGCCCCTCACTGCTAGTGCAAAATGGGGAGAGTTTTGAATCCAGGACTGATTGCAGAGAAAAGGGAAGGAGGGCAAGGAGGAGAACTCTCCTGTTCTGCCCCAGCTAGGAACATAACAAACACACAGTTTGTTCGAACTTAGTTTAATCAATAACCAACTACTAATAACTGGCTTAGTAGTGGATACACACACACAAACCTAAAAGCAGTCTTTTCTTGCAAACAACCAGCTGCTAATTAATTGTCATTAACAGTCGGCATAAGTTCAGAAAGTCTTAAATCATATAATAGCAATTAGTTTTTGATACGTCATGAAGTTTCAAAGGCTTGGCAAAATGCCTAGAAGTTGTCCTCAATAAGCAAGCCGAAGCAGATAAACAGAGCAGAGATTTTTCAGACACGAGGCATACACGACGAACACACGAATCTCAAACGTTGTTTCCTGCAGAAATTCAGCTGCCTCTGCTTTCCTTAAGTAGACTAGGGGAGTGGCCAATTAGTCCCAAGTCTTACTCCCGAGGAGACCTCCTCTGAAGTAACCATTCCTGCCTTTTGGCAGCTCTGTGTGCCCGTGCATTCAGAAGAGGAGAAGCTGCTTCTCCCTCATCACTGCTATGAGGTGCTGGAGGTTCCGAAGGCCCTGGCTGAACCTCTGCCTCTGGCACCGAGTCCTCGCCAACCTCCTCACTGTCCGACTCGGGTGCCAGCTGCACAGGCCGCTGGCGCATCACCAAGTCAGTCTCCTCTTGAACGGGATCACTATCAGCTGCACGGGCTGCTGGCGGGCCACAACTTCCCTCCTTACATCTTCATTGTGCAATGATTCGATCCCTCAGATCCTGGGGATATTAACAGCATCTGTTGTGACTATTGTCTTGCCAATATATTTGGAGAAATTGCTCTGCTTTGTGGCCCCATGACCTTGGCTCAGCATGAGCCTCTCTGATATTCTTGGTCATTTGGACACACGGGTGGAGTATTCCGCCACCTCCAGCTCCAGGATCTCATGAACTTTTGTTCTTTTCTCCATTCCCTGTGGCCAAAAAAAGGAGGTAGGCAATTTGTACTCTTAAGGAGCACAATGCTTCCCTTCCTGGTGTGTGCGTTGCGTTTTCAACCTCTGCTTGCTTAGAAGTTTATTTTTATAATAGAAGGGTAGCTTAGGTTTCTTTTTTTTTCATTTGGTAAAATCTCCATGTGTTTCCTCCCCACGAAATAGCTTTTGTAAATATTTATTATAAATGTGTTTGGCAAGTCATGCTTTTATCAGTAAATATCTGCTAACATTTGCTCTTGCTCACCAGGGGAGATCTTCATGGATACAAAGTCTAGGGAAAGGAATGAAACAACAATGGCAGCCATGCCGCCAGTGGGAACCCTTAATATCAGCACAGAGCTCAAGTATCTGGAGATGGTGAGTATTATAACGTAACCTAGTGTTTCTCAACTGCAACAATTTTAGTGCATGCATTTTAAGGTCCTTCAGGTTGAGAAATATTGCTTTAGCCACATATTCCCAATATCACCAGTTCTCGGTCCTTGTTAAAGGCATGGACAGTGAGAAAACGATAATGGAAAATTGACTTCTTCCCAAAGAATAAGTTACGAGAGACACTCAACAAAAAAAATGGCTGTGACCTCAGCGCCCCCCATATCAGGATTGCAAGTTTGGCTTAGTTTGTAACAGAAAACTAGCTTCAGATGTATCTGGGTTTCATCCAGGGATGGGATTCAGCCAGTTCGGACTAGTTCGGGCGAACCAGATGTTAATTTTACATCTGGTTCGCCGAACCGGTAGTTACAAGGACTGACTGACTCCTCCCCTCCCCGCCCCACCCCTCCCAGGAGTCTCCACATGGCCCGTTTTGGATGCCAGGTAAGTGCAGGGCCCACGCGGAAGCTCTGGGAGGGCGAAAAATGGGCCTACTGGAAGTCCAGAAATGAGCCTGTTTCCGGCCTCTGGAGGGCTTCCAGAGGGCCGTTTTTGCCCTCCCGGAGGCTCGAGGAAAGCCTCCAAAGCCTGGGGAGGGCGACCCCCCCGCTGTGGTGCAGGAGGCCAAGTAGGCCACACCCCCATCGCCATGGCCATCCAGCAACCGGGCAGAGAACCAGTTGCTAAAATTTTTCAATCCCACCCCTGGTTTCATCCCAAAGGCCATGTTATCTCTGCTATTAATGATGATCCTTACATGTTAGTTAAGAAATGGATGACTACTTCTGTGTCAGCTGCCATCTTACGCTGGCTTGTGCTTCACTATCATGCAGTGACAGCCTGCCATGAACTTGGGGAGGAGGGGGAATGTTTTGGGGAAAGCAAAAGTAACTGCTGTATCACCCCGAGACACTGCTTCAAGGTCAGCCGGTTGGGAGAAGAAGGCAGCTGAATACCAAGCTACATTTGAAGTGACCGTTCTGAAAACCTCTTGCTTGAACCTGATTGGTCATGGGTGGGAGGTGAGTGATGGAAGGCAGTTAAGGGAGGGAAAAGTTGAACTTAGGAATTTTGGCATGCGATTCCCAGTTCTGGCTATGCTTAATTGCAATATACTTGACTTCTAATAAAATTATACCTTCCCCAACGAATGGAGCCAAACCTCTTTAATTAAAGGTTTAAGATGTGGGTGGTCTGACATTCTGTCTTGTGGGCCTTTTCAATCCCATTCTCACACAAAACAACCCAAAACACTATGGGGGGAGGGGGAAATAGCCGTAGGTGGGCGTTATCTTTGGGAACATTGTGCTTTGTGCTTTTAGCAAATGTTAACAGTCCTGGTGAATAAAATACTATCTCTATTGTTTACTGGCAGCATAAAAACCAATTTAGCAATGCAGTAGAAGGCATCGGATCTAGACAAATTTAATAATAGAGGAAGCCATCCTAAAGAACAGGGTTTAATATACACCAGAGATAGGGAACGATGGTGCCTTTATGACTTGTGGACTTCAACTCCCAGAATTCCTGAGCTGGCTCAGAAATTCTGGGAGTTGAAGTCCACAAGTCATAAAGGCGCCATCTTTCCCCATCCCTGGTGTAAACCATATTTTACCTATCTAAATATTAAAGCTAAAAAAAATGTATCATTTCATGTGGTAAAGTTGGTTTGTCATTTGGCCAAGCCAGGAAAGGCTTCCTACCTCATTTTGTGAGATGACACAAACTGGTTCGATTGGTGCAGCATAGAGGTGGGTTTCACATACTGTAACAAGTGGTTCGCCCAGCACAGGAAATGTGAGCGTGGGCGTGCGCCATCCCCGCATGCGTGCGGCGTCACAAAACACGGCAATTCTCTTGCGCGCGACGTCTACACATGCGTGCAACATCAAACAGCATGGCAATTCACTCGCGTGTGTCGTCCGCACATGCATGCAGCGTCAAAAACACAGTGGTATAGGATGGGATTGCACCCGATTGCTACTACCGGTTTGCCCGAACCGGTCTGAACTGGCTGAATCCCACCTCTGGTGCAGCATCTCATTCCATATTTCATATCTTATTTCATATCAGTATTTCAGGAGTGCCTCGCAGAAATCCGGCTAGAAGTGTGGATTGGTGGATGGTTTCTTTATATGAGCAGGAATCCAGCAAGCAGATGGGAAACCAAGGAGAACGAGTGCCCTTCATGGATTGCATGGTTGCATCAGCAAGGACTTCTTGACCTCAAGACTATTTGGGTGGATTCTTCACCCCTACGAATTGCTGGTAAATAAATTAAAATTAATATTATAAATAAACTGGAGGTTATGGATAGGATTGGAAAACAATGCGTTTCTCTCTCTCACTCTTTCTAATTCTACAATGTGATCCACCTTTTTCTCGGTTATTCTGCCCACCCAAGATCCTCGAAGCCTACAAAAACCAAAACAAAAGTAAAACAACGAAGACTTTCTAGTTATCTTTCCAAACGTCATAACCATCTTTCCGAACAAGGCACTGTAGCAGGACAATGCCACCATCAATGAATGGAATGGATAAGCAGGACACAAGGGACCAAAACTGTAGGGGGCTAATCGGAGGTGGGATTCACTTACCTTCCCTACTGGTTTGCAAATGTGAGCGCATGTGCCACTTCCGCACATGCACAAAGCCTGCTGTGCATGCGCTTTACTCGTGCGTGTGCCTTCGCGCATGTGCCCAGCCTCGAAAACTACCGTATTTTTCGTAGTATAAGACGCACTGGAGTATAAGATGCACCTTAGTTTTTGGGGAGGAAAATAGGGAAAAAATAATCTGCCTACCAGGCATTCATCTGGCTAGCGTCCTTAGTCTGGTCAGCTTCAGCACATTAGTTTGCTGGTTTTGAGCACACGTATTTGCTTTTTATCCCCTGGTTGGGGATAAAAAACAGTTTCTAAAACACTTCACTTCTCTCTCTCTTCAGAGAGAGAGAAACAATGAGAAAAGCAGGCAAAGGGACGATCGCTTTGCTAGCAAAGCACGGAAGATCGCTTCACTCATTAGCACCTCGTTAGGGCTGAAAAAAAGCTTAGCAAAAGCTACATTCGGAGTATAAGGCGCACCCAAATTTTCAGCCTCTTTTAGGGGAAAAAAGGTGTGTCTTATACTCCAAAATATGGTCAATAGGACGGCATTACGTCCGGGCAGGTGGGCGGGGGTGGGCCTACCCACAATTGCCACTACGGGTTCGCCTAAACCGGTCTGAACTGGCTGAATACTATCTCTGGGGCTAATGGAGGAAAAAATACCGTTTTTTCCCCTCCTTTCTGCCTGTCCTTTTAAAAGGAAATCCACAATTCTAGTAAGATGCAACATGTTGCTTTTCATTCACTTGCAAGTATACAGATCAAAGATAACACGCCATCATACGTCAATTTGTTCAGCAGAACGAACAGTTAAGAGTTGGCAACTATATGAAGTGAGGTGACCCTAAGGACTCAATAGCAACCTTGATTTATCCCCCTTTACCCTCGAGGTCAACTGCACATGCCAAGATTTCACCCAGGAGAGCTTTGAAGAGATATTTCTTTTCAATAAATTGTCTGCTAAATTTAAAATAGCAATGTTTGCTGATTTGGTCAAAATACTTGCAAACATGACCTCTGCTGGAGTTCAGACGAGGATGGTTGTGTACCCTTCTTGGCTTTCCTGGATTTCTTAGCATTCTTTGATATCATTCATCATTGTATTCTTCTGGACTGACCTAGGAGTAGGAGTGGTATTCAGCCAGTTTGGACCGGTTCACCCAAACCGGTAGTGGAAATCGCGGGTGAGCCCATCTACCCACCCCAGCTCTATTCTATCCTATTTTATGCACATTTTTGAGGCTGGGCGCATTTGCAGACGGCTTCGCGTGACTAAAATGCATGCACGGGAGGCCGTGCGCATGTGCGGAGGTGGCGCTTGCAAGCAAAGCACGCACACTCACATTTGCGAACCGGTAGAGAAGGTAAGTGAAAACCATCCCTGCCTAGGAGGTTAGGAATGGTAAGGGCATAATGTTTTTGTGATTCTTTTATTTCTCTGTGGACAATTCTAGTCTATGGTTGTGGGACATGAGAGAAAGTCTCTCAAACCCTTGATCTGCAAGGTGCCCTCTTAGAATGGATGAAGAACTAGCAGAGATGGCAAAATTAAGTTGTTTGTATAGATATTTAGTTATTTATTCATTTATTTTGTGAGATTTATATACCGCCTCACAGTGCAAGCACTCTCTAAGCGGTTTACACCAGTAAGCAATGTATGTTTATATTGCCCCCAACAATCTGGGTCCTCATTTTACCTACCTCGGAAGGATGGAAGGCTGAGTCAACCTTGAGCCGGTGAGATTTGAACCGCTGACCTGCGGATCAGTGTCAGCTAAAATGGCCTGCAGTACCTGCCTCTAACTGCTGCGCCACCTCGGCTCTTAGTTAAAGATCAATGAGTAGATTTATTAGTGACATTTGGAAGTCTAGTGCTAGTATGAGACCTACGTGGCCTTAAAGACCGTTTCCATGACAGGATTTACTATGCTGATAATCCAGAGTGTGAGCATGAAGCAGGAAAACATTTTCGGTTTCCTCACATGGGCTTCCCATTAACATGCCGACGTTGACAGAGAATAAGCAAAGCAAGCTTTGATTTTGGGGTGAAATGTCATAACAACGCCAAGCCTTAATCGATTCTTGAAAGATTGATTTTGGAACAGGAAGTTGTTATTTTCATTAACATTAAGCTAATGACACGATGGCTCTCCCTTGAGTGATAAGGGTTGATAGATCTTTGCCATTTGTTTGTGCCTCAGGCTTGCAAACCTTTTGATCCATTTCTATACTCTTTCTTTATACTTTGGGGATCTACTCATTCCTGGGCCGGAGGGATGCATTCTGTGACGTACAGCAGTATTCACCAAATTTCAAGCCGTTATAAAAATCTTTTTCAAGATTTCAAGATTTTTTTCCAAGCAGAAAACTTTTCTAGTGTAAAACATACATGAGATTTTGCTAAGTGGTATCTTTTGGTCCTGGGCATTTTGTGTTTGCTATATCACAGTGATGGCGAACCTTTTTTTCCTCGGGTGCCGAAATAGTGCGCACGCGCGCTATCGTACGTGCGTGCGTGCCCACACCCATAATTCAAAGCCCCCCACTCGCCCCACCCCCCTGCGCATGCGTGCGCTACCCCCCCACTCCCCCATTTTCCGACTTCCAGTGGGCCCAGTAGGCCCGCTTTTTGCCCTCCCTAGGCTCCAGAGGCTTTCTTGGAGCTTGGGGAGGGCGAAAACGCTCTCCCTGCCACCCCAGAGGCCCTCCAGAGGTTGAAATCACCCTCCCAGAGCCTCCGTGCAAGCCAAAAATCAGCTGGCGGGCATGCACATGCGCGCTGGAGCTGAGCTAGAGCAATGGCTCACGTGCCGGCAGATATGGCTCCGCGTGCCACCTGTGGCACCCGTGCCATAAGTTCGCCATCACTGCTATATCAGATGTGAGTATTATGAAATAAATCTCTGTGGCTATGTCGACGTCTGTATTAATGCTGAATTCACGAGAAACCTGTTCTTAAAATGACATTTATGTATTAATTTGAAGAGCAATGATTGCGCCAAATAGCTGTTGCTTCTTGATGCTGCTAGTTCTTTTAACAAGTTCTTCTGGTGCATTTACTTCAGAGTAAGTCCCATTAAAGTTGGTGAGTTTCATTTGGTAAGACATGCCCTGGACTACACACTAAAGGTGGATGTATTTGTTGAAAAAAAAAGTAAACTGCTTACTGTGTGTGTGTGTGTGTGTTTGTGTGTGTGTGTGTGTGTGTGTGTGTGTGTCCCAAATACCACTCACTCATCACGAAATCTCCAGACTGTAAAGCCTACAAACTTGAAACTTGGCATGTATGTTCCTCTTGGCTTCTAGATGCTCGCTAAGAATGGATTTTTTGAAATGACCATCAGAAAATCATTAGTATTTCTTATACAGTAATTATATTAACAAGCTCTGATGCTAAGGAGTTAGACGCTCTACTCCCCCTCCCCACCTGAAAAAAAAACTCTGTTCCAACTGCCAGTTGCCTTATATTACCACGCTCTGATGCTAACCCTTCGCTAAACCAGGCATGGGCGTGGCCAGCGTATGACTCATCCGGCCTGTGGGCTGGGAGTTTAGACATTCTACTCCCCCTCCCCACCTGAAAAGAACTCTGTTCCAACTGCCAGTTGCCTTATTTTAACACGCTCTGATGCCAAGGAGTTACACATTCTACATAAATTTTCAAGCTTTAAGTGTCAATGTATCAAGCCTGATGTAACTACTCATTAATTTTCAAGCTTTAGCTGTCAATTTATCAAGCCCGATCACATAGTTTCGTAGCGAAGCATGGGTATCAAGCTACCTGTGTGTGTGTGTGTGTGTGTGTGTGTGTGTGTGATATATATGGATTAGATGTTGAATTGATTCAGTTATTAGATAGAGATCTCCTCATCTGAAATATTGGTGTGTGTGTGTGTGTGTGTGTGTGTGTGTGTGTGTGTGTGTGTGTAAGTTGGCAATCCTAATGGTAGTTTTTCCCCTTACTGAGTTTTGTTTAGCATACCTTAAAGGTTTATTCTAACATCCCCATTCTATCAAGTTCCTTAAACCATAATTGAGAGAGGTTTGGAAATGCATAAAATTACCAGAATTATGCCACCTTATCAAAGAAAAAAGAGAAAATCCAACACTGGATTGCTATTGCCAGCACTAGTCTCAAATGTCACATGCCTAGTCATAGCTTCCAACAGCCTCTTTGAAGATACAGATAGTCCCCAACTTACAACAGTTCATTTGGTGTCCATCCGAAGTTACCATGGCACTGAAAAAAAGTGACTTACGACCGTTTTTCACACTTACAACCTTTGCAGCATCTCCATGCTCACGTGATCAAAATTTAGACACTCAGCAACTGACTCATATTTATTTTTTATTTTAAAAGTTTTTTTATTTTATTTTTTTAACAAACATTACATCATCAACCAATCAGTGTGTCCTCTGGGTACAAAATTTTTGTGTCGACATCTTTTACATTTACCGCCATTTTCTTAGTATATATATATACAACTCTACTTTTACATTTCAATTGAACTTATCTTCTATCTAAACATTTTCCTTCTTGCTTTAATTGATTTCATATCTCTTTCTATCTCTATTCATTCTCTATCCAAATGATAAAAACACTCCCATATAATACTCTCATTCTTCTTTCCCTTTGATTGCCATTGTTAATCTATTCATTTCTGCATATTCTCATATTTTCTTATATTATCTTTCCCTTCGTAGGGATTTTTCCTGCTTTCCAATTTTGCGCAAATACAATTCTAGCTGCAGTCATTACATGAATAATTAAATATACATTTTTCTTTACTATATTTCTCTGACAAAATACCCAACAAAAACAGATCCGGCTTCAAATCGATATGTTGTTGTGTCATCTTTTCTAACCACATTCGAATTTGTGCCCAATACTTTCTCGCTTCTGCACATGTCCACCACCAGGGGTGGGTTCCTACTGGTGCGGTCTTGCCTGTTCGTCGCCGCAGAGCCTAAGAAGCTGGTGGCGTTCGCAGCGTGGGGCTTCCCCCGCCCGCTTCCCCTGGCCGCCAGGACGCCGCCATTTGCATTCTTTTGCCCTCTGCACAAGTAGAACGCTTTGCGCATGTGCAGAGGGCAAAAGAATGCAAATGGCAGCGTCCCAGCGGTCGGGGAAAGCGGGCGGGGGAAGCCCCGTGCCGCGAACGCCACCAGCTTCTTCGGCTCTGCGGCGACGAACAGGCAAGACCGCACCGGTAGGAACCCACCCCTGTCCACCACATATGATAATACGATCCCGGTGTCTGGTGGCATTCCCAACATTTAGTCGATTTATCTTTAAACACTTTTGCCAATCTTTCCGGTGACAGATGCCATCTGTAAAACATTTTATACAAGTTCTCTTTGTATGCTGTTTATTTATTTATTTTATTTATTTATTAGTTGTTCTTCTAGGCCACCCAACTCCTGCAGGACTCAGGGCGGCGTACAACACAAGGGAAGAACAATCAATAAGATACAATAATAAGAGTTAAAATGATTACAAAAATTAAAAACAAACCACCATTCATACATGGGGAATTGATCTTTGTTTCACCCCTCCTGCAGGAAGAGCCATGTTTTCACGGATTTACGGAAGGCCAGCAGGGTGGGGATAGTCCGGATCTCTGGGGGGAGTTGGTTCCAGAGAGACGGAGCTGTTGCCATTGTTAATTTATAATTTCTTTCCTGACTCATGTTGCATGTCCCGGGGTCATGTGATCCCCTTTTGTGACCTTCTGACAAGCAAAGCCAGTGGGAAAACCATGTTCACTTAACAACCATGCCACTAATTGAACAGCTGCACTGATTCGTTTCACGATGGTAGCAAGAAAGGTTGTAAAATGGAGCAGAATTCACTTAGCAAATGTCTCGCCGAGCAACAAAAACTTTGGGCTCAATTGTGGTCGTAAGTCGAGGACTACCTGTATGACAAAATGGAGGTGATGGAGGTGGGTGAGGCTTTTCTCCAATGATTTTGTGCATACACCAGCCGTTGTTTCATGGTTTCCATGTTGCTGTAATATCTACTTGGGTGGGATCAGCAGCTGTAATGATCGCTTCTCCATTTTTTTTCTCCTCCTGGCTGAGGTCTTCAGAGAAGCCATCCAGGGACAGACAACCACAATAAGTGAATGAAATAGGACTTTGGCAGAACAAATCATTATCAGGACCTTGGAGAGTTCAGTAAGAAAGCTATGGTCAAGGTTAACCTTCCCTTCAAGACTTACGCTCAACAGAAGCAACACAAAACCGAGGTGTAGACAATTCCTTAGTTCTATCCCTGCTTGCTGCTTACTCTAGATACTAAGAGACACAGCTGTTCCAAAGCCTGAGATTCTTAGGGTGAATGTGGGAATCATGAAAGACGAAGAACGTGAGTTTGCAGATGATGAAGTTACAGCCTTAAATCAGATTTCCCCTGAATTAGATAACCTGGGGTTTAAATTCAACTAAATTGAATTGACTAAATAAATACATCACTGATGTTTGCCAAAGACCTACCAGGTTGCCAAATCTATGGATTCAACAACTTCAATTACTTCCCTAAAGTTGGCTGCTCTCCTCTGGCGCCAACAGGATGCCCGTTATCATATGAATTTCAGTCTAACAACAAGTGTCACAACTCCTGACATGTAAATGGAATGTATGCAAGAATTTACTCACTTACATTTCTGCGGCAGTTGTGACTCTGGGAAGCTAACATCAGGTACACCTTAGTTAACCCAACTAAACCCATCTGTGGTGACTTCCCTAACCTTGTCAGAATGGGCTTGTCTAACTCTCGCTAACCCACCGTGTGAATAACAAAGATGAAATAGCAATTTATCGTGGTGAGCTGCATCCATAAATGATTGCAGCAAATAGATTATTAAGAGCTTTATTGGGTTACAGTTCACTTTAACTGGAGCCGCTTGACCTCTCTTAAGCATTCTGATACATTTGCAACTGATTGCCAGAAGGTTCTCATTAAAGAGGAGAAATCAGCAATAAAAACATGATTTTACTGTCTCCCAACACTTCTAAAAGGTCAGGGGGAAAGATAAACAACTTCCTGCAGCTGTGTCTACATCTGGCACACGACCCACTGCAGAGAACGTGCTCTGGAAAGATAAACAGATGTTGCTCGTATCTTCCTGCTGTCCCCATACATTTAAGCGAAGGCTAGAGGATTGAACTTGGCTGCATACCTTCATCGGTGATTAATTTTAAAAAGCTGTCAGGATGTAAGTGAATGCAAACTCTGATTATGAGCACCTAGGGATTAAGGGTTCATTTCCCATGGTCTTCCTTGATCTGACAGTAGGTTTTAAATGTTTCACAGGGGTTGTAGGGGTTGCTACAGCTCACAGTTTTGCAAATAGGGCCATTTGGAAAGTTGCCCACAATAAAGCAATGGAGGGATCAAGAAAAAGGAATGGAAATGCATAGTATTGTGTATAGGGAAAATGCATAGTCTATTTGAAAACAACAGAGTAGAGTAGAGTAGAGTAGAGTAGAGTAGAGTAGAGTAGAGTAGAGTAGAGTAGAGTAGAGTAGAGTAGAGTAGAGTAGAGTAGAGTAGAGTAGAGTAGAGTAGAGTAGAGTAGAGTAGAGTAGAGTAGAGTAGAGTAGAGTAGAGTAGAGTAGAGTAGAGTAGAGTAGAGTAGAATAACAGAGTTGGAAGGGACCTTGGAGGTCTTCTAGTCCAACCCCCTGCTTAGGCAGGAAACCCTACACCACTTCAGACAAACGGTTATCCAACATCTTCTTAAAAACTTCCAGCATTGGAGCATTCACAACTTCTGGAGGCAAGCTGTTCCAGGGATTAATTGTTCTAACTGCCCGGAAATTTCTCCTTAGTTCTAAGTTGCTTCTCTCCTTGATTAGTTTCCATCCATTGCTTCTTGTCTACCCTCAGGTGCTTTGGAGAATAGTTCGACTCCCTCTTCTTTGTGGCAACCCCTGAGATATTGGAACGCTGCTATCATGTCTCCCCTAGTCCTTCTTTTCATTAAACTAGACATACCCAGTTCCTGCAACTGTTCTTCATATGTTTTAGCCTCCAGTCCCCTAATCATCTTTGTTGCTCTTCTCTGCGCTCTTTCTAGAGTTTCAACATCCTTTTGAACTTGTAGTTGATTTACTCCTTTCTTGGAGAACCACCAAAGATCTACACCCATGTCATTACGAACACTTGCTGATCTGTGCAACCTTAAAAATGGTTTTTTTTAAGAGATGCCGGAGCGGTGGAAAACTGTTTGTGTCTGGGTTAGCAACATTTGACTAGCGTGGAGGGCTGAGCCTTTGAAGAATTTGTCATGGCCAAAATACTTGAGAAACTCAACGTAATGAATTGTCCCTTTTGGCACGTTGAATGATTGGAAATATTTCCAGAGGTAATGAGTAGGAAAGTTGTTGCAGTTGTTTTACATTACTAATAGCTCTTACTTTACATTACTAATAGCTCAAACCAATCTGGGGAGGCTTATTTGGAAGGTGGCTTATGCTTTCTTTAAATAAGCTGAATGAATGCTTGGCAAGTTGGCAGAAAGTTCTGTATCTCCTGATTAGCATTTTAAAAAACCTGGACAATTGCAGGATAGCCCAAGGAGGCCTGGATAGTTGAGAAGGAGGAGGTCATCTCACCAGTGGGCAGATAAGACTTCAAAATGATCAATCACAATTGCCCCAATTTAATCTGTCACGATACCCACATCTGATTAGATATTGCCTTTTTCAAAAAAAACACAACCTGATCAGTTGAGGTATCTCTGAAAAAAGGAGGAAGTTTGATCTTGTTCTGGCAATTGTGGCTGTTGAAATCTAACCCACAGGTAGATAATATGATGTCTTTGCATTAAATCAGGGCCCTCTAATCTGGAGTCCTTCAGATGTGCTGATTTTGCACATCCCATAATGCTCCTTGTGAACGGAAAATAATGGGAGCCGCAATTCAAAGCAACACAAGGGGAGGGGGGCAAATTGCAGCATTCCTACCCCCTTTCTCTTGTATTTAGTGTTTTTATCCTATCCTATTTTAATATACTTAATCAGTTTGTGCTGACATGTACGCTGGGTCTGTCACCTGTAGTAAATTAATAATCATGCCGGAGAATAGCCTGGATATTTTATCATGCCTTTGGCTTTACTGAATGAGCCTGTTTCTTTTCATCTGGCTCATACAAAAATCCAAGAATTAGACACTAGGATAGAGTATGCATGTCAGCGTTTCTCTGCTAAGGTTCACAAAACTATTGTTGCCTCTTATGATTAATAATTGCTACTATGATTTATGATAGATGAACTTTACTGTCCTTTGTAGCAATCCAACCCTGATCAATGCATACTAAACCCTACAGCCAGCTCAGTCAAGATCTAGGCTAAGTTAGAAACAATTTAAATTACAGTATTCGACAGTATTTTCAAAGGATACCTGAATGGAGGTTAATATCTATGGAGATTCTCAATCATCCAGGTCATGGTTGTCCCAAAGATGCTTCTTCAGAGCTGAAGAAGCTTCTTGGACGAGAAGCGAAATGTCTTCAAAGAAAAATAAACACCAGAAAGTCTAGTTGCCTCTTGACAAAAGCATCTTTGGGGCTGAATGGAGCTTACTGAACCATTGTGATTTGTGGACTATAGTCTGAGAAACTCTGCTGTTACATAAACCAGGATGTACATCCCTTGAATGTCACGTAGGCCAAAAGAGGAAGCAATGAAAAGATAGACATAATATTTGTCAGTCAGTGGGTTGGCAGATGAGTGAGACATCAAAAACTAAAGAAAGATTTGTCATTGGCCAAAAATATAGGGAAGTAAGAAAACACTAGACAGAGAATAGGGCGTGTAGGGTGTATTAAAATTATTTCAATTGAAAAGATTAGAGATATGTATGTGCCTATATATCTTTGGAATTCAAACCTTTAATAGTAGAAACTAGTCTTAGACCAGATGGGTGTACTGAATGTGATAGCATTCTATGTTCAGATTCTGCACGGCGATTGTAGAAAGGAACCCTGAATTACAAGGGAATATTGACTATCCAACGGTCCAAACCAATCCTAGCAAAGAAATCAAGATGGCGGGCATGACAGTGTGGCCAAAATTCAACCCGTTTTTATGCACAGTCGAGCTGCAATTGCATCATTATAGGCACCATTGTCACGTCTTTGACTGCATCCTGTGACCATCCATGATTAAAAGCTTCTAACAGTCTACGAAACAACGATGGGGTGTGATACTTTTAATCAGTGCTCCCCAACCTTTTGTCACCCTCGGCACACCATAGCCTCTCCCAAAATTGCACGGCACGCCACATACAAAAATTGGATAAAAAACAAATATAATCTTCAAAATATCGTTTTGAAGAGTATAATAGTATAGGAATGTCAAACTGGGCATAACAGAATTACTTGATTTATTATTTTATTTGATAATTAGGTACGCGAGCTTTTGCCGCGGCACACTTGGCATGGCCTCACGGCACACCAGTGTGCCACGGCACACCAGTTGGGGAGCACTGCTTTAAATAAACAACAACCATGAATAAACTGAGCCTCTGATTTTACAAGCCAGTTGCTAAGAGGACTTTTACTAATGACTTTATTTGCCACAGCACATCGCTGCCGATCGCCAGCTCCGCATGCTCCGTTTTGGCCTCCACGCATCACGTTTTCATCTGGTTCCAGGTGGCGGGGATTGGTGGCAGCGGCGGCGGGGCGAAAATGCGATGCGCAGAGGCCAAAAATGGGGCGTGCGGATGCTAAAAACACAACACGCGAAGGCCGAAAAAGCGACGTGCGGAGGCGGCAATCGGCGGTGATCGGCAGCGAAGTGCTGTGGTGATCCCAGCACCCTGGAACAGCTGATTGGTGGTATTCTGGGAGGCTGATCTAACTGCCAATCAGCTGCTCATGCTGAATCAGGCTGTGATAACGTGCTGAAGCTGACCAGGCTGTTTGCTGTTTGCTGCAAGGACGCTACTCAGATAAATACCGATGGATGCTGATAGGCAGAGGCAGAATTTTTTTTTCCTCCCCAAAAACTAATGTGCGTCTTATACTCTGGAAAATACGGTAAGTAACCCAATAGTTCAAGGCTGAGGTTTCTGGCCATTCTGCATTTTGACTTCTTTTTTTTTTGCCTCAATACCAAGGAATAAACCCAGAAAGCAGGGTAAAATCAAATAAGATAGTGGTTGTGATGGGGCAATTGAAGCCATTTGGGTTCTTTTACCCTCTGTGCATGTGCAGAATGCTTTGCGCAGAATGCTTTGCGCAGAATGCTTTGCGCATGCGCAGAGGGTAAAAGAACCCTAATGGCGGCATCCAGGCAGGCGGGGGAAGCGGGCGGGGGAAGGCTCGCGCTGCGATCGCTATCGGCTCTATCGGCTCTATCGGCTCTACGACGACCGAACGCCCCGCCCGAACTGGGAGCATTTCACCCCTGGTCATAAGTATCTTTGGGGGGGGGGTGTTTCCATTGTAACTTTGAATGGTTGCTAAGTGGCCAGTCACAAGCTGAACACCATCTGTAATTCATTACCAGCCATACCATATAATCCCCTCTTCCTGCTTCAAATAGGATGAACAGATTTTGTTTTGGTTTTATTCCACTTTGGTCTAAGCGGCATTTTACCAGGTTGGCATTTCCCCAGTGGCAAAAAAGAATGGTTCGTAAAAAAGGAAATAAATAAAAATTATCGGTTTCCTGACCTCACTTGCAGTATTAATGATGTTGTCTTAACAGGATAATTTTATATAAAAAGCATACAATGGATAGAGGTTTTTCCCACCCACCCCTCTATGTTGCAATGTGATTAAAGAAACAAAATGCATCTAAAACAGTTAGTCATTTGCAGTATGCTTTTTTTTAATGACTTCTGCTTCAAAAAAGCTACAGAGGAATCTATTGATTTATGTTATCATGGCCTGAATAGAAATTCCCCAAAGAAATTATAATTGGTCCAAACTATTTTTCTTTTCTTGTGCTTGCAAAAAATAACTATAGGTAGACTAAGATTATGGGGTGAGGAAGAAGCAATAAAAATGGTCAAATATTGTGGTGAGCTGAGTGGGTTGAATTAATAAGTTTCTCATTTCCTTTATAAAAGGAAATACTTATTTCCTTTTATAAATATATGCTTATGTCACACTATTATGTCAATATTAAGCATGATATATTTGCTTAATACCATAAATATTTAACTCATCCCCCAATATTTTCTCTTCCTTTCATTTTATACTGCTATAAAATTTACAGCACTGATATTTTGTACAAATGAACATCTTTGGCTTCTCAAAGCAGAGTTAATATCTGCAATGCAATTTTTTTTTGGTATCTTAATTCATATCTAAAATACATTTACAGTATAACAAACACAGGACCATTACAGAATAGAACAGAACAGAACAGAACAGAACAGAACAGAACAGAACAGAACAGAACAGAACAGAACAGAACAGAACAGAACAGAACAGAACAGAACAGAACAGAATAGAATTCTTTATTGGCCAAGTGTGATTGGACACACAAGGAATTTGTCTTTGGTGCATATGCTCTCAGTGTACATAAAAAAAAGACAAGATACATTCTTCAAGAATCATAAGGTACAACACTTAATGATAGTCATAGGGTACAAATAAGCAATCAGGAAACATTCAATATCAATATAAATCATAAGGATACAAGCAGCAAAGTTACAGTCCTGCAGTCATAAGTGGGAGGAGATGGGTGATAGGAAGGATGAAAAAAACTAATAGTAATAGTAATGCAGCCTTAGTGAATATTTTGACAGTGTTGAGGGAATTATTTGTTTAGCAGAGTGATGGCGTTTGTGTAAAAACTGTTCTTGTGTCTAGTTGTCTTGGTGTGCAGTGCTCTATAGCGTCGTTTTGAGGGTAGGAGTTGAAACAATTTATGTCCAGGATGTGAGGGGTCTGTAAATATTTTCACAGCCCTCTTTTTTACTCGTGCAGTATACAGGTCCTTATGAAGAAAGATTGTGGCCCTTCTCCACATGCGCAGAACCTTTTGCACATGCGCAGATCGTCTGTGATGACATCCGGCTGGGTGGGCGGAGCCTCCCACCACCACTGCTACCAGTTCTCCCGAACTGGGGTGAACTGGTAGCAACCCACCACTGGTACAGAGATGAATTAATATAGTACACAAGCAAACAATAAACAATACTATATATTTATGGCCGTTTCCACATTTTACATCAAGCTAAAGCTATTCTGTTTTACATATAACTTTTATTGTTTTATCAATGTATAAAATGCAAAGAAAAATAAAAATAGGACATTAAGGGAAGAAAAAAGAAAGGGGGAAAGAAAATATGAGGTACAAGGGAAGGAAGGAAAAAAGCATTGACTTCCAATTCTTTTCAGCACAGTACAAGATAACAACATTACAAACTCAACTTTTTACTTTTACATATTAGTATATAACTAGCCATTTCTATAACTTCAAATCTATCTAACTGGCAAAACCAAAGTCAAAGTTTCATGTTTTTTTTCATCGCAAGTACAAAATTCGGAAGTGCTATCCAAATAAAAAACATAAATATACTCTCCTCTTTGAATAGAACAATCAATTTAGCCATTACTGCTTTATCTTCCTTGCTGTTGAAATAATATGTATTTCTAAAACTATTCTGGATTATGGCTTACTGAAAATGAGAACAATTATTTCTATTTTTCTTCTTCTTGCCTATTAGTGCAACTAAACAAATTTCTTCCGTGCTTTTTAAAAGACGTTTAAAACAGTACGTAAAAGTGTTAAAAATGTAAAACAATGAAGTCATAATAGCCTAATAATTATTAAGAACTTATAACAACATCAGGTGATAGGGTGGGAATTAATGCTTTAAATTACAAGAACAAGGAATTAGACTAAACATTAGAAAGAATGTCCTGATAGTATAAATTGTTTGACAGTAAGAAAAGATTGCCTTCAAAGCTAATGAACTTCTCTTTGTTAAAAGTTTATAAGAAAAGGTTGCATTTGGCTACTTAGGCATAGTAGTAGCAATTCTGCACTTTTGGGCTTTGGAATGATTCTAATCACAAGGTGTAATCTGTGATTACACAAAACTGTATTCCGTTCACCTATCCATACTTAAAAGTTGATTATCCGTCTGCACACCTGGGAAATATATTATGTGCTAATTGTTTCTTGAATTAATTTATTAATAGATGAGCCGAGGTGGCGCAGCAGTTAGAGTGCAGTACTGCAGGCTACTTTAGCTGACTGTGATCAGCAGTTCAGCTGTTCAAATCTCACCGGCTCAAGGTTGACTCAGCCTTCCATCCTTCCGAAGTCGGTAAAATGAGGACCCAGATTGTTGGGGGCGATATAAAATATACATTGCTTAATGGTATAAACCGCTTAGAGAGTGCTTGCACTATGAGGCGGTATATAAGTCTCACTAATAAATAAATAATAAATAAATAAATAGTACTGATCTTTTAGTAAGCTGAGAGACTTTTGAATAAGACTCTCTAGTAGTAATTGTGAGCTACCCAGAGTCACTTTGGTGAGTTAGCAATTGCGCTTAGACTTACGTATATACCGCTTCACAGTGCCTTACAGCCCTCTCTAAGTGGTTTACAGAGTCAGCATATTGCCCCCAACAATCTGGGTCCTCATTTTACCCACCTCGGAAGGATGGAAGGCTGAGTCAAACTTGAGTGGGTCAGGATCGAACTGCCGAACTGCAGTCAGCCGGTAGTCAGCAGAAGTAGCCTGCAGTACTGCATTCTAACCACTGGGCCACCGCAGCTCATTAGGTGACTATTCAAATCAAATAATCCGCTAGGTCATTATAAATGAAAGTAATTCAAGGAGTGGTTATACACCTCCTTTCAGTGGATGGAATTCTTCTGTGCATAGGTATTCAAATCATACGCTTTGCGTGTACTAAACACACGAAGAAAAGGGTTGGCATTTCCTCAGAAAGCTTGTCCTTTCTCCCGCCACACCTAATCAAGATCCCTGAGATAACGGTCAACAGAAAGATGAGAGAGTATTGGGTTTTGTTACAAAACATGGCATCTTCCAAATGTGTTGATCTCCGGTTGTCAATATAGATTTGCTTCAGAAAGCTACTCTCTAAACTGAGCGAATGTTAATTTATTACTGAAGTTTGCTTTACATATTTCCTATTCCATGAACAATTTGTTGTCGCTGTTCTTTTAATGATGACCCTAAGCAGGGTTAGACCCGGTTGCGATTTCAAAGAAAGAAAATCAGAACCATTAGAAAACTGAGAAACACCCGGAAAAAAGGCAATAGGAAATTACTTCCACTATTACTAAAAACTATGTGTCTTTGTAGTTACTACCAAGAATTGAGCCCAACTTGAGGGAATGCTACCTCTTTTGTATGTTCAGATAATCTTTTAGCATGTTGGAAATCATACACCATCTTATGCCAGTCTATTTAGTCTGAATTTTGGTGGCAGATATAGATAGCCCTTTATTTTTATTTATTTATTATTTATTTTATTTATTTGTCAAAACATGTACAAGATAGCATGTATGGTATAAACATAAACAAAAGCAAGGTAGGTACAGGTAAATTTAGACAATAGGACCAGAGGTGGGTTCCTGCCGGTACGCTCTTACCTATCGGTCGCCGCAAAGCCAAAGAAGCTGGTGGCGTTCGTGGCGTGGGGCTTCCCCCACCTGCTTCCCCCGCCCGCCTGGATGCCGCCATTTGTGTTCTTTTGCCCTCTGCGCATGCGCAAAGCGTTCTGCTTGTGCAGAGGGCAAAAGAACACAAATGGCGGCGTCCAGGCGGGCGGGGGAAGCGGGTGGGGGAAGCCCCGCGCCGTGAACACCACCAGCTTCTTCGGCTCTGCGGCGACTGACAGGTAAGAGCGTACCGGCAGGAACCCACCTCTGAATAGGACAGTAAGACAGGGACGTAGGCACAGTGGTGCGCTTATGCAAGCCCCTTACAGACCTCTTAGGAATGGGGTGAGGTCGACTGTAGACAGTCTAAGGTTAAAGTTTTTGGGGTTTGGGGAAGAAACCACAGAGTCAGGTAGTGCATTCCAGGCACTGATCACTCTGTTGCTGAAGTCTTATTTTCTGCAGTCGAAAGAGTTTTGAGCGGTTTACATTGAGTTTGAATCTATTGTGTGCTCATGTATTGTTTCGGTTGATGCTGAAGTATTCATTGACAGGTAAGACATTGTGGCAGATGATTTTATGAACTACATTTAGATCAGATCGAAGGCAACGTAGCTCTAAGCTATCTAAGCCCAAAATTTCAAGTCTTGTGGAATAATGTATTCTGTTGCAAGGAGTGGAGGACTCCTCTCGTGGAATATCTCTGGAGTCGCTCAATTGTATTAATGTCCGATATGCAGTGCGGGTTCCAGACAGGTGAGCTGTATTCGAGAATTGGTCTGGCAAATGTTTTGTATGCTCTGGTTAGCAGTGTAATATTGCCAAAGAAGAAACTACGCAAGATTAGGTTAACAACTCTTAGTGCCTTTTTGGCAATGTTGTTACAGTGGGCCCTTGTATCACATCAAAGAAGAATCTGTCAATCGGAGCCCAATTTATATACCATACCCAATTATTTGAATCCATTTTTAAGTCTTAGAAATTCAGAACAATGTCTTAATCTTGTCCAAGCCAAACCTGCCCCTGGCTTCCCTGAATTATGACTTTGTTCTTTTATTTGTGTTCACATTAGTCTTTTTCTAATCTCAGACTTGGAACAATCCTTCTGCTTCATTTTCTGAGATGGAAACATAAATATCTCATTAAAACATTAGGGCTGGAGGAGGTGCTTGGTCTGTTCTAAAAGAGAAGAGGTCAAGGGTCAGTTGTAAGCAACAGTGTTGGGAAAGCATGTTTTCTTTTAGAAAGTGGAGTTTTGACTTCATCCTCCCTTGCTAATTTCACTCATTGGCCTCTGAAGTGGCTTTGGTTACAGGGTCAAAGAAGGCCGCACTTAGAGACAGCTATTAAAATAAGATAGGAAAGCTAACAAGGACAGAACTGTGTTTTGAAAATAGAGGGGCAAATAAAGTCTTACGCCCTATCAGAGCTAAAAGACAACTGTAATCCATTCTCAGCACATGAAGACGCTGGGTAAAATATTTTTGTCTGAGGAGAAACAACAGGAAGAAAAAAAAAACAACAAGCCATTTTCGCTGGAAAAGTGGAGGGACTTCACTATTAACACTATCATCTTCCCCTGTTTATCTAGTTAACCACTTCCATATGAGCAAACAACCGCAGTGATCATTCCTCTTTAGGGTATCTCCATTAGGCGTTGTGTTTCCCCTTAAAGTGCCACTGAGAAGATGCTAATGAATGCTTGAACCAAAGCAAAACTTTATCTGAACCTTTTCTGTGGGAAAAGAAAGAGATGATGGTGATCATTAACCTGGTTTACTTTTGCATCTCTCCATATGACCAATCCGAAATCTAATCCCTGTCATGGGTACCAATGTAGATATTTAGCGACTTTGAAATCCATGCTTGCCAGGTTCGGAGGGGTATCCTGGATGTCAACAAGGAATCAAATCTTTGTAGATCTATAATAGCATAAGTCTTATCCTAACTATGTAGGATAAGGTGCAAAATATTCAGTATTCTAAGTGGAGATGCTCTGCCTCAAGTCCCTTGGAGAAGGACGTGCATTTATTCCGTCAAAGGCTCAACTGATTTGCATTGGGTATAATCGCTTTCCCTCTGTCATTTTCCTTACCCTATTCTTGCCTGTGTTAAACCTTTGAATATCTAAGCTGATAGAACTTATAGTTTCCTGTTGGAGACATCTATTTAATAGTTAAAGTGGAAATTAATACTTTAAACCCAAAGAATTTGGTTTTTTTAAAATGTGAGAAACCAACAACAACAACAAATAGCAAACAATGGTGATTCTGAGAAAGAAAAACCCAATTGGGAATCTCTCTCTCTCTCTCTCTCTCTCTCTCTCTCTCTCTCTCTCTCTCTCTCTCTCTCTCTCTCTCTCTCTCTCTCTCTCTCTGTGTGTGTGTCACTTAGACTATGTATGTATGTATGTATGTATGTATGTATGTATGTATGTGTGTGTGTGTGTGTGTGTGTGTATATATATATATATATATATATATATATATATATATATATATATATATATATATATATATATATATATATATATATATATATATATATATATATATATATATTTATATTTATATTTATATTTATATTTATATTTATTACCGACCTTGTGCCAGTGAGAATCGAACTGCCAAATTGCAGACAGTCGGCAGTCAGCAGAAGTAGCCTGCAGTACTGCATTCTAACCTCTGCGCCACCACGGCTCTATGTGTTTATGTATGAGACAAAGAAGGAGAGAGGAAGCTAGATAGAGATAGATAGATAGATAGATAGATAGATAGATAGATAGATAGATAGATAGATAGATAGATAGATAGATAGATGGAAAGAAATATTTTTCCTTTTCCTTTTGTTTCTTTTTTGTATGAATCTTTTATTTAACCAATAAGGAAAAGGAGCTTAAAAAACAAAACTGTCAATAGATTTTTAAATCATATCCTTTTTTAAAAAAAGAAACAGTATCTGAAAAAACGATCATATTGTATTTATGTTGTTGGAGATGCAGTGAAACTATTGTTTCTGATTTCTATCATATTAACATTCATAACTAACCTTGAGAAGTAAATTCCTCTATATTCAATATTTATGTACAGAAAGTCAAGTTGCTTTTTTGCAACTATTGTTCCCCCCCCCTTCCATTTAATTATGTTCCATACCCAGAGACTGGACAAGTTCCTGTGGTTTTCTCAGCAAGTTTTTCAGAAGTGGTTTGCCATCCCAATATTGGGAGGGAGGGAGGGAGGGAGGGAGGGAGGGAGAGGGGGGGCTCAAGTCACCCAGCTGGTTTTGTGTGACTAGAACTCATGGTCTCCCAGTTTCTAGCCTTCTGGAGGCATCTAACTAGTTATTGTTACGCTACGTAACAAATTTCAATTTAGTTTTTGTTCCTGGCTACAAAGTGTGTCTTCCTAATTCCTTATGCCTAAAATAAATAGAAAATAGCTATTGTTCCACAAAAACTTTGCTTCTGAGGTCAGGACAATGATATTTTGAAATTTATCTGTTTTCAAGAACATTCTTGACTCACATTCAATGCTGAGTAGACTTCTTCCAGAATATTCTGGAAATTGTGAGAACCGTCCAGAACTTTCTAAAATTGGTAGAATTGATAAAAATTCACCTATTTTGTCTCTATAAATATGAAACTTTTGCAGGCTGTGGTCACAAAATCAAAGTTTGTGATGAATATAGCCATTTTTGCATAGGGTTTAGACATAAGCAGGTGAAACAGGTGGGCTGCTATGTAGCTAACATTATGGCCAGTTCGGCAAACCACCAAATCCCATCACTGGCTCGCCCTGCTCACCCTGCCCTGCTCCTCCCAGGAGTCTCCACGTGGCCCATTTTGGATGCGAGGTAAGTGCAGGGCCCACGCAGAGGCTCAGGGAGGGGGGGAAATGGGCCTTCCGGAAGTACCGGAAGTCCAGAAATGGGCTCATTTCCAGCCTCTGGAGGGCCTCTGGGGCCCAGGGGAGACAGTTTTCGCCCTCCCAGAGGCTCGAGGAAAGCCTCTGGAGCCTGGGGAGGGCAAAAACGCCCCCCCCACCATGGTGCAGGAGGCCAACTAGGCCACGCCCACCATAGCCATGCCCACCCAGCAACTGGGCAGAGAACCCGTTGCTGAAATTTTTGAAGCTCATCCCTGAGGTGAAATATAACACTTAGAAGCCAGGAACAAAAATGGTGTCACATAGTCTTATCAATTCTATGCTACAAACACTAAAACTACAATACAGAAAACACTAGACTAGACTTAAGCTTATCAGTGTACAGGTTGTAGTTACCATAAATAGGGAAATTATCACTCCAGTCCTCAGGATGATACAGGATAAAAATAGACTTTGTATACTGTTGGACTGGAATATGCTGGTCAGATCTGATTCTTGAAAAACATCCGGTGTGGCTGGATGTTCCTCGAATACCGACACATTTCCTGTGTTTCCTTTGAAATATTCAAAGCTGTGTAGGGTTGGGCAGAGAGGATTAAAATTATTTTGTACATAAACTTCCGAAAGATCATGATTTTCTAATAAATGTAATCTAATAAATACTTTCTAATGACCCAATTCTCTCTTTCTGTACCAACTGGGAGTCTCGAAGATGTGACAAGGAGTGGAATCAGGGGTGGGTTCCACTTACCTTCGCCACTGGTTCGCATCGCGATGTTTAGCACGCGCTAAACCTCATGCAATTCCTCACATGCTCAGAAACACAGGAATTAGCCCGAAACATAGCTGAGGAACTCATCAGCTGTGCTTTGGGCGAAGAAATAAAGGACAGAATTCACACGCGGGCGGGCAGGCCCTTTTTCAAGCCACGAAAGGGGAAAAATCCCCCCCAAAAGATGGCAACGCGCACGGAATGGCACCGACAGTGATGTCACCAGCGGGTCGCTACCGGTTTGGGCGATCCGGTCC
The DNA here is from genome assembly GCA_023053685.1 of Diadophis punctatus similis. Lineage (NCBI taxonomy): Eukaryota > Metazoa > Chordata > Lepidosauria > Squamata > Dipsadidae > Diadophis > Diadophis punctatus. The sequence continues at coordinate 7,403,506 of JALIGW010000006.1, forward strand.
AAACTGGGAGGAACCCACCCCTGGGTGTGGTTCTTAGTTGGCTGAATTATCTGAGTGTTAAGGTGAGAATAAATCTCATAGAGGCGATATGGATCTTTGCTTGGAATTCAGACAGTTAGAAATAAAGCCGAGATTAAAAGTCTAATAGAAAATATTTATTTCAGTACAAAAATAATAAATCCTGAATAATTACATTTTGCTAAGAAAATGCGACCCTCCCGGTCAAGAGCCAAGTCAAAGAGAATAATGGTGGTTTAGGAATGCACACATGCATACAGCTCATATCACGTGTTCTGCTTGTATTGGAATATACCATGATATTAGGATAGGGGTGCATCACCCTGCATAGACATACAACTGACAATATTCACTACGTGACACTGAGGGATTGGAAGTCACTTAGATAAATATTCTAAAGAGAGGATAAGGATAATTAAAAGCTTAGCTTTTGGAAATAGCGCTAAATAATATGATAATCCAGAGAGTACAAACACATCTTTACATTCATTTGTTGAGGCTGACATTCTGTGCAATGTATGATTAAAAAGTATTCTGCTCTGAATGTATTGAAATTGGCTAAATTAGTTGAAATTATCATTTCAATTAGTTACTGAACTGGAACTATTGAATTGAATTTGGAACTATTGGAGTGTTCCAATATTTGAGGGGCTGCCACAAAGAAGAGGGGGTCAACCTCTTTTCCAAAGCACCAGAAGGCAGGACAAGAAGCAATGGATGGAAACTGAACAAAGAGAGATGCAACCTAGAACTAAGGAGTACTTTTCTGGCAGCGAGAACAATCAACCAGTGGAATAACTTGGCTTCAGAAGTTCTAGGTGCTTCATCGCTGGAGATTTTTAAGAAGACAAAGAAGAATCAAACTATTTTCCAAAGCACCTGAATAGAATAGAATAGAATAGAATAGAATAGAATAGAATAGAATAGAATAGAATAGAATAGAATAGAATAGAATAGAATAGAATAGAATAGAATAGAATTCTTTATTGGCCAAGTGTGATTGGACACACAAGGAATTTGTCTTTGGTGCATATGCTCTCAGTGTACATAAAAGAAAAGATACATTCGTCAAGAATCATAAGGTACAACACTTAATGATAGTCCGGGTACAAATGAACAATCAAATCATATTAGGAACCAGTCAATATAAATCGTAAAGATACAAGCAACAAAGTTACAGTCATACAGTCATTAGTGGGAGGAGATGGGTGACGGGAACGATGAGAAGATTAATAGTAGTGCAGACTTAGTAAATAGTTTGACAGTGTTGACGGAATTATTTGTTTAGCAGAGTGATGGCGTTCGGGAAAAAACTGTTCTTGTGTCTAGTTGTTCTGGTGTGCAGTGCTCTATAGCATCGTTTTGAGGGTAGGAGTTGAAGCAGTTTGTGTCCAGGATGCGAGGGGTGAGTAAATATTTTCACAGCCCTCTTTTTGAGTCGTGCAGTATACAGGTCCTCAATGGAAGGCAGGTTGGTAGCAATTGTTTTTTCTGCAGTTCTAATTATCCTCTGAAGGCAGGACAATGGATGGAATCTAATCAAGGAGAGAAGCAATCCGGAACTAAGGAGTAATTTTCTGACACAACAATCAACCAGTGGAATAACTTGCCTTCAGAAGTCCTGAGTGCTCCATCCAGGCCGCACCCTCCCGAGCTCCGTTTTCACTGGCAGAGAGTTGCAGAAGCAAATAGTAATTTATTGGCTCTTCTTGCAGTCCATGGTAGTCTTCATAACATCTTTGCCTGCCTTCCTTCCTTCCTTCCTTCCTTCCTTCCTTCCTTCCTTCCTTCCTTCCTCCCTCCCTCCCTCCCTCTTTCCTTCCTTCCTTCCTGATTTGTAAAAAGCCATATTGAACCAATTATTTTTAAACAACAACAGCAACAACAACAACAACAACAACATTCTCTCTTAACAGATCACAATAACTTTTGAAAGAAACTGCTTCACAGGTCATAGAGCTGGATAAAATTCTATCTTATTGAGTAAGATTCTTCCTGCTTATCTTAAAGCAGCATCTACATGTGCTGTGATCTAATAGATAAGAAAAACATGGGAAAAGTTAGCAAGCATAATGTCAGGTCAGAGAATGATTTTATATACAAAAAGAGCGTAGCATGGTGGCTTGTTTCAAGCAAACATCTGAACAAAACAATTATACCAATAATATTTGCACCTAAACAATTATTCAATACAACAGAATTTACAACCACGTTTCTTAAGTATTAGATCCATGCAAAATATGTATGTCTATGTAGGCATGTGCATGGGTTCCTATTTTTCTTTTCTTTAAAAAGAAAGTGACATTAATTTTCAACAACAACAAAAAATATGGATCCATTTTGGGAAACTCAGGGAAACTATGTCATCAACAGGAAGATATTTCGGAAGGAAGACTCCGAACAGTTGGCTTGACTAGCATCCAGCTTTGCTCTGGCACACAACAGCATCTCTCACCAGGGCCAACTAACTTCACTGAAGCAGATGTTCAGCTGTAAGTTTCCAGCTGTTGTTTTGGAGTGTTGCATCTATTTTCTGAATACCTACTTTGAAACCTGTTCATAAATCACATATCCATGATTATGCACTATCTGATCTGAACTTATCTGCGGGAAGACGTTAGAGATCGGCTGAGAACCAGAAGCTGTGGAGCAAATGGAAAAATAGTCACCTAAGAGCATCTTAACCTCTTTATTTCTTCTGAGAAGCTCCCTAAATAAGGTATTGAGGGGAGAATCAACTGAGATAAATGACTTTTCTAGAGAGCCCAGTGTGAACTGTTAGTTCACATTAAATGAACTGTTCAACTTCTTTTTTTTTTAAATCTTTATTGAATTTTTACAATAAAAAAGGACACAAACAACACACAACAACACACAGACGAAACACACGTAACACAAATGAGTACACGTATTTACACGCAACATTACAGAATAATCCAGTACTTTAACAGCATTATTGAAATATTCATTTTGTATCGAGGTCTATATATACATTTTAAGTATGTTCCATATCGTAGGTATCGGTGGTTATCATCCATAAATTAATTTATTTAATTACAACTTATACAAGAAAGTAATTATAAATATATCTCAATTCATCTGCCAAATTTTTAATTTTGGGTTGTGATTGATCCAATTATATACCTGATTCCATATTTGGTAGAAGTCCGTGTCATCTTTTCCATGTATCTGCATTGATGAACTGTTCAACTTCATGAACTGAGATGTTCAATAGCTACAGGTCCCACATCTTGACTTGGAGAACCATGTTATGATAGGATCAAGGATGGTTTTCACCTATCTTCCCTACCAGTTCGCTTCGCTCGCATGCGCCACCTATGCACATGCGCAGGGCCCCTTCGCTCGCACGCGCCACCTATGCACATGCCCAGGGCCTTTAGTCATGCACAAGCATTCCGCACATGCACATGGCCTCAAAAACATGCACAAATAGGGTTGAATAGAGCCGGGGCGAGCAGAGGCGAGCAGGGGCGAGCAGGGGTGGGCCCACCCGCGATTTCCGCTACTGGTTCGGGCAAACCGGTCCGAACCAGCTGAATATTACCTCTGGATAGGATGACAACCGAGAACAATTATTTTTTTTGGGGGGGGGAGAAGAGAAATCCAAGGTCATACAAGGCGCTGTCTTCTTCCAGTTCCATTTTAAGATGATAACAAGTATAAGTACAGTAATTATTATTATTTGCCCTTCTCCCTGTCTCTCTCTCACACAGAGATACATCTCGTTACAAACTAATATTAAACAGGAGAATTAGACTTTCTACCCTGTCCTTGACTCCATTTTCTTCCCTTTAATGTCTTCATTCTTGATGCTGGTTTACTACAGGAAATTATAGCCTAATCAGACAATAAAACCAGCCAGGAGACGGTAATTCTAGCCATAGACCGGAGCAGATAACGGCCTGGGTTTTAAGCCTAAGAGATAAAAAGTGTGTGCATTTTCCTCCTCATTATACTGTGAAGAGTTTTCCACACTATTTCCTGCTTGAGGTTACACACAGTATAAGCATCCTATACAGAATTAAGTGAGAAGAGAGATGCTGTCAGGACCAACCTAGGAACTTTTTCACAAGTTAATCTCTCAAAGAGCACGCAGTCTTTATATGATAGATCTGTCTTTGCAAATTAGAAGTCCGTTTCCTTGTCCTTAAGGCCAGGTTTCAGATGCTAAACAGATATACCAAGTCCATCCATCTGCGTTTAGCCAGGAGCTGATGAAATAAAACAAACAACAGCAAATGTTTAAAGCTAGCCTTTTTAAAATTAGTTTAAAAACAGCTGCAGTTACAGTAGGAACAACCAAGGCAAACTGTAAATACTAGCCAGTTAATTATCTCTCAAAGAGAGTTTATTTATTTATTTATTTATTTATTTATTTATTTATTTATTTATTTTGGTTTTCTTATATGCCGCCCTACTCCCGAGGGACTCAGGGCGGCGTACAGCAAAAAATACAAGAAACCAGCAAATAAACATTAATTAAAACCAAATACAAAAATTAAAAATTCAATATTAAAAAACATCCATCAACCAGACATACCCGGGGGAGAGCTCAGATGGATTAGTCTCTAACCCCCTGCCTGCAGGAAAAGCCATGTCTTGACGGCTTTTCGGAAGGCCAGCAGGGTGGGGATGGTTCGGGTCTCTGGGGGAAGTTGGTTCCAGAGCGCGGGCCCCCCCACAGAGAAGGCCCTCCCCCTAGGGCCCGCCAGCCGGCATTGCTTGGCTGACAGGACCTGGAGGAGGCCCACTCTGTGGGCCCTAACCGGTTGAAGGGAAGTATGAGGCAGAATGCGGTCCCGGAGATAGCCTGGTCCTAAGCCATGAAGGGCTTTAAAGATGATGATCAACACCTTGAATTGTACCCGGAGACCGATGGGCAACCAATGCAGCTGGCGGAGTATAGGTGTCACGTGGGTGTACCTTGGTACACCCACCACAGCACGCGCAGCCGCATTTCTTTATTGGCCAAGTGTGATTGGACACACAAGGAATTTGTCTTGGTGCATATGCTCTCAGTGTACATAAAAAGACAAGATACATTCGTCAAGAATCATAAGGTACAACACTTAATGATAGTCCGGGTACAAATGAACAATCAAATCATATTAGGAACCAGTCGATATAAATTGTAAGAATACAAGCAACAAAGTTACAGTCATACAGTCATTTGTGGGAAGAGATGGGTGATGGGAACAATGAGAAGATTAATAGTAATGCAGACTTAGTCAATAGTTTGACAGTGTTGAGGGAATGATTTGTTTAGCAGAGTGATGGCATTTGGGAAAAAAACTGTTCTTGTGTCTAGTTGTTCTGGTGTGCAGTGCTCTATAGCGTCGTTTTGAGGGTAGGAGTTGAAACAGTTGAACTCTTTAACATTTCTTCTGTTAGCACGGGAATAGTTACAGATAGTTTTGGAAGCAGAGGAAATGCTCTTTCATTTTGTTGAATGAAAGAAAATCCTTAAGGATGTGAGTGCTCTTTCTAATTTTGGAACTGCACGTGGGAGCGGAAGGTAAACAATCTTTTATTTTGGGCTTCGTGTATTGTTTTATTGTTTTACTATTGAGAACTGGTAAAGAATCCAAGCAGACTGCAGCAATGTGTAAATTAATTAATTAAAGACATAAAGCAGCACTTTGGGAAGCCAAATTCATAGCGTGCCCATATTTGAAAACAAACAAACAAACACCCCACCATATTTATTCTTTTAATCCACAAAGAAAGAACCTTTTGAAAAATGCAAAGAAAAAGGAAACAATGGTGAAGGGATTGAAGCAGACTGGAACATCTGCCTTGGTGGGTGGGGGGTTGGTGTAGGATAAATTCAAAAAAGTGAAGAACATGGTTATAGCAATAGCAATAGCACTTAGACTTACCGTATTTTTTGGAGTATAAGACACACCTTTTTCCTCCCTAAAAGTGGCTGAAAATTTGGGTGCGTCTTATACTTCGAATGCAGCTTTTTTTCCAGCCCTAACTAGATGCTAACAGATCTTCCCAGCTCTTACCTTGCAGGCTTTTTCATTGTTACTTTCTCCAAAGAATGTTTTTCCAGCACTAAGTCTTTGCAGAATTTTTTTTCATTGCTCTACTTGCTCCGAGTAAGTTTTTTTTCTAGCCCTAACCAGGTGCTTACTATCTTCCCAGCTCTTACCGGCTTGCAGGCTCTTTCATTGTTACTCTTTCAAAAGAAGGTTTTTTTAAGTCCTAACCAGGGGATAAAATAATGTGCTGAAGCTGACCAGACTAAGGATGCTAGCCAGATGAATACCTGGTAGGCAGATTGTTTTCCCCTATTTTCCTCCCCCAAAACTAAGGTGCGTCTTATACTCCGAAAAATACGGTATATACCGCTTCATAGTGCTTTACAGCCCTCTCTAAGCGGTTTACAGAGTTCAGCATATTGCCCCCAACAATCTGGGTTCTCATTTTACCCACCTCGGAAGGATGGAAGGCTAAGTCAACCTTGAGCCTGGTGAGATTTGAACAGCTGAACTGCTGAACTGCAGTGCTGCATTTTAACCACTGCGCCACCTCGGCTCTTATACTGGAAGCTGTGCTTATTTTCTATGTGTGTCCACATGTACCACCGCAAAAAATAAAGTGACAGTTTTGAACTCATGCGCCTCACTGAGTCCTTGCAGCTTAGACAAAAAAGACCGATGGAAGATGGGGAGTCACCATAATTCTGTTTAAATGATGCTTGATGCGGCTAAATAAGACTGCTTCTTTCTCGTAATCCTAGAATCCAGCCTCCTGCATCATAGAATCATAGGGCTGGAAGGGACCTTGGAGGTCTTCTAGTCCAACCTCCTGCCAAGGCAGGAATCTTTAAACCATCTGAGGCAAGTGGTTTTGGTCAGGGGTGGGTTCCTACCAGTGCGGTGCACTCTGCTGTCCCGGTAGCGGCCTGCCGATTGCGCAATTTGCGTGTGACGGCTCCGGTGCCGTCTTCACCGGTCTGTCACGCGGCGCCATCTTTTTTCTGGAATTTGTGGGCTTTTTTTGCCTCCTGCGCATGCGCGGAAGCAAAATCTTGTGAGGGGGCTTAAATTTCTTTTTGGTTGGCTAAATTCTTTGAGATGGAACTCATAACTGTTCCCCTCCCCCTCCCTCTGTCTTCAAGCACAAAGTCATTTCATGGAATAGATAGTCTTCAGAAGTACATATATAGAAATACATGCATTTATAGCATTTATAAAGTCATCCAACTCAACTAATATGACTTTGAGCAGTGTAAGGTAAAGGTAAAGGTTCCCCTCGCACATATGTGCTAGTCGTCCCCCACTCTAGGGGGCAGTACTCATCTCCGTTTCAAAGCCGAAGAGCCAGCGCTGTCCGAAGACGTCTCCATGATCATGTAGCCAGCATGACTAAACGCCAAAAGCGCACGGAACGCTGTTACCTTCCCACCAAAGGTGGTCCCTATTTTTCTACTTGCATGTTTTACATGCTTTTGAACAGCTAGGTTGGCAGAAGCTGGGACAAGTAATGGGAGCTCACCCCGTTACGCGGCACTAGGGATTCAAACTGCCGAACCGCTGACCTGTCAATCAACAAGCTCAGTGTCTTAGCCACTGAACCAACGTGTCCCTTTGAGCAATGTACAGCATACCATATTTTTCGGAGTATAAGACTCACCTTTTTACCCCCCAAAAGACGGTGTAAACTTGGGTGCGTTTTATACACTGAATGTAGCCCCACCCAGCCACCCCCATCCTTTGGCCTCTGCCTCCCAGCAATTTACTCTTTGCAGCAAACAGCCTGATTAGCACAAGGAAGTGATTATCTGCCTCCTGACCCACAGCTGACTGAGGCTTGCAAGCCACGTGGGTTAGTCAAAAAGTAATGCCATTTTCTTTATTTCATAAAATGAAACTAACTACGGTAACTGCAAGGAGACAAATTGCCTGGAGATGGACTGCTGGCAGTGTTGGACTGCTAAAACTGCAAGGAGGTAAGTCAATAACTATAAATGTCTATAGAATGTTCAAATTATTAGACTTATTTTTTTAAAGACTGCTTTATTATTGTTCTAGACAACTTAACAAAATGAAGAAACTTTTTAAAATAAATGCTTGATCTGAAGAGGCCCAGTGCTATTGTATCTTCTTTTAAATAGCAGAGAATAACTATACTTCCAGAAAGCCACATCAAATTTAAAGAGCTGTAAAAGTATAATCTGAAATTTAACAGTGTCCCATAATGTACATTTCTCCAATTCTTTGCTATTTCTATGGGTCAGGCACACATGCACAGAAATACACAGCAAACAGTGTTTATCATCTGTGCTGTTTGCTGTTTGGCAAATTGCTGGGAGGCAGAGGCCTTTTTTCCTTGTTTTCCTCCTCCCAAAATAAGGTGCGTCTTATACTCCGGTGCGTCTTATACTCCGAAAAATACGGTAAACTTTAAACAATAAAAAACACCCCAAAAAGAATTAGAAAAAAAATCCAACATAGCACAGTCCAATATACATTTACTTAGAAAGAGGTCTTGCTATTTTCAATAGAATTTAGTCCTAGGAGAATAAGCAAAAAATTAACTTTGAAGCTAAAGTCCTAAGAGGACTTACTAGGGAACAAATACCATTCAATTCAATATGTCTGATTTCCAAAGTATATTTTTGGAGTAGCTGTTGATAAATGTCTAAAGCAGACATTGATATCTCACTTCAAGCATATCTATAATGCATGTTTTCTTGCAATATTGGCGGAATGTCCATTGCTTGGTGGCAGGACCTAAAATTTATATGGACAAGGTGACAGTTTCAATCTCTGGCAATTCAAGATAAAGACTTCACAAACTCAGGGGAGTAGAGCATGCTATGAACTGTTGACAGTTGGAGACCAGACTCTAGGTGAGGAGTGGGGAACCATGGCCTTTTGCTGACTTGTGGACTTCATCTCCCAGAATTCCAGAGCCAGCTGGCTGTGGAATTCTGGGAGTTGAAGTCCACAAGTCATAAAAAGGGCCGTGGTTGCTCCCCACCTCTGATCTTAGATGGATTGGTGGTCAGACTTAGTTAGCAGTTCCTGCCATGGCCCCATGTAGCAGATTCTGAATGCATGGATGGAAAGAGGAGGTGGTGGGCTCAAGAAAACGGATTGTGTTTCAAAATATATGGCGCACTCCTGGTTTTCAAATGCCTTGCCTCACAATCAGGAGTCTGTGAGTTCGATCCTAGGTAGAGGCAGATGTAGGGTCTCCTGCTTGGGCAGGGGGTTGGACTAGATGACCTGCAAGGTCCCTTCCAACTCTGTTAATCTGTTATGAGAGAGTGAACTATGGGACATGTGAAAAAAATGTCCAGGATATTGGAAAAAGCCGGAGAATGTTAGAAGACCGCAAGCCTCTATGAAAAAACCTCAGCAAAGAAGAAATTAAGATTCAGAAGTCAGGCTATCCAAAAGTACGACTTTGGAAAATGAAACCACCTGAAAGATCATAGCTAAGATGGGCAAATATAGGATGTACACACCAGGGGTGGATTTCACTTACCTTCGTCACCGGTTCGCATCGCGACGTTTCGCGTGCGTCCTCCCGTGCGATTTGGCTTCCGCGCATGCTCAGAAGCAGGAATTATCCCGAAACACAGCTGAGGAGCTCATCAGCTGTGCTTCGGGCGAAGAAATAAAGGACAGAATTCACACGCGGGAGGGTGGGAGGGCCCTTTTTCAAGCCGCGGAAGGGGAAAAATGCAAAAAAAAGATGGTGGCATGCACGGAACGGCACCAACATTGACGTCACCAGCGGGTCGCTACCAGTTTGGGCGATCCGGTCTGAACCGGGAGGAATCCACCCCTGATACACACCTCAACAACAAACACATAAAACTGTAGAACCATTTGGCGTTTCAATGGGTATCCGCCATTCACAGAAAAAAAAAGATAAGGATCACTTTGAACAAGGAATGCTAAACTTCTAACTTTCCTTGGTGACCTGGACCTGAATACAGAGAGCTTCTTCAATATTCTTCCTCCCCTCCCCTCCAAAAAAAGGGGAAGAAAGAAAAAAAGAATTGCCTGCATTTGAAAAATAAGTAATGACAGGAGCATAGGCTGTGATTTTTCTGGGAAGAAATGCTATGGTATTCTAATGAAGAATGATAACAACTGAATAACTGTAAACCTTCTAGAAGGGGCAGAATTGACTAAATTCAGTTTTAAAGCTTTTTCCTAAGTTTATGGAAATTTGAAAAGCCATCCAGTTGGGGAAGTGTGTAGAGCATTCCAAGCAAAATTTCCACAGGGAAATCTTGTTGCAATGTAGAGCTGATTGTAATGCTTGAAAACCCTATAGAAGCTTCAACTATATTGTTAGAGAGAATAAATCTCCATAGAGGCGATGTTTGATCTTTCTCTCGGAACTCAGACATTTAGAAATAAAGCCAAAGTTAAAAGTCTAATAAAAATATTTATTTCGGTACAAAAACAATAAATTCTGAATAATTACATTCTTGCTAATTAAATGCGACCGCTCCTGGTCAGAGCCAAACCACAAGAAGAAGAATGGAGAATCAGGAATGCACACATGCGCAGAAGATCACATCACGTGTCTTGCTTGTAATGGAATGTACCATAATATTAGGATAGGGATGCATCACCCTGCATAGACATACAACTGACAATATTCACTACGTGACATATATCAATCAGAATATCAATCAGAGCTGGAAGGGACCTTGGAGGTCTTCTAGTCCAACCCCCTGTTCAAGCAGGAGACCCGCCTAGACCATTTCAGACAAGTGGCTGTCCAGCCTCTTCTTAAAAACCTCCAGTGATGAAGCACCCACAACTTCTGAAGGCAAGCCGTTCCACTGGTTAATTGTCCTCACTGTTAGGAAGTTTCTCCTCAATTCCAGGTTGCTTCTCTCCTTGATTAGTTTCTATCCATTGTTTCTTGCCTTGCCTTATGGTGTGTTGGAAAATAACTTGACCCCCTTTTCTTTGTGGCAGCCCCTCAAACACTGGAATACTGTTATCATGACACCCCTAGTCCTTCTTTACTCTGGACTGGCCATACCAAATTCCTTTAACCATTCTTCATATGTTTTTGTCTCCAGGCTCTTAATCTTATTTGCAGTGCAAGTAGTGATGGGCTTGCCATAGAAAGCCCACATGGTGCCTCTGCTTTGTGAGCTGGACTAGTTGCCAGCGCACTTCTATGTATGATTCATGGTGCTGGTTATCTATATATATAAAAGCCAAACACCACTCACGCATCATCACAAAATCTCCAGAACCGTAATGCCTACAAACTTGAAACTTGGCACGTATGTTCCTCTTGGCTTCTAGGTGCTTGCTAAGAAAGGACTTTTCAAAATGACCATCAGATCATTAGTTATCGCTTATATTATTATTAACACACTCTGATGCTAAGGAGTTAGACATTCTACTCCCCCTCCCCACCTGAAAAGAACTCTGTTCCAACTGCCAGTGGGCGTGGCCAGCGCATGACTCATCCGGCCTGCAGGCTGGGAGTTTAGACATTCTACTCCATGCTAAGGAGTTCAGTTTCATAGCGAAGCACGGGTATCCAGCTACTAGTTACCTCTAAAGCCCTACATAGCTTACTTACTTATTTGTTTGCAGGCATTTATTGAATTTGCATGTTGCCCATCTCAACAAATGACTCTGGACATATGTACCTCTATCTCCTGTAGTTTCTGCCACGCTGAAATGATCTAGCACGCTGGATCCCCTCAATTAAACTGGAGTCATATTTCAGGATCCAGAAAGGAACACCTGCCCTCTGGAATGAGATCCTCCAAGTTCTGGATGGCTTCCAACTTGATGGTATTCTGGAAGATCTTGAAAACCTGGCTGTTCTTCCAGGATCAGGTAGATGGCATCACCTCTTTGTCATATTTTATATTTTAATGTGTTATCTGGATAGCCATCTTGTGATTATTTTGCAATCCCCCCCCCCCGGTTATTTATTGTACTTTTTTTTAAAAAAAAACCCAGAGTTGGTTGGAGTCGGGCGGCATCAACATAGACTAAATAAATAAATATTTAGAGGTTTAAAAGTTTCATGTAACCGTTTCCCAGAGCACGGTTTTCATCAGATTGCCTCTTAGATGCCTCTACTGAGGATGCCGCAAGTTGAAAATGACAGTGGTCAAAGTGCACCACACAGTACAGGATAACAACCCAAAAAGCAGCTCTGCAGCTGTACTATCCTTTTGAAAAAAGAAGACCTCCATCAGCTCTTATAAACTTGCTGAAGTCACCCGATTTTCACTTCACAGGATAGGGAAATCGCCACATAATCCCTTCCTTTGTTGAAAAACTCATTCAAGGCTAGCTATTAAAGCAGAACATTTAGCTCCATGTAGAATAAACGTGTTCATTTCTGTGGCTATTATTACCTGGGTCCTACTTTTATGACGCCTAACATACACTACTTGTAGAGAGCTAGTTTAGTGTAACAGTTATGGGCTACAAAGTGGGGGACTCTGAGTTCTAGTCCAGCCGTAGGCACGGAAATGGCTTTGGATCAGGGGTGAAATCCTCCCGGTTCGCTCTTACCTGTTGGTCGCCGGACAGCCGAAAAACCTGGCGGTGTTCGCAGCGCGGGGCTTCCCCCGCCCGCTTCCCTGCTCGCCTGGACGCCGGTATTTGCGTTATTTTGCCCTCTGCGCAAGCAGAATGCTTTGCACATGTGCAGAGGGCAAAAGAACGCAAATGCCGGCATCCAGGTGGGCGGGGAAGTGGATGGGGGAAACCCCGCGCCGCGAACGCCGCCAGGTTGTTCGGCTGTGCGGCGACCAACAGGTAAGAGCGAACCGGGAGGATTTCACCCCTGCTTTGGATCATTCCTTCTCTCTCAGCCCTAGGAAGAAGGTTCTAGAAAGTCACTCCTGAAAGATGTCATCTAGGAAAATGCAGGGGCTTCCATGTAGTTGCCAGGAGTCAAGATTGATTTAAAGGCCCAGTTCCTGCCAAAACATACTCAAATTTTGAGCATATTCAGAGGAATATATTAGCTCCCCATACTTACTATATATGAGATATTACACCAAGCTACAGTACAACCTCACGGACCCTCAACCCAAAAGCACCTTGCTGACCTTGTGCCAATCGCTCTCTCACAGGATTGCTATCTATAGGATAAAATAGACAACAATCTCATGTAAGCTGCCTTGAGCAATCGAAGGAAAGAAAGGATATGCAGTGAAATCTTTCTATCTAACTAAATTAATCAATTAGGGTTTGCGCTGGTCTTAAGATTCACTTAAGAGCTTGATTTGTTTCGGGCCAGTTTAGTAACCGTCACATAATCCTGTTTGATTGGGATTGTTTGATTGGACTCAGATGAACCTAAAGCAAGTGTTAGGAATCCAAGCCCCACCTGGGTGGGCTTACTTTCTAGGCATGGGATGGGCACAGTGTCACCAGCCAGGGCAACTCCCCACTGATGGAACCATGCCGGGACTAGCTCAGCCACTGCAACGGATGGGGATGCAGCTGGGAGGCAGTGGTGGGTTCCTACAGGTGCGGTCCACTCTATAGCACCGGTAGTGGCCCGCTGGTGATGTCACAGTACCGGTGCGGTCGGTTGCCAGTGCCTGGGCACCGCCATTTAAAAAAAATTTTTTTTACATTTTAAATTTTTTTTCTTCTGCGCATGTCCAGAAGCTGAGCTTCCGGCACTGCGCATGTGCTGCCTTCCTACCCCACAGTGAGTCCAAGCAGGGGAAGATGGCTGAGGGAGCATGTGAGACGCTGAAAGAACGGGAGGCAGGAGCTATCTCCATTCCCCTCCATTCAGCAGTCCGAGAAGCCACGAACGTGCGGTGATGATCCTAGGCATTTTTGCACGTTCGAGGCTTCTCGAGCTGCTGAGGGGAGGGGGAATGGGCGGCAGGACCTATCTCAGTTCCCCTCCCTTCAGCAGTCTGAGAAGCCACGCCTACCCAGTCACATGGCCAGCAAGCCACACCCACAAAATAAGCCTCGCCCACAGAGTGGTAGTGAAAAAATTAGGAACCTGCCCCTGCTGGGAGGGCCCCAACCGCAGGCGATCATCCAGCCAGCCGCCCAAGAGCAAGCCACCACCCAACCAGCCCAAGCGCAGCCCTCTCGGTTCCACGCCACATTTGACGGGATCCCAAAAAGCTGGCCTATTTCTTGCACCGAGTCTGGGTGTATGTCGACCAGTTTGGGAACCAATTCCCATCTGACAGATAACTGATCGATGCAATAACTGAGGGGATGAATGACGGGGAAGCAGCAGAGAGGGTGGCAGAACTCCACAATGAAGTGGCCCCAGAACTCGATGACACTGATAAGTTCGTCCAGCTGATGCGGGTCTGATTTAATGATGCGGCCCGGCAAATGGAAGCTGAGGAGCAAATTAAGGGGTTGAAGCAGGCGGGCTGCCCAGCCAAAGAGTTGGTGTGGGAATTCCGAAGGGCGGCAGGAAAAGTGCGGGACTGGCCCGAGCGACTCTTGGTGCATACGTTCCGAGATGCCCTGGACCCAGAACTGAGAAAGTCATGTGAAATCTGGCTTCCAAGCGATCCCCCTTAGTGCTAAACGGGACTCAGTCCCCCCACTATCATCACGGGGGCAGCTGTTGGACATTGTTATTGCTGCAGCAGAGGCAATAGATCTTGGATACACAGAAAGCAAAAAGACTGAGATTAAGGCAATATTAAGAACTAAGCTATATCGGGTTTGGAGGTTGCCTGCATCTGCCTCCTATTGTTTCTATTGATTTTAACCCCCGGAAGTATTGTGATTTTTATTAATGGTCTGGGTTATGAATGTGTTATGATTGGTTGATAGAGACTGGGTGGCTGTTAGTGGCTGAATGAGTGAGCTGGGGATTGGGTCTTTACCCCCCTCTGCTGAGTGTGTAAACAGAAGCGGAGGGGGGTTCCAGTCCTCCCCCAGGCTCAGTATGACTGGGATGCATGGCCTGCTGGGAGAGAGGGGGACCAGTGGGGGAGGGGAGGGGATCTCTGGTGTGAGGGGGGACGGGAGTATTAAGGTCATAACAGGGAGAGGTAGGTATGGCGGGAGCAGGGGGGTAGGCCGCTCTCGGGGAACGAGAATTCGCTATCTTCAAGCAATTCCTTGTTCTGGCCCCTCTGGTTTGGTTCCATCTAGCTCAGCCCGAGTACCTGGTAACCAGGGATGTCAGGGCCCTGGGCTCAAGCTGCTGCTGTTGAATGCCAGGTCGATTACTACCAAGGCCCCCCTTGTACGGGATTTAATCCTGGAAGAGGGGGCGGACCTGGCATGTATTACTGAGACCTGGCTAGGCCAGGAGGGGGGGGTTCCCCTCTCCGAGATGTGCCCGGACGGGTTCTCAGTTCAGCATCAGCCGCGACCCCAGGGAAGGGGTGGAGGAGTGGCAATTATAGCTCGCCAGAACCTAAATCCTCGAAGGAGCCCTGCCCCGGAGATTGTTGGGTGTGAGACGCTCCTTCTGAAGCTGGACTTAGGGGTTCAGGTGGGCCTTCTGCTAACGTACTTGCCTCCTAGCTGCGTTGCAAAGGCCCTGCCTGTTCTGCTCGAGGCGGTAGCAGGGCTGGCGATTGAGTTCCCCAGGTTGATGGTGCTGGGGGACTTCAACCTGCCATCGCCCAATGAAACCTCAGAGGCAGTCCAGGAGTTCATGGCTTCCATGACAACCATGGACCTGACCCAAGTAGTTCAGGGTCCGACTCATGAGGGAGGTCACACGCTTGACCTTGTGTTTCTCTCGGGGCAGTGGAGAGATGATCTGAGACTAAGGGGTTTAGTCACAGTACCCTTGTCGTGGTCAGATCATTTCCTTCTGAGGTTGGATTTCATGGCGCCACTCCTCCACCGCAAGGAGGCGGGACCGATTAAGTGGTTCCGCCCCAGGCGCCTAATGGAATCCGAAGGATTTCAGAGGGAACTTGGGGAAATACCGGACTCCCTGGTACACGATTCATCTGAGGCTCTAGTGACTGCCTGGAATCAGGCGGCAACAGGGGCTTTAGATCGGATTGCGCCTTTGCGGCCTCTCCGTGGCAGCGGATCCCGGAGGGCTCCTTGGTTTACTGAGGAGCTCCGGGAGATGAAGCGCCTAAAGAGACGCCTAGAGCGACGATGGAGAGCCAGTAAAGCTGAGTCTGACCGGACACTTTTAAGAACTTGCATTAAGTCTTACTTAGTGGCGATACGGGCGGCAAAATGTGCGCATTTTTCCGCCCTTATTGCGTCCGCCGACTCCCGCCCAGCCGCCCTGTTTAGGGTGACGCGCTCCCTCCTCGCAAAGGGGGGGGCGAAGAACCCTTGCAGGGTAGAGCTGAGGAATTTTCCCAGTTCCTGGCGGATAAAATCACTCAGATTCGGACAGACCTGGACTCCATTTGGACAGGGCAGGCCGAGATGACAGGGGCGAGTCTTAGTCCTATTATTTGGGAGGAGTTTGAGCCTATCACTCCTGAGGATGTGGACAAGGCCATAGGAGCGATGAGCGCCTCCACTTGTTTATTGGACCCGTGTCCCTCCTGGCTGGTTTCGGCCAGCAGGGAGGTGACACGCGGCTGGCTCCAGGCTGTTGTGATCGCATCTTTGAGAGAGGGGTCCGTCCCGCAGCCCTTAAAAGCTGCGGTGGTGAGGCCCCTCCTCAAGAAGCCTTCCCTGGACCCAGCGGATTTAAAGAACTTCCATCCAGTCTCCAACTTACCCTTCTTGGGTAAAGTTGTAGAGAAAGTGGTGTCGCTCCAACTCCTGCGGCTATTGGAGGATACTGATTATCTGGATCCCTTTCAATCGGGTTTCAGGCGCGGCTACAGTACGGAGACTGCTTTGGTCGCACTGATGGATGATCTCTGGCGAGCACGGGATGGGGGTCATTCCTCCATCCTGGTGTTACTTGACCTCTCAGCGGCTTTCGATACCATCGACCATGGTATCCTTCTGCGTCGTCTTGGGGAGGTGGGAGTGGGAGGCACTGTTTTACGGTGGTTCTCCTCCTACCTCTCTGACAGGACGCAGTCGGTGTTGACAGGAGGGCAGAGGTCGGCCCCTAGGCCCCTGGTTTGCGGGGTGCCACAGGGTTCGGTCCTCTCGCCCATCCTGTTTAACATTTACATGAAACCGCTGGGTGAGATCATCCGACGACATGGGGTGAGGTATCAGCAGTATGCTGACGATACCCAGTTGTACATCTCCACCCCGTGTCAGTTCAGTGAAGCAGTTGATGTAATGTGCCGCTGCCTGGACGATGTGAGGGTCTGGATGGGAGTGAACAGACTCAGGCTCAACCCAGACAAGACTGAGTGGCTCTGGATTTTGCCTCCCAAGGATTATGTCGACTGTCCCTCCTTGGTTCTCGGGGGAGAAAAATTGACTCCCTCAGAACAGGTCCGCAATTTGGGTGTCCTCCTAGATCCACAGCTAAAATTGGAGCAACATCTTTCAGCTGTGGCTAGGGGGACCTTTGCACAGATTCGTCTTGTGCACCAATTGCGACCTTACTTGGAGAGGGAGGCTTTGCTCACAGTCACTCATGCCCTTGTCACCTCACGGCTAGACTACTGTAACGCGCTCTACATGGGGCTACCCTCAAAGAGCATCCGGAGACTCCAACTGGTACAGAATGCAGCTGCGCGAGCTGTAGTGGGTGTACCGAGATACACCCACGTAACACCTATTCTTCGCCAGCTGCATTGGCTGCCAATTAGTCTCCGGTCGCAATTTAAGGTGTTGGTCGTTACCTTTAAAGCCCTACATGGCTCAGGGCCAGGTTACCTTCGGGACCGCATCCTACCACATACCTCCCTACGACCGGTTAGGTCCCATAGAGAGGGCCTCCTCCGGGTCCCATCGGCCAAACAATGTCGGTTGGCGGGGCCACGGGGGAGGGCCTTCTCTGTGGGAGCCCCGTCCCTCTGGAACCAACTCCCACCAGAGATCCGGACTATCCCCACCCTGCTGGCCTTCCGTAAAGCCATAAAAACTTGGCTCTTCCGGCAGGCGGGGTGAATAGGAAGATCAGATTCCCCCCTTGAATGTTGTTTTTATAATTGTTTTAACTATGCCTTTAATTTTAAATTATGATAATTGTTTTTATTGTACGCTTCTTATTCTGTTGTATGCCGCCCTGAGTCCCACGGGATTGGGCGGCCTATAAGAACGTCTATTAAATTAAATTAAATTAAATTAAATCCGTGGAGTCCCATACAACACGGCCATTGTCCTGGATCATGCGACCCGAGACCCCAAGAAACCCCTGGGCGGAAGACCGACCAGAAGGCCTCTGGGCCTCCGATCCCAAACAAAGCAAGCCGCGACCCCAGGCCCTGAAGCAACGGGAGGCATGAAGTGCTATAGGTGCGGCCAACCTGGCCATCAGGCCTCAGAATGCTTAGTGCTGGCCCCAATTTCGCAGCCCAGGGCCAGGCCAACTCCTGGAATGCGGGAGTTCCCCAAAGCCACCGGAACAGAGCTGCCTGGCCCAACAAGAGGAAGAATCCCCTCCCCCATCTGACGAGGCTGAGACAGTAGAGGAGCACGTGAAGCTAGTGCAACAAGTCTTAGAAAAACTTATGGCTGCCAAGCTGTACTCAAAACTTTCCAAATGCGAATTTCACAAAATCTCCCTAGACTACCTGGGATATCGCATCTCCAGTGAGGGGATAGAGATGGATCCAGGAAAAGTGAAAGCGGTGCTAGACTTGCAGCCCCCACGAACTCGCAAGCAACTTCAGAGCTTCTTGGGCTTCACAAACTTCTATTGACAGTTCATCCCCGCGTTTGCAGAAGTGGCGCTGCCACTGACCGAGCTGCTAAAGACAGGCCCATCACCCACAAAGCCAAAGCCTTACCAGCCAATTGGTTGGACAATGGAATGCGAAAAAGCATTTGAGAGGCTGAAGTGACTTTTTGCCCAAGAACTGATCCTGCAACACCCCGACCCAGAACTGCAGTTCATAATTCAGTCAGACACCAGCGATGTGGTGGTGGCGGCAGTGTTGTTGCAGAAAGATGAACAGGGTCAACTCCTGCCGTGTGCTTACATCTCGAAGAAGCTCACAGCCACCGAGAGGAGATGGGCCATATGGGAGAAAGAAGCATATGCAGTTCGTTGGGCACTGCTCACTTGGAGACAATTCCTAGAAGGGGGCAAAGTACCATTCGAGGTATGGACAGTGTAGGAAGTTAGCACCCATCCCTCTCCTAGAAAAATGAAATATCCTAGGAAATATTAAAAGGCAGAATATATTCTATAGAATATCCCTGGAAACATGCTTTTAAGCAGACAAAAGACTCCTCTTAGTAGCCCCCACTTTTGTCAATGGGCCATTAGGGACTGGGCCCAGCAGCAGTCTTCTACATTAGTGGTCCCCAACCTTTTTATTGCCGTGGACCGGTCAACATTTGATAATTTTTCCGCGGCCCACTGGGGGGGTGGTTTGCGGCGTCGCGTTGATTATTCTTTCAATATACTTTCAATACGGATGAGCCGCACACAGAAGCCCCGCCCCCACGCTGATCAGCTGGGCCGGGGCACGTCGGCAGACGCAGGAGTCCCGTCCCTGTGCTTATTATCGGGACTCGCAGGACTTGCAAAAGTCGCAGGACCCGCCGCCGCCACTGCACAGAAGATGCAGTAGCAGGACGGCCCGGTACCATTTGTTCTGCGGACCGGTACCGGGCCGCGGACCGGGGGTTGGGGACCACTGTTCTACATAACAAAGATTTATCTCCTTCAGTCATAGCCATATTAGGAATTGCCCAAGGCCCTTTCATTCAGCCAAGCGTGGGACAGACAAAAGCCTATAGAGTTGCCACTGCATGGCCTCCTGGGAGCCTGACCACCAATCGGAGTGCATTACATACACAGGAACAGGGAACTAAGAGGTGGGGCCCAACAGAGGTTATAAAACCAAGGGACTCAGCATCTTCCCTTCATCTTTTCTCTTCACCCACATCTGGAAGCATGTGATCTACCTTTTCTGTACAGGGGCTCATGCCATGTGCTCCTGTCCTCCATTAAACCTTCTTTCCAAGCAACTTCCATGTATCCAGTGTCTTTTCCCCCACTTGGAACTGAACCCAGAAGGCTATTCCTTACAACAACAGATCATAAGAACCTTGAAGCATTGAACACACACACCCCGGAAATTCTCACCAAAACAAGTACGCTTGTGCGCAATACTTCAGGAGGTTCAAATTCGAACTGAAGCACATCCCAGCTGGGAAGAATTTATTGGCTGATGCTTTATTGAGAAAACCACAATATGACAGCCAAAGGGAGCAAGAAGTCCACTCCGTCATTCGCCCCTCACCAAGGGAAACAGCAGCCCCAGTCCTCACCTGATAGCAAGCTAGACAACCAAGTGCTCCTAGCCAGGACAAATGGACAGCAACGCTGAAAGCAGCCCTGCCTGGTGATCCCTGGTTCAATGACAACAAGGAGATCTTGACGATAAGGGATAGCTTGGCCTGGAAGGGGTCCAAGCTATACGTGCCTGCCAGCCTCAGATTGGAAGTGCTCCAATGAAGCCACAACTCCAAACTGGGAGGACATTTTGGATTCCTAAAAACTCTCCATCTAGCCCGGCGGCAGTTCTGGTGGCCAAAGATGAAACCTGAGGTGGAGGACTACGTAAAGAGCTGTGCCACATGTGCGACCAGGAAGCATCGGCCAGGAAAACCACCTGGACTGCTGCAGCAAGTGGCCAACCCCAGCAAGCCCTGGGAGGAGATCACCATCGACTTCATTTGGTGAAAGATTTGGTGATTTGGACAGTTATTGACTTGTTTTCCAAGCAAGCCCGTTTTATCGCTTGCTCTGGTCTACCGTCGGCAAGGAAACTAGCAAAACTGTTCCTAAAAACACATCTACCGCCTACATGGAGTCCCAAGAAGAGTCATCTCTGACCGAGGCGTGCAGTTCATTGCCAAGTTCTGGAGATAGTTCCTATGAGCAATTGGATCCACACAAGAACTCAGCTAGGCTTTCCATCCAAATGGAGCAGCGGAACATGCGAACGCAATGGTGGAACAATACATCCGTTGTTATGTAGATTACCAGCAAGACAATTGGTCAGAGCTGTTGCCTTTTGCAGAAGTGCCATACAACAATCCTGTCCATAGCAGCACTGGACTAACTCCTTTTCACGTTACCAGCGGCAGGGAGTTTGTTCCCATGCCTGAGCTACCTACTGAGCAGGAGCGGGTTCCTAATTTTTTACTACCACTGTGGGCATGGCTTATTTTGTGGGTGTGGCTTGCCAGCCATGTGACCAGGTGGGCATGGCTTGCCAGCCATGTGACTGGGTGGGCGTGGCTTCTCAGACTGCTGAAGGGAGGGGAACTGAGATAGGTCCTGCTGCCCATTCCCCCTCTCTCCTGAGCAGCTCGAGAAGCCTCGAATGTGCGAAAAGGCCTGGGATCATCACCGCGCATTTGTGGCTCCTCAGACTGCTGAAGGGAGGGGAACTGAGATAGGTCCTGCCGCCCATTCCCCCTCCCCTCAGCAGCTCGAGAAGCCTCGAACGTGCAAAAATGCCTAGGATCATCACCACGCGTTCGTGGCTTCTCGGACTGCAGACAAGCACCGGTCGCTCCAGCCCCCCTTCCGAGTGGGGGATTAAGTTTTCTTGTCCACTAAATACATCTGATTGAGAATACCCAGCAAAAAGCTAGGGCCAAAATTTTTGGGTCTGTTCCCAATAGTTAAAATTATCAACCCAGTCACTGTGCAGCGTGCATTGCCTAGAATATTGGGGAAAATTCACCCAATATTTCATTGCAGCTTCTTAAAACCAGTGATTGGGTCAAATATAAGACCATAAACCCAACCACCACTTCCCCCTGTAGTAATACAAGGGGAGACACACTATGAGGTGAAGACAATTTTAGACTCCAGAATGTTTAGGGGTCAATTATAATATCTAATCCATTGGAAGGGGTACCCTTTGTCTGAAGCTACTTGTTGGAATGTAAAAGCTGACAAGCTAGTTAAATAATTCCATGAGAAATACCCAGACAAACCAAAGGGTCCCCATGGGGGGGAGGGGTGGTTAAGGATGCTAACCTATGTTATTCTCTTTCTTTTCTTGTAGGGCATGGTCTTTTCCTGAGGGGAGGCCGCCTGTCAGGCCGAAGCCATTTTACTTGGGGTCTTTGGCCTGCCACACTTTATGCTATTTTAAAATGTATTCTTTGCTATGGGAATTTGGGAGGGGCCATTGCCTGAGGAATGTCTGCATGTAGCCATAACAAATTCCTTCTAGGTTGTCAAGGTCATCCTTTGTCTTTGCACTCCTGCACCTGCATTGAAGGAGATGGGAGTTGCTGCCAAGTTGGCAAATGAAGATTGGTCAACGTGATGGACTTGGGGGTGTGGGGACAAGGGCTTCAACTTTCAACTGGGTGGAGAAACCCCTGGGACTTCAGATTCGGGTTTCCAACATGGCTCTGCTAATACATTGGACCTTTGAGGAATACTTTGCCTCGAACTCTGATTTAATTTAGGATGCTATTTGGAACCCTGACACATCTTATGTCTAGTTTAATGATGTCTAGTTTAATGAAAAGAAGGACTAGGTGAGACATGATAGCTGTGTTCCGATATCTCAGGGGTTGCCACAAAGAAGAGGGAGTCAAACTATTCTCCAAAGCAACTGAGGGTAGAACACGAAGCAATGGGTGGAAACTAATCAAGGAGAGAAGCAACTTAGAACTAAGGAGAAATTTCCTGACTGTTAAAACAATTAATCAGTGGAACAGCTTGCCTCCAGAAGTTGTGAATGCTCCAACACTGGAAGTTTTTAAGAAAATGTTGGATAACCATTTGTCTGAAGTGGTGTAGGGTTTCCTGCCTAAGCAGGGGGTTCCAACTCTGTCATTCTATTCTATTCTATTCTATTCTATTCTATTCTATTCTATTCTATTCTATTCTATTCTATTCTATTCTATTCTATTCTTCAAAGAAAAACCAGAAAGTCCAGTTGCCTCTTGAAAAAACCACCTTTGGGACAACCATGACCTGGATGACTGAGAATCTCCATAGACATAGAGTACAAACCTACAGTATATATAGCATGCTTGTTGAAAAGTCAGCCCCACCAAATTCAAGGGGCTTTATCTTAGCAAAGTAAATCTAGAATTGCAATTTTGAAAACTTGGACCAAGAGTGTGTGTACACATATTTGTAACGGCAAGAAAAGCTTGGAGTAGTCTGAAGCTCTGCTTATTGCATTACAGTAAACGGAGAATTCGGTATCCTCTGTTGATTAAGATGTTTGTTTGTTTGTTTGTTTATTTATTTGTCAAGCATATATGATTATAAGCAAAGTATAAATAGTAAAACATGATTGAATATATATGTAATAGTACAAGCATGAATAAGAGTAAAAGAGGTATGAATATATGGGTACATTAGGACAGGAACGGTAGGCATGATTGTGCTTCTTATGCACGCCCCTTACCGACCTCTTAGGAATGGGGTGAGGTCGATGGTAGAAAATCTGAGGTTGAAGTTTTGGGGGTTTGGGGAAGAAACTACTGAGTCAGGTAAAGTGTTCCAGGCGTTGACAACTCTGTTGTTGAAGTCGAATTTTTTGCAATCAAGTCTGGAGCGGTTTACATTAAGTTTGTATCTATTGTGAGCTCGTGTATTATTGCGGTTGAAGCTGAAGTAGTCGTTAACAGGTAGGACATTGAGGCAGATAATTTTGTGAGCTACACTTAGGTCAGATCGAAGGCGGCGGAGTTCTAAATTTTGAAGTCCCAAAATTTCAAGTCTGGTTTCATAAGGAATTCTGTTGTGAACAGAGGAATGTAATACTCTTCTTGTGAAATATCTCTGGACATTCTCAATTGTGTTAATGTCTGATATGTAGTGTGGGTTCCAGACTGATGAGCTGTATTCAAGAATCGGTCTAGCAAATGTTTTGTATGCTCTGGTTAAGAGTATAATGTTACCAGAGAAGAAGCTGCGCAAGATTAGGTTAACCACTCTTAATGCCTTCTTTGCTATGTAGTTGCAGTGGGCTCTGGTTGTTGTTGTCTGAATGCTTTGGTTTGCTGGTTGCTTTGATGGCGATGGTGCGTAAAGATGCACGAATGAGTGCAGAGGAGTGTTTCACATTTGTGAACAAGGAAATAAAAGAGGAAGAAGATTACAATAGGCAAACATCCAATTTAGTAAAATAGAGAGGTGGCAACAAGTTGCCATTTTATTGCCATTCAGTCACACTGCTTCCATCCAGACTACAGTTTGCTAAAGTTTGACTGCTTTCCATTTCTGGATATATTTTTTTTAAAAGAATAGCTGGGTTATGGCTTTGTTTTTTCACTTCCTTCGCATTAGCCAACCGTGGGTTGCTTTTAAAACGAGAGCCAGCGAGCAATGAAAGAAACGCCAGATGTGGTGCTCGAAAGTCCAAGTCTATAGTTTGTGATCTACAGCCATTGCTAGGCCAGCTGATTAAACCCAATCCACTATCTGGCCTGCTTATCTTAAACCTCAAACTTTCTGCTCTTGCTTCTTCTCTTTGTAAACATAATTAAGGTTCTTGAGATTTAAAAAAAGGGGAGGGGGAGGGAGGGAGGCACTGGGAACTGGAGAGTTTTTAAAAGCGTAATGGCATCCCTTGAAATACAGGATGTCTGGCTGAGCTAATCATAATGAGCTCCTACCTATCACACAACACACATTGTTGCTCTGAAAGTAATCAATCAGTGTCACGGTTCAAACAGGGGCTTTTATTATGATTTTTTTAAAAAAAGAAAGCTTTATCTGTGCCCAACCAAGGAGCCAGGAGCATTTTTGCTCTCCTGGAAAGCAGCAGAGTAGTTTCCCACTCCTAGTTGCCTACCCCAAGTTGCTGGTACTTGGCTACTGAACACCGCTGTAACTCCAAGGTTTACATGCACCCAGTGACCTGATAATGGCACTAATAGGTCCACATAGCCCATAAACATGTTCTACCAAATGTTGAATGAAAGACTACATTTGTAAAGATCAGACGGAAAGGGTGCTTCATCAAGCAAAATATTACAGAAAACAGAGAATAGGGGTAAAATACAAAGTCTAAAAATTAAGTCAGTCAATTAAGGCAGGAGTTGTGCCATCTCATGAATTCTGTAAATGTTGGCATGACCTTAATCCGTTCCTCTGCGGGCAAAGGGAATGGTTATTTTCTTATAACGTATCTTTTCATCCCTGTTTTGTGTAAAATAACATCTGCACAAAGTATGGGCCGGACTGGATCTTCCCAAGACACAGAGGGGACGATTCCACAGAAAGTTATGGAGAATAAGAGGGCTAAGATCCTGTGGGACTTCTAGATCCAGAGGGACGGGAAGATACTGGCCAAACAATCAGACATCTTGGAAGGAGAAAAGGACAAGAATACTGTGTTGGTGATAGATTTAGAGCAGTGGTTGGTTGTAGCCGGTTCGGACCGGTTCTCTCGTACTGGTGGCGGAAATTTGCCTTTGCTCGCTGAACCGGCAACGATGGCCGGCTGGCCATGCCTCCGAACCAGTTCTCCTGTCGCCACTCCTTGAAAGCAGCTTGCAAAGAACGCTATGTGCATGTGCAGAGGGTCATTTGCATGACGTGACAGGGGTGCATGCACGAGCAAAGTGCGTGCGCAATGAGAATCGGTAGGGAAGGTAAGTAGAACCCACCTCTGATCTAGGGGTTCCAAGTGACAGCAACATCAGGAAGAAGGGGTGTGTGTGTGTGTGTATATATATATATATATATATATATATATATATATATATATATATATATATATATATATAGAGAGAGAGAGAGAGAGAGAGAGAGAGAGAGAGAGAGAGAGAGAGAGAGAGAGAGAGAGAGAGAGAGAGAGAGAGAGAGAGAGAGAGAGAGAGATAGATATAGATATAGATATAGATAGATAGATAGATAGATAGATAGATAGATAGATAGATAGATAGATAGATAGATATACACACACACACACATGCATGCACATACACAGACACACAGACACACACACAGACACAGACACACACAGACACACACACACACACACACATACATATACATATATATACATACATACATACATACATACATACATACATACATACATACATACATATATATATATATATATATATATATATATATATATATAAAGTTAAGTAGATGGGAATTTAGGATTAGGAAATTTAATTGTATTATTAATATTTACAGTGTGTGAAAGTATATTGTGAATTTAAAATATTAAGGATTGAAAACTGTGTGGGTTTTGATACACACTCCCGGGATTGATTAAATATTGTTAATATTTGGCGTTATTAGTAATCCTACACATTTGGAATATTGAAGTTATGGAGGAATAATGAGTAATTTTTAAAATATTAAATAATAGTACTTTGTAGGAGATAACAAATACATGGCGCAAAGAAATGTCATTTATGTTTAAATGAATCAATGGGAAAATGATAAAGGATTATGGAAAGAGAACAGCATTGTTGAAGTTGGAAGATTTGGACTGCACATACTGATTTGTATTATTATTGTTAGAGTTGTTTGAAAAAGACTTGACCCAGTCAGTGCACTGTCCACAAAATATGTATGTTTATATGGGAAAAAAATTGATACAAAAAAAAAGGAAGGAAGAAAGGAAGAAGGATTATGAGTCGCAGGAGAAGTACCAGGGCCTGAAGCAGGAACTAGAGAAGACATGGAAAGGAAAGGCCAAATTTTTTTTTAAATCCCACCACTTCTCCATATTTTTCTATTTGTTGTATTAATTTGGGTCCCGTCTTTAGTGGTTCTTCCAAAATAAACACCAAATCATCTGCAAACACTTGCAATTTATACTCTTCTCTCTTAATTTTCATTCCTTTTATATCTTTACTCTGTCTTATACTTCTATTCAATACCTCCAAAGTCAAAACAAATAATAGTGGAGATAGAGGATATCCTTGTCTTGTTCCTTTCATAATATTCACCTTTTCTGTCATATCTCCATTCCCCATTACTTTTGCTGATTGCTTACAGTAAATTGTTTTAATTACATTTGTAAATCTCTTTCCAAAGTCCATATTCTGAAGTTGCATTGTCATAAATTGCCAGTTCACATTATCAAATGCCTTCTGCGCATCTAAAAACATCAATGCCACTTGCTTTTCAGAGTGTATCTCATAATATTCTAATGTATTCAGAATTGTTCGCATATTGACCTTAATCTGCTTTTTAGGTAAAAAAAAACATTTTGGTCTGAATGTATAAATTAACTTACATTTTTTAAAGTCTATCCGCCATTATTGAAGCAAAGATTTTATAATCCACATTCAAAAGTGAGATTGGTCTATAGTTCTTAATTTTTTGTAAATCAGTCTCTTCTTTTGGAATTAAAGTTATAAATGTCTCTGACCATGAATCTGGTATCTTGGCCTCTAGTAAAAGTTCATTATAAAGTTCCAACATTACAATTCCTAATGTTTCTTCTAGGAGCTGAGATAGCGCAGTGGTTAAAAGCAGCATTGCGACCTTCAGCTGATTGCTAGTTCAGTAGTCCAGCTGTTCGAATCTCACTAGGCTCAAGGTTGACTCAGCCTTCCATCCTTCCGAGGTGGGTAAAATGAGGACCCAGATTGTTGGGGGCAATATGCTGAACTCTGTAAACCGCTTAGAGAGAGCTGGAAAGCACTATGAAGCGGTATATAAGTCTAAGTGCTATTGCTATTGCTATTCTAGTGTCTTATATATCTCTGCTGGTAGACCATCTGGTCCTGGTGCTTTGTCATTTTTCTGTCTTTTAATTGCCTCCGTTAGTTCCATCATTGTTATTTTCTCATCTAACAAGTTCTAAAACTTTTCTGGTATCTTAGGTAGTTCCACTTCCTCCAAGTATTGTTTTATATTCTTTTCAATTATTTAATCTTGTTTATATAAATCCTCATAGTGTGCCCATACTATCTTTTTTTCTCCTCATTTCGATATTGTAGATTCCCTTCAGCATCTTCCAATTGTTTAATCCATTTTTTTCCTTTTCCTTCTTCATTTTATAAGCTAACCATCTCCCTGGTTGATTTGCCTGTTCAAAAAAGTTATGTTTAGTCATTTTTATTTTCCTTGCCACCTCTTCATTTTCCATCATATTCATCTTGTGTTTCTTCAGCTCCATCATATTTTTAATCTTTTTACTTTGGATATCTTTCTGAAGTTCTTTTTCTAATTTCTTACATTGTTCTTCTAATTTTTTCTTAGTTTGCCTTCTCTGTTTATTTTTTTTTACTCATATATATCATAACCAGTCCTCTAATATATGCTTTCTCTGTATCCCACACAATTTGAAGTGAAATATCACTCTTTTTATTTTCTTTAAAGAAAAATCTCATTTCTTTTTCCATAAATTGCTGAAATTCTTTTTCTTTCAATATCTCTTGATTTAATGTCCATCTAGTTTTTTTCTTTTGTCCTTTCCAAATAATTATAATCGGGTTGTGGTCTGCCCATATATCTATTTCAATATTTATATTTTATATATTTGCTAATAAGTCTATTGACATCCATAACATATCTATTCTCGACCAGGACATGTGTCTGGAAGAATAGAATGTATATTGCTTCTTTGTTGGGAACTTTCCCCTCCAAGCATCAAATATGTTTAATATTTGTTACCATAATATTTGTTACCATAGTAAAAAAAACGATTTTGGTAGTATTTTTCTTAATTTCTTTTTTGTCGTCTTGTAGTCCAATTCTACCTCTACAATAGTGTTGAAATCTCCCATCATACAATTTCATATTCCAATTCAATTATTTTAGCATGTAATTTAGAATAAAACTTATCTTGACATTCATTTGGTGCATAAATTGCCACTAATAGTATTTTTTTGTCATTCATTGTTATTTCAACCATCAAAATCCTGCCTTCTTCATCCGAGTATATATATTTTTGTCACGTAGTGAATATTGTCAGTTGTATGTCTATGCAGGGTGATGCACCCCTATCCTAATATTATGGTACATTCCAATACAAGCAGGACACGTGATGTGATCTTATGCGCATGTGTGCATTCCTGATTCTCCATTGTTCTCTTGTGGTTTGGCTCTGACCGGGAGCGGTCGCATTTAATTAGCAATAATGTAATTTTTCAGAATTTATTGTTTTTGTACCGAAATAAATATTTTCTATTAGACTTTTAACTTCAGCTTTATTTCTAAATGTCTGAGTTCCGAGAGAAAGATCAACATCACCTCTATGGAGATTTATTCTCCATAACAATTTTGGGCTCATTTTTTCTCTATATATAATACAACTCCTCTCTTACTTTGGTCCGCTAGTGCCGAATATAAATCTCCCAATCTTGCACATTCTAATAATTTCTTATGTTGTCGTCTAATATGTACGTCTTGTAAGCGTATTATGTCCATTTTTAATTTCCCCAATTTATTAAGTGTTCTTTTTCTTTTTATAGCCAAATTCAATCCATTTATATTTATCGAAATCATCTTAATCTCTTCTTCCATGATCATTTATTCAATGCCTTGGCCGATCCCGTCAGCCCTATATCTCTTTGTTCCTTTGCCTCTTTCGCCATTAATTAACCCCTAACCCTTAATTATTCATATAATTACAGCAGCTAGAATTGTATTTGCACAAAACTGGAAATCAACAAAAGCCCCCTCTGAAGGGGAGGTAATCAAGAAAATATTGGACTGTGCGAAGATGAACAGATTGACAATGATAATTAAAGAAAAGGAAGATTCAGAATATTATAATATTTGGGGGAAATTTTATGATTGGATGGAAAATGAATATGAATAGAAAATGGTAGCACTGATCAAAATGGGAGGAAAATGGAAAGTTAAAGATGTTAGACCCAGGTGACAAAATTAGGCAGTTAAGGAGGCAGTACTATAATAGTAAATAAGAATATACCTAGAAAGAATAATATGTATAGAAATTTGGATGTAGGAAAAAATACAAGATTACTAGTTGTACCGTAAATTAAGAGAAGTTAGAGAGATGAGCTGCTTGCCTGTTAACCACAAGATGGATTACAAATGGATATACTCAGGGAAGGAATAAGAGGGAGGAAGAGGAAGTAGAGAAGAGGAGGAGAGAAGGAAGAGCGTAGTTAGAAGAAGAGAAGGAGGTTAGAAGGAAGGAGGAAGAGAGAAGGAGAAGAGGGAGGTGAGGAGAGATTGAGGAGGAGGAGGAGAATGAGAAAGATGGAGGAAGGGGGAGAGGGAAGTTGGAAGAAGGGATAGAAGGAGAAAGAAGGTAGAGGAAAGAGAGGGAGATAGAGGGAGGGGAGTGACATGAGGTAATATGGGAAAACAGACGGGTGACAAGATTATGAAAGGTGCAAGATTAGGAAGTTTGCTTATTGTTTATTGGATAGTAAGGTATAACTATGTTAATATTTGATACGGTTTATGGTATATGTATTGATGTTTATGTGGAGTGTGTTAAAAAATAAAAAAAAAAATTAAATAATAATAATAATAAAGATCTGGCCTGCAGGACTGCCCTGCAAACTGAAGGACCGGCCCAGGGTGCCACTGCAGAGCTCGGGAGGGCTGCGGACGGCCCTTCAGAGCTCCATTTTTACTGGCAGAGGGTTGCAGGAGGCCGTCGCAGGCAAAAACGGAGCTTGGCATGTTAATTGTTTAGAATTTGATATATATAATCAATATAATGATCTTGTTAAGAGTTAAGAGCTTTTTTTTTTGCTCTTTCTATACAGGTTAATATTGTATATTAGATGGATGAATTGATAATGGTGTTAGATTAATTTCTTGATTAAATATAATTAAATATCTGTATTGATGTAGAAAACAAAGAATTAGAGAAAGTGGAAAGGGATCAAATGTTTAAAAAAAAGTACATTATGATTGTTTATTACTTTGTATATGAGATCTGTTTAAATGAATTTGAAAAATCCATTATGTTGGTTGAAGAATTAATTGATTTGGAATAACCTAGATAGAACAATGATAATTAATATGAGAAGTATGAATGATAAACATGATTATGAGATCCTAAGATAAATTATATAATTGAAGTTTTTTTTTTACTTTTATTGGGCATTTAGTTACGATAAAATAGGGGATAAGAAAAACAAGTGATGAATAAAGAGATTAAGAAAGGGGAGGAAGCAATATGGCTTAAAATTAAGAGACAGGAGGAAAAAATAACTATCTTGATAAATTAGGCTAATAGCGGTTAATTTGGAGAAAAAATTTGGAATTAATTGGTGGAGATCCCAGAAGACAAAATTAGATATATATTTTTTAGAAACAGTATTATTTTTGTAATATATACCTGGAATAAAGTGTTATATATAAAGAATTTATGAATGATTGATCAAAATGTATAACTATGTATTTTATTGTAATATTTCAAGGTATATTGATTTACATGGAGAAAAAAATAAAAAAACTTTTTGGAGAAAAAAAAACGGAGCTTGGGAGCCCATTTTCTCTGACAGAGCGCTCGGACCGCCACAGGCACCCCCACCCAAGGGACGTTGAGCTGGCCACACCCCCTGGCCACGCCCCCCCAAGGTCAAACACAACCCTGATGCGGCCCTCAATGAAATTCAGTTTGACACCCCTGGTTTAGACCATACCTGCAGGACATCCCTGGTCCACACAGAAACATTTTTTTTGAGATTCATGCGAATATCCTAGATTACTTGGCAGCATTTGGACCAGTGGTGGGTTCCTACCAGTGCGGTCCACTCTATAGCACCGGTAGCGGCCCGCTGGTGATGTCACAGTACCGGTGCGGTCGGTTGCCGGTGCCTGGGCGTCGCCCTTTTTTTAAAAGAATTTTTTTTAAATTTTTAAAAACATTTCTTCTGCGCATGCCCAGAAGCCGAGCTTCCGGCACTGTGCATGTGCTGCCTTCCTACCCCACAGTGAGTCCAAGCCGGGGAGGATGGTTGAGGGAGCGTGTGAGACGCTGAAAGAACAGGCGGCAGGACCTATCTCAGTTCCCCTCCCTTCAGCAGTCCGAGAAGTCACGAACGCGTGGTGATGATCCTAGGCATTTTCGCACGTTCGAGGCTTCTCGAGCTGCTGAGGGGAGGGGGAACGGGCGGCAGGAGCCTAGGATCATCGAATGGGGAGAAGAATTCAGGCCAGACGGAGCCTCCTAGAAGAACCGCTGCCGCAGTCTTGCTGCTCCCGCTCTGGGGGGCTGAGTTGCGGGTGGGCAATGCCCCCCTGTTTCTCTGGCCGTTGCTAAGCTCCCGAGGCCCACGCCCACCCGGTCACATGGCTGGCAAGCCACACCCACAAAATAAGCCATGCCCACAGAGTGGTAGCAAAAAAATTAGGAACCCGCCCCTAATTTGGATTTATGTAGCGGAGTAGCTGTTGCAGTATATGTGAAGGGTTTTGTTGAGAAGAATAATTTCTGAGCCTGTGAAAGGGATAGGATGTAATTCTGTTGATGGATTGAAGGCATGTGTTGGGGGCGGGGGCAATGCTCCATCCTGGAAAACTCCACAAGTCAGGAAACATGTGGATGGACTGGGGAAGAAGCCAAAACAGCGTTCTGCACATGACAGCTCATTTTCTTGGTGACATCCTTCTTCAGAGGGAAACAAATGGCATTGGAGAATGACATTCCCTGATTGTGGACTCTCTGCAAAATAATGGAAGCTTCTCCTGTTTTTCTCTGATATATCCAGAAGGAACTTTAGCTGGCTGAGATGGCTTCGAGCGGAATTGAGCTAATCCGCTCCTCTTTCCTCCCCCTTTCTAAAAACCTCAGAACCTACTGACATGTATTAAATGTACAAAACAAAATTACCGTATTTTTCGGAGTATAAGATGCACCTTTTTGCCCCCAAAAAGAGGGTGAAAATGTCAGTGCGTCTTATACACTGAATACAGCCATTTTTGGCCTCCCGAAGCCCTGCCCCCGCATCCTATTTTTGCAAAAAATGGGCCATTTTTTGCAAAAATGGGGGTGTTTTTGAGCCCAATATTATATATATATAATATGTATTAATATTTTTATTAATGTTTTTTATTAATTAATATGTATATGTAATATTTTTGAGCCCCAAAAAACGGGCATTTTTTTGCAAAAATGGGGGCGTTTTTGAGCCCAATATTATATATATAATATGTATAAATAAACAATATCACTACTACTATTACTATCTATAAGTAAAATTGACTGTTTACTAAGCACCAATGTATGTTAAAGAAAAATGTATAAAAATATTTTAAACAACTTAGTAAAATTGTTATAAACCTAAAAACAAAACAAAATGAAGAACCCAAATTTTATACCTCCTGCCCACAAGCAACAGAAATATTATTTTATGAAACGTTTGCAAGGTCCCTGCCTTATCTGGCTGCCTACATACCTGTCTACCTACTTACTTACCTCCATTACTCCCTCCCTTTTAAATTTGTACCATTCAGGTGAAAATATTATGGCTGCTTTGATTAAGAGAAGCGAGCCTATTCTCTCCTTCGGATATTGTTAATAGTGGACTGTAAATGCCAATAAAGATATATCTTTGCTAACCAAACAGCAACACAGATAGAAGATACCCGAAAGTCACAGTAATGGAAGAATTAAAAAAATGTTTTGGGCCTTTTTCAATGGAGGAAATAGTAAAGGGACCGATGATTGCATGGGCAAGGAATATAGGCCACAATATACACTTGGCTGACTGGGAGCAGACTTGGAAAAGGAACTATAAAATAACAAAATCAGTAGCCTATAAGGAAAATTATTTTAAAATGTTTTATCGGTGGCACCTGGCCCCAACGAGATTGGCAAAGATATACCCAAATTTAAATCCGGCTTGTTGGAAATGCAAAAAAAGACTTAGGCACCTTCTTCCACATGTGGTGGACGTGCCCCGAAGCGAGAAAGTATTGGCAGAAAATACATAATTGGCTGCAAAACATAATAGGAAGAACAATAGAATATACTCCTGAATTTTTCTTATTGGGAATAGTTAGAAAACAATGCCCTAAAAATGTTAAATACTTAATGTTGCATATTGTGATAGCGGCAAGAATTGCGTACGCGCAACATTGGAAGGACATTCAAGTGCCCTCGGAGAACGCAATAATGGCAAAGATATATGACTGTACTGAGATGGATAGATTAACTATTGAACTGAAAGGACAAAAAGATTCGGAATATTACGAAATATGGACAAGATGGTATGACTGGACCAAAAAAAAAAGAAAGTCTGAGAGACAATGTGGGATGAGGACGCAAGATCTTATAAATATGAATTAAATAATGTATAAACTATGTTAACTTAATAGCAATGTATGGAAATGGGTGTATATTTGTGTAGAAATATTATGATGTTTTAAAATGGAAAATTAATAAAGAAATTAAAAAAAATGTTTTGGGCCTTTTGCAACCTAATGTCAGCTTCTCCCCCATTAAAAATATTTCACTTTCCGATGTATTTTTCCTGGCTGATTCATGATGGTATGTATCATTCCTGTTCTATAGATAGCGTCATTCCCCAATAATTAACCGATATGGATAAACTGATCAAAGCTGGTGGAGGGGGTGGGGTAGACACATCAGAAAACCATGTTCTCAATTCATACATTTAAAGCAGCGGTGGGTTGTTCCCGGTTCGGCCTGGTTCTAAGAACTGGTAGCGCAGGCGGCGGGAGGCTCCGCCCACCCACTCGGGACGCTTCTGTGCATACGCAGAAGCATCACGGGTGTGCGCAAACCAGTAGTAAAGGGTTTTAGAACCCACTACTGATTTAAAGGAAGTTGGTATTTTATTTTTACTTGACAGTACATTTTACCGAGTTCCTTGAAGCTGCACCATCAGTGAACGGCAATTGAATGAGATGCGTGCGTATGACTGCCACTAAATATGATGCCCAGAATATAAGATTATACAGGTAGTCCTCAACTTACAACAATTCATTTAGTGACCGTTTAAAGTTACAATGGCACTGAAAAAAGTGACTTAGGACCGTTTTTCACACTTAACAACCGTTGAAGCATCCCCATGGTTATGTGATTTACATTTGGATGCCTGACAACTGGTTCATCCCAGAGTCACGTGATCAGAGGTGGGTTCCTATTAAAGTTTGTTGCAAAATCAAAACCAGAAGCACACACTGATAACTGATTCAACTGGATTCAATAACTTCTTTATAAACATAATAATATATATATATTTACAATATCATTAGCAGAGTTCTTCTTCAATGTAGTTGCAGATAGCAGAGAACCGTTAGTTTCATTTCAGCAGAGTTCAGAGTGGAAGAGTACATGATTGGAGAGAGGACTGGAGCCACACCCAGCCTTAAGCTTAAGTTTCAATTTCGATTCTCTGCACAGACTCAGAAGTGTTTAACTCCCATTTGCTGATTCAGTTGCTATACCTATTCATTGGCTGACCTTGTTAACATGGGCTCTCCCAGTTCATGAATATTCTAACAGTTTCTACTGGTTCTAACTGGTACTTTAGAATCGTTAGTAAACCGGTGATGATGTCACGGAGCCGGTTCTGTCGGTCAAACCAGTCAGTCCTAGAGAAGATCAACCCTGAGTGCTCTTTAGAAAGCCAGATCCTGAAGATGAAACTCAAATACTTTGGCCACCTAATGAGAAGGAAGGACTCACTGGAGAAGAGCCTAATGCTGGGAAAGATTGAGGGCAAAAGAAGAAGGGGACGGCAAAGAATGAGGTGGCTGGATGGAGTCACTGAAGCAGTCGGCGTGAGCTTAAATGGACTTCGAGGGATGATAGAGGGTTGATGTCCTCTAGGACTGACCGGTTTGATCGCCTTGCAGTCCAAGTGACTCGCAGGAGTCTTCTCCAGCACCATAGTTCAAAGGCCTCAATTCTTTGGCGCTCAGCCTTTCTTACGGTCCAACTTTCACAGTCATACATTGCAACTGGGAAAACCATAGCCTTGACTATACGCACTTTTGTTGGCAGGGTGATGTCTCTGCTTTTTAGAATGCTGTCTAGATTTGCCATAGCTTTCCTCCCCAGGAGCAAGCGTCTTTTAATTTCTTGGCTGCAGTCCCCATCTGTGGTGATCCTGGAGCTCAGGAAAATAAAATCTGTCACTGCCTCCATTTCTTCCCCATCTATTTCCCTTGTTGTTATAGAAATGGCTAATTTATGCTATTATGTAAAAGTAAAAAGTTGAGGTTTGATGTTAATGCCTTATTATACTGCACCAAAGGGAGTCGGAAGTAACCCAGCTGCTGTGGCCTAGAGGTAGAGCTCTTGCCTCACAATCAGGAGGTTGTGAGTTTGATCCTAGGTAGCGGCAGATGTAAGGGTCTCCTGCTTGGGCAGGGGGTTGGACTAGATGACCTGCAAGGTCCCTTCCGACTCTGTTAATCTATGAAGTCAATGTCTTTTCTTTTTTTTCCCTCTTTTCTTTCCCTCCCCTTTCCCTTCCCTATTCTTCCTACTATTTACCGTATTTTTCAGAGTATAAGATGCACCGGAGTAAAAGACGCACCTAGATTTTAGAGGAGGAAAACAAGGAAAAAAGTATTCTGAACCAAATGGTGCAGTAATATATTATTTAATAAAATACCAGTGTAGCGCAATACTTTTTACAACCATGCACACTTTTTACAACCATGTATACTTTTTACAAACTTCAAACTTGACAGCTTTAAGACTAGTGGACTTCAACTCCCAGAATTCCTCCTCCAGTCATGCTAGATGGGATAATTAGAAGGCAAAAATGCCCCAATTTTTGCAAAAAACGTTCATTTTTTTGCAAAAACAGGGCATGCAGAGGATCTGGGAAGCCTGCAGTGGACTCCTAGGAGGTGGGGGAAGGCAAAAACGCCACAATTTTTGCAAAAAACGGCCTGTTTTTCGCTCATTTTTTTGCAAAAACAGGGCATGCAGAGGATCTGGGAAGCCTGCAGAGCACTACTAGGGGGTGGGGGAAGGCAAAAATGCCCCAATTTTTGCAAAAAACGGCCCGTTTTTTGCAAAAATTGGATGCGGCGGCAGGGCTTCGGGAGGCTAAAAATTGCTGTATTTGATGTATAAGATGCACCAACATTTCCACCCTCTTTTGGGGGGCAAAAAAGTGCATCTTATACTCTGAAAAATATGGTACTTTTGTATTTTTTTCCATGCTATATTATAAACTAATAAAAACTGTTTTTTAAAAAAATCCAAGAAGACAGAAATAAAATTCAGTATGATTATTAAGGAGTTATTGTGCTGTTAAGCACATACACAGCAAAATGTGTTGTAGTAATGGTGTTGCAGTTTGATATGAATGCTATTCAGTCAATAAACAGAATATCTTTGGTATGCACAAAATACTTTTTACTTGAATAGTAGCAAAGTTAAATAGGAAGTCCAAGTCATACACAGTTATTCAGTCAATGCAAAGTTTCTTCTTCTTGCCTATCTTTGTTTTAACTCACAAACAAAGATTACAGCTATCACTTAATTCTATACTATCACAGACAGTTACTTCTTCTTCTTCACAGCAATTTCATACAGCTATAAAGTAATCTACTCATCAGTAAAGCAGCAGAGAGTCTTCAATCCGGAACACACCATCAAACATAACCACCACACTAAATCACACTGAACCATAAACCACCAACCACACTGAGCATGCTCTCTTGCTTGCTTATATAGTAAGGTGACCAGACGTCCCGATTTTGGCGGGACAGACCCGCTTTTTAATGCTTTGTCCCGCGTCCCGCCCGCCCTCTTAAAAAGTCCCGATTTTTGAGCCCCCGCTTCTTCCTCCAGCCAGACGCGCGCCCGAGCGACAGGCTTCCGATTCAGTCCCCTCTATTCACAGGGTGGCGCGGGGCGGGGCAGAGCGAACCCTGGGGGGGGAGCGCCACTTTGCACTTGTCCCATGAGGCCATGCTAAGTGTGCCGCGGCAAAAGGGGCGGGGCAGGGCGGGGCGCGCGTCCTACCTGAGACTTTTCCCGGTAGAAGCTCCAGTCGCGTTCCTTGCTAATAGCGTCCAGAGCAGAGCAGCCCCTCCCAGAAGATCGCAAGACGTTATCTTCTGGGAGGGGCTGCTCTGCTCTGGGTGCTAATTAGCAAGGAACGCGACTGAAGCTACCGGGAAAAGTCCCAGGTAGGACGTGCGTCTCGCGCTGGGGGTTGGGGGGGCGGGGCAGGACTGGCGGACGGGACGGGGCGCGCGTCCTACCTGGGACTTTTCCCGGTAGCTTCAGTCGCGTTCCTTGCTAATTGGCGCCCAGAGCAGAGCAGCCTCTTCCAAAAGATAATGTCTCGCGATCTTCTGGGAGGGGCTGCTCTGCTCTGGGCGCTATTAGCAAGGAACGCGACTGAAGCTACCGGGAAAAGTCCCAGGTAGGTAGGACGTACAGTGGCCTCCCGCGTCCCCCCTCCCCCCTCCCCCCCCACCTCACCTGGACGCCGACATTTGCTGTTTTGCCCTCTGCGCATGCGCAGCGTTCTGCGCATGCGCAGAGGGCAAAACTCAAATGGAGAAACCCACCCCCGTCAATGGTGTCCCGCTTGAAGAAAAAAAAATCTGGTCACTTTATTATATAGTAATCATCCACAATGCATTTAAAACAATATACACATAACAATGATTTGTGGCTTAATCATATATTAACACACCCAATTGTTTGAACAGGGTTCTAACAATGATCTTGCCAGGTCTAAGGAATCATAAAGTTGGCCTTAATGGAAATAATCAGGATCTCTTACAAAAAAACAAAAAGGCAGAAACATTTTTTAAAAAGCCCTGGAAAGGAGACGCTGTTTGTGTTGCCCACTGGTTGCAGAAGTGGTAAATCTGACTATATGACAAGGCCTTTTGGGTCAGGAATGTCTTCTGATTTTCAACAATTAAGTTAACAAAAGGCAGCTTGTTAATAGGCCTGCTTCTTCTGCTGGCTCCTGTCAGGGCCAGACTCCTTCCATCAGGCTGTCTGTGGCAGCGGTGCATGTGTGAGTGTATGTTCCCCCAGCAGACCAGGAAAGAGAAATCGTGACAGAATTGGGAGCAGCAGGAGAGGACGACCTGTGGTGAGAGCAACTGGGAAGGGGTCAGCCTCTTTTACATTTCCTGTAGATTCCTGAGAGCATTTCCCATTCATTTCCCTCCCCTCTCTCCAGCATTGCTGTGAATGAGATTTTGATCACCAAGAAAACACAGCAGATTTATTTTATTTTATTTTATTATTTTATTTTATTTTATTTTATTTTATTATTTTATTATTTTATTTTATTTTATTTTATTTTATTTTATTTTATTTTATTTTATTATTTTATTTTATTTTATTTTATTTTATTTTATTTTATTATTTTATTTTATTATTTTATTTTATTTTATTTTATTTTATTTTATTTTATTTTATTTTATTTTATTTTATTTTATTTTATTTTATTTTATTTTATTTTATTTTATTTTATTTTATTTTATTTTATTTTATTATTTCATTTCATTTTATTTCATTTCATTTTATTATTTTATTATTTTATTATTTTATTATTTTATTATTTTATTTTATTTTATTTTATTTTATTTTATTTTATTTTATTTTATTTTATTTTATTTTATTTTATTTTATTTTATTTTATTATTTTATTTTATTTTTTATTTTATTTTATTTTATTTTATTTTATTTTAATTATTTTATTTTATTTTATTTTATTTTATTTTATTTTATTTTATTTTATTATTTTATTTTATTTTATTTTATTTTATTTTATTTTATTTTATTTTATTTTATTTTATTTTATTTTATTTTATTTTATTATTTTATTTTATTATATTTTATTTTATTTTATTATTTTATTTTATTTTATTTTATTATTTTATTTTATTTTATTTTATTTTATTTTATTTTATTTTATTTTATTTTATTTTATTTTATTTTATTTTATTTTATTTTATTTTATTTTATTTTATTTTATTTATTTTATTTTATTTTATTTTATTTTATTTTATTTTATTTTATTTTATTTTATTATTTTATTATTTTATTATTTTATTATTTTATTATTTTATTTTATTTTATTTTATTTTATTTTATTTTATTTTATTTTATTTTATTTTATTTTATTTTATTTTATTTTATTATTTTATTTTATTATATTTTATTTTATTTTATTTTATTTTATTATTTGTCAAGCATATATAAGATTACAAATAAAATTATAAACATGATTGTGAATACATGAAATGTATAAACATAATTATGAATACATGAAATGGATACGAATAAAAGGGAACATTAGGACAGGGACGGTAGGCACGTTGGTGCGCTTATGCATGCCCCTTACAGACCTCTTAGGAATGGGATGAGGTCAACAGTAGACAGTCTAAGGTTAAAGTTTTGGGGGTTTGGGGAAGAAACCACAGAGTCAGGTAGTTATTCCAGGCGTTAACAACTCTGTTGTTGAAGTCATATTTTCTGCAATCAAGTTTGGAGTGGTTTACCTTAAGTTTGTATCTATTGTGTGCTCGTGTATTGTTGCGGTTGAAGCTGAAGTAGTCATTGACAGGTAGGACATTGTGGCAGATGATTTTATGTACTACATTTACAGAGACAAAAGATTCTCCCCACCTCCTTCTCAAAGCCATGGTTAATCCAGCTCCCCAATCCTGGGCCACGTCGACAAGGTATGGTGAAAAAAAGTCAAGATGGCGAATGGTGTAATTGAAGTTCTGCGCAATTCACATAAAAATCAGGCAGATATTTGATTGCACCATTGTGTATACTGACTTGGGTGGTTTTTATTTTTATTTTTTAGCTCTGGCAGCCTTGGTTGAAAATCATTATAACGTTGCTTTCAGATAAAAGTGTCTTAGCAGCTTGTGAAGCTGTGTCTTTTTTCCCCTTCTCAACCAATGATGATATTGATTTTATTAGAATAGTGGGTCAATTAAAGACCCCTCCAAATGGAAGATCATGTTATCTAGATACCCATCAAATGCAGTCAATGTGAGGCAGGGTCATCAAAGTCACATCTAGAAACACCTTTAGATTTTCCCCTACATGGAATAGCAGTTTCATGGTCTTCTGGTCCATATATACCAATTTCAAGGAGTTGCTGCTATACTACTCTAAATTGTAGACCTTAATATATGGTTGACATGGTTTTGTCTTTTTGGAATCAAAGAACACTTTTGTTGTTTTGGGGAATGAACCAAGAAAGCTGTATTTCCAAAGAATTCCAGATCAAGTGAAGCATCTCCTAAACCCGCCAAAATAAGTAAGGGATACGGTTGATAAACTGTTGCTGGACACTAAAACTGGGGAGAGGTATGTTCGGAAATAGAAATTATGGGACCGCTAAGATGGAATTCTAAATGAAACACTCAAGCCTGCAAGGTTTGAATGCAAAATTTGCTATACTCATTACATAGAGCAGGGGTCCTCAAACTTGGCAACTTTAAGACTTGTGGACTTCAACTCCCAGAATTCTCCAGCCAGCATGCTGGCTGGAGAATTCTGGGAGTTGAAATCCACAAGTCTTAAAGTTGCCAAGTTTGAAGACCTCTGACCTAGAGAAACCATCTGAACTCATTAGAATATTGGAACTGCTAATTTCATACCATTAATCAACTTGATGTGGAGTACATACCTAATTCCACATTATTCCTGGGTAGAAAAATATTGATTTTACATTTCTTTTGTAAGATAGGCTCATGAAGGCTGAGCTCGGTTGGTTGATTTTTTAGATTTATTATTAGAGTTGGAAGGGACCTTGTAGGTCATCTAGTCCAACCCCCTGCTCAAGCAGGAGTTCCTACACCATTTGAGACAGATGGCAGTCCAGTCTCCCCTTGAAGGTCGTGGTTAAAATTCTTTCAAATTTATTTATTTATTTATTTATTTTGTTATTCTTATATGCCGCCCAACTCCCGAAGGACTCAGGGCAAATTTTTCCAAAATTTGTTTGGAAAAAGTCGGACATTTAGCATAGATGGCGTCTACACTAAGTCTGATCGGACAGACATACACACACATAGACACATAGACACACACACACACACACACACACACGTGTGTGTGTGTGTGTGTGTGTGTGTGTGTGTGTGTGTGTGTGTGTGTGTGTGTGTGTTGCTTTTATTTAGCCAAGACTCTTAGAACTGGTCCAGCTATTTTAAATGTTACATCAGCCTTAAGTTGGAGTGCCAGAAAGTTCATAAATTAT
This sequence comes from Diadophis punctatus similis, assembly GCA_023053685.1. Taxonomy (NCBI): domain Eukaryota; kingdom Metazoa; phylum Chordata; class Lepidosauria; order Squamata; family Dipsadidae; genus Diadophis; species Diadophis punctatus. The sequence goes on from JALIGW010000006.1 coordinate 7,445,673, forward strand.
AACATTAACCTTTCTGAAGGAATTTGGTCAGGAATGTTGAAAGGTTTGCCAAGGGTTGGCATCAGAAATGTCTTTGTATTACACAGTTTATTATTGCCTACTTTTTAATCTCTAATCATTTTTCATCTGCTTGTTTCTGTGAACTCTGCTTTTGATATTAAGCATTCTGTTTTTCCTCTCTTCACCTTGGATTTAGTTCTGGATATAGTGTGATGTTTATTTTTTATGATAGCTTTTGTGGACTTGCTGTTGTTATGTTCACGGACAGGTAGATATGCAAAGGGCAGGTGAATAAACAGAGGGTGGGAATCCTGACAAAAACCCCAGTTATTATCAAGAAAACTACGTGGAAATGTCCCATCGTTTCCCCTTCCAAATATGAACAACTAACTTTAAACTACTAAGCCTGATGTTAAACTTCAAAACCATCTTAGGGCAAAATAAGAAAGTGCATAGAAATGAGAAACTCCGGAACCTCTGTCTTGTTTTCTAAAAAAAAAAAACTTATTTAAAAGTTTTGGAAAGACCATGTCAGTTGTGCCGCTAAGTACAATTAAGTGTTCTAAGTGCTCTATGGCTGGGGAATTCTGGGAGTGGAAGTCCACGCATCTTAAACTTGCTGAGTTTGAAAAAACAGTGCTCTAAATAAGGAGATATTCCCTTAGCTACCTTTTGGTCTTTCCTTATAAGACAAACCACAATTGAGGCCAGAATTTATGTTGTTAAGTGAGAAATTTGTTAGTTTTACCCCATTTTACAATTTTTCTATTCTTTTCCTGAATAGAATAGAATAGAATAGAATAGAATAGAATAGAATAGACTAGAATAGAATAGAATAGAGCCGAGGTGGCACAGTGGTTAGAGTGGGGTACTGCAGGCCACTTTAGCTGACTATGATCCGCAGGTCAGCAGTTCAAATCTCACCAGGCTCAAGGTTGACTCAGCCTTTTATCCTTCTGAAGTAGGTAAATATACATTGCTTACTGGTGTAAACCGCTTAGAGAGCGCTTGCACTGTGAGGCGGTATATAAATGTCACTAATAAATAGAATAGAATAGAATAACAGAATTGGAAGGGACCTTGGAGGTCTTCTAGTCCAACCCCCTGCTTAGGCAGGAAACCTATACCAGCAGGGGGCTGGACTAGAAGATCTCCAAGGTCCCCTTCTAGATCCTATTCTATTCTAAAAAACAAAAAACAAAAGAGGACTATCTGTCATTGAGTTCCCAGGCTTCAGACAAAACTCGATTGCCCCAATCTGTCTTCCTTTCATCAACCTACATTCCACCCCTCCTTAAGCTTCATCCCAGGAAGCTTTCAAGAAGAGGCTGGACTGCCATCTGTCAGAAATGGTGTAGGGTCTCCTGCTTTGGGGAGGGCGGAGGGTTGGACTAGATGACCTCCAAGGTCCCTTCCAACTCTGTTTAATCTCTGTGTCTGGAGAGGATCAGAACCTCTCTCCGACCTCAAGCAAGTGGCTGGAGCATCTGTTAGAAAAGGACACCCGATTTGGGTGCAGGGTCCAGCGTCGTCGTCCCGTCTAACCCCCCACCCCCACCCCGGGACGGTCTGGAGAAGCGGGGCGGGGCTTCCCGGCCAAGCTCCGCCCCCTTCCGAAACAAGAAGTGGTCGGCCGACGCTCCGCTTGCTCAAACGCCTCTCGCTGGAAGAAGGAGCGCGTCGCCCGGGCTTTGCGCCGCTTGGGATCCGAATCCTTGCGGATCCGAGCCTCGGGGATCCCGCCGCCAAGGGTTCGGCTGAAATCCGCGGGAGCTTCGACTGGAGAGCCGAAACGCCATGGAGTTCGCGGCGGGAGCGGGGCTGTTTCTGGCGCTGTGCTTCGCTGCCGAGCCCTGCCTGGGGGATTCGGGTAAGGGGCGCCCGTGGGGACGGTGGTCGGGGTTTGGGGGAAGGTGCGGTGTCAAACTAGGAAAACCCACCGGGAAGGATCGGTCCGTTCTGTCCCGCTGGACCCAGGGATCGGATCGATCCGGCCCGGTTGGGTTGGAATAGGCTCTCCAAAGTTGGACCCAGGGATCGGATCGATCCGGCCGGGTTGGATTGGAATAGGCTCTCCATAGGTGGACCCAGGGATCGGATCGATCTGGCCGGGTTGGATTGGAATAGGCTCTCCAAAGTTGGACCCAGGAATCGGGTCGTTCCGGCCGGGTTGGGTTGGAATAGGCTCTCCAAAGTTGGACCCAGGGATCGGATCGATCGGGTGGGTTGGATTGGAATAGGCTCTCCACGAGCCTATCCAGGACTGCATAGCCTGACGTCCACCGGGAGAGCGATTGGAGATCCTCACGCACTCTTTGTCCTGTTTTTTTTTAACTTTTATTTTATTAATGGTGAGGCTGTTTTCATTGTTAATTAAAAACTCACCGGGAAGGGTCGGTCCGTTCTGTCCCGCTGGACCCAGGGATCGGGTCGTTCCGGCTGGGCTGCGCTGGGAATAAGCTCTCCAAGGTTGGACCCAGGGATCGGATCGATCCGGCCGGGTTGGATTGGAATAGGCTCTCCATAGGTGGACCCAGGGATCGGATCGATCGGGTGGGTTGGGTTGGAATAGGCTCTCCAAAGTTGGACCCAGGGATCGGATAGATCTGGCCCGGTTGAGTTGGAATAAGCTCTCCATAGGTGGACCCAGGGATCGGATAGATCTGGCCCGGTTGAGTTGGAATAGGCTCTTCATAGGTGGACCCAGGGATCGGATCGATCTGGCCCTGTTGGATTGGAATAGGCTCTCCAAAGTTGGACCCAGGAATCGGATCGATCTTGCCGGGTTGGATTGGAATAGGCTCTCCATAGGTGGACCCAAGCCGGGTTGGGTTGGAATAGCCTCTCCATAGGTAGTCCCAGGGATCGGATCGATCGGGTGGGTTGGATTGGAATAGGCTCTCCATAGGTGGACCCAGGGATCGGATCGATCTGGCCGGGTTGGATTGGAATAGGCTCTCCAAAGTTGGACCCAGGAATCGGGTCGTTCCGGCCGGGTTGGGTTGGAATAGGCTCTCCAAAGTTGGACCCAGGGATCGGATCGATCGGGTGGGTTGGATTGGAATAGGCTCTCCACGAGCCTATCCAGGACTGCATAGCCTGACGTCCACCGGGAGAGCGATTGGAGATCCTCACGCACTCTTTGTCCTGTTTTTTTTAACTTTTATTTTATTAATGGTGAGGCTGTTTTCATTGTTAATTAAAAACTCACCGGGAAGGGTCGGTCCGTTCTGTCCCGCTGGACCCAGGGATCGGGTCGTTCCGGCTGGGCTGCGCTGGGAATAAGCTCTCCAAGGTTGGACCCAGGGATCGGATCGATCCGGCCGGGTTGGATTGGAATAGGCTCTCCATAGGTGGACCCAGGGATCGGATCGATCGGGTGGGTTGGGTTGGAATAGGCTCTCCAAAGTTGGACCCAGGGATCGGATAGATCTGGCCCGGTTGAGTTGGAATAAGCTCTCCATAGGTGGACCCAGGGATCGGATAGATCTGGCCCGGTTGAGTTGGAATAGGCTCTTCATAGGTGGACCCAGGGATCGGATCGATCTGGCCCTGTTGGATTGGAATAGGCTCTCCAAAGTTGGACCCAGGAATCGGATCGATCTTGCCGGGTTGGATTGGAATAGGCTCTCCATAGGTGGACCCAAGCCGGGTTGGGTTGGAATAGCCTCTCCATAGGTAGTCCCAGGGATCGGATCGATCGGGTGGGTTGGATTGGAATAGGCTCTCCATAGGTGGACCCAGGGATCGGATAGATCTGGCCCGGTTGAGTTGGAATAGGCTCCCCATAGGTGGACCCAGGGATCGGATAGATCTGGCCCGGTTGAGTTGGAATAGGCTCTTCATAGGTGGACCCAGGGATCGGATCGATCGGGTGGGTTGGATTGGAATAGGCTTTCCACGAGCGGGATTCCGGGACTGCATAGCCTGACGTCCACCGGCAGAGCGATTGGAGATCCTCACGCACTCTTGGTCCTTCTGGTGTTTTTTTTTTTACTTTTATTTTATTAATGGTGAGGCTGTTTTCATTGTCACTGCGGTTTTACCCCTCCAAGAGTTCACCTCTTGTGAGATGGCCTGCCACCTATATGAATTTGCTACCTAGCGAAATAAATTACAGGCAAGTCCTCAGTTTACAACAGTCCACTTAGTGACCGTCCCAAGTTATAACGGCACTGGAAAATAAAATGACTTCCGATTGCTTTTCACGCTTATGACCATGGCAGTATCCCCCCCCTGTCATGTGATTAAAGTTCAGAAGCTTGGCCGTTGACTCATACTTACGACGTCAGCAGCCTTCCCCGGGTCACGTGATCCCCTTTTGCGACCTTCTGACAAGCGAAGTCAACGGGGAAGCCGGATTCGCTTAACGACCCACTTGTGGCTAACTTCATATCTGCAGCGATTCACATAGCGACGGTGGCGAGACGTTTGTAAAACGGGGCAAAACTCACTTAACGCAGGTCTCACTTAGTGATGGAAATCTGGGGCTCAATTGCGGTCATAAGTCAAGGACTACCCTGCACTCTAAAGGGACAGGGAGATCCCCCCCCGCCACTATCTTCCACTAGGACAGGATTATGGGTGGGGAGGTGAAATGATGTGAATTATGGATCCTGTTGTTGTGAGAGATTAAGATGTTGATGCTGGGAGAGCCGAGTTCAGATTGGCAAGGTATCTTAGGAACTCTTTGACTTTGGAGGAGTTTCTTTTTTCTCTCTCAGCCAGTCTACTTCACAGGGTTGTTGTAGTGGGGTACAAGAGCTGCTCTGAAGAAGAGGTTAGATATAAATCTACCCTTTCCCCCGCCAAAAAAATAAGACATCTCCTGATAATAATGCAATCGGGCTTTTGAGTGCATGGCAATAAGGCCAAGCGCTTATCTCAGGGTTCAAAAAAATATAAGACAGATTTTCGGGGAAACACGGGTAGTAGATAAAATAAATTGAATGAATAATTGTTGTGTTATTAGAAACAGAAAAAAAAAAAAAACCCTCAAAAGCATAAAGTAGCCTGAGATTCATGGCCTGTTTGACAGATAATTAACATTTAAGTCACTTTTCTTTCTTTCTTTCTTTAAATAGTTTTTATTAACAGTTTCAAAATTAAAAACATGACAATACACACACACACACACACACAAACGTACAGCGCACATAGATTTTCCCTCGTTACAGCGAGTTCGAATCGGTATCTCTATTAACAGTTACATAGAGTAGAAATATTCTACTCTTCTATGACATTATTATTTACATTCTTACTATGTACAATTATATGATATTACCTACTTTTTATTTCTATTTTCCAACCAGATATACCATCTTCTCCAAACTTTATAATATTGTGATTCTTCTCTTTCATTTAGTTCCATAGTTAATTTGTCCATTTCGGCGCAGTCTAGAATGTCACTTTTAAGTCACTTTTCTTAACAGTAGGGATGAAAGCGGTATTAACTCTTTCGCATTTTCTCTCAATGCATCCGAACTGTGTCCAATCTGTCAGAGGGACTCAGCGGTGCGATGCCCATGAGTAGATTTCCCGAGTTTGCACCGTTTCGTTTTAAAGAAATATTCAACGTAACAACGGTCAAAGAAATAAAATGAGCATTTATAACTGCATTGTTTGTCAGCATTTATAATTGCTCAAGAAGAGAAGGGGTGTGTTTGTGGGATGGTCAGCCAAGAGATCCACCCGGAACCTGTTGTGGGCCACTTTTTGATCATCTCCTTGGGTTGCAAAAAGGTCTTTTATTATTTATTAGTGAGACTTATATACCGCCTCATTTATTTATTTATTTATTTATTTATTTATTTATTTATTTATTTATTAGTGAGACTTATATACCCCCTCATTTATTTATTTATTTATTTTGTGAGATTTATATACCGCCTCATAGTGCAAGCACTCTGTAAGCGGTTTACACCATTAAACAATGTATATTTACATTGCCCCCAACAATCTGGGTCCTCATTTTACCTACCTCGGAAGGATGGAAGGCTGAGTCAACCTTGAGCCGGTGAGACTTGAACCGCTGACCTGCGGATCACAGTCAGCTAAAGTGGCCTGCAGTACTGCACTCTAACTGCTGCGCCACCTCGGCTCTTTTACTTCTCTGTTGTGAAAAAATACAGCCTGGAATTTCTGTTGTTAAGTAAAGACGTTTTTTAAGTGAGTTTTGCCCCGTTTTACGACCTTCCTGGCCACCGTTGTTAAGTGAATCACTGCCGTGGGGTTAAGTTAGTCACACATTGTTATAAATGAATGAGGCTTCCCCTTGGACTTCGCTTGTCGGAAGGTCGCAAAAGGGGGATCACAGACGTGACCCCGGGACTCAGCAAACGGTCATAAGTACGAACCGTTTTTGCCGAGCGTCTGAATTTGGATCACAAAGGTTGTAACTCTGAAAAATGGTCATAGGTCGCCTTTTTCATTGCCGTTGTAACTTTGAACGGTCACTAAATGAACTGTTGTAAGTACTAACATGTTGGCACTATCCTGCTCTAGTGGGGGAAACAAGTTACAAGAGATCGTCCTTCTCTTTGGATTTTGGCCTTACGTTGGTGTGTAACACAAACAATCATAGAATAATGCAGAGAACCAGGCTTTGTATCTACGTATCAGAAATACTACAGGGAGGGAAGCACTGGGCAAGAGACGTGGCAGGCTGACAAATCTTTCTCTAGGTATGGCATTTCAAAAGTTTTTAGTTTGTGGTTCCTGCTAGGAGATCTTTTGAGGCTGACCTCTTTTCTTTTTAATTGAGGAAACAAGGAAAAGATTCCTCACCTGCAGGAAACCAGACTAGCTGGTGCTGAAAAGTCCCACGTTTCCTGAGCTACGTCCTGCAGAGCCAGATGCACGTTTTACAGATTACAGATTAACAAGAGTTGGAAGGGACCTTATAGGTCATCTAGCCCAACCCCCCCTGCCCCCAAAGCAGGAGACCCTACACCATTTCTGACAAATGCCAGTCCAGTCTCTTCTTGAAAGCTTCCAGTGATGAAGCTCCCGCAACTTTCGAAGGCAACTTCTGGTCCATTGGTGGATTGTCCCCACGGTCAGAAAATTTCTCCTTATTTCCAGGTTGAATCCATTTCAGTTTCCATCCGTTATTCCTTGTCTGGCCTTCAGGTGCCTTGGAAAATAGCTTGGCCCCCTCCTCTCTGTGGCAGCCCCTCAAATATTGGAACAGTGCTAACATGTCTCCCCTGGTCCTTCTCTTCACTAGACTAGCCATGCCCAGTTCCACGTTGGAGGTAATAGATGGAAGGAGTAAGGATAGGAGACGTTCACTTTGGAGTTAAGGAAAGGAAAGGAAAGTGTAGAGATTCTGGATTGCAATCCCTTGGGGGGGGGGTAAAATTTAATCTCTCCCTTGCACTTTTGAAGCGATAAAAGATAAAGGAAACAATTGAAAGGTCGACAATGGTCATTTGCAGATTTTATAGGGGTCTGTAGCAATGGAATTGAGGCTGCATGAAATACCTTGCAAACTCACTGCTGCAGTGGTGGGTTGCTCCTGGTTCGGCCCGGTTCTTAGAACCGGTAGCGGCGGAAGCGGGAGGCTCCGCCCACCCACCCGAGACGTTTCTGCGCATGCGCACACGCACAAACCGGTAGCAACGGGTTTCAGAACGCACTACTGCACTGCTGGTTATTTTGGATACAAGTGGAAGCACAGCTAACAGTTGTTTAGGCCAAATATTGTTGTCCCAAATCTCATATACGGGTAATTATCATCATGCTGTGAAACATGGGAGTTGTAATCCAGGGCATTTAGAGTACACCAGATAAAGGGAGGCGTACTTTTGTTTCATTTTATTTGTGGTTTCAGACCAATAAAACCAAACCCAGCATTGAAAACGAGGAAGAACCAACCAAGCAATGAACTTCAAACAATGAAAAGAAGAGATAGGATATTTGCATGTGAAGATTCCTATTACAATTACTATGTAGACGTAAATGTTAGAAGTTGAAAGAGCATTACCATGTATACCCGAATAGTATTACTATTGTTATTAGTATGGTGTATAAAATAAATTGATCCAGACAATATACTGTTCACTAAGCACTTATGTATGTCAAAGAAAAAACTATAAATTATATATTTATATAAATAAAGGAAGCTGTGATGCTTTCTCCCATATTTGGGTACACCGGGATGATACGACAGAAAAACATATATAAACCTTTCCTGGTGAAGAGCTGATAGGGAATAGAGCCTGTGGCCTAGAGGTTAAGCAGCTGCCTTACAAGGCAGGTGGCCCAGGTTCAAATCCCAGTAAGGGTATGGCTATCTGATGAGAGCTCAAAATAGATCTATAATAGTCTCCCTTTATTTTCATTTATCAGCAAAAAATGCTACACACACACACACACACATTCAAACTTAAAAAGAACTGATAAAGAAATAAAGGGAAACTAGTATAGATCTATTTCAAGCTATTTAGCTCTCATCAGCTAGCCATACCCTTCTAGGATTTGAACTTGGGCTACTTGCCTACTTAGGCAGTGCTTTTACCCTCTAAGCCACAAGTTCTCTCTCTCTCTCTCTCTCTCTCTCTCTCTCTCTCTCTCTCTCTCTCTCTCTCTCTCTCTCTCTCTCTCTCTCTCTCTCTCTGTCTCTGTCTCTGTCTCTGTCTCTGTCTCTATCTATCTATCTATCTATCTATCTATCTATCTATCTATCTATCTATCTATCTATCTATCTATCTTGTAGAAGCAAAATTATAATCTTTTGTTCAGAAAGGCAATGACCTTTCTACTCCCAGATAAACATTTCTGATAATCCAATTTCTGATAATTGGATTTATGAATGCCAGATGCCGTGGGAGGTACAAGGGGCATCTAACTATGTTTGGACTACTCACTCAACCTCTGTTTCTGAGGAGGCACGCTTACGTTTGCAATAAGCAGGGGGTTGGACTAGAAGACCTCGAAGGTCCCTTCCAACTCTGTTATTCTGTTTTCTGTTTCCAAATTTTCTTGAAATGAATAATGGATAATGTGGGCTTTTTTGTTTATTACTAGACGAACCCCCACAAATCCACTTGTAATGACAAAGACAATTTTGAGTCCTATTAAAATTCTACTCCCAGATAAACATATAGAGATGGCAACTGTACATGAGCCCCAATAGAATCAATCAGATCAAATCTTTACCACATAAACCTGGATGGTGAAATCAATAAGACATGCATATGCTCATGTATAGGAATGGCTGATGATTACTTATGATGGATCCTCAGTGGGATTTGGACTGATGTATAAACATGTTGAGTTCATCGGGGCCTGTTAGGGAACACGCCTGCCTTGGACTGTAGACTTCCATAAGCAAAAGCCAAGAATATTCAGCACAGAATAGATTATTTTAAATTACTGTACGTGTTTCAAATAGCCCAGAAACTCTCAAAGAAGAACTATTTCTCTTGGGGCATTTAATAATAAATGGTGGGATGTTTTCTTCACAAAGAACATTTGTGATAGGAATCCATTTAGCACGAATGGAAATGATGATTATGGTAATTCCAGAATTAAGCCCTTGCCTGAAAAAAACAAAACCAAACTGAAACCTTTTGTAACTCTTTTCCACTTAAGTAAAATGTTGGAAAGAAATTACATAATGGGGCTTAGGAATCTCTTCGGGTCAGCAAGATAACTCTTCAAAAACTGATTGGAATGAAAATGGGTCATATGTGACCAATGGCCATGGGGGAAAAATATCCAGAACATTTTGCCCCCGGAGCCTCAGTGGTGGGTTCCTACCAGTGCGGTCCACTCTATAGCACCGGTAGTGGCCCGCTGGTGACGTCACAGTACCGGTGCGGTCGGTTGCCGGTGCCTGGGTGCCGCCATTTTTTTAAATGCCTAAAGCTTCCCAAAGTGGGCTTTTTCCAAAAGCTTAACCTTTTATACTGTTAATTTTATACAGCTTTATACTGTTAGTCTTTAGACGAAAACATTGAGGACTGTTAAAAGATACTGTTCTTTTAACAGTCCTCAATATTTTCGTCTAAGGAATCCATGACTGAAACCAAAAATGCTGTATGAGACTTGCTTGTCTTTTAACTATAGCATTTTCTGCATATAAAGGTTGCTGTGATGCCATGGTGTAACACGCATTTTGTATGCAAAGCTTTTCATGTAAGGTATAAAATAGCAAAAATAGTAGTAACATCTCTCTGAAATAACTAATATATGACCGGCAACCCACGCCCACCCAGTCACATGGCTGGCAAGCCACACCCACAAAATAAGCCACACCCACAGAGTGGTAGTAAAAAAATTAGGAACCCGCCCCTGTGGAGCCTCCTTATAGAAAAGGAAGTTGGACAGTGGCTCAGGTTGCTGCAAAATATTAATAAGCACACTCCCTCCTTCTGTCAGGTCACTTGACCCAGAGTGGAGCTCATGTTGAAGGATGAAAAGAATTTCCTGAGCCATATTTACTCTCTTTTGATTCTGGACATGCTCAAACTGTATATAAAGAATATTTTGAAGTGCTTCAGTGCATTAACAGAGGGATTCAATCAAGATCACGTGAGGTACTAATACCACTCTATAAAGCCTTAGTAAGACCACACCTAGAATATTGCATCCAGTTTTGGCCACCACACTATAAACAAGATGTTGAGCCTCTAGAAAGAGTGCAGAGAAGAGCAACCAAGATGATTAGGGGACCGGAGGCTAAAACAAATGATGAACGGTTGCAGGAACTGGGCATGGCTAGTCTAGGAAGAGAAGGATCAGGGGAGACATGATAGCAGTGTTCCAATATTTGAGGGGCTGTCACAGAGAGGAGGGGGGTCAAGCTATTTCCCAAAGCACCTGAAGGCCAGACAAGGAATAATGGATGGAAACTGAACAAGGAGAGATTCACCTAGAAATAAGGAGAAATTTTCTGACAGTGGGGACAATCAACCCATGGAACAGAAGTTGCTTTTAGTGGAGTTACAGGAGCTTCATCACTAGAAGCTTTCAAGAAGAGACTGGACTGCCATCTCTCAGAAATGGTGTACGGTCCTCTAGTTGGGCAGGGGGTTGGACTAGATGACCTACAAGGTCCCTTTCCAACTCTGTTCTTCTGTTCTGAATTGCTTCCGGTTGTTTTGATCCTAGGAACAGGAACCTGTGTGTGTGTTCTTATAAGCCAGTTCCATTGAATTCATTGAACTTCCTCTAAAATATAGATATTAAAGATGTATTTATTTATGCCTGTTGAAGAAAGTACAAATGATTTTTTTTAGTGTAAAAGGGAATATGGAAAGCTATTTTATGACATTCATATACTGTTTAGTATACAGTATACAGTATACTGTGTACTGATTAAAATACAGATAGTTTTCGACTTATGACCACAATTGAGCCCAAACCTTCTATTGCTGTTAAGTGGATTTTGCCCCATTTTATGACCTTTCTTATCACAGTTGTTAGGTGAATCGCTGCGTTGTTACATTAATAACATGGTTATTAAGTGAATCTGGCTTCCCCATTGACTTTGATTTTTAGAAGGTCGCAAAACGTAACCACATGAACATGGGACACTACAACCGTCATAAATATGAGTCAGTTGCCAGGTATCTGAATTTTGATTAAAGGACCACGGGGATGCTGCAACAGTCGTAACTTCGCACAGTCATTAAATGAACTGTTGTAAGTTGAGGATACTCTTTCAAACAACTTTTAGGGCAAGAATCTTTTCCAGATCTTTTGGAGATATTGGGACTAAAGGTCCCATATTTGGGTTTACACGCTTTGGTTCCCAGGAGACCACAGTGGGATGTCCTGAAAGAATTGAGTATGTATCAAAGGGAAAGAGTAGCACTTCTTTCATTGAATGTTCTAAGTAGGTGAAACTAGACCAGGGGTCAGCAACCCGTGGCTCTGGAGCCACATGTGGCTCTTTCATTCCTCTGCTGCAGCTCTCTGTCACTGGTCGGCTCCACAATTGATAGAGCTTTCGGTTAGGACAGGTAGAAGAAAAAGGATGCCGCGCTAGGAGGAGACTCTATGGTAGGGGAACCGACTTCCGGTCGGCAGAGGAAAAAGGATGCCGCACTAGGAGGAGACTATGATGGGGGAACTGGACTTCCGGTCGGCTCCGGAATTGAATGGGGGGTTTCCGGTTAGGATCTTTGTGGCTCTTTGAGTGTTTAAGGTTGCCGACCCCTGAACTAGACATATTTCATGAAAACATGCCTCAAGACGAATTGTCTCATTGAGGAACACAGGTTGAAAGTCCCAGTCACAATTAAAGTTTACTTTGGAAACTTTATGGAAACTTGGTGGTTTTATGGACTTGCCAACATGGTTTTCTTTAGAACAATACTAAACTGGTTGGCCATTGCTTTTTTCTGAATTTTTTAAAAATTGTCTACTCAAGCCTTGGAATGTTTCAGTGGTCTCCCATTCTTTCCCAATTGGATTTGACTCTCTATATAGGTTTTCGAATAGATTTTTTGGCATAGATGCTACGAGCCAAATGGACTCCAGTCAAAATTGAGCATTCAGTTCTACAGAATGCTTACGCTCCATCTTTGTTCAACCTTGCGATGTGCAAACTCTTCACATATCCGGGCAAGGCTGTTTTTGCACAACTTAAAATATCTTTATAGAAACAGATTTCATTGTGAGCTTCTTATAATTCTAGGCACACAAAAAAGGGAAATACAATAGGAGCAACAGAACTAGGTATAACTTATCATTTTGTCATCTGCAACAGCAACGGTAGCCAAGAAAGTTTCATGAAACTGCTAACCAGTAGTGAGTTCTAAAACCCTTTACTACCAGTTCGTGCGTGCGCGATACTTCTGCGCATGCGCAGAAGCATCCCGGGCAGGTGGGCGGACTCTCCCGCTGTCAGCGCTACCGGTTCTTAGAACTGGTCCGAACCGGGAGCAACCCACCGCTGCTGCTAACGGACACATAACAACTCAGGCAGCAGCACCAGCATCTATCTCTGTCTCTGTCTTTGAGAGAGTAACTTGATAACAAAATCTAAAAATATCAGTTGATACAGTTTTCTTAATTATGAAATGTCTTCAAAATAAAGAAAAATGATCGCTCCGAACGTATTTATTTTGGAACACAATCATCACAGTGTTATAATGGGATATGAGACAATTGTGTCTCTAAGTCTGAAAAGCAAGACTCAGTGGTCACAAATGGCAGGTAGATACAGATTAACAGAGGTGGAAAGGACCTTGTAGGTCATCTAGTCCAACCCCCCGCCCAAGCAGACCCTACACCATTTCTGACAGATGGCAGTCCAGTCTCTTCCTGAAAGCTTCCAGTAATGAAGCTCCCACAATTTCTGAAGGCAACTTCTGTTCCATTGATTGATTGCTCCCACTGTCAGAAAATTTCTCCTTATTTCCAGGTTGAATCTCTCCTTGTTCAGTTTCCATCCATTATTCCTTGTCTGGCCTTCAGGTGCTTTGGAAAATAGCTTGACCCCCCCTCCTCTCTGTGGCAGCCCCTCAAATATTGGAAGACTGCTCTCATGTCTCCCCTGGTCCTTCTCTTCACTAGACTAGCCATGCCCAGTTCCTGCAACCGTTCATCGTATGTTTTAGCCTCCAGTCCCCTAATCATCTTAGTTGCTCTTCTCTGCACTCTTTCTAGAGTCTCAACATCTTTTTATAGTGTGGTGACCAAAATAGGATGCAGTATTCTAGGTGTGGTCTTACTAAGGCTTTATGGATTGGTATTAGTACCTCACATGATCTTGATTGTATCCCTCTGTTAATGCAATTTAGGATTGCATTGGCTTTTTGGGTCGCCGCCGCACACAGTTGGCTCATATTTAATTGGTTGTCCACTAAGACTCCAAGATCCCTTTCACCGCTGTGTGATGGATGGAGGAGTATGATGCCCAGCCTCACCTCTTTTGCATGGGCATTGGCATCACACAAACGAGGCAAATGGTGTGGGTCTTGCATTGTGATGCTCTCTCTTCCTTTTTTACTGACCCCCATGTACCCACTGGGCAATGCTGCTGTAGAGCATCTTCCGTTTTCTTAAATTAAAAGACAAGGCAGAGAAAAACCACGCCAAACATTGTAAAAGAAGGAAAAACAACAACTAAAAATCCAAAGCACACCTACGCATCCCAAAGTTGCAATAGCAAAGATTTCAATGAAAAGAAGAAATGTTTTGGTCCATACTGATCCAATTGTTTCATGCTTTCTTGCAAAGTTCTTTCATTACAGTGTGGCAGCTTTCATTTCAATAGCACGACCTTCGACCGACACGTTATTTGGAAACAAATTTAGTGAATTTGACCAGGGAGCAAATTATAGTTTTCTGTTTTAAACGACAGGGACATTTAAGTCACGCCTGAGAAAAAATGAGATCATTATTAAAACCGAGTTCACCATATTTCAATGCGCATATCCTTTAGCTGGACCTTGAAGTTAGAAGTGCAACCAAACAGGAACTCCACCCCAGCCGTATGAATTGTAGAGTTGAGTTGCTAGCTCCTGAGCATCTGCTCATTCTTCCTGTTATGATAGCACTCATGAATTTCAGTCTAATGTCTCATGTGTCACAATTTAACCCTTTCAATGGACAAATCGGCATTTTCCCTTGGATGCTATTAGTTGGCATCCTCCTAAATTAGCATTAACAGAGGGATAGAATCAAGATCACGCGAAGGGTTAATACCACTTTATAATGCTTTGGTAAGGCCACACTTGGAATACTGCATTCAGTTTTGGTTGCCACAATGCAAAAAGGATGTTGAGATTCTAGAAAGAGTGCAGAGAAGAGCAACAAAGATGATTAGGGGACTGGAGGCTAAAACATATGAAGAATGGTTGCAGGAACTACGTATGTTTAGTTTATTTACTTATTTAGGATTCTTATATGCCGCCTTACTCCCCGGGGACTCAGGGAGGCGTACAACATTTGAAGAACCACTAAACAATATAATTTAAAACAATTTAAAATACATTTAAAAAACATACAAAATCTTACATACATGGGGGAGACTAAGATGAAGTTGTCTCAAAACCCCGCCTGTAGGAAGAGCCATGTCTTCACGGCTTTTCGGAAGGCCAGCAAGGTGGGGACAATTCGTATCTCTGGGGGGAGTTGGTTCCAGAGAGCAGGGGCCCCTACAGAGAAGGCTCTCCCCCTAGGACCTGCCAGCCGACATTGTTTGGTTGACGGGACCTGGAGGAGACCCACTCTGTGGGAAGGGAAGTATGAGGTAGGATGCAGTCCTGGAGGTAACCTGGTCCTAAGCCATGTAGGGCTTTAAAGATGATGATCAACACCTTGAATTGTACCCGGAAAGTTTAATGAAAAGAAGGACTAGGGGAGACATGATAGCAGTGTTCCAATATCTCAGGGGTTGCCACAAAGAAGAGGGAGTCGAACTATTCTCCAAGGCACCTGAGGGTAGAACAAGAAGCAATGGGTGGAAATTAATCAAGGAGAGAAGCAACTTTGAACTAAGGAGAAATTTCCTGACAGTTAGAACAATTAAACCGTGGAACAGCTTACCTCCTGAAGTTGTGAATGCTCCAACACTGGAAGTTTTTAAGAAGATGTTGGGTAACGATTTGTCTGAAGTGGTGTAGGGTTTCCTGCCTAAGCAGGGGGTTGGACTAGAAGACCTCCAAGGTCCCTTCCAACTCTGTTATTCTATTCTATTCTATTCTATTCTATTCTATTCTATTCTATTCTATTCTATTCTATTCTATTCTATTCTATTCTATTCTATTCTATTCTATTCTTTTCCATTAGTCCTATTCTATTCTATTCTATTCTATTCTATTCTATTCTATTCTATTCTATTCTATTCTATTCTATTCTATTCTATTCTATTCTATTCTATTCTATTCTATTCTATTCTATTCTATTCTATTCTATTCTATATTTATTTGCTGACTTAAATTAGACAACAGGTTAGGTAGACAAATGAGTCTATTTAGTCTAATCCACAACCGCTTCCCATGCCTTCAGATACAATTTGATTGTAATCCATTGGTGTAGTAAAAAAGCAAGATATTTTTTCCCCTAGCTTTGTAGGCCACTTTCCCAAATGTATGCATTTTGAATGCAGTTTTGTAATTCTGAAAGGCGGTCTTTCTTCATTAAAAGCATGCAATCCAAGAGATATAAGTATATATATATATATATATATATATATATATATATATATATATATATATATATATATATATATATATATATATATATATATATATATATATATATATATATATATATATATATAATGTGTGTGCATATAAATAATTTTTAAATACATGAAATGTAAAAAAATAAAGAGAAAAAGAGGGAGGAAAGAAAAAGAGAAAAGCAATATGTAGAAATGAAGGATAAAAAAAGAAACAAAAAAGAAGTTCCCAATTTCCTTTGCAAAGTTATCTCTTACTTTATGATTACAAAAAAAGCTTCCTTTGTTTTCTACCATTCATTTTTTTAAAAAATGACGGGAATCACAAATCATAAGTGCATTTTTTTGTTTGTTTCATGCAAAAGGTTCCTAAGAGATTTGTAGTTAGCCGTACCTGTACATACGGGTTTTTTTCTCTAAGCAAAGAAGTTAATTTAGCCATCCCTGCAAGGGGTCTATGACTATTCTCCTCTTCCGCTTGGCCGCGCCTGTTTCGTCCCCAGGCTTCCGCCCCCAATCATTCCGGCGCTGCCTTTTCTCCTTGGCCCATTCGCCGAATGGGCCAAAAAGCCAGTTCACCCTGGGCTTTTGGCCGCTTTTGGACACTTTGCCGCCAGCCAAAAGTAGAAGGCAAGGAGAGGAGGAAATTAGAAGGCAAGGAGAGGAGGAGGAAAAGGAGGAAGGTAGGGGTGGGTAATCTAATTGGGGGCGGAAGCCTGGGGACAAAACAGGCGCAGCCAAGCGGAGGAGGAGAAAAGTCCCATTCCGCCCTGCAAGTTCCATCATCTTCATTTGCCATTTGCCCCATGGTGGGTAGTATTAAATTTTCCACTTTTGAGCAGATAATAACCTCACTGCGGTTATCTAAAACAAAATTCCACGACTTTTTCTAGATGCCTCTCCATTAAGTCCCAAGGGGAAAAAAAGCCTGTGGTTTCAATTGTGCTTTAGTTTATATAAAAAAGGAATTGCTATATTTTAAATCCGTACCTTAGTTGAGGTTTATGTTTCTCAACCTTTGTTAAGTTTAAGATGCACAGCCTTAAACTCCCAGAATTACTCAGCCAGCAGGACTGGCTGGGGAATTCTGGGAGTTCAAGTTCATGCATTTTAAACTTGCCAAGGTTGAAAAACACCAGTCTAGGTTTAATTAATTTAATTTAATTTAATTAAAAGTTCTTATAGGCCGCCCAATCCCGTAGGACTCAGGGCGGCGTACAGCAAGGATAAGAACAATACAAATATAATAAAAACAATTTAAAACATTGCAAAAGTCAAAACACTAAAAATACAGCTCAAAATAAATGGTATCCTACTGTTACATATTTTCCCATTGTTTGGAGTCCATGGAATTTTGTGTATTCAATATATACCGGTATATATATTGTATATGTTTATATTTGTATTTTACAGGTTCATCTAGTTCTTCAGATCCACCGTCTCTTAGCATCCAAAAACATATGATTACCATAACTGCAAATGATACGCTACAGATTACTTGCAGGTAAGGAAAGAGGGTGATTATTCTTGGTATTTCATGTATTGTCTTAATTTCCTCCCATCATGCATGTCTCTCTTGAGGATATTTATACAGTAATCCCTCGCTATATCGCGGTTCACCTTTCACGGTCTCGCTGCTTCACGGATTTGCGTGGGCGGCCAGGCAATCAGCGACAAAGCGCGCGGCTCCGGGACTCGCAAACCTCTCCGATGAGTTCTGCGCCTGTGTGGTGGTCTCCTGCTTCAGTCTGGCAGCGGCAGGCGAGTAAAGCAGTCCGATGAGCTCTGCGTGTGCGTAGAAGGACTGCCGCTCATCAGCTGTAGGGCGGGCCGCGCTGCCAGCTTTCCCTGAGGGAAAATGGCCGTTCGGGCCAAATCGACAAGGGAACGGCTTACAAGCTCGCTCAGGAGATCAGTGCCAAGCAGCCACAGCAGACGTCAAGAGAGGGAGAGGTTGGAGGATTTTTCAGGCTTTTTTTGGGCGCCAAAAACGCAGAAGCCGGGTAGGAGGGGTTAAAAAAAATAAAGGTTCGTACTTCACGGATTTTGCCTATCACGGGTTCTTTTTGGAATTTAACCCCCGCGAAAAACGAGGGATTACTGTACACCCACACAAAATAGTTACATAACATAGAGAATCCAAATAAAGAATTTTATTGTGCCCCAAACATTTTTTTCTGTAGAAAATTACAATTCGGATAAAGAAATGAGGCTAAGGATTTGGTGACTGTTATTTACTGACGTTCTCCAGGGGTGGCCAAACTATGGTTCTTTGAGGACCTGTGGACTTCAACTCCCAGAATTCCTGAGCCAGCCATGCATACATGGCTGGCTCAGGAATTCTGGGAGTTGAAGTCCACAGGTCCTCAAAGAACCATAGTTTGGCCACCCCTGTAAGACAGTTCATCCAGTTCTCCCTCCCTCTGGCATCCGATGGTTATGGCGTGATCAGAGTGACAGCTTGTTGCCAATTTAGGAAACACGGCCCCTTATTTGCCAGCCTCGTCCCCAATCTCTAACAATTTGCCATCCAATTAGTGACCGATCAATAGCTTGTGTTTAGCTTAAGTGCTGCTTAATATTGAATATATCCAAGCTGGCATCATATAAGTTTAGATATCTGTGTTTACCATCTCTTGTTCGAGGGCGCTAGCCTTCTTCCTGCTGTGTATATAAAGGGAGGAGTCACACATTTTATTTTTGGGATATTGTTTAGCACATCCTTTTGTGTGGGCTTCCTGTGGGTAAATAGTGCAAACATCGGCGGCAGCATCCAAGGATCCTAGTGGTGCCTTCTACTTTTTCATGAAAAACAATGATCTCATGTGAGGGAAAAGCTGAAGAATCTCATTGGTAGATCTTCCTCCCTTATTGAAGAGATTAATCAACTGGCAGAGGATCTGAATATGTTCTACTGTAGGTTTGAGAGGTGGTCACCGTGATCTGCCGCTACGTTTCCCATCTCAGATACACCAACAGTAGAGGGAGAGAGCTGTGGGAAGACCAGGGAGACCCCAAAAGCGATCTTTGAGCGGTACTAAGCCATCCCAAGCCCAAGGACCTGGGAATGGAATGCAATGTCTATCCATCTATCCAACCGTTCCAGGGACAGTTAACAAAACATTTTCTTCAAATATGACTGGACAATGGTGGGAGTGGTGGATTTGGATCTTTACTTGGAATTCAGACAGTTAGAAATAAAGCCGAGATTAAAAGTCTAATAGAAATATTTATATCTATACGAAAACAATAAATGCTGAATAATTACATCTTTGCTAAGAAAATGCGACCGTTCTGGTCAAGAGCCAAGTCAAAAGTGATTAATGGTGGATCAGGAATGTGGACATGCGTACAAGGTCATATCACGTGTTCTGCTGGTATTGGAATATACCATAATATTAGAATAGGGGTGCATCACCCTGCATAGACATACAACTGACAATATTCACACCATGACAGTACTGAAGGAATGAAACACCACTGTATTTAAAGCAACGGCCTTTTGATGGTTTTAACAGTGTTGATGCAGACCAGGGGTAGGTTCCGGTGTGTTTTGCTGCCGGTTCACTGCAGGACGTGTTTCATGCGCGTGCACATGCGCAGTACTTAAAAAAAACAAGATGGCGCAGCCGATGGCGCCGCCAAAAGAACCGGTTCAGGGGCTTGGCAGGCCTGGGTCACTCGGTTCTAGCGACCCAGGCCGCCAAGTTACAACCAGTTCTATAGAACTGGTCCGAGCCGGTAGGAACCCACCTCTGATGCAGACTGTTAATGGAGAATGCCATAGGGCTCAAATATTCTTAATAAATATTCTTATGGATTTCACTTTTTACTCCCCAGTGGTGAGAGGGCTTTGGATTGGCTTTTGCCTAACAACCAAACCAGCATCGAAAACCGAGTTGTGCTGACTGAGTGTGCCAGCGACACCTATTGTAAGATGCTCACCCTGACGGAAGCAATAGGCAATGACACCGGGTCCTACAAGTGTTTTTACCAAGACAACCACACCTCATCAAGTGTTTATGTTTATGTACAAGGTAGGTGCATATTGGGATAATGCAGGTTTTTTTCCTGTTTAATGGGAAAATGGCTTATTGTTTAACAGGGATTAAAAAATTTTAACAACTGGTACTTTGCCCGGTTGCTGGGTGGGCATGGCCATGGGGTGTGTGGCCTATTCAGCCTCCTGCACTAATACGAGAGAATTGAGTATGTCTAGTCTAATGAAAAGAAGGATCAGAGGTGGCATGAAAGCAGTGTTCTAATATTTGAGAGTCTACCACAAAGGAGGGAGGGTTGTCAATCTATTTTCCAAAGCACCAGAAGGCAAGACAAGAAACAATGGATGGAAACTAACCAAGGAGAGAAGCAACCTAGAACTAAGGAGGAATTTCCAATAGTGAGAACAATTAACCAGTATAATGTTTTGTCTTCAGAAGTTGTGACTGTCCATCACTGGAGGCTTTTAAGGAGCCTGGACAGCCACTTGTCTGGAATGGTATAGATTAGAATCTTCTGCTTGAGCAGGGGGTTGGACTAGAGGACCTCCAAGGTCCCTTCCAACTCTGATGATGTTCTATGTTCTATTTGTCCTGAATCCTCATCCAGATTGATTGGATTCCACTAATACGAGAGAAAGCAAAAATAAGCTGATGCATTTTTTCAGCGGTTTTCTTTACCCTTTTCCAAACTTAAAAAGGCCCAAACGCTGCAATTATTTCCAAACAGGAAGTTTTGACAGCTTTTTTTTTCCTGCACATTTTTCTGCTTTGGAATAAATCTTTTTGGGGAAGTGAAGCAATCAGAATGGGCACGCATTGTTCCAAATGAAGTGGAATTATTCCTGGCAGCTCTACTTTCAGTTTTTTCTCCCCTTCCTAATTATCATGAAGATAATCGGGCTGTAAGAAAGTGAATTAAAAGGCCCATGGATTTTTTTTTTTACATCTGTTACCTTTTGAGAAAAAAGAAACTTTGCTCCAATTGCTTTTATTTTTTGCAATACTCAACACCAACAGGAATGCAGAATAGTCATAGTTCTACAGCAGTGTTTCCAAAACTTTTGACATATGTGTACCCCTTCTATAATTTTCGTAACGCTGAGTACCCCTCATAAAAAACATGCGAGTTTTCCTTGCTTTTTTCTTAACAGGTTCTTTCAGAATTGAAATTGATTCGTCATTAATTTCATTATTTCCTGTTCGTTGATTGCTACTACAATCATTACTTTCTTTCGGTTTAGTAGTTCCAGATTTCAACCAGCGATCCATAATATCTGTTAGGGATAAAAATTGTATTTTATAAAAATAATCAAAATCAGTGGAACTTACTAAAGCACGATAACAGGCGCCCGGAACTAACTATTAAAGAAGTAAGTTGTCTCTGTAACGAAGTGCAGTATATTCACGCCGTGTCATGCCTCACAAGACTGTCTAACCATTAGATAACACTGCAATTCTCCGGCGTTTAAACAGCTCCACGGCTCAACGTCAACTGTTAATGTTCCCGCAGTTTAAAAATGGCCGAACCCGAGCTGCGCGAAGGATGCGCAGAAGTTCCCGCCATAATGAGTTGCGATACGATGTACGATGGCCCCAGTTCCCATGTAAAAACTGTGATACGCTCCTATTTCTTTCCTTGTTCTGTGGGCGCAGCTAAGCACGGTGCAGTGGATATTCCCACGTGATCCCCACCAAACTCCGGTGCAACGCGTACCCCCACCAAACTCTTCCCGTACCCCTAGGGGTACGCGTACCACACTTTGGGAAACACTGTTCTACAGAATAAGATGGTGAGGAAACATGTATAATGGCCGGCCTTAGGTATGTAGTCAATTACCAGGCCATTTGGAATTCTTGCTGGCTTGTTATATTGCTAAAACAGGTGCTGAATGTTTCAACATGCTGTTGGACTAGAGAAGTTCTGAGTAGTATAATAGAAATAGCAACAACACTTAGACTTTTATACCGCTCCTCGGTGCTTCACGGCAGTCTCTGAGCGGTTTTCAACATCAGCATATTTCCCTCAACAATCTGGGTCCTCCTTTTTGTTTTTTACTATACACAAAAACATAACATAACATACAAACATAATATTAGGCATCTTAGTTCCTATCTTAAATATAGCTGAAGATCAGTTCACCAAATTTCATACACATATATTATAAATATTTATATTTCTTTTCCATATCTGTAGTTACGATATGCTCTTCTATATATACACAATTATTTTCTGGTCTGTTTTGTTTTATTACTTTCATCTATATAAATTTAGATATTTGATATTTACACATTCTATGATAAATTATCCCCATTCTTAAACCATTCATAAAATCTATTCCATGTTAAATAATATTCTGATTCCTCCTTGTCTTGTAATTCTTAATCTGGGTCCACCTGGGAAAGATGGAAGGCTGAGCCACCCTTGAGCCCCATCAGGATCAAACTTCAGGCTATGGGCAGAGTCAACCTGCGATATTTCATTCTAACCGCTGCGTCACCAGGGCTTTAAAACAGTGCACACTAAAACTACAGTCAGCATTCTTCTTGTTTGGCTGATCTATGGATTATGGGGAGCTGCCCCAATTCACAGTCCGCCCTTAGTGACATCAATCTACTATAAGTTCAGTTGGATGGACTCCAACTCCTAGGATAGGTTGCTGCGAATGAATTGCTTCAAATAAGAGATTGCTGAAGTTCGATGATATTTAGAATTTTCTGTATTCTTCAGATTACAGATCTCCATTTGTGATGTCAGCCAGCGAGCCTGGAGCTGTGTATATAACCGGAAACAAAACCGTAGTCATTCCATGTCTCGGATCCTCATCAAACCTGAACGTATCGCTCCATTCAGTAAGGCAAACGATCATAATTCATTTTGCCAGTGATTCTAGCTCGTTTTTTATTTTCACGTTTCATATTTTACATTTGCGGCAGATGTCTTGATAAAGGCACTGTGCAAAAAAAAATGTAAATAGACGGGGAATTAGGTTGTGAAAGATACTTCCGTAATTTACTAGATTCAAGGTGTATAACCTGCCGCCCAGTATTAGATCACTGTTCCCCAAAGTCTTAATGTGGCTTCCAAAACCCTTGGAAGTCCCCAAAAACTATGAGGCATTTATAAATTTAAATTTGGCGGAATGGAAACGTGATTAAATGTATGGGGAATAATCATTGTAACGCATTTGAATTTAATTATTTTTCATTTTTATTACATTTCGGTTGAAATTCAATTCAGGCTTTACTGATGTCTTATTCCCTACATGCCATTCAAATGGCATTAAATAGGGGCCTTTTAATTCTGTACCTACTGAAGCTCCTAGACCAGTGGTGGCGAACCTTTTTAGGCTCGCGTGCCAAAAAGGGAGGGGGGGCGCTCTCGCGTGCCCACACCCATTCCCTCCCCCACACACATGCGCACAACACCCCCCCATGCTGCCCCCTGCGCATGGGCACACCCCCCCCCCTGCGCAAAGGCTTACCGGAGCCTGGGACGACAAAACCGGCAAACCGGAAGTGTGAAAAAAACGCACTTCCGGTTTGCCGGTATGCTGTTTTTTGCACTCCGGAGGGTTCAGGGAAGCTCCCTGAAGCTCCGGAATGCAAAAAACTACAAAACGGACAAACCGGAAGTGCGGAAAAGTGCACTTCCGGTTTGTCCGTTTTGTAGTTTTTTGCATTCCGGAGCTTCAGGGAGCTTCCCTGAACCCTCCGGAGTGCAAAAAACAGCACACCGGCAAACCAAAAGTGCGTTTTTTCGCACTTCCGGTTTGCCGGTGGGAAACCCTCGCGTGCCGGCTTCTATGGCTCCGCGTGCCACCTCTGGCACGCGTGCCATAGGTTTGCCACCACGGTCCTAGACTATTTTAGAAAACATCAGCATTAAAGTTATTGTTGTTTTGTTGTTCATATAGAAATATCCAGAGAAAACCTTCATTCCTGATGGAAAGACAGTTACGTGGGATAGTCAGAAAGGTTTCACAATTCCCACTAACATGATCAGTGATGTAGGAATGGTCTTTTGCAAAACTAAGATAGACGGTGAAAGCTATCAATCGATGATGTATGTCGTGGTGGTTTTAGGTAAGTGATGGGCTTTGTTTATTTATTTGGGGGCTTATAAAGTAAATATACGTATTTGTAAAATGAGAATTTAGAACACTACAATAGGTTAATAATCAAAAGGGGAAGATAAAATCCCACTCAGATGGAACTTAATAACCTGGTAGCTGACATCACTTTTTTTTTCTTGAAACACTTTTTATTTCTTTTTTTCCCCAGTACAGCTAGTCCTCGACTTAACACCCACAATTGAGTCCAAAGTTTCCGTTGCTAAGCAAGGCAGTTGTTAAGTGAGGTTTTCCCCATCTTATGACCTTTCTTGCCACAGTTGTTAAGTGAATCGCTGAAGTTGTTAAGGTAGCAACATGGTTGTTAAGTGAATCTGGCTTCTGCATTGACTTTGCTTGTCAGAAGGGTCCCAAAAGGGGATCACGTGACCTTGGGACGTAGCAACGGTCATAAGTATGAGCCAGTTGCCAAGCGTCTGAATTTTGATCGTGTGATTATGGAGGATGCTGCAACTGCAGTCGTAAGTGTGAAAAACGGTCATAAGTCACTTTTTTCAGTACCATTGTAACTTTGAACAGTCGCTTAATGGACTTTTGTAAATCGAGGACAACCTGTATGTTCTTTTTCGGAATGGGACAGTTCGCCGCAGCCAACTCACCACAGCCAAGTCACCGCGGCCAACTCATCGAGGCCAACTCATTCACATTTCATTTTGTCCCTCCTTTCTTTAATGATTCTATACCATTATTAGTAGAACCCTTGGTGAGTTGGCCATGGTGAGTTGTTCTGTGGCAAGTTGGCCTTGGCAAGTTGGCCATTGTGAATTGTCTGTGGCAAATAATTATCTGTGGCAAGTTAGCTGTGTCGAGTTGTCACAGATCTGTTCTCTTGCGCTCTTTTAATGTTCCGGTACAATTTCTGGGGGTTTCAGATGTCTATTTTTATTTTTAGACTTGCTGTTTTGAACTTTATCAGTTCTAGTTAAAATGTTTAGCTTATCCATTAAACATCCATCATCAAGAAGCAGCAGCACTATTTCTATAGTCCAGTGATGGCGAACCTTTTTTTCCTCGGGTGCCGAAATAGTGCGTACATGCGCTATCGCACACACGTGCGTGCCCACACTCATAATTCAAAGCCCCCACTTGCCTCACCCCCCTGCGCATGCGTGCGTGACCCCCCCACTCCCCCATTTCTCAACTTCCATTGGGCCCAGTAGGCCCATTTATTGGCTCCCCAGTCTCCAGAGGCTTTCTTAGAGCTTGGGGAGGGCGAAAACGCTCCCCCTGCCACCCCGGAGGCCCTCCGGAGGCCAAAATCGCCCTCCCAGAGCCTCCGCGCGAGCCAAAAATCAGCTGGCATGCATGCACATGCGCACTGGAGCTGAGCTAGGGCAACGGCTCGCGTGCCGGCAGATATGGCTCCGTGTGCCAGCTGTGGCACCCGTGCCATAGGTTCGCCATCACTGCTATAGTCCATTGACAGGACGGGTAGTGGAGGACTCAACGTCTTTCTCTCGAGTAGCAGAACTAAATAGAGTGCGTACTGTTTGTATTGTGGCGCAAAAACTCTGTTTTTTTAAAAAAAATTGTTTCTTATAACCCATTTCCCCACCTCCTTTGTTTGTCTCACAATTTGAGAACGGGATCAATTGTATATTCAGTGCTGTTTCTCTTCTGATTTGTCCCCCCTCTGTTTAGGATATAAAATTCATGAGCTTAGTATGAGCCCCCTGCACCAAGTAGAGCTGGCAGCAGGAGAGAAGCTATCCTTAAATTGCACAGCAAGGACTGAGCTGAATGTGAGAATTGAGTTCCAGTGGGATTTCCCTTCGAAACAGGTAACAGGAGCAGGGAGCTTCCAAATCCAAGAGGAATTTGCTAAGGGGCCGCATCGTGTGTTATTCTTTTTTTTAAAAAATATTCCAGATGCATTGATCAAAATGATCAATTTGAGTCATCAGTCTAGTCCTCAATCAGTTGGTGTCTGATTATTAGTAGCAATAGTCTCGGATGAGCTGGACCACTGAGAGTCAGTTAGGAGCTTCCCAAGTTCAGGTCCTCTGGACCAAGATTTGATTCTCTTCCATCTCCCTTCTCTGTTTCATAGAGACTGTCACGATGTGATTATTGTCAGTTTGTGCATCTCTATGTTTTTCTACTGTTTCTTGTATTTATGGTCAAGCAGACGTATGATATATTCTACTACGCATGTCTGCATTCATGAGGTCTCCTCCTTCCTTTCTCTTCACCATTTCTACCGAAGATAGAAGTGATTTATTTCTTAGCCGATAAGATGTAGCTTTACTAAGGATTCTTTTTATTATTTTCTACTGAAATAAATATTTTATTAATTAGATTTGAATCTCGGTTTTATTTTATAAGTAAGAATGTTTTCAAAAGGGAAGCGACGATCCATCGACCTCCAGGGGATCTCCCCCCGCTAACAGAGACAACCGGTTTACACAAAACGTACGTGAAATGGTAGTTCCGGTTGAACTTCTGGCGCCTTCGGAAGCGAGGTCCACAAGCTCCGTGGGTCCGTTCCGAGCTCTCCCTGTCGGGGGCTTCATTCGAAGCCATAGTCACCCTGTAGGGGTGGTGAAGCAAAGGGGGGACTGCCTTGCAGGTTGAGGGGAGCCACATCTCCCCTCCCTGACTCAGAAAACCCCCTCATCCAAAGACTAGGAGCAGCGGCAGTTAAAATGGCTGCCATGAAGCCGGGGAACAGCCAGAAACCATATGTTTGTGCAGGAGTAAAGAAATGGTGAATGGTGTGTCGTCTGGGTAAGAAAAGATTTACAGCTGAAGCTGGACCCCAAAAAAACAAAACGTACGTGAAGCCAGGGTCATGAGAAAGAAGAGAGAGAGAAAACACAAAATGGACTCATACTCATATTAAGTAAGAAAATGAAAGAAAAAGCTGAAAGTTCAAGAAAGGAAAAAAAAGTAAAAGAAAGGTAGAAAAGAAAGCAAAAAGATACAATGAAGTAACTTCCAATCTTGATGGAAGTTACAAGCCCAATTATAATTTTATCTCTTATTCTATGGTTACAAGTTAACTCTCCTTTCTATATTCTACCCTGACAAATCATCAAAACTCTACATCATACATTTATTTTTTTGTTCTGTTTTACCCAGAAATGTCCATTACAGGTTGGGGAGCATGTTCAAAGAGCAAGTTGATTGGACCCCTCTTAATCAGTGGTGGGTTGCTCCCGGTTCAGGCTGGTTTGGGCCGGCGGCGGAAGGCTCTGTCCACCTGCCCGGGACGCTTCTGTGCATGCGCAAAGCTTCTGCGCATGCGCAGAAGTTTCATGCGCGAGCGTGCGCATGAACTGGTAGTAAAGGGTTTTAGAACCCACTACTGCTCTTAACCCCTGTAGCACCACTGAGTTGCAGGCAGGGAAACATTTTTTTCCTCCGTAGAGTTCTTGCTTGGTGCAACTTTGGTGTAATGACAAAGAAAGGGAATCCATGGGACAGGAACCTCATGAGCAATTGTTGAATGGCTCATTCCCATCTGGTGCCATTTTTTAACAGAGGAGTGATGTTCATCTTGAGCCACGGTGGCGCAGTGGTTAGAGTACAGTACTGCAGGCTACTTCTGCTGACTGCTGGCTGACTGCAATTTGGCAGTTCAAATCCCACCAGGCTCAAGGTTGACTCAGCCTTCCATCCTTCCGAGAGGATGGTAAAATGAGGACCCAGATTGTTGGGGGCAATATGCTGACTCTGTAAACCGCTTACAGAGGGCTGTAAAAGCACTGTGAAGCAGTGTATAAGAGCTATTGCTATTTGCTATCTACTCCAGTGGCTACATCTGCTGAATCTATCCCAGGAGTCAGAAACCTAATGCTGATAAATGAATACTCCTCGTTTTCTTCCTTCTGGTCAAATTACCTATTTTAAGCCATTGGGCAGGGACATCTGCAGGGTTGTGGGTCAAAAACCTGCAAGATTTTGGACACAGCATTGTGAGTGAGACTTGCCCTTTTGTGCATACATGTACAAAGGGTTGGGTTTGATAAGGGGAGCATTCCCCCGTAGAGGCGATCTGTGGATCTTGTTCCCTTGAAGTCATTCTCATTAGAAAATAAAACCGAGATTCAAATCTAATTAACAAAATATTTATTTCAGTACAAAAGTAATTTAATTTAATTTAATTTAATTTAATTTAATGGATTTCTATGCCGCCCACTCCCTGGGGACTCTGGGCGGCTCACAGCATGTTAGATTCCATTACAAGTAAAATGCAATAATTAAAATATAAACAATATCAATACAATAATTAAAAAATACAACAAATACAAAAGTTAAAAAGAGTATCTCATTACCATCATGGGGGAGACCCTTATTTCATCTAATTGGTCCCTAATTGGTCATCTAATAAAAAATAGACCCTTAATAAGCTACATCTTTCCAGCTAATGAAGTCACGTCTGCCTTCGGCAGAAATGGAGGAGAGAAGAGAGAGGAAGAAGAAGTGGGAGTTGACAAAGACTCCTGGAATGCACGCATGCGTAGTAAAACATATCACATGTCTGCTTGATCATAAATACAAGAAGCCTTAGGAAACATAGAGTTGCACAACTGGCAATAATTCACACCGTGACAGGGTTTTTGATTGTAATGCTTTCTCCTGAACCAGCCCAGTCTACAGCTGAAAGGATAATGCTGAATAAATGACTTTGAAACTCTATTGCAGAAAATGAACGCTGCATTCAAGGAAGGGATGACCGCCTTGGGCCCTGAAATGAAAAAGTTTGTGAGCACCCTCACCATCGACCACGTGACTTTAAGCGATGGGGGTCTGTATAGCTGCACGGCCACCAGTAGCCAGATGACGAGGAAACACAAAATTCATGTCATCGTTCACGGTAAGGTTTGATTCAGGATGGACGGTTCTAAAATGGGAGCTACTGGGAGAAACCATGAAATGACTTCTCCACAAAATCAAGGCAAACAGCTTGAGTCAAAACTTTCGTTCAGCTTCAGAATGATTCTCAATCCATGGTCTGTGGACCCCTGGGATACGCCGCGTCATCACAGGGAGCCCACAAAGTCTTGAAAAAATGTTATGATTTAAATCTTGAATTAGGTTTTGGGAGGGGGCGTGTCACTCACCCACCCCTGGCAGGGTTGGGATTTAGCCGGTTCGGACCGGTTCGGGCGAACCGGATGTTAATTTTACATCTGGTTCGCCGAACCGGTAGTTGCAAGGACTGGCTGATCCTGCTCACCTTGCCCCACCCCTCCCAGGAGTCTCCACGCAGCCCGTTTTGGATGCCAAGTAGGTGCAGAGCCCGTGCAGAGGCTCTGGAAGGGTGAAAAATGAGCCTACCGGAAGTACCAGAAGTCCAGAAACGGGCTCGTTTCCGGCCTCTGGAGGGCCTCCGGAGCCTGGGGGAGGCCGTTTTTGCCTCCAGAGCCTGGGGGAGTCTGTTTTCACCTCTGGAGCCTGGGGAGGGTGAAAACGCCCCCCGCAGTGGTATAGGAGGCCGAGTAGGCCATGCCCCCAGGCCCCGCCCACCCAGCAACTGGGCAGAGAACCGGTTGCTAAAATTTTTGAATCCCACCCCTACTGGGATGACCTTGACTGACAGTCTTTGTGGTTTGATGGATGGGTTCAGACATATGCTAGCTAAACTGCTGGGTCTTAGCTTAGCAAGAAACATGGCTTATTCCTTATTGCTACTGTGGCTTGTTCCACAAACTAGGACTTGGCAGGATGTCTGAGTCCCTCCATATTGGTCAATTCAGTGAGTTGTTTTTTTTTACTATGGCATGAGTGAAAATAAATATCATACGTTAGTTGTTTTCAGTAGTTCAAGTCTGATTTTGGTTTCTAAAGTCAATAAGCAATTTGAAAACTGCATTTCTTACTAGGGGTAACAGTGTCCATTACATTATTAATATTATCAACTGTACTTTCCATTGTTTTAAATGACTATCTTTTAAATTTTTTTGATAGAAAAGCCTTTTCTCTTTTTGGGCAAAATGCCACTTCTGGTGGAGACAATTCTCAGACAACCAGCTAAAGTTCCTGTATTATTCAAAGCATATCCACCCCCAGAAGCAAAATGGTAAGAACCTGAGCAAACCTTATCCTTCTTTAGCTTCTCTCCCTTTCTGTATACATTTTACAATGTCCAATCCAGAGGTGGGTTCCTGCTGGAGCTGCCCGGTGCGCAGCTCCGATAGGGAGCGGCCGATTGCACAATTTGCATGCGACCGCTCCGGAACCCTCTCTGCCGGTCCACCGCGCGCGTCGCCATTTTTCCCTGTGATTTTGGGTCGATTTTGCTTCCGCGCATGCGCAGAAGCAAAATCGTGCCGAAATCTTGCGAGGGGACGCACGCGCGAGTGAGATTTTGGCGAGATTTTACTTACGCGCATGCGTGGAAGCAAAATAGTGCCTAAATCTCTTTCTCGTGCGCGTCCCCTCGTGAGATTTCGGCGTGATTTTGCTTCCGTGCATGCGCAGAAGCAAAATCTCGCGAGGGGGCGCACGTAGCGAGCGTGTGCATGCCCAAAACGAGTGCGCCCGTGCCCAAAGTGTGGAGATGCACGCGCAGCGCACCGGTAAGAGAGCAACCCGCCGCTGGTCCAATCACATAGAAGCACTGAAGTTCTAAAAGAAAATGTTGGGCTTCCTGATTTCTTTGTGAGCAGCTGAAGAAAGCATAGCCCCAAATAAAGTTTTATGCTTTTGTTATTACGGTGATATAATAGTAATAGTAATAGTAACAGAGTTGGAAGGGACCTTGGAGGTCTTCTAGTCCAACCCCCTTCTTAGGCAGGAAACCCTACAGTATGTTACTTACTATAAAACTATATGCTTAGCGCAGGGGTGAAATCTACTTACCTTCCCTACCGGTTCAGAAGCGTGCGCTTTTTCACCCTTTGTGCATGCGCAGAGGGTTAAAAAAAAGAAAACGATGACATCTGGGCGGGTGGGCGGAGTCTTGCACTGACGCTGCTACTGGTTCTCCGAACTACCGGTGGACGCCACTACTGGTACGCCCAAACCAGGTTGAACCGGTAGCAATTTCTCCCCTGGCTTAGCATTTAACTGCTTCCATTTTCTTTTACATTTTCCTTTTCAAACAAATTAAAATCCCTATTTAGCACTAAACTTTACTGAGGATTGCAGACCGATAACCTTTCCCTTCCCCCAACTCTAACCTAATCTTAGGAATATTTTGCAGGCAAAATCAGATTGTCTCATGGGTGAAATGTTCCCGGTTCGGGCGTGCCTGCCGGTGGTCGGAGAGCCGGTAGCGATGGCAGTGCGAGGCTTCGCCCACCCACCTGGACGCCACCATTTGGGTTCTTTTACCCTCTGCGCATGCGCAAAGCGGTCTGCACATATGCAGAGGATAAAAGAATCCAAATGGCGGCATTCGGGCGGGTGGGCGAAGCCTCGCACTGCCATCGCTACCGGCTCTCTGACCACTGGCAGGCACGCCCGAACCGGGAGCATTTCACCACTGCTCTCACTGCAATGTACTGAGAATGTAGAAAATAGAAGGTGGTTAGACTGTTTTCTCTGTCCTCTGTCCTCATCTTTCAAGCCACATTCTACCTGTGTTTTGCAGGTATAAAAACGGAGAAGCCATTGTTGCAAATCGTACGGTGAAACTTGGTTACTCTTTAATCATTACTGAAATGAGCGAAAAGGATGCTGGGAATTACACCGTTGTGCTGACCAATCCCATTAACCAGCAGCGTGAGAAGCACATGTTCCATCTGGTGGTAAATGGTAAGATCTTGTTCCACTTTTTTTTTTAAAAAAAGCTACGTTTTCTGCAGCCCTAAGAAGCGATCTTCCGTGCTTTGCTAGCGAAGCGATCTTCCCTTTGCCTGCTTTTCTCATTGTTTCTCTCTCTGAAGAGAGAGAGAAGTGAAATGTTTTAGAAACTGTTTTTTATCCCCAACCAAGGGATAAAAAGCAAGCACGTGCGCTCAAAACCAGCAAACTAATGTGCTGAAGCTGACCAGACTAAGGACTAGCCAGATGAAAACTGGTAGGCAGATTATTTTTTCCCTGTTTTCCTCCCCCAAAACTAAGGTGCGTCTTATACTCCGGTGCGTCTTATACTCCGAAAAATATGGTAGGTTGAAGTGCAGAAGAGCCCTTAGTCTGGCAGACAAGAGTCCCCCAAAAACTATGCCCACAGACACAGGTTGCAAGAGTGCAGAGAAGAGCAACAAAGATGATTAGGGGACTGGAGGTTAAAACATATGAAGAATGGTTGCAGGAACTGGGTATGTCTAGTTTAGCACTTAGCAATAGCACTTAGACTTATATACCGCTTCATAGTGCTTTACAGCCCTCTCTAAGCGGTTTACAGAGTTCAGCATATTGCCCCCAACAATCTGGGTCCTCATTTTACCGACCTCAGAAGGATGGAAGGCTGAGTCAACCTTGAGCCGGTGAGATTTGAACAGCTGAACTGCTGAACTAGCAGTAGCCTGCAGTGCTGCATTTAACCACTGCACCATCTCGGCTCTTTACAGGAAGAAATGTAATGAAAAGAAGGACCAGGGGATATATGATAGCAGTGTTCCAATATCTCAGGGGTTGCCACAAAGAAGAGGGAGTCAAACTATTCTCCAAGGCACCTGGGGGTAGAACAAGAAGCAATGGGTGGAAACTAAACAAGGAGAGAAGTAACTTAGAACTAAGGAGAAATTTCCTGACAGTTAGAACAATTAATCAGTGGAACAGCTTGCCTCCAGAACTTGTGAATGCTCCAACACTAGACGTTTTTAAGAACATGTTGGATAACCATCTGTCTATAGTAGTGTAGGGTTTCTTGCCTAAGCAGGGGGTTGGACTAGAAGACCTCCAAGGTCCCTTCCAACTCTGTTGTTGTTGTTGTTGTTGTTGTTGTTGTTGTTGTTGTTGTTGTTGTTGTTATTATTATTATTATTATTATTATTATTATTATTATTATTATTATTATTATTATTATTATTATTATTATTATTATTATGGTTGGAAACCCCCCCCCCAAAAGTCTCCAGCCATCTTAAATTAAGTAATTTTCTTAATTTTTACAAGTTTGTAAAATACAGTTCTGACACGAGATGAACGCCTGATAATATTTCGAGACTTTGAGAAGTCAAGAGAATCGGATGGTTTCACCCAAGGCTTCATTTGGGATGATCAGGGCTGGTCACCCCCATTTTTTGTGGTCCTCCTTCTCTGATGGTATCTCCCAAAGTAGCCATCGTAATCTTTAGGGTCTTTAGATGTCATTAAAAAAAAAACAAAGGTGATTTTTGACTGATCATATAAAGATTGCCTTCCATTGACTTAAAGTGCCATGAGACCTAAGGTGGGATGTTTCCTCTTTTTCAGCCCTCTTTGATAGAACCTGGATTTTTACAATCATAGGCAAGCGGCAAAAACAATATAGGTTGATGTATGGATGCGTTTGTTTTGTTTTTTTGACTTCAGGAACCTCCTCTGTTTATTTATTTTTCAAGGAGGGGAAAGAGGCAGGCTTTTGAAAATCCAGTTTTGTTACAGAAAGAATGTTGTTTTTCATTTGCTGTATATTTTGGTTTGGGCTTTGTGTCCTGGTCTTTTCCTGTCTTGAAATCTTCTTACTCCTGCACCACATTGTTTACTTCCCATTACCTCGCCCATCCTGTCGTCTTAAGCTTCACCCTTTGCATTCCTCCTTCCTTTGCATCCTCAAGAAACTTCCTTGCCTTTTCCTGGCTATTAAAAAAAAATAGCCAGGTTAGTGGTTCAGGAAGAAGAGCATCCCACAGTTAGCCATCACCATATCCAAATACTGCTATGGAGTGATGTTGGTCACTAAGTAAGAAAGAGGGGATGCTGGCTGAACCAGTGTTCATTGTCCAAAATACAGATACAGATTCACACAGTTGGAAGGGACCTTGTAGGTCATCTAGTCCAACCCCCTGCCCAAGCAGACCCTATACCATTTCTGACTGATGGCAGTCCAGTCTCTTCTTGAAAGCTTCCACTGATGAAGCTCCCACAACTTCTGAAGGGAAGCTGTTTTATAGGTTGATTGTTCTCACTGTCCGAAAATTTCTCCTCATTTCCAGGTTGGTTGGTTGGTTGGTTGGTTGGTTGGCTGGCTGGCTGGCTGGCTGGCCGGCCGGCCGGCCGGTCTGTCTGTCTGTCTGTCTGTCTGTCTGTCTGTCTGTCTGTCTGTCTATCTATCTATCTATCTAGTAGTAGTAGTAGTAGTAGTAGTAGTAGTAGTAGTAGTAGTAGTAGTAGTAGTAGTAGTTGTTGTTCTTATATGCCGCCCAACTCCCGAGGGACTCAGGGCGGCGTACAGCATAATATAAGAACAGTTAAAAAACAATAATCATAAATTTAAAAAAAACTACAAAAATTAAAACACGCCATCATCATCCATGGGGGATTGATCTCTATTTCACCCCGCCTGCAGGAAGAGCCATGTTTTGACGGCTTTACGGAAGGCCAGTAGGGTGGGGATAGTCCGGATCTCTGGGGGGAAATTGGTTCCAGAGAGATGGAGCTCCCACAGAGAAGGCCCTCCCCTGTGGTCCCGCCAACTGGTATTGCTTGGTTGATGGGACCTGGAAGAGGCCAACTCTGTGGGACCTAACCGGTCGTAGGGAGGTATGCGGTAGGATGCGGTCCCGAAGGTTGAATCTCTCCTTGTTCAATTTCCATCCATTATTCCTTGTCTGGCCTTCAGATGCCTTGGAAAATAGTTTGACGCCTTCCTCCCTGAGGCAGCCCCTCAAATATTGGAACACTGCCATCATGTCTCCCCTGGTCCTTCTCTTCACTAGACTAGCCATGGTATAAGGTCTCCTGCTTCTGCAGGGGGTTGGACTAGAAGACCCCCAAGGTCCCTTCCAACCGTTTCTGTTATTCTGTTAAATGCTTCAGGGTGGTAACAAGGAGCAAAGTGCAGTTTTTCACTTTCAGAATCTGACTGCACCTAAAGAAGAACCAAATATTTAAAAGGCATGAATTGTTTTGTGATCACTTAACTGTGTGCCAAATGAGTAAGGAAGCAGATCTTGTTCTGTCTGCCACAGGGCATTCTGGTGCAACATTCTGTCTTTCCTCTTAGAAATGAATTAACAGCAATAGTAAAAGCAATAGCACTTAGACTTATATACCGCTTCATGGTGCTTTACTTACCTTCTCTAAGCAGTTTACAGAGTCAACATGTTGCCCCCAACAATCTGGGTCCTCATTTTACTGACCTCGGAAGGTTGAAAGGCTGAGTCAACCTTGAGCCTGGTGAGATTCGAACTACCAAATTTCAAGGAGCCAGCAGTGAGCAGAAGTAGCCTGCAGTACTGCACTCTAACCACTGTGCCACTGTGGCTCAAATAACCTTTCATTTAAATTGAAATTAGGAAAGAAAGGAACTAATGGTTGATCAGGAAAAAAAATGCCATTGGGCTGGTTGGCATGCAGCCCTAAGTCAGAATGTGGTTGCTTATTTTTCATTTAGTATGAGACCAAACTTTGTTTAGCATTCTAGTTGAAGATTGAATCCGTGGTCCTGTTATTATTCCCTACAATTGGTAGTTAGTGTTGGAACATGGATGTGCCTGATTTACTGCACATGTGTAAGTTTCTGTTCTTTGTTCTTCCCTTCTTTCTCTTTGCTTTCATTCCGGCCGGCCGGCCGGACGTATTTTTCTCTGGTGAGCATGTACCGTATTTTTCGGAGTATAAGACGCACTGGAGTATAAGACGCACGTTAGTTTTTGGGGAGGAAAATAGGGGAAAACAATCTGCCTACCAGGTATTCATCTGGCTAGTGTCCTTAGTCTGGTCAGCTTCAGCACATTGTTTTATCCCCTGGTTAGGACTTAAAAAAACCTTCTTCTGAGAGAGTAACAATGAAAGAGCCTGCAAGCCAGTAAGAGCTGGGAAGAGAGATAGCACCTGGTTAGGGCTAGAAAAAAACTTATTCGGAGCAAGTAGAGCAATGAAAAAAACCCTGCAAAGACTTAGGGCTGGAAAAACCTTCTTCTGAGAGAGTAACAATGAAAGAGCCTGCAAGGTAAGAGCTGGGAAGATCTGTTAGCACCTAGTTAGGGCTGAAAAAAAAAAGCTACATTCGAAGTATAAGACGCACCCAAGTTTTCAGCCACTTTTAGGGAGGGAAAAGGTGCGTCTTGTACTCCGAAAAATACGGTAGTTAGTTATATATTTTATGTTTCTTTTATAAATTAAAGCATTTATTAGAATTGTAAGTTTCGGTTTCTTTTATTTGGGTTAGCAGTCATGAGGAGGCTCGGTCTATTCTCCTCTGATTTATGGCTTCCCAGAAAGGGGGGCTACGGAACTTTGTTTTCATGTTCCAACAGTTAGGAGGTAGTTGGATGCCTTCAAAACCTAGAGAATGCTTGAAGGCCTCATGACTGAGTGCCATCGATGAGTTCTCCTACCATCAATTTGTCAAATCTCACAGTCTTCAACAGATCTTCTGGTAGCAATTTTATTAAGGCATCGTTTGCGGGAAAACTTCCTTTTTCATGTCCTAAATTTCCTGACTCATCCAGAGTTGGCAGACATTAAAGTTTCCTCTAATGAAAGGTCTTCAGTAACAGAAAGGGAATGCTAGACGTTGTTTCTTATTAGCCAGTGAAAGAGGAAAAAGGGGAAATGCTGGTGACCTACATTGATTACCGTATTTTTCGGAGTATAAGACGCACCGGAGTATAAGACGCACCTTAGTTTTTGGGGAGGAAAATAGGAAAAAATCTTCCTACCAGGTATTCATCTGGCTAGCATCCTTAGTCTGGTCAGCTTCAGCACATTATTTTATCCCCTGGTTAGGACTTAAAAAAACCTTCTTCTGAGAGAGTAACAATGAAAGAGCCTGCAAGCCAGTAAGAGCTGGGAAGATAGTTAGCACCTGGTTAGGGCTAGAAAAAAACTTATTCGGAGCAGCTTCAGCACATTATTTTATCCCCTGGTTAGGACTTAAAAAAACCTTCTTCTGAGAGAGTAACAATGAAAGAGCATGCAAGCCAGTAAGAGCTGGGAAGATCGTTAGCACCTAGTTAGGGCTAGAAAAAAACTTATTCAGAGCAAGTAGAGCAATGAAAAAAAATTCTGCAAAGACTTAGGGCTGGAAAAACAGTCTTCTGAGAGAGTAACAATGAAAGAGCCTGCAAGCCAGTAAGAGCTGGGAAGATCGTTAGCACCTAGTTAGGGCTAGAAAAAAACTTATTCAGAGCAAGTAGAGCAATGAAAAAAAATTATGCAAAGACTTAGGGCTGGAAAAACAGTCTTCTGAGAGAGTAACAATGAAAGAGCCTGCAAGCCAGTAAGAGCTGGGAAGATCGTTAGCACCTAGTTAGGGCTAGAAAAAAACTTATTCAGAGCAAGTAGAGCAATGAAAAAAAATTCTGCAAAGACTTAGGGCTGGAAAAACCTTCTTCTGAGAGAGTAACAATGAAAGAACCTGCAAGCCAGTAAGAGCTGGGAAGATAGTTAGCACCTGGTTAGGGCTAGAAAAAAACTTATTCGGAGCAAGTAGAGCAATGAAAAAAACCCTGAAAGACTTAGGACTGAAAAAACATTCTTCGGAGAGAGTAACAATGAAAGAGCCTGCAAGGTAAGAGCTGGGAAGATCATTAGCACCTAGTTAGGGCTGGGAAAAAAGCTTCGAAAAAGCTACATTCAGAGTATAAGACGCACCCAAATTTTCAGCCACTTTTAGGGAGGAAAAAGGTGCGTCTTATACTCCAAAAAATACGCTAAGTAGATTTGTTTGAAATTACAGTAATGAATGTTCTTCAAAGTTCTGAGTTTCAAAGCATGTCCATCTCTTCTCACAGAATTACTTCCTGTTGATTGCTACTCATTTACTTATCTTTTCCTCCGGCAGTTCCACCTCAAATCGGGGAGAATGCTCTCCTTTCTTCTGTGGATTCCTACAAGTATGGCTCCACCCAAACACTTACGTGTACAGTGTATGCGGTTCCAATGGTGAACCACATTCAGTGGTACTGGCAACTGGAGGAAGAATGCACTTTCAATCCACAGTAAGCAAAACGCAATTTCCCAGTTATTGCTTTTCCCGCATTTGACTTTGTACAAATAGGTACATCCATACAAAATGGAGGCTAAAACATATGAAGAACGGTTGCAGGAACTGGGGATGTCTAGTTTAATGAAAAGAAGGACTAGGGGAGACATGATAGCAGTGTTCCAATATCTCAGGGGTTGCCACAAAGAAGAGGGAGTCAAGCTATTCTCCAAAGCACCTGAGGGCAGGACAAGAAGCAATGGGTGGAAACTAATCAAGGAGAGAAGCAACCTAGAACTAAGGAGAAATTTCCTGACAGTTAGAATAATTAATCAGTGGAACAGCTTCCCTCCAGACGTTGTGAATGCTCCAACACTGGATGTTTTTAAGAAGATGTTGGATAACCATTTGTCTGAAGTGGTGTAGGGTTTCCTGCCTAAGCAGGGGGTTGGACTAGAAGACCTCCAAGGTCCCTTCCAACTCTGTTATTCTATTCTATTCTAAATACATTGTGTTGGTGACTTGTTTGGAGATCTCTTGACAAATCTCTTCAGATCCTTTGGAAAATTCTTCCCCTGGAGCAGCGGTAAAATCTACTTACCTTCCCTACCAGTTTGGAAGCCGTGCGATTTGCCATCGTCGTGCATGCTTTTTCACCCTCTGCGCATGTGCAGAAGGCTTTGCGCATGCACAGAGGGTTAAAAAATGAAAATGCCGACGGGTGCGCGGAGCCTCGTGCTGCTGCTGCTACCGGTTCTCTGAACCACCGGCGGCCACCGCTAACGGTACACCCAAACCAGACTGAACCGGTAGCATTTCACCCCTGCCCTGGAGGTAAGGCAGGCCCCCTCTGATATCCTTTTGAAAAAGGGTTAAAACGTGGCTCCATGGCCATGCTTGGGAAGGCCAAAAGAGCACGAGTTGAGGGGTTGGTTAGTGCCATGAGAGCACTTCCTTTGCCTTTGCCCACCAATTTTTAACAGGGTTATTCTTGCCTCCGTAAAAAAAACACTATAATTCAGTGATGGCGAACCTATAGCACGCGTGCCACAGGTGGCACGCGGAGCCATATCTGAGGGCACTCTGGGCAGCTGATTTTCGGCCTTCTTTTCGGCCGTTTTCGCTCTCCCCAGGGTTCAGGAAAGTCTCCTGAAGCCTGGGAATGGCGAAAAACGGCCCAACGGCCCAACCGGAAATTCATTTCCAAACTTCTGGTTGGGCCGTTGGGCTGGTTTTTTTGCCATCCCCAGGCTTCAGGAGGCTTTTCTGAACCTTGGGGAGAGCGAAAATAGCCCAATGGACCTACCGGAAGTCTGGAGGCTTCAGTGAGGCCTGTGCGCATGCGCGCGGTGAGGGCATTGCATTATGGGTGTGGACACACATGTATGCGCTATCGTGTGTGCGTACACCCTTTTGGCGCCCGAGCCGGAAAAGGTTCGCCATCACTGCTATAATTTTTCAAATCTTTAACTCAAAATTTTAACTCTAACAGAGCTGAAGTGGTGCAGTGGTTAAATGCTGCGACTGCAGGCTGACTGCTAGTTCAGCAGTTCAGCTGTTCAAATCTCACTAGGCTCAAGGTTGACTCAGCCTTCCATCCTTCCGAGGTGGGTAAAATGAGGACCCAGATTGTTGAGGGCAATATGCTGAACTCTGTAAACCGCTTAGAGAGGGCTGTAAAGCACTATGAAGCGGTATATAAGTAAAGTGCTATTGCTATTTTAATATTTTTTCTTTTTCAATGTTTTACGGTACACCACCCAGAAACGTCTTCGAGGGAGACGGGTGGTTTGGAAATGTAAATAAATAATGTTCGTACATCCGGTTATGTCACAAGTCAGAACTACTCAGATTCCTTCCAGTTTTATTGTGCGCCGGATTTTGGCTAGAGGTGATTGCTGGTTCTCTGTTTTGGAAGTTTTTATTGTTGTTGTTGATACACATAACAGATCTGTAGTGTTCTCCCCCAGTTTTTCTCTCCTGGGACAAACCAGGCCTTCATTTGTCTGGGTGTCTTATCTCTATGAAAGTGAATGTCAGCGTAAACCCCTTGATTGATGGTAGGAGTGATAGAGTGAGCTCCTGACCAAGGGCCACTTCACTTCCCTTATCTGAATTTTGCACAAGAACAGACTTCCTTTTAGAATAAAAAAAAGAAAAAGAAAAGGGAATCTGTCTTCCTGTTGTTGTTTTGACAACAACTTCCTTTCTGTCTTCTTCCTTTGGTGCATTTCCTATGCAAGGTTGGGTAGTCCAGAGAAATATTTGATTTCCACGTTAACCTTTGCCTTTCTTTTAACAAAATCCGCTCCGATTTGTTGATTTTTATGAATGGGGGTTTATTTGCAAAACACTATTTCTTACCTTTAATATCTAACTGGGCTGAGCTGGCCAAAATAAGGACCTGAGAATATCCCTTTGCACAAAGCAGCAAAGGACTTTGTAGGCATCATACGAGAGTTTAGCTATGATCCTAAAATCGGAGATGCAGAAAAATATTGCAGCACGTAAGGAATTTTGCTTTTCAGTGTTTTAACCAACCAATTTCTATTCAGTGGTATCAGGGGTGGGTTGCACTTACCTTCCCCACCGGTTAGCATCGCGACATTTTGCCTGCACACGCTTGCTCTGCTCGCGCGTGCGTGCACACCCCCTTGTACAATTTGGCTTCCGCACATGCTCAGGAGCTGGAATCAGCCCGAAACACAGCTGAGGAGGTGATCAGCTGTGCTTCGGGCGAAGAAATAAAGGTCAGTATTAACCCAGGGGCGGGCGGGCGGGCCCTTTTTCGAGCAGGTGAACGAAAAAAAGATGGTGGTGTACACGGACCGGCAACGGCCGATCCTGTAATGTGACGTCACCAGTGCATCGCTAACCATCCAGGCAGTTTTCTATAGTCGGCAAACGATATTGTCTATATGTGTAACATTTTTTGCTGATAAATGAAAATAAAGGGAGACTATTATAGATCTATTTTGAGCTATTTTGCTCTTGTCAGAAAGCCATACCCTTAGTGGGAATTGAACCTGGGCAGTCTGCTTGTAAGGCAGAAGTTTAACCTCTAGGCCACAAGGTTCTCTTCCCTATCAGCTCTTCACCAGGAAAGGGTTATATATGTTTATTCTGTCGAGTCTGCCTATATATATATAGTCAAGATACATGGCCAATTAACAATCCTAGAGTATTGGAGAGAGAATGCTCCACAATGCTCCACAATAAACATTGCAAGAAAAAATGTAGTTGC
This sequence comes from Diadophis punctatus similis, assembly GCA_023053685.1. Taxonomy (NCBI): domain Eukaryota; kingdom Metazoa; phylum Chordata; class Lepidosauria; order Squamata; family Dipsadidae; genus Diadophis; species Diadophis punctatus. Next base: position 7,487,158 of record JALIGW010000006.1, read on the forward strand.
CACCTGCTGTCCCAAAGAGGCAACTGGACTTTCTGGTTTTTCTTTGAAGATGTTTCGCTTCTCATCTGAGAAGCGAAATGATCTGGATGACTGAGAATCTCCATAGACATTTGCCACCTGCTATTAACAATTGTGTTACATTTTTGGTGACCGTTTTTATAAATCAAATAATTTTGTTAGCAAAGCATCCAAGTGTAAGATGAAATTTCTTTGATTTTTTTCTCAGCCAAGCTGGAATGGGGAATAATCCCTATGCGTGTAAGAAATGGAAAACCATAGCAGACCGAAGAGGAGGCAATCAGATTGAGATCTTAAAAGATCAGTTTGTTGCTATTGCTGGAAGAATGAAGGTGAGACATTGATTTCTTATTTGCTGTTTGCAAAGCTGGTGGAAAGTTGGGCGGTAGAATTTAAGTTGCTACATTGCAATTCTCGCTGGACTTAAACAAAATTCCCTGTATGTAAAGAACTGTGTGCATAAAACAGAAAATGATATAATCCAGTGACTGAAAACTGAGAAATGATTATAAATTCTCCCTGGGCTCCAGGATGTTACATGCTGATCTTAAATATCATTTAGCACCAGTAACTTAGTGGTAAAATAGATTTGATAGCATAGTGCATCAAGCTAAACAAAACTTGGCAGGTATTTTTTTGTTGTTTCCATTTTTACTGTATTTTTCAGAGTATAAGACGCACCGGAGTATAAGACGCACATTAGTTTTTTGGGAGGAAAATAGGGGAAAACAATCTGCCTACCAGGTATTCATCTGGCTAGCGTCCTTAGTCTGGTCAGCTTCAGCACATTATTTTATCCCCTGGTTAGGACTTAAAAAAACCTTCTTCTGAGAGAGTAACAATGAAAGAGCCTGCAAGCCAGTAAGAGCTGGGAAGATTGTTAGCACCTGGTTAGGGCTAGAAAAAAACTTATTTGGAGCACCTTCACCACATTATTTTATCCCCTGGTTAGGACTTAAAAAAACCTTCTTCTGAGAGAGTAACAATGAAAGAACCTGCAAGCCGGTAAGAGCTGGGAAGATAGTTAGCACTTGGTTAGGGCTAGAAAATAACTTATTCGGAGCAAGTAGAGCAATGAAAAAAAAACCTGCAAAGAATTAGGGCTGGAAAAACATTCTTTGGAGAGAGTAACAATGAAAAAGCCTGCAAGATAAGAGCTGGGAAGATCTGTTAGCACCTAGTTAGGGCTAGAAAAAAAAGCTACATTCGAAGTATAAGACGCACCCAAATTTTCAGCCACTTTTAGGGAGGAAAAAGGTGCGTCTTATACTCCGAAAAATAAGGTAATTATCCCTAACATTTATGCATATATAAATGCATTGAAATGCTAATTTAAAAGGGTCTACAAAAGGTTTACAAAAGGTAAATTTTAAAAGATTTGAAACTGAGCAGTTGAGTTTAGTTAGAAAAAGCTGTTCTTGGAGATTTTTAATATGATATGAGAAGCAATATAGAAATGATGATAATGATAACAGTCATATATGTTTGTTTACTTGGCCCCATCTGATAATGGCTTTTCTCAACCAATATCTCATAATACATATTTTGAATGCTGCTAGAATAGTCTTCACACAAACATGGAAAGTTGAAAACCCCCCTACGGAGAACATGATAATAAAAAAAAAAACAATGGATTGTGTAGAAATGACAAAACTGAAGTTAGAGCTACAAAACCGTGAAGAAAGAGAATATTATATAGTGTGGGAAATTTTTTACAATTGGTTAGAAATCAGAAAGAATAAGTAAACTTCCAAATGATGTAAATGTAAATATTATATAAAATGACAATATGATGGAACTCTCCTCCTTCCTTCTTCTCCTGCGAGCCTCGCCCGAGGCAGACGTGAATTCTTAGCTGAGAAAATGTAGCTTATTAAGGTTTATATTTGTTACTTTTATACTGAAATAAATATTTTGTTAATTAAAATTAAATCTAAGTTTTATTTTCTAAGTAAGAATGACTTCAAGGGAACAAGATCCACACATCGCCTCTGATAGGAATAAATTCCTATCACGTCACATGTCTTAATGGCTTTTCGGAAGGCCAGCAAGGTGGGGATAATTCGGATCTCTGGGGGGGAGTTGGTTCCAGAGAACAGGGGCCCCTACAGAGAAGGCCCACCCCCTAGGCCCCGCCAGTCAGCATTGTTTGGCTGACGGGACCCAGAGGAGGCCCACTCTGTGGGACCTAACCGGTCGAAGGGAAGTATGAGGTAGGATGCGGTCCCGGAGGTAGCCTGGTCCTAAGCCAGTAGGGCTTTAAAGCTTCACTTCATCTCTGGATTTTTATGGACAACAATAAGCTCTCTATTGAGAAACTTGAGGAATGATCAACAGTTTTACTTCTATTCATCCCAGAGGGTAGTCAACTGACCATCTAAACTTCAGATGCCAATACATCCAACAAAGGTGGAAACCATCCTCTGCTACCATGACGGATAGGAAATTATTCCCATCAAGAGGTGATATAGGATCTTGCTTCCTTGAAGTCATTCTTACTTAGAAAAGAAAACTGAGATTTAATTCTAATTAACAAAATATTTATTTCAGTATAAAAGTAACAAAATATAAACCTTAATAAGCTACATTCTCTCAGCTAAGAATTCACGTCTGCCTCGGGCGAGGCTCACAGGAGAAGAAGGAAGGAGGAGACTCCTGGAATGTACACATGCGCAGTAAAACATATCACATGTCTGCTTGATTAGAAAATACAATAAACCTAGAAATATTGCAGAGGTGCTCAACTGGCAATATTCACATCGTGACAGTGTTGCAGTAGAAGGAATAGCTTGGCTGAACTAACATGATGACATGTTCCATTGACTCATTTTGCAAAAGACCAGCTTAAGACGTTAGCCTTAAACCACTTGACTTGTTCTCTTGTAGACGGTTAGCAGCCTCACCATTCAAGCCGCAAATGTCTCTACCTTGTACAGATGTGTAGCAAATAATAAAGCTGGAGAAGGTGAAAGAATCATCTCCTTTCATGTAACTAGTAAGTCTTGCTTTCCGAACCCATTTACCACATTTTTCTAAGGATGCCTCCTTGTTGGTTATTTGTGCATATTTCCCAAATGAACGTAAAAGATCACGGCAAGAAGGCTGTTAGGACTCTGTCGAATCAGTTGGGTTGGCAATATATAAACCAACAATGTATGTTTGTAGGTTTAACTGTGTTGATGTATGTAGCTTTAACTGTATGATATTTCTGATTGGTTGATTGTGTTGCAGGTTGCCATAAGAGGGAGCTAGAGATCATAGCTTTCTCTCTCTCTCTCTCTCTCTCTCTCTCTCTCTCTCTCTCTCTCTCTCTCTCTCTCTCTCTCTCTCTCTCTCTCTCTCTCTCTCTCACACACACACACACACACACACACACACACACACACACACACACACACACACGCTCTCTTTGACATTCTGTTCTCTGTTGTATCTAAGCTGTGTTTATACCTTGATATCTTTGTTTACTGTGCATGACAAAGGCAACTGGTAAGAAGTCTTTGTAATTGGATATTTATTGGACTGTTATTCTGACTATTACATGTATGACCTGGACTGTTTATTGGATTGTGCTATTTCTTAAAGCAAACTTTAACTCAAGTTAGTGTATCTGTGTGTGGCTGAATAGTTATTCATAACTACTCTCATAAACGTTTCCATGTGCATAGCCTTGTTATTCAAGTGTTACTTTGCACATACCTTAACAAAGGCCGAGTTTGCTGGGATTGAGGAACCACCCCAGTCTGTTTTGGTGGGTTCAAAATGGGAAAATATTTCAAATTTTGGGGAGGGTGCAGCGGTGGGTTGCTACTGGTACGAACCAGTAGCGGCGGCGGTGGGAGGCTCCGCCTACCCACCCCGGACGCTTCTGCGCATGTGCAGAAACATCGCGCACAAACCGGTAGCGACGGGATTTGCAACCCATTACTGGGTAGGTGTTTCAGAATTTGAAACGGACGACTGGTGTCAAATATCCAGCTTATGGCATCCCTCCTTAAAAACTTTCCTCAGGGAAGAGGTTTTCTCAAAAGTTTTAGCTTCACCCACTCTGATTGAAAGAATGTTCTTTGCAGTCTATGGCCCATCCTTGAAGTAGTGAGTAGAAACAGAATCCGCTCATCTCCAACATTTCCAGGAGAGGCTAAGATGACAGTCACAATTGCTTGATCAAAAATCTTCTCCCTTTTTCATACACGTAAAAAAAAAAGGGCTGAGACTTTGCCTGAATGATTTGCATGAGCTGTGGTGGAGCAGTGGTTAGAGTGCAATATTGCAGGCAAATTCTCTGCCTGCCAGCTGCCTGCAGTTCGGCAGTTCGATTCTCACCAGCTCAAGGTTGACTCAGCCGTCCATCCTTCCGAGGTTGGTAAAAGGAGGACCCAGATTATTGGGGACAAATACGCCGACTCTGTAAAACCGCTTAGAGAGGGCTGTAAGTGTAAAGCACTGTGAAACGGTATATACTGTAAGTCTAAGTGCTATTGCTGTTGCTATGGTAGATATTTTCCTGTGAATTTCCCCTGAAGAGATCTCGGAATATTTCAAAAGCTCATCGAGCATTATTCTCTCTTGGGGCATGACAGGCAATGGCTCTCTCTCCCTAACCCTTCCCCACCCACCCCGGAGGCCCTCCGGAGGTCAGAAATGGCCCATTTCTCAACTTGAAAATTTAAATGTAAAGCATCCCTGTGTAAAGCAGGGGTCCCCAACCCGCGAGTTGCAGACTGATACTGGTCCACGGCTCACTAGGAACCGGGGCGCATAAGCAAGCGAAGTTTCATCTGCGCATTCATGGCATCTAGGTAGCGCAGGGGTGTCAAAATCAATTTCATTGAGGGCCACATCAGGATTGTGTTTGACCTCAGGGGGATGGAGTGGGTGTGGCCAGGGTGGGCATGGCCAGCTCAATGTCACTCGTGTTGCGCTGGCCATGCCCGAGCACTCTGCCCGGCAAAAACGGGCTCCCAAGCTCTGTTTTCGCCTGCAATAGCAATAGCACTTAGACTTATATACCGCTTCACAGTGCTTTACAGCCCTCTCTAAGTGGTTTACAGAGTTCAGCATATTGCCCCCAACAATCTGGGCCCTCATTTTACCGACCTCAGAAGGATGGAAGGCTGAGTCAACCCTGAGCCGGTGAGATTTGAACTGCTGAACTGCTGAACTAGTAGGTTGCAGTGCTGCTTTTAACCACTGCACCACCTCGGCTCCTTTAACAGCCTCCTGCAACCCTCTGCCAGTGAAAATGGAGCTCGGGCGGCCCTCGTGAGCTCCGTTTTCGCTGGCAGAGGCACCGTGGGCTGGTCCTTTGTTGCTTCCAGGGTGGCCCCACGGGTCAGATCTAATCACCCCACGGGCCAGATCCAGCCCCCGGGTCTTGCGTATGACACCCCTGCTTTTGATCCTTTCTGATCCTTTTTCTTTTATTCCCAGGAGGACTTGAGATCAGCGTTCAGCCACAAGGCCAGCCTACCGAGAAGCACAACGTAACCTTGCACTGCACCGCCGGCAAGCACACCTTTGAAAGCCTCACCTGGTTTAAATTCAGCCCTCGGGTTTCAAGGACTCGCCTGGATAGACTGCCTATGCCTGTGTGCAAGAATTTGGAGGCCCTCCAGAAACTGAACGGCACCACCATAAAGGTTAATAGGGAGACCGTTACCCTGAGTCTCTTTCTCCACAATATCACCCTCCAAGATAGCGGGGAGTACGTGTGCATTGCTCTGGATAGAAAGAGCAAAACTCGACACTGCCTTGTCAAACATCTCGCCGTTCATGGTAAGCCCAATGCTGTATGGGGAAATGTTGCAGTCCATTTTTATTCAATCTATTTCTCACCCAAATTGAATCCGTCCAATGATAGGCAAAAAAAAATATCGGATTCACCTGTGTTTCTGTTAAGGAGTTATTGTGCTGTTGAGCACATACACAGCGAAATGTAATTGAAGTAATGGTGTTGCAGTTTGATATGAATGCTATTCAGTCAATAAACAGAATGTCTTTAGTATGTACAAAATAGTTTTTACTTGAATAGTAGCAAAGTTAAATAGGAAGTCCAAGTCATACACAGTTATTCAGTCAATGCGAAGTTTCTTCTTCTTGCCTATCTTTGTTTTAACTCACAAACAAAGATTACAGCTATCACTTAATTCTATACTATCACAGATAGTTACTCTTCTTCTTCACAGCAATTCCACACAGTCATAAAGTAATCTACTCATCAGTAAATCAGCAGAGAGTCTTCAATCCGGAACACACTGTCAAACACCACTCACTACACTGAACCACAACTACCAACCACCATAAACCACCAACCACAAACCACCAACCACACTGAGCATGCTCTCTTGCTTACTTATATAGTAATCATCCACAATGCATTTAAAGCAATATACACATAACATTGATTTGTGGCTTAATCATATATTAACACACCCAATCGTTTGAACAGGGTTCTAACAGTTTCTATGTATGCTCCTAGCTTTAACTGTAGTGTCCCTCTTAAATGCTCTGGGGCAAGGACAGTTCATTTTATTGGTAGACAAAGACTCTATATGGTGGGCACGGAGAGACGTCACATTTTGTCCAATGGCAAGTTTGGAAATGACCCAGAGGTGGGTTCTTACCAGAGCTCCCCAGTACGCAGCTCTGGTAGGGAGTGGTGGATTTCGCAACCGCTCCAGCGCCCTCTCTGCCCGTCCACCTGGCATGTCGCCATTTTTTTCTGTGATTTTCGCTGATTTTTGGGCGATTTTGCTTCTGCGCATGCGCGGAAGCAAAATCGCGCCGAAATCTCGCGAGCGGACGCGCGTGTGTGTGAGATTTCGGCAAGAGTTTGCCTCCGCGCATGCGTGTAAGCAAAATCACGCCAAAATCTCGTGCGTGTGAATGTCCCCTCGTGAGATTTTGGCACGATTTTGCTTCTGTGCATGCGCAGAAGCATGGAGATGCGCGCGCATGGCTCCGGCAGCAAGGTAAGCGAGCAAACCACCCCTGAAATGACCCCATAATTTTCATGCGTTTCCCAGCCTCCAAATGACAGGAAGTTGTGTTGTCAGTTTTGGCCATCATTGTTTAAGGAGGTCACCTTAGGTCAATTTAACAGTTAAGGAGTGATCGTCGTGCAAAGCAAAAAAATGCAGAGGAAAAGGCAGCATGCCAAAATAAATATATTTAAGGTTGTTCTCAAAGGGTGTCTTTTCTTGCAGCGTAAAACATCGGTTGGGTTGTGTAAAACATTGGCTTACTGTGTAAAACATTGGTTGGGTTGCGCAACTTTGTGGGGCCAAAGACTGCATTGGAACCTGAATGATGTGCAAGAGACTTCACACTCCAAAAGTAGTGGATGGAGCTAGAGCAAAAAGTGCATTTGATTTCATTTAAAGCAGGGGTGTCAAACTCAAGGCCTGGGGGCTGGATCTGGCCCACTGGGTGCTTAGATATGGCCCATGGGACCCCCCTGGAAACAGGAAAGGACCGGCCTGTGGTGCCTCTGCCAGCGAAAATGGAGCTCAGGAGGGCCACGTGCAGCACTCCTAGCTCTGTTTTCACTGGCAGAGGGCTGTAAGAGGCCGTCGTGGCTTAAAATGGAGCCTGGGTAGGCCACGCACCGCCTCCCTGAGCTCCGTTTTCAGTGGCAGAGGGCTGCAGGAGGCCGTCGCGGCTTAAAATGGAGCCTGGGTGGGCCACGCATGGCCTCCCCGAGCTCCGTTTTTGCTGGCAGAGGGCTGCAGGAGGCCATTGCAGCCGAAAATGGAGCCTTGATGAGTGATGTCAAGCTGACAATGCCCCCTGGCCACACAACCTGCCCCCCCCCAACCCGCTGAGGTCAAACACAACCCTGAGACGGCCCTCAATGAAATTGAGTTTGACACCCCTGATTTAAAGTGAACAGAAATCAAGTTGAGTTATTGTGACTGCGTTCCGGATTAGTTCCCTGTTCTTTTTACCTTCACCATTAAATTTGATCAGATTTATCTAGGGGCCATATTCACGTCTTCCAGGGACTTAGGTTGTGCTTCTGAAATAAATTAACTGACACAAACAAATTCCGTGTATTTATGCTGGGACATTTTGTGTTCATTCTGCAATTTTAAGAAAGAACTTTTAGCAAGGCTACTAACCGTTGTGTTCCTCCCATTGATTATAATGAAGCATTGGTTGCTTTCAGTTTTGCCTTTCTAGAGGGGCATTTTTCAGAACCTGCTCTTAACATCTGTATTTCTTCTGAACAGAACCAGTGGCACCCGCAATTACAGGACACCCTCAGAATCAGACAACGAACATCGGCAAAACAATAGAAGTTGTTTGCACAGCAAGTGGAATTCCTTCCCCACACATCGCTTGGTTTAAAAACAATAATTCTCTTATTGAAGATTCAGGTGAGAAAGTTCCCCTCTATCCAATTGCTTACGTTAAATTGCCTGATGATGTTGCAACCCTCAATGTATTGCTTATCCAATCCAAGAAATAGAATTATCCAAGAA